>OX392462.1:52902317-53502317 GCA_947623515.1 Neoascia interrupta
CTTCCGATTGTCAGTCCGAGATGACGACAACATGCAAACAAATATACTTCAATAGAAAATAATAAGTATTTGAAAATTTATAATTTTATTCAGGATTAATAAGCTTTGTCAAAATGGTTCTTTTATGGCTACGGATAACATTCTGAGCCTCTACTCTACCTGCCTACGCATCCCAGAACGTACCTTACCGACGACGGGTTCAATCATTCGTGCATCGTCAATTTGACATCCTTTTCTGACCATTTCATTCATAAATACTTATTATGGAGCATTAAAAAAAAGCAATGTATCCCATTGAAACTATTTATCTTGCTTCAGCATTTCGGATATAAATAACGAGACACAAATTGAATCTCGTCCTGTGACAGCAATAAATTCGATTCCGCGCTCATCCGCTCTTCCACCTACTTCCACCCTGCCGTCCTGGTATAGTGTTCTGGCCAAAAACGTACGCACAACCCACAGAGATTAAAAAAAAAGAATTCTCCAAAACTACATCATTCGAACATATCTGTACCTACTTTGGTGTAAATACATATATTTAATAAATTTATTTCCCTTCAAAAATGATTCACGTGTGTTGTAAGAATCTGGAGGAGTCTGGTGCGTATTGGGAGAATTTCACAGGAACCACTGCGGCAATTCATATCGCGTCTCTGATTGACAAACGGATTGAGAGGATACACATTCTCAACACATGCAGAAAAGAACCTTAATATCTCTACTCCCGAGTGTGTATGTGTGTACTCTTCACTTGGATCCGTCAATTTTCGCTAATAAATTGCCATAAGTTGTGGATATATGCGGCCAGTTTATGATTAACGCTTGAGAGCCAGCCAAAGCACTGCGCGATATCAGATTCGGCCTCAGATGTGTTGGACTTTATTTATTCGCAAGGATCTCTTTTGGGTGTTTCGGCGACGAGGAAGAGGATCAGACAGAATTTTCAATAAATTTGCCATAAATCAACTGTTTTATAAAAAAAGGTATCTTTTAAATTATAACTTGCCATCTGATGACAGAGAGTGAAATGTGTGGTGGTGGACCTTTAATGGGCCTTTAAATCATTTCAAATTGTGTCACAACTGAGCTGAGAAAACCCAGCAAAACATCCTGGTGTCGTCAAAAGTAAAGTATTGCACAATTTAAAAAAGAAATTTTTAAGGAATTGCTGCATTCGACAAGACAATAACGATAATTGTCTTAAAAAAAATTATCGATTTTTCAAAAGCAGCTTACGAGTGCCTATCTGTGAATCCTTGTTATATTTATAAGTTCTTTCGTCTTCGACAGTTTCCTGTTCTAAATCCACAAAAGAAATCCTTCCATGTTTTGGCTGGTATTGCCATCGATTTGCCTCGTCCCGTTTACTCATCCACCCCGAAACGTCAATACAATTCGAAAAACTAAAGAAGACGAACCAAGTCATTCAATGCAAGATGTGTCGTTGGTGGCCACGTCTTCGAAAAGTTCCCACACCCCTTTTTGTTAGATAACCATCCAGAACGGAAAAATGTGACAGAAAAACTTCTCGCTAACTATCATCCTCCACCCATCCAGGCCGTCATGCTCTTTGGTCAGCGTTTAATTAAGCAGTCAGTTCAGGGTCGCAGATTGGATCGGAATTATAGCTCATCACAGAGAGAAGTATAGCAGCAGCTTCCACACACCACCATGTCTGCAGTAAATAATTGGTAGCCATTCGTTTCTTTAAGTTATAATTAGATGCCCCATAATGATGATGGCACATTTTTCTCTGTATCACCCCGGACTCGCACTGGCATCCATGGTCCTTCAGGAGCTTTGCCCTGCTGCCATCGGTCATATGTCCATCTGTGGCGAGTTTCTGTTTCGGTTTAGTGCCTCGGAGAGGAGGGTAGATTTTTTTTTTATGTACAAAGGGTAGGATGGGTAATGTTGCACCTTGAGGCCGGCCGGGACTGGGGAGCAATTGCGAACGGAACACTAAATGAAACATTGGTAAGATTCAGCGAAAACATGATACATGTATATATACGTCTGTCGGGGTATAACAGACTGACTAGAACAGAAGCAGGAGCCATCAGAATCTACACACATTTGTGGTATATCGTCTGGGAGCGGTGTGGACCGTGGTCTTTAATTTTACGTGCATGTCCCTCATTATTTATAATGTCATCAGTTCGTGTTTGAGGAACTCAACCAACTATGCTTGCCACTAGATATACGATGGACGAACAGTGGCATGGACAGCAGCAATGATTATGATGCTGACGATAGCCGCCGCGACGACCAGCGACGTTCGATGAACGGAAGAAGAACGAGAATGTGACGCAGAAGTAATTTCGAGGACGGACGTGATGTTTCAGTTGAATTTTAACAAATCTAGTATAGTTGTTGGACTGAGTGAAGTTGATTCCTTTTTGAAACTATTGAACACCAGACTAATTTTTATTTAATTAATTTTGCAAAAACAGGAAGCATCTTTGTTAAAATTCAAATTATTTCCGTTTTTCAACAGGCCAAAGAGAAATATTTCATTGGCAAAAGAACCAGCATTTTTTTTTTTAGATTTTTAAAGTCCTGATTGGTTTCAAGCCACGGACTAAAAAAAGTTCTGAGTAAGCAACTGTGCTAGTTAAGATATGCAGCCAAAGTTAGTAGCCAAGCGAAGCTAAAGTTAAGTGTCTAAGACTTGAAAAAGTCAAGGAAGTCACAAACTTCAGTACCCATCACGGTTAAAGCATCTGAACCATAATGTGTAAAAGGCTTATTCGTTCGCAAGAACGGTGGTAAAAGAAGTAGATGGCGCGTAGAACTGGGAAAACTTGAAGGGCATACTAGAATATAACCAGAGCCGATACTGAAAGCGTGTATCAACATCAATTAAAACGAAAAAACCGGTCAAGTATAAAGTTATACACGGAGCGGTCCTTCGACTTTTGCTAAAGGTTTAACCTGCAATTAGTGCCCTTGTGTTTGTTTTTCCTTAAAAAAAAAAAAAAACTAACTGGCACTTGCAGCTTAAAATCCAAGCAGTAATTTTACTGCGCAAAAATTTTCGATTTTTGTTGGCTGTTGTATAACCTTTGTACAAAACTTGTATAAGACATTAAAGAAACTTAAACGAGTTGTTATGTAGAGAGACAAGTTTCGTTAAATCTGCGTTTTTGTGCAGCAGGTTTTTGTTGTACTATTTCAATAAAGCCTTGTACGAACTTCGGGAGTTAATTGTACAATTTCAACTGCATTTATAAAGCCGTGTAGAAGTTCCATGTTCCACTTAGTACAGTGAGATGCCAACTTTACCTATTTCAGCCATTTTATTACAAGATTTGCAGAGGCTATTATTAATAGGCTTCCTGTTGGGCAAGGCTTTGCATGCTTTTCTGGATCTTTTGCTTTTTTAATATTTCCCGTTGAAAGATTCTTATCGCAAGTCTAACCGAAACTGCTTCTACTTCTATAAGGTTTTCAGCTGCAAACTTTACTGTAACTGTTACTTCCTAGCCCAAGCTTTACAGAGGCTGTTAAGTATATTAGGGTTCCTGTTGCAGGCTTTATAGAGGCTGTTGATTGTATGACGGTTTGTGGGTGCCGTGCTGCAGTGGTTTGTGTGGAGGACCATTGCACGGTGTCCTGGGTTCGATTCCCGACTGGGGCAGTTAAATTTTTGTATGTTTCGCACCTTCGCCTTAGGGCCTAATCATATTAATCATTGGTCCGTGAATTATTAAAAGTCAATTTAAAGAAAAGTTTTAATGTAATTTGCATATTATTTTTAGGAAAATAAATCGGTACCTAATTAGCTTAATTTTGATGCCAATAAAAGCCAACAACATGAAACAAGAAACTTTACACAAGCAAAAGTCTCCGACTTTGTTTTCATATTTTAAGACGATTGAGCAAATGTTCGCTATAGGAAAACAAAGTCTTCAATGAGGGCAAACCAATGATAGCTATGATTGGGCCCTTAGTTAATTTTATAAGGCTTCTTTCTACAGGCTTTACCGAGACTGTTGCTTGTGTACAGTTTGTGTAAAGTTTCTTGTTTCAAGAAACAAACATCACCACAGCTATATCTTTGAGGTAGTTAGGGACTTTGTCTACCTGTGTTCCGCTATCAATTCCGACAATGACACCAGCGCTGAAATCAAACGAAAGATAACTCTTGCCAATTGCTGTTTCTTTGGGCCAAGAAGGCAATTAGCAAAGCCCTCTCTCGAGCAACTAAAGTGTCCATGTATAAGACCCTCATCATCCCAGTACTGCTTTACGGTGCAGACGCATTATTCTTCGAGCGATTTATGGTCCCGTCTGCATAAACTGTACGGGCTGTACAGCAACACCAACCTACCCAGAAGTGTCAAAATACAACGTCTACGATGGCTGAAATCTTCGAAACCACCAAGCAGGGACGGCGCATTAGAGGAGCCCCGAGACTCAGGTGGCACACGCAAGCAACTTCGCTTGCGAAACTGGATACGGCTAGCTGGAGACAGAGCTGGCTGACGAAGCTTGTTGGCTGAGGCCCAGGTTCACCTCGAAGTGTAGCACCACCTTAAGTAAGTAAGTAAGTAAACTCTAGAGAGACTACTATCGTTCAACTTACAAAACGGAGAAAATATGATTTCTTACGCCGACCCACACTTTATTGTGAAAACATAAAATTCATCAAGTATCATTGAACCCACGGATAGAACAGCCTGGTAAACAGAGGCACCAGAACCTTATGAAACAATTGGGGTCTAAGGCAACGAAGTCAAGTCAGTGACGAAGCTACAACGATTACGACGTCTAGCGAGAAGCTGCACATTACGGACTGTCTTTGCTCCAGTTTTGGCATGGGGTAGACTAAAAATTGTATTTTAAGTGTGTAAAAAAAGTTGTTTCCTCAAAACGCCCCTTCAAAGTGGGCGGAGCTCAAAGCCTTGTATGGAGCAAACTTAGAAAATAGCAATATCTTTAATATCTGTGCATTTTTTTCGATTTGGAGTAAACTTTCCGAGAAATCGGGTCTTGAAAGATCTAACATGTTAAAAGTGGGCATGGTCGATATTGTGGGCGGTTAAAGGCTTGTTAGAGGTCGAAGGCCAATATTGCTCAGTACCAAAATTTAAGTTCTTGCGCCTTGTCTAACTTGACCAAAAGGCATTTTGAAAAAAATGTAAATGGAGGTTGTCTCATATTGAAGCCAGTAGTGGGCGTGGTCCTTGATGGATTGAGTCAATTTTCACACTTTGCTTGCGCAACAAAAGAACCAAGCCGTTTCAGCTAACTAGCTTAATTTTGAAGACATACAGACGAACTGACGGACGGACATCGCTTAATCGATGCACATGTCTCGATCATATCTCTAAAAGGTCTTAAGGGTCTACGGTGATTATTTCACTGTGTAACAAACTATGCATTAAAATTAATATACCCTCGATCGGGTATAAAAAGGTACTGATCGAAGGTTTCGGGTATATGTGTTGAAGGTGATTAGCTTCAAGAGTTTAGGGCTGACAACCCTTGAAGCTTATCACCTTTGAACTGCTTCTATTCTCTGTATGTGTGAATTTGTTGGTAGGGCTACCACACCTGACTGGCATATTCGAGGAGAGGTCTAACGTGAGTCTCGTAGACTTAGGAGTCGTCTGACCTAGGGTCAGAGAATTCCTTTGACGTAACGCGCCTTATAATGCTGCTTATATAGATACAGAAGGTAAACTCGTTCCAAACAGAGTTCTAGATCGCGAATTTCGAAGATAAAGTAATTTCTTAAGCTTCGAGCAGAACGTTTGCGGGAGTAAGTTATTGCTTGGAATTGATTGACGTTAAGGTCCGAAAAGTTCTTTTTGCAGCACACTGAGAATCTTCAAAAGTAGTAGCCTTCAAGCGCGAGCTACTGACCTCTGCAAAAGTAAATAATGCAGAACTTATCATTATCATACTGACAACATTGAAAAAAGATTAAGAGGACTGATCCGAGATAACTGCCTTGAGGACCCAAGAGGTTGCATTAATTGAATCTAAAACCGAAGATTTGAAGATGACTCTGTATTGTCGAACCTCCAGATAAGAATTGATCCATTTAAGTTTAAAGTTATAGCTTTAAGATTAAAAGACATAACTAAGTGCTCGAGTTTGTTAAATGCCTTGGTGAAATTGGCAATGGTATCAAAAGCATTTTTATCTTCTATTGCACACAAGGTCCTTGGGACAAATTCAGGCAGGTTAAGAGGGGTAGATTTACCTTTTTTAGAATCCGTGTTGGTCAAAGAAAACTTTTCTTCGTAAACGAGGCTTACATAGACTTTGTGTGTGCGCAATAGTTTTGCGACCGGCAAAGAAACATCGCTCTTATGAACCTTCCTGTGTGTAGGAAAGATACTTTCCCTAGAAATTAGTATGAAACTTTGTTTTAATACTTAATGTCATCCAGGGCCTTTGACCTCTTTAAATACCTACATGTTACTAATGAAAGAAAGGCTGTGCATTACTCGTCTGTTCCATTGTTGTAATATCGACTCCAATTTTTACAAAGGCAGTCACTTAGCTCTGTTTAACGTTATGAAATCTGAAAGCCAATTCAAATAAAAAAATGCCATTCAGAAAATTCTGCATAATAATCCTTTCAAGAGAAGATTGGAAAAGATTCAAATTAGTGCCATTACAGCTGGACCTCCCGTCTGAATGTCATGGAGTATTGTCTCAAGGTAACCAGTGAACTGAGTCAGACTTGATAAAAACTCATCTGATATCTAGGCTGAAGGCCTTGGCATCAACAATTGTGCTATAATAAATCTATGTTGCAGCACACGACACACAATATTTTCCTGAAAGCCAAACAGCACTCAAGGTTGGAGACACAAATGACCTTCCAAGAATCAGCTAGGAACAATCTATTCATCCATCGCTGGATTCTAGCCACTAGTGGCCTGGACGGCAACAAATCAGCACATTTTTTACCTTAAGTTGGTGCGCAACTAAGCCTCTTGTAGGACCTCAACCATTTTCTGTATTCAGTAAAGGACTCTTCAAGAACTTTGCTAAGTGTCTGTCTCGAATCAAATAAAAAAAATAAAAATAAATAGATTGGCGCAACAGCTCGAGGTGAACCAGGGCCAACTTCTCAACAATGTATGCTGTGTGTGTTCATTTCTTCACATACAAGGGGACCTACAATTTTTTCCCGAATCCGAACGGCACTTTGAGAAATTTTTCAAGACAATTGATACTCTCGGAGGGCTTGTCAAACCCTCGCGGAGGTGGGGACTGTGAAAAAGAACAAGTCTTTTTTCAGGTGACGATGGCAGGATTCTAACTCCGACCTCCGGCGTAGTAAGCACACATACTAGCCACTACGCTACGGCATTCCACTCGAATCAAATCCAAAGGTTTAATTCACCTGCGCAGAACTTCTCTAAAAATTGTTCCTTAGGTACTCAGTTCGGAAAAAGCTAACTTAAAAAACCTAACAGGCATTTTCAGCGGCCAATACAAATTGGAAAAACGTATTCACCGTATCGGCCTCTTTACTTGTAGACACTGTCTAGAGAGCGACGAGTCACAAACTTTCATGTATTACCCAGCTTACTACGGTTGTTCTCTTTACGAGAAGGAGGAAGGTCACTGGTCTGACTCAACTAGTGCTTAAAGGTGTCACTATCCCGATATCCGATGAAGTCAAATATCTAGGAGTAATCCTTGATAGAAAATTTCTATGGTCCAAGCATGTTGAATCCAAAACCGAAAAAGCATTGTCCACCTTCTGGCAGTGCAGAGGCTCTTTTGGCAAGACATGGGGCTTATCTCCGAAAAGGGTCCTCTGGATCTATTCTGCCATGGTTAGTTCACTCCTCTCATACGCATCGGTTGTTTGGTGGAACAGGCTTTCGCAGAAACGTGTTACTGCCTCTTTTGCCAAACTCCAAAGAACGGCTTGTCTTGGATGCACAAGGGCATTCCCTAGCACGCCGGGCTCTGCTCTAGATGCTTTGATGAACCTCCCCCCCTTGATATATTTATCATGGGGTGTACGCTGAAAACCATCTTTCGCTTAAAGAGAGGTGGTTTTTGGTACCACACGCATTGGAATTTTGAAGAACTTGTTCGAGAATTGTTCTTTGACCCCTGTCTTATGGACATGCCCTCTGACGCAATGACCCCAGAAATCCTTTTGCGACAAAATTACCAAGTCAACTTTCCTCAGGTAATGAAATGGCTTCGGCCAGACTCTGAGCCCGGGAAAGAATGCCATCGTATTTTGACGGATGGCTCCAAAACCAGACAGGGGTCTGGTGCTGGAGTCTTTGTGGAAAGCGAGAACATTAGACTCCACTACCCGTTAGGTAAATATGCGTCTGTCTTCCAAGCGGAGATTTTCGCTATCCTAATGGCTATGCGCTATATTGTGACTAACAGGTGGAGGGCAAGAAGCATATGCGTTTGCAGTGACAGCCAAGCCGCTCTCAATGCGTTGCTCAACCCTCTTACCTCGTCCAAGATAGTGCTCGAACTCAAGAATTCGTTGAACTTAGTCGGAAGGCTAAATGCAGTGAATCTTGCTCGGGTTCCAGGTCACACTGGTATCCAGGGAAATTAGATCTCTGATGAGCTTGCCAGACTTGGCTCAGAAGAGGTTTTTTCAGGACCCGAACCTGCTTTAGGCCTGCTTGTATCTGTTGTCACGTCTCTGCCATTGATACTTGGGTTTCTCGTGAGCACAGGGCTCGTTGGCGTGACTGCGATGGGTGCAGACAGAATAAACGACTACGCCCGGACATCTGCGAGGGGTCAGCGTCTTTTCTTCTATCTCTTAGGAGAATCGATTGCAGACTTCTTGTAGGCGCCCTTACCGGCCACCAAGCTTTTGCTGGACACTTGAATGTGTTAGGCTTAAGCGAAACCACCACCTGTCTTGCCTGTGGAGAGGACGACGATAATGAAAGTTAATAAAAAACGAGTTTTTTATATATACATATTCTGGCGTTTTAACGGTAGTAACGATTGTGATTAAATAAAAAAGACAAAAAAGGGGCTTTTCTGAAGAGATTTTGGCTAGGTTTGTCAGTTTTCTACCAAGGACAAACCTCCTATAGTGAAGGAAAGCTGGGTAATTTTTTAAAAATTTTTTTACGTTTTTGTTGGAGGTTGCTACTATCCGATGGAGCACTCAGACACAACAACTGGTCCATTGTACTACCATGCAGACACCTTACATTAATGTATTTAGTTTACCCGTCTTTCGAAGAAAGATGAGAAGGAGCTTCAGTGCACCACGTCAGCCCCAAAGATCCGCCACCTGATGCAAGAATATTTTATTTATAATAAAAACTTAAACCAACGTTTAAAAAATTGTTTGCCGGCAAGGGCACTTTCTTTTAATACGTTTAGAAAACTGGTTTACAACTGGGTAGAAAAACTTACCTAAATTCCAAAACATATTTCCATCATATAGAATTTAGAGTTCCTTAAAATAACCCTGCCTACGACAACGACCTCATTTTACCTTGAGGTAAAGAAGTCATCTGTTCTATTATGGAAAAACAAACTCTTCCTTTATGCTTCTCATATTGTTCATTGTTTTAAACCTGACATTGAGGCATGCATCTGTAGGTACTCTCTGCAACAAAATCCTCCCTGCTTTCACACGATAAAATGCAAGATCAAACCGAAGGACAAAACCTTAAGTTAAAGGTAAAACCTCAACTTAATTCCTTGATGGCTTGCAAATAGTGCAATAATTTTGTTCAAAGTCCTTGTCATCGTCTCAAATCGAATATGTAATTCGTTTCTCAAGCCCGTTAAAAGACTATGATGCTACAAAAGATCGTGCGCGCGCACTTCAATACCGCACATATAGGCATATCGGCAAAGAAGTACATGGCCCGCATTATGCACTCGTCTAAAAAACCGGGAGGAGCAAGCTTAATTCCAATATCAACCCATATAGCCACTGCCAGCCACTGGACAATTTTCTACGACCATGACCGCATGCTCCTTCCAATCGAACAGCAGCAGCAGCAACAACAGCAGCTCCTCAATCGCATCGATTGTCGGTTTGCGTGATTTCCTTCGCGATGCAGCCCAGCAGTGGTGCTCCTCCTGCTTTCGAGCTCTCGTCGGCGATATATGCCAAAATGAAAGACAATGGAGCGATAAATCAGTAAAGTGCTCCATCTCGCAGGGGTCTTTCCGAAAAAGAAAAAAACAAAAAAGAACAAGCAACGCGAGACTGGAGTCACCTATTGAAATTCTTCTTCGATTTGTGTCGTCGTCCATACACAGCAGCTTCGAGAACTATACCGGCCATCGAATGGTAACAATATCTGAAATGGAATTCCTGAGCCACTCTCTGTGTGGACATCTTTCAGCGGTGGAATTATTTACCTTTCAAATGACAAAATACGGACGCAAATGATGTCCTTCTTTGCATTCGATGTCAGGAATGTGCGGATTTATGTGGGTTCAAAGCAGTCAGCGAATGCACATTCCTTGTTTTGGTTTTTGAAAGTGATGAAGGTGGTGGTTGGAGTTGATAAATCCTTAGCTGGATTGATTGACGACATTTGATTTTGGTTTAAAATTTTTTTTTAATAAGAAAATGATATCATCTTTTAGTTCACAGGAACACTACACTTCTTTATTTATGTGTAACCTTATTTTACAGGCTAAGGAAATTGCTGTCATTGCGTGTCGACATTTAGAATGAGTCTTTGCAAAAGCAATTTTTAAAATTGTTTCTCCTCTCAATGGCAACAACGACCTTGTACAAATATGGCATAAGTACAAAGCGTATAAAGGTACATATACTCTATACATGGTTATCTAACAGCGTTAAAATTTCACATTTTTCGGTTCTAACCTAAGTTTTTCTAGGGTAAGTTTTTTACTATTTTTTCAAACTCTGTAGACCTTAGAACTTACGAAAAACGACATTGGATAAGGTATTGAAAAAAGTATATATATAGATGATAATACAGTTTTATAAAGTAAATTATAAATACACATAATAAGAAATAGTCGTTTTATTTATCCTTTTATTTATTTACTTGCATAAAAGCCTGACGTAAAAAAATCAGAGTCACATCGATTAAAATACAAGGCCGAGCAGTCCGTCGGCTTTTGTTGAAGGCTAAGCTCATCTATATTGCGCAGTTTGTGTAAAATTCTATGTTTTTGTTAAAATTAATACATACATTTACAGTACAGTACTTTTTTCGTAGAGCTGTCTACTTTTCTCAAAGTAGAAAAGTAGACAGCTCTACGAAAGGCTGTCTATCCTCTTGGCTGCACATGTCTATCGGTGGTCAAAGGATAGACATGTGCACTCAAGAGGATACAAGCATCCACAGGTTTTCTAAACCCACGTCTGTCTATCAACTCCTACCCTCACCTCCCCGTAGTGAACACCGGGTGCCTAGTAACTCAACTGGTGATTGGGTTCCAACCCCTTTGGAAGGTTGTTGGGGGTAGCAGACGAGAGAGGGGAGGAGGAGTGTTCCCACTAAGGCACTTCTCCTTGCATCCGGACGGCAGCGGAGGAATTCCCCAGATGGAATCAACGGTGGCGTCCATAGTTCCAGTCAGGCCGAACTACTTAGTGAACACCTTATAGGGGCTACTACGACGTATTCGGAGCTCAGGCCTATAAGGAGCGGGCTATCCGGCTCTCCGTCCTTAGAGCTAAGCAAAGGATCTGGTCCTCCAGGTTGGGGGTCGTGCCGTCGGGGTGACTTCCCGGCCACGTAAAGAAACACCAGTCACGAAGCAGAAACAAGCCTCGGATTCGGACGGATGTACTGCTGTCGACCAATGCAAACGAGAAAAGGACAACGAGCTCCGGATCTGCACGTGGAATGTTAGGTCCCTTAACAGACCACGTGCAGCCGAGCAACTAGCGGAGGCCCTTAACGACTGCAAGGCAGATATAACTGCCATCCAAGAAATGCGGTGGGACGGGCCGGGCAAAAGAAGGATGAAAAACTGCGACATCTACTACGGCGACTGCTATCGGCATCAAAGACAGCGCCTATTTGGATGTGGTTTCGTTGTTGGAGGCAGACTTAGGCAAAAAGTCTTGAGCTTCAACCCTGTAAGCGCCTCGCGACGATCCGCATCAAGGCTAAATTCGCCAACATTAGCCTGATATGCGCACATGCCCCCACAGAGGAGAAAGATGACGAGACCAAAGATATGTTCTACGAGCTCCTGGACAAAACTTATGAGCAGTGCCCTAGCTACGACTCGCGACGATCGGCATCAAGGCTAAATTCGCCAACATTAGCCTGATATGCGCACATGCCCCCACAGAGGAGAAAGATGAGATCCTTAGAGCTAAGCAAAGGATCTGGTCCTCCAGGTTGGGGGTCGTGCCGTCGGGGTGACTTCCCGGCCACGTAAAGAAACACCAGTCACGAAGCAGAAACAAGCCTCGGATTCGGACGGATGTACTGCTGTCGACCAATGCAAACGAGAAAAGGACAACGAGCTCCGGATCTGCACGTGGAATGTTAGGTCCCTTAACAGACCACGTGCAGCCGAGCAACTAGCGGAGGCCCTTAACGACTGCAAGGCAGATATAACTGCCATCCAAGAAATGCGGTGGGACGGGCCGGGCAAAAGAAGGATGAAAAACTGCGACATCTACTACGGCGACTGCTATCGGCATCAAAGACAGCGCCTCTTTGGATGTGGTTTCGTTGTTGGAGGCAGACTTAGGCAAAAAGTCTTGAGCTTCAACCCTGTAAGCGCCTCGCGACGATCCGCATCAAGGCTAAATTCGCCAACATTAGCCTGATATGCGCACATGCCCCCACAGAGGAGAAAGATGACGAGACCAAAGATATGTTCTACGAGCTCCTGGACAAAACTTATGAGCAGTGCCCTAGCTACGACTCGCGACGATCGGCATCAAGGCTAAATTCGCCAACATTAGCCTGATATGCGCACATGCCCCCACAGAGGAGAAAGATGAGATCCTTAGAGCTAAGCAAAGGATCTGGTCCTCCAGGTTGGGGGTCGTGCCGTCGGGGTGACTTCCCGGCCACGTAAAGAAACACCAGTCACGAAGCAGAAACAAGCCTCGGATTCGGACGGATGTACTGCTGTCGACCAATGCAAACGAGAAAAGGACAACGAGCTCCGGATCTGCACGTGGAATGTTAGGTCCCTTAACAGACCACGTGCAGCCGAGCAACTAGCGGAGGCCCTTAACGACTGCAAGGCAGATATAACTGCCATCCAAGAAATGCGGTGGGACGGGCCGGGCAAAAGAAGGATGAAAAACTGCGACATCTACTACGGCGACTGCTATCGGCATCAAAGACAGCGCCTATTTGGATGTGGTTTCGTTGTTGGAGGCAGACTTAGGCAAAAAGTCTTGAGCTTCAACCCTGTAAGCGCCTCGCGACGATCCGCATCAAGGCTAAATTCGCCAACATTAGCCTGATATGCGCACATGCCCCCACAGAGGAGAAAGATGACGAGACCAAAGATATGTTCTACGAGCTCCTGGACAAAACTTATGAGCAGTGCCCTAGCTACGACTCGCGACGATCCGCATCAAGGCTAAATTCGCCAACATTAGCCTGATATGCGCACATGCCCCCACAGAGGAGAAAGATGACGAGACCAAAGATATGTTCTACGAGCTCCTGGACAAAACTTATGAGCAGTGCCCTAGCTACGACATTAAGATTGTCCTAGGCGATTTTAATGCCAAGCTAGGAAGGGAGGGCATCTTTGGTCATACTGTCGGAAAGCATAGCCGATTCTAGCATCGTTGTAGAATCGCAGTCGGTGCTGAGGATTTGGAAAGACCACTTCTGCAGACTGTATAACGGCGAGGACGAACCAAATACCGCTGTCAGGCAGAACGAACCATTCAACCCGGGCGAAGACGTTACCGACGAAGCATACGAACGATACCGCCCACCCGACCTGGAGGAGGTGAAAGTAGCTGTGTCTAAGCTCAAGTGCAACAAAGCAGCCGGAGCAGACGGCCTAGCTGCCGAACTTTTTAAATCCGCTGGCGATGAGCTGGTAAGAAGCATGCACCAGCTGATCTGCAAGATATGGTCGGAAGAAAGCATGCCCGACGAATGGAACCTCAGCATTGTTTGCCCGATCCTGAAGAAAGGAGACCCTCTGAGTTGTGCCAACTACAGAGGCATAAGTCTTCTTAACATCGCATACAAGATCTTTTCTGCTGTACTGATAGGCACATATCAGTGTGGCTTTATGCCAGGAAAGTCCACCATCGATCAAATATTCACACTGCGGCAGATCTTGGAGAAAACCCAGGAATTCCAAATCGATACACACCACCTCTTCATCGATTTCAAGGCCGCGTATGACAGCATCTATAGAGACGAGCTATATAGCGCAATGTCTAGTTTTGGCATCCCTGCCAAACTCGTCAGTCTGTGCAGGATGACGATGGAAAACTCACGCTGTTCCGTCAAGGTCGGCAAAGATTTCACCGACCCCTTTGATGTCAAAAAAGGATTTAGACAAGGCGACGCGCTGTCATGTGACTTCTTTAACATCATACTTGAGAGAATTGTGCAGAACTTTCGCGCCAACACCAGAGGTACAATCTTTCAAAAGTCCGTTCAACTACTCGCATACGCAGACGACATTGACATAATCGGTAGAACAAAGCGTGATGTCAGTGAAGCCTTCGTGAGTATTGGGACGGAAGCGGCGAATATGGGTTTAGCAATCAATGAGGGCAAAACCAAGTATATGCTGTCATCAAGAAAAGACACCCAACACCGACGTCTTGGACAAAACATCACCATCGACAGCTATAACTTTGAGGTAGTTAGGGATTTTGTCTACCTGGGTTCCGCTATCAATTCAGACAATGACACCAGCGCTGAAATCAAACGAAGGATAACTCTTGCCAATCGCTGTTTCTTTGAGCTAAGGAGGCAATTGAGTAGCAGAGCCCTCTCTCGAGCAACTAAAGTGTCCATGTATAAGACCCTCATCATCCCAGTCCTGCTTTACCGTGCAGAAGCATGGACCCTGTCAAAGGTGGATGAAAACACTTAAGGCTGCTTCGAGAGAAAAATTCTTCGGACGATTTACGGTCCCGTCTGCATAGACGGAGAGTGGAGGAGGAGATGTAACATCGAACTGTACGGGCTGTACAGCAATACCATCCTAGCCAAAAGAGTCAAAACACAACGTCTACGATGGCTGGGTCATCTAGAGCGGATGGACACCAACGCCCCGGCCCGGAAAATCTTCGAATCCACACCGCAGGGACGACGCGGTAGAGGAGCACCGAGACTCTGGTGGCGCACGCAAGTGGAAGGGGACCTCAGCCAACTTCGCGTGCGAAACTGGAGACGGCTAGCTAGAGACAGAGCTGGCTGGCGAAGCTTGTTGGCTGAGGCCCAGGTCCACCCCGAACTATAGCGCCACCTTTAGTAAGTAAGTAAGTCTACTTTTCTCGTATTGGGCGATTCTCAAGTTTCGTTAAAAGAATAAAATAGATATAAGGGCTGGCGAAAAACTTTTCCTTTAAAATTTTTTTTATATATTTTTTTAAGAAAAAACTGTTTTATATATTCTTTTAAGTCTATGTTCATGTGGTTGAGATGGCGTCAAATCAAGCTAATGTAAAATAAGTGGTTAAAAAGTCACGATATACATATTTTCTAGGAACATCATTCCCGAACTCTTGCACTTACTCACTTGTTTAAATAGGCTTCGAAAAAATTAGGTTAGAAACGGCAATTTTTTTTAACGTACCTCGCTTTCTTTTTTTTGCGTTGCACCTACTTTAACTAAATTTGACTGAACAAGATCGCTTTTACCGTTCAGTACTAGCAGATTTAAAAAAAATTGTTTTTGAAAATTATTTTCTGTTTTTAGTTATATCTCAGAAGATTTTGAAACCTTAAAATTCGCTATAAATTTTTCTTAAAATTTTGGACAACGTGTTGTTTTTTCCTATCTCTAAATAACACCGGAGTTAATGGGGGATATACGTTTATGCTTTTTTGCGATTATTTTCGTAAATGCGTCAAAACTACAGTTTTTTAAATTTTAAAATTTTGTTTTCCTGAAAAATATAGCGTAAGCACTTCGTTAGGTACTTTGAGTTGCTTTATACGTCAATATGGTTCCAAAGTTATGGCCTCAAACACTTTAAAAAACGTCATCCGTTTTCAACCCTTCATTTCTCAAAAACTTATCAATATTTCCAAAAATGTTGATGTTTTCGTTAAATTTCAGTATTTACTTTACGTAAGTTTCGTTATTCTGACTGCTTAACTTCTAAAACAAAAGTATTGAATAACATTTAATCCATTTTCCCATGAAACTTCAAACTGTAATCAAATCGTTATTTGTGCTTAAAAAAAATGGGCCTCGTTGGATTCTCTGACTATTGCCGCAGCTTAAAAGCACACCAACTTTTGTCTTTCTATGACTTACCCCTCGGAAGTAATAACGCGATTGGACTAAGAAAGGATTGACAACATAGTGATACCATTAAGGTTCTTTTTTGCCATTAATGGGCGGACCGCTTAAATAGTCTTTTAAGGATTTGAACACATGCGAGTTGCCATGTTATTAATTATAATTATAATACCACCAAACCTTAAGAAAAATTGCATTAGAACGTCTTTTATTAAAAAAAAAATAATAGAAAAAGTCTACTAAATTATTTTTAGACTACTAAATTATTTTTTTTTTGTTTTTTTTTTTTCAGATCTACGTGACTAGTCCGAGAAGTGTCACATGAAATAATGGCTAGCTAATGCCCTTCGAAGCTCATTTCATCGGACCTTTGTGCTTACACTTTTCAATATAATAAACATAATTTCGTGGGGTGCCGTGGCGTAGTAGTTAGTGTGTGTGCTTACTACGCCGGAGGCCTGGGTTCGAATCCTGCCATCGTCACCTGAAAAAAAAGACTTGTTCTTTTTCACGGTCCCCACCTCCGCGTGGGTCTGACAAGCCCTCCGAGAGTATCATTTGTCTTGAAAAACTTCTCAAAGTGCCGTTCGGACTCGGCAAAAAATTGTAGGTCCCTTTGTATGTAAAAGCAATTAACACACCAGCATACATTGTTGAGAAGTTGGCCCTGGTTCACCTCGAGCTGTTGCGCCACTCTATTTATTTATTTATTTAATTTCTTAAGCCAAGTCAATCGCTGCGAAAAGAGATTTTTATGCATTATATGAATAGACTGACAACCGGATGTCCAAAAACAGGAAACTGGAGATAGCAGTAGGTAAGTACATGCGTGAATATGGTTCACCCTTTAAATTTTGTAGGTTTTGTTGATATGTTTGATTGTATTGACGTGATGAAAAACTTATTTTCAGTTATAAGTTGTTCATCTGTTAGCCTCCCCCTATATCTAGAAAACCAAAATCCAAAAACAAAATTCTAGAACGACCAATTTCTCGAAAACGAGATTTTGAATACGAAATATTTAGAAAAAATTCTGGAATTGCTCCTCGTCCTGATTATATGAAAAGGCTCTATTTCGCCAATTTGAATATATTTGGAAGTTTTTTTTTGGGGTTTTCTTAATTATAAATTTTATCCAAAAACATTGCGTGATTTTGCATTTTTTGGTTTTGGGGTCATTTTGGCGCATGGCAATGAGGGACAAATCTGCGGCCCCCTGCAACAGCACCGTAGCTCATAAAAGGGACTCAGGCCTTCAATGCATATAGACGAGAGATCCGCGGAGATTTTCAATCCAAAGAATCTTTGAGTACTAAAATATAAGATCTGTTTCAGGGGTCTCAAAAAGTTCGGTTTCCGTTGATCGGGTCCGGCCCGGTTACAAATTCCAATATATCCGCAATATATTTATCTTCTATTTTCTGACAGTTTCAATAAATGGTCTTATTTCGGTTATAAAGTCAAATAAAGCTACACAGTTAAATTTGTTACATCTACTTACTAGTTACTCTAGATATTGTTCCAAGAAGCCATAGATAGCCGACATCGACTTGCTTCAACAAATTTATTTATTTTCCTAGCTTCTAATCTGAAACTCTCCCTTAGCTTAAAACCTGAACCTAATTTTGATTCTGTAACACAAAGAAGACTCTATACCGCTTTTTGACACGAGAATTTATTTCTCTTTTGGTTTACCTAATCTTTTCGCCCAAACCTATTCAATCTCATTACAGGGTTACCATCCATAAATACCACTAAAGGGTTTTAATTAAAAGTCTAAAGAGAAAATTTAATAACTCCGAAAGCCCCCTACGCATAATGTCGGACCGTTTAATATCACAAATATCACAATGGCAAATGCGACATCGATAAACATTAACTGACAGGCAAATAGCATACATTTCTTGGTAACACATACACACATGGACGGACTGTATAGTATAGTCGCAACACCCTTTTGACTTTTGTTTTATAGGTCGATTGCATATATATGAAGGCTCTTGTACGATGCCAAAGGCTATCGCTGCCTGTCGTAGAAAGGATCAAGGAATGCGTACATTATCCCATATGAAAGCAATTCGCCGCTCACACAAAACTCTGTTAGAAGACATATATACATTTTATTAAAAAGAAAAACACGCGACATCCATGTCACCCAGGACGGCAGGACAGCAAATAAACTGACAAACATTTGCCCGGTTATATAGTATGGAAGTGTGCTTAGTTGTTTTGCAGTTTATGTAATGATATGCGGACAGGATACTGGTTAAAAGGACACAAATACTTGACTTCCTTTTCGTAAGCATTTGAAGACAGAGGGACAGAATCAGAGCGAATCCTTCATAAAACATTAGTCTCTGCTCTTAGTGTAGGTGGTATAGGAAAAGGGGATGTAATCTCATATTAACTTTAAGGGCTTATAGGTTATCATTGGTTGTGTAAGGTCCTTCTATTAAATTTTACAGTGTGATTAGACACTTTCATTAAGTCGCTAGCATAGTCAATTTCGTCCCTTACACAGTTCTTGTTCAAGGATTAAAAGGTATGTTTTGAAGAATATAATTTTTTATAAGTTTTTTCTATAGCATAACACCCTTTACAGAAATGTTTCTATTAATTCGCTTTCTTAATGTTTATTTCTTTCACAATATTGCCAGTATTCATGACTACTATAATTCATGTCATTTTAAATTTTCTTATAAAACATATTCAATTTAACCTCCATCTAGGGCTAAAACTTTTTCGAAAAGTTTTCCCTCACTCGAACATTGATACGTGATACTGATTCATCACTCTTGTCAGTGTCATTCAATTAATAGCTGCCGTCAGATGGCCTCAATTAGTAAAAGAATAAAACAATTTTTCCTAGCATGTCGTTGTATGAACAAATTATGCTGCTTTGAGCAATTTTCTGTGCGTGTGAACTGATTAGAGATTTGACTCTATTGCTTAATCGAAAAGTTACGTATTTTGAAGCTCGTATAAATCGCTTCATAACTTTAATGTTGCATTCATAGCTTATCACTTATCAGTCTAAAGTCAAAACCCTTTCAATATTAATGTCAACGCCCTTAGTTTCAATAACATTGTATATTTTATTTATTTAAACTTTTTCACGGTTCCAATTCCGCGAGGGTCTGCGTCGAAAAAGTTTTCTTCGAGTTCGGGTCTTTTATATGCGAAGAGTACAACACAAATAGCATACATTGTTCAGTTAGCACTGGGCTAACCAATCCTAGGATCATCTTGGGATTTCAAATGCATAACAGGACTCTTTAAAATTATTCTTTTAACATTGTTTTGTTTTTATTCTCTGTGCAATCAATATATTTTATCTTTTCCCGTTAATATACATACATAGGTATGAATATTAACGGATATTAACAAGAAATTTTTAAGAATTAGTAACTCGAAATTCTTGAAAGTTTCTGAGCCCAACCTAATAGAGTGGTACCACTGCACGTATTGCAGAGTATAACGTAGGAAGATCAAAAGTTAATCTTAAAGTGTTTCCACCGGAATAGAGGAGATTAACTTGATGTATGCTTTCGCTTTTGACTTTTCTCAATGACATCACATCATCTGCGCATCTCCAAGTAAAGGGGAATTTTTTGTCTCTCGAGCAACTCAAATTCAGATATAATTAAATTAGTTTTTAATTGCCACCGATGTGTTTAATCTACTCAACAAAATAACTTAAAATTAGAAGAAAAAAACGTCAAATCAAGGTTAATTCAACAAATTTGACGTTTTGTTTTTCTTCAAATCTATTGATTGAGATTTCGGTCCACAAAGTTGATAGAAGACCAACTTGGCGTACATCAATACGCAGTATCAAAATTAACATCCATCATTACTTTGCAGTGTGCACACCTTATTGTATTTAACCTTTTGACAGCAATAACCACATCAGCAGCAGCATCAGCCGTTCTGTGCATTCCTTTACACCAGACAAGGAACACTGCGGAGTTGATGATACCAAGCTGTCAATAAAATGTGTGTTTGCTTTGTTTTGTCAGAAAACGCAAAGAACACGTAGAATTCTGTTCGGTTTTATTTAAGAATTCTTGAATTCTATTATTAGTTTATTAGATATTAAATATTAAATATGGCCACGCCTACAAGGGGGCGGTTTTCGCTTCTTTTTAAATGCTAATCTCAAAAGACTTCAGCGAGGATTTCGCATACCGAATTTCAGATTCCTATGATTACTTTGAGTTGGCGTGTCAGTGGGCGGATTTCAAAAAATTTTTACACTTGTACTGCTTCGGGACCTAGAAAGAACAGATATCAAGTTTCAAGTTCCTAGCTCAAAATTTAAGGCCTAAAAACTACAGACAGATGGACGGACGGACAGGGCCCATTCGACTTATAATTCGGTCTCGATCATATGCCCTTAAGTTCTTGGGGGTCTACGGTGATTATTTCTCTATGTTTCAAACTTAATATACCTCCTATCCTATGGGATGGGGTATAAAAAAGTATTATTAGACCTAATCCAGGGTATAAATATACCCGACTTATAAAACTAGTTAAGTTATAAGTAGGGTATAACTTAAGAGGGGTTTTATAAGCAAGTAGGGTTGTATAATTATAAAACTATTCGAGATATGACCGAGAGCTATTCACACAGTCGCCTTCCATCCTCTACGATCCTGGATACGTTACTTCTAGCTCTGGTATCCGCCATGGATTCGTCCCTAAAACTTAGGTTCGGTTTTCTTCATCGCATCAAGCCTGGGGTTTGGATTTGAAAACCCTCGTGGCTGGAGCGTTTTTGTCCGTCTATCCGCTCAATATGACCGAGCAAATGTAGTGCTCGTGCTTTGGCGTCGTGAACTACATCCACATCTACTTGATACCGCATACAGAATTCGCGGGTAGCCTCCTCAATCAATCGTCGTGTCAAATTTTAATATAACCAGAAACTGAGGCAAAAAACCATGCAATGTCCCAAAGGCGCGCAAAAATTTCTGTTCTTTTGTAAAGAACATATAAAACTCGACGTCATCTGCTATACCGTCTGCAACAACACTTCAATTGCTAACTCCTTCGAAAAAGCAAATTTGCTAGCTCCACGCATCCTGATTGTGATTTGTCTCCACCTGTACTTGAGCGCGTCGAACACTCTATGGGCCAAGTACACTTTCGCATTTGTACAGTGACAGGAGTTCTCAGATATCTTAACGAACACAAATCCGCAGATTCAGATGGCATATCCGCTGTTCTTTTTAAGAGGTGTCCCTCCACCCTAGCCAAACCTCTGCGTTAGCTTTTTTATTTGTCTCTTTTCTCTGGCTTCTGCCCAACTCGATGGATAACAGCGTTTGTTCAGCCTGTTCCGAAGGTGATGCTTCTTCTCTTTCTAGTTACTGTCCCATTGCACTTACATCCTTGCTTTCTAAGGTCATGGAAACATTGATTAATCGCCAACTAATGAAATACCTTGAATCAAAGAAGCTCTAAATAACCGACAGTATGACTTCCGCAGGACAAGGTCCTCTGGTGATCTGATGGCTTATCTCACCGAACAGTGGAACCACTCGTTGCGTTTCCATGGTGAAAGCAAATCTGTTGCACTCGATATTTCTAAAGCTTTTGATAGGGTATGGCATCAAGCTCTTTTATCAACATTTTGTGCTTATGGGATTGACAAAACTCTTATAGAGTGGATTAAGAACTTTCTTTTGAAACGTTCAATCCGTGTATAGTACCAGACGAATTCAAATCTGATATCCATCATATCAATGCTGGTGTACCTCAGGGATCTGTTTTATCTCCAACACTCTTTCTGATCTTTATAAACGATCCTTTGTCCACCACATCCAAAACGATACACTCATTTGCTGATGATAGCACGCTTAGCTCATCATACTCATTCCCAGAAAGATATCCAGCCCCTTGGATGTTGAAATGGTAAAGCTGCATATGTTAAACTCTCTAAATTCCGATATAACCATCATATTAAACTTTTAAACAGAGTGGAATTTAATGCATCTAAAACCCAGTGCTGCCTACTATCGCCTATTGTTAAGCAACAGAAGCATTCAGCCATCTATGACTTACATAGCTGAGATCCGAAAAACTTTCTATCCTCGGTATGTGTGTGACTCGCAACCTGCGTTGGACTGACCACATATTTGATGCTGACAAAGGATGCTGCGAAATGCTTAGGATTCTTAAAGCCGTGTAGGAAGTACTTTACGTCATTGGATCTGTTCAACAAAGCGTTTATTCGTCCTAAACTTTAATACAACTCTCGTGTTTGGGCAGGTGCATCAAAAATATACCTCGTAGTCCGCAACAGTTTAAAACCAAAGTGCACCAGTGCCTCCTTTCTCTCTTCTAATCCTTTCCACCCGCGTTGTGTTAAATCATTATAAGGGTAGACATAAACCCTTGAACGCGTGTAAATTATAAAAAAAAAAAATGTTTTTCCCCGTGAGTGGCAAAATTTTCCATGTACTAATTTTTACTTGATGTCGTTATCGATTTTATTTTATCCATTTCAGGCTCAACTTTGTTGTATCCCTTATAAATGTCATAAAGGACAACGTCATATTTGCTTTAAAGTCATAGCTTTCATAGCCCTTCCCCTTCCATTTGCAATCATATTTGGTTTGATATTTAAATTTAAAGTTTAGGTCGTCTGATCGTCTGGTAGCTGGAGTCTAGAGTTAAAACATTTTCGCGGCTGGATTTCAACAAGTTATGTTATCCACACTCACTTTCGAGACGCTTATCTTCATTGCTTAGCATTGCATTTTAATGTTGTCGGCACAGACATGGTGGGACTGTAGCTCTAATCGTGCTCTGCGTTACCGGTAATAGCACATAGATTTTGCACTCAGAATTTGATTCTACAATTATTTACTTCATTATCCTTTTTATTATATTTCTTATACCAATAATGTTATATAAATGTGTTTATTTTTAAATGCCAAAAATTTTCTTGCTGCTCCAGAAGCTGTCAAAATGAGGTGGGCCTGATATCCTAAAGCTTTGCACACAGGACTGTCAGATCTTACAATATTATCGGATTTTTTAGCGAAAAATATGTACCAAATATGTGATCAGCTGAATTTCAAGACATTTAGGACTCTGTCAGTGAAAAAAAAAAAATCCCAAATATAGCCAAGTAATTTGGGTCGAATTCTCCACTGACAGATCCGGCAATATTACCGGATTATATTAAATATGATACCAACTTTTGATATGTCCTTATTTATTTAAATATAATCGCAATGTCACAATTCCATGTATAAATAAATACATGTAATAAAAGTATATACAAATAGAAATAAACGCATCAATATGATATCCCTTTTCTATGGCACTGAAAGTTGTGAGTTTTTGCTATATGGAACTTTATTAAATATTTCTGAACTCGATTTTTAACCCTGTCGAAAAAAGCAGTATTGTTCGGGCTGCACTTGCCCTGATATAAGATATCAATCAGATCAAAAGGTGTCGGTATGTTCGCCTCCTAAAATACTTTGCTGCTAAATAGAAAAGCATAAAACTAAATGCAATTTTACAGGCAAAAAAATAAGGGACATTGTGTTGTCCAAAAATCCGTTGAACTTCAAGAATATGTTTTACGTTTCGCTGGCTTTCGAGACATCTTACAGTCGTCAGTTTCAATATCATTTAGAAACACCAACAAGACATCTTTCTGATACTTTTTTTTACATAACAAGGAGGGGAGAGCGAGGTTGATGATGAACAATTATACCCCATCCCATAGAATAGGAGGTAAATTAAGTTGGTCACATAGTTTGTAACATGGGGAAATAATAACGGTAGGCTCCCAAGACCTTAAGGGCATATGATCGAGGCCCGAATTCTTAATCGAATAAGCCATGGCCGCCCGTCCGTCAGTATGTCACCTGTTTTTAGGCCTTAAATTTTGAGCTAGGGATTTGAAATTTCGTACGTATGTCCATGTCATGCGAAGCATTTGAATGCTAGATTTTTGAAATCCGCCCACAGAAACAAAATGTGCAACTACCTCCAGAGCTTTCAAAACTGTAAGACGTCTTAACAGGCTGAAATTCGACATATAGCATATCCTTATGAATGTAAAACATAAAGGAGAAAACGTTTATGTACTAATCGAATCAAAGGCTTTTATAAGTGACGTAATCAAGTAAAATAGTTTGTCTGGACGCTGTATAATAGGTGGTGACCTTAATTGCCGGCACCAGTCATGGGAATGTCTTCGAGGAGCAAACACCACCAGTAATATATTGCATGACTTTTACTCAAACTATCCCTTTTCCTTGTTGTCCCCGCCTGATCCTACATATGTGCCTCGTAATAAAAGATCAAATTCGTCAGTTCTTGACCTTTTTTTAACCAACACTTCAGAAATTATCTGCAAGGCACTTGTAATTAATGACCTTTCATCTGATCATTTACCAGTAGCTTTAGATCTCCTCTTTACCCCATCTTTAAGAGAAACTGTGCATTATAGCTATAAAGCTGTGAACATTTCAATCTTTCAAAATACAATTACAACCAAACTTGTAGATATCCAACATTATGCCGATATAGATTCTATGATCACCAACAACGCTTTCTTTTATGGCACATTAACAAGAGCCATAAAAGATGGCGTTGAAGTTTCAGTTCCTTCATTCCCTACCAACAGCATTCGGTCGAAAATTCCATCAAATATATTAGACACAATTTTTAAGAGAAATAGAACTCGCAAAAATTGGTTACGATACAGGTTACCCTGCTACAAATTTGAACTTAGGTATCTTAACAAGCTTATTAGGTTCTTTGTTGAAAATCATAGGAATATGAGATGAAACAAACTACTTCAGGGCTTAAAAAAATGCTCCAAGCCATTTTGGAACTTAACTAGGATAATGAAATGTAAGCATAGAACTATTCCCGTTCTCATACAAAATGCGTGTAGATACATTAACAGTACTGAGAAGGCTTAACTTTTGTCTCAATAATTTGCTTAAATTTTACGTTTTCAGCAAATCTTAGAAACCCTGCGACTGCAAATATGGTTAAAAGCTCTATAAGGCAACTTGATTCATCGATTCATACTTTACCACCAGGCTGGTACGTGCGACCTAGAGAAATCAAAAGGTCCTGATCCTGATGGAATCTGGATGGAGATTCGCGGCTACGCACATAATTATACGCACATAATTAATGACTGCCTCAAGCTACAGTATTTGCCACTGTCATCGAAGGTTGCGAAACTAGTTCCGATTCGAATACCTCATAAGCCTCCAACTGACCCCTCCAGCTATCGTCCCATTAGCCTTCTTTATAACCTAGCGAAGATCTTAGAAAGAATAATTAAAAGAAAGCTCAATAACTTTTTAGATGACCGTTCACTATTAAAAAATCAACAATTTGGCTTCAGATCCGAATACAGTACTTCTCACCCTGTCTTGAGAATCGCTAAACACGTAAAAGACAACTTTACCTTTAAAAAATCTACCGTTCTCGTGCTTCTGGACATACAATCCGCTTTCGATTCTGTCTGGCATGATGCCCTAATTCATAAAATGATTAACTTCGGGTTTCCCACAGCTTTGACTGCTCTGATTCGGAACTTCTTGCATTAACGTACTTTTAGAGTACATGTCGGCACTGCGATTTCCGCAGAGAAACCTAAAACTGCTGACGTCCCTCAGGGCTCCGTGCTGCCGCCGATACTTTATAACATTTATTTGGCAGATTTTCCAGACCTTCCAAACTGTTTTTGGTCAATTTTTGCAGACGATCCTGGAATTTTTAGCTCAGATCAACAACCCTCAAATATCTGTTCTAACCTTCAACAAGGTCTCGCTACGCCTAGTGTCTACTTTCACCGATGGAAAATAAAAATTAATGAAAGTAAGACTCAAGCCATTTTTTTACTCGCAGAATACATACTCGTTTTTTTCCAAATCATAATCTTGAAAACTAACTTATAGTAGCCACATAACAAACGCCTTGCCCAAAACAAAAATTCTAATAAAAACATTGTACTTATTTATAAATCGAATATCTACCTTGAAAACAAGCTCATACTATATTAAGTCATCTTTCAAGCCCTTATGGTGCCCCTGTTTGGTCCAATTGCGCACGTACGCATATTAATAAGCTGCAGCGCATGCAAAATCCTTAGAATGATCCTTGATTTACCATGGCACTTCTCTACCCCCGAACTACATATTATGGCAAACGTAGACTTCGTTGTACATAAAATAAACATACTAGCAAGCAAGTTTTTTGATAATTTTTTACTGTCAGATAATCCTAAACATTGGGCAGCTATAGCCAAGATAGTTAGTAAGCTATTTATAAGTAGGTAGCTTTTAAGTTTGTCGGAAAGCATAGCCTGCACGACACGATCTCCGATAACGGATTCAGGCTGATCGACTTTGCTGCGGGGCGACACGTTGTGGTAGCTAGTACGCAGTTCACGCATCTCAATATCCACAAAGGGACAGGAAGATCTCCCGATCAATCAACCGTCAACCAGATTGACCATATTGCGATCGACGCAAGGCACTCCTCCAGTTTCATGGATGTCCGAACTTTCCGAGGGGCCAACATTGACTCGGATCACTACCTTGTTGTAGCCAAGGTACGGCTGCGGATATCCCGACCAGCGCCAAGTAATAGAAATACTGTGAGGAAGTTTGACGTCGGCCGGACTACAATCGCAAGAGACCGCCAACCGAGAGACTCCAACCGAGTCTCTCAAAACCTTCTATGAAGTCCTATGCAGCCAGCATCAAGTATTGATAGCCAGTGGCAACATTGCCAAAATGCCATCAGAGACGCCGCCTCTGAAGTGCTGGGTTTCACACGGCCACCACAACGAAACCCCTGGTTTGACGATTAATGCCGGCAAGCACATGCAGCTAAACAGGAAGCATACAAAGCGGCGCTGCACAGAAGGACTACAGCTGCTCGCGAGCTCTACGAGCAGAGGAGGAGAGAGGAACACCGGCTTCTCCGAAGGAAAAAGAGAGAGCACGAGAAGCGCGCGGTTGAAGAGATAGAGAGATGTTACAACAGGAATGAGGCTAGAAAGTTTTACCAAAGGATCAAAAGGTCCTGCCAAGGGTATTCCTTCCACTGTGTGTACAGTGTGGCTTTAGGCCAGGAAAGTCTACCATCGATCAAATATTCACACTGCGGCAGATCTTGGAGAAAACCCAGGAATTCCAAATCGATACACACCACCTCTTCATCGATTTCAAGGCCGCGTATGATAGCATCTATAGAGACAAGTTATACAGCGCAATGTCTAGTTTTGGCATCCCTGCCAAACTCGTCAGTCTGTGCAGGATGACGATGGAAAACTCACGCTGTTCCGTCAAGGTCGGCAAAGACTTCACCAACCCCTTTGATGTCAAAAAAGGATTTAGACAAGGCGACGCGCTGTCATGTGACTTCTTTAACATCATACTTGAGAGAATTGTGCAAAATTCTCGCGCCAACATCAGAGGTACATGTTGAGAGGTACATGTCTTTCAAAAATCCGTTCAACTACTCGCATACGCAGACGACATTGACATAATCGGTAGAACAAAGCGTGATGTCAGTGAAGCCTTCGTGAGTATTGGGACGGAAGCGGCGAATATGGGTTTAGCAATCAATGAGGGCAAAACCAAGTATATGCTGTCATCAAGAAAAGACACCAAACAGCGACGTCTTGGACAAAACATCACCATCGACAGCTATAATTTTGAGGTAGTTATGGACCTGTGTTCCGCTTTCAATTCAGACAATGACACCAGCGCTGAAATCAAACGAATGATAACTCTTGCCAATCGCTGTTTCTTTGGGCTAAGGAGGCAATTGAGTAGCAAAGCTCTCTCTCGAGCAACTAAAGTGTCCATGTATAAGACCCTCATCATCCCAGTCCTGCTTTACGGTGCAGAAGCATGGACCCTGTCAAAGGCGGATGAAAACACTTTAGGCTGCTCCGAGAGGAAAATTCTTCGGACGATTCACGGTCCCGTCTGCATAGACGGAGAATGGAGGAGGAGATATAACATCGAACTGTCTGGGCTGTACAGTGATAGCGACCAAGCCAGAAAAGTCAAAACACAACGTCTACGATGGCTGGGTCATCTAGAGCGGATGAACAATAACGCCCCGGCCCGGAAAATCTTCGAATCCACACCGCAGGGACGGCGCGGTAGAGGAGCACCGAGACTCAGGTGGCGCACGCAAGTGGAAGGGGACCTCAGCCAACTTCGCGTGCGAAACTGGAGACGGCTAGCTAGAGACAGAGCTGGCTGGCGAAGCTTGACGGCTGAGGCCCAGGTCCACCCCGGACTGTAGCGCCACCTTAAGTAAGTAAGCTTTTAAGTTTTTTAAGTTTATAAAAAAAAACAATACGCACAGTATACATAGATAGGTATACTAGTACTACTACTACCACTACATATGTATTAAATTGTCAATGGGTTTTCTCTTACTATAAGCTTTTCCAAATTATAATAAACATTACTTTTATCATATCTTTGTTCTGGTAAGGTCTAACTAATCAATATTAAAGCTGAATGAGCACTGTAGTTCTAGCACTTATGTATTTATAAAAATTCTATTGTTTATACTTCTATATTTTTTAATTCAATAAAAAAAAGAGGAAAAAAATTAAATCGGTAAACCTCCTCCAATGGGCGTGACATCGATTTTAAAAGAAAATTTTCAAATGCATTGTATTCAATATTTTTGCTTCAAATTGAAAAAAAAAAAAAATCCTTATATTTTATGTAGATAATACTTAGTTGCACATTTTATTCATAGAAGTGTTTGGGCAACGCCCACATTGGAGGCACAATTGATGCAATTTCAACAAGCCTTAAGCCTAATAGATGAAAGAATAAGAAATAAAAATAAACATTTTAGGTAAACAAGATTTCGGTGTAGATTTCACTCTTTCAAAATGTTAAGCCACGCCTCCTTTAAGAGGTCGAATTCACGAAAATATTGAATTTGAACCATTGATAAAAAAAATTGAAGACCCTGAAAAAAAATAGAAAAAAAATGAAATAAGGAGAAAACAAAAAATTACTCATATGTATTGCAAAAAATTCCAACACGTGCACTACAGACTAGTGACTAAGAAAGGCTAAGCAGGTAGGCGTGTAGAATGTAAACGCAGGAATAGAAATCCATTTTATGTCAAAGACACACTTTTGAAATTCACTCCAGCAACGAGTCGACGTACCCCTGCACCCAACTAGCCCCGCATAAAGTCATATGAAACCGTCACATAAAAAAGTCGCACAAAAACTTAAACTTCTTAAACTTTTTTTCGCTAGTGTTAACGTGCGAGTTTTGGTACTTATATTAATTAGTACATGACGTAAAACAGAAATAGAATTGATTCAAAAGTCATAAGTCAAAGCCTCTCGTTGCTAAAGTCAAAGCTGATGACTCGCCAAAGCGTAGGTCTCGTTGCTAAAGTCAAGCCTGTTGCTTCAACAGTGCTTGTCTAGATATAAAATTATAATGGCTGCTAAACTTCTATCACTTGCGGCTTTTTCTGACCAAGCACGAACTAATGTCCATGTTCAACAGCACATGGTTGACCTGCATCACTGTGACATGCAAAAACCTTCGTGCTTGCGTGATGAAGTAAATTTGTACCATTAGTTTTCTTAATCTCAGCCCGATAGAAAGTTATTACATGAGCTCGACCTAAAACTGGCATCCAATTAGTTAATCTCATTTGAGAACTCCTGCCATTTCATTCAATGCAAAGTACTGCTATAGGAATTTCCACCTCTTGTTTGTGTGTCAGATAGTTAAGCAACATGCACTCTTAGCGTTATTTATTAGCCCCCAGGCGCGGGTAGCACTCAATCTTTAACGATCTCCCAAAGGAGACCGATGGTCTATAGACTCTCAACACCAATCCCACCGTAGAAATTCTTTTATCGGTTATCAAAAGGTAGTCCTCCCGCGATGCCGTGCACTGATGTGTCGCTTATAGGGCCAAGCACACCTGTTATTTATGTATCTAGAATGAATTCGCTAACAAGCCACAAGCATCACACGACACATCGACTAGCTGTCGTCTTTATGAAATCTTTGGCATCGCCCAACGTGCGTTTTCATTTTAATAGTCTTATATAAAAGTTTAAGAGGTTGACTGTTTTTTTTTGCTGCATTTCCGCAACACAAGAAATTGAAAAGCGGACTCCATTATGTCAACTTTATGCTTGCGGCGCACGCCGAAACGGCTTTTATTTCCCGGAACACTCTGATGCCACACTGGCAGTTGGCCCAAAGACGAAGATGCCCACAACAGTATTGTACCCACATCAACCATAAATCACTCCTCTGTCGACCACAAATCACTCTACGACAAGTCCCCGAAAAAAAAAAACAATCCGCTTCCACAAAGAGATCCAAAACACCAAAAGGTGCGGGCATGCAGTCGAGGATTTTAGGTGAAATAACTGAGAGCGAGTAAATCGAATGTTTCAAATCTTAAGGACTTTTTTTTCGGAGGTTGTTTCCTTTTGATTGTTCGTTGTATTTCAACTTTTACAACGCTCGTTGAAACTGTATGGGAGTGGAAGAATGCAACGAAAGTTTTCTTTTCTCATCGTCATCAACTACTCTATACAAGATGAAGCAGCACCAGAGCAGAGAAGTAAAGAACAGCATTAAAAAGTAGCAACGAGATTCACGGACCATAAAATCGCAAGGATACAAAATAGCGCAAAGCCGCAGTTTCGGGAGAGCACATGTTTGTAGGTGAAGTTTGTAAAAAGCGTGCAGGAGTTGTACTGTAAAAAGTTTTTTAGTTTCCAATATTATATACAACGTACATTCTATTATTTGTTAAAAGCGCTTTTAAGTTTTTTGGCGAGCCTTAGCTCTCGATTGGATAAGAAAAGTCCTTAATCAGGCAGATATATCCTTTTAACACAAGTTATGCTTACTCATCCATGATCGAGGCAGCTGCATTCTGCATGACATGCCTAAAAGAGTGAAAATAGAATACCCGCACATCAATTTACCCTTCACTTCTTTTTCGGACATACCACGCCGCCGGCCGTATACCGAAATTTCTTCTTAAGCAGAAAATTTTAAGGACATTATTTTCATAGCTGCTGATGACTAAAACGACGTCCTTTTCGTCGTTTTAGTCATCAGCAGTTTTAACTAAGTTTAATAATTACATCTATGACCCGTCTTATATTCACTCAGTAAAAGGTAAGCCATAGACCCTTCAAATTATTAAAGCTGTTTTTTTGTTAAGATACAAACCGGGTGTATTAGGATATCGTCTCATCAAGATCTTCTTGGTTACAATGATTTTCATTCTCCAACTTACCTGCAAAAAAAGAGATATGTTTAGACTTTACATGAGGCAACGCTTACATTAGTAGTAAAATACTTTCTAAGTCTAAAAACCAAACGTAGGTATTCAAGCTTCCACAGCCGCGGATATACCTAGACTTCCCAGAAACACTTCGAAAAATCTTTAAGTCTCTTGAATACCGATACCACGATTTGCTTACCTATTGTCGATTCAAGTGCAGATATCCGGAGAGAAACTTTCTCACCTCTACGCCGATAACACAAAATGGTTATCGATCAACATCTGATCAATTTCAGTTATCCAATTAAGCCAAAGAGTGAGTCTTCTCACAAAGTTGCGGGCCAAACCGAAGAGAAAAAACATAAATGACATGCGTATTCCTAATCCAATTACTCATTGATCGTGCCATACACTTAGCACAGCGACACGATCGATACTCTACAACACATTACCCGAGGTAACGACGACTCCATAGAGAGAAGTATCGGCATCCAGAGTGTCGGCGGCGGTGGCATAGTGCGGTCCAGCGCAAATCCCCACTTCAGAATATTTTTTTGAAAAGTCATCCTTAATCAGAAGAAATCATTTCTTCAATCAATCAATCCATCTCTTGAAATGATTTTTGATTTCACTCTGAAAAATCATTGACAGATCAATCGATCACACTCGAGGCCATGTGAGAGATCCATCGCAACGCTATATGCGTTGCCCCCTTCGGCAAGCTTGAGAGCGCCTAAGTAAATATCAACCGCAGACAAGTGGTTTTCTGGAAGTGACCATAAAAAAAATAAAAATATACTCACAACCGACCGCACTGTGGTGGATACCAGCGCCCAAAGACCTGAACGTGTTATGTTTTCGTGTCAATCAATCAAACGTCCACAATAAGTCCAAATGGAATCAATGCCCTGGAATCGAGAGTGTTTCACGCGGCTAACACATTGCGGGTCCCGCGAGATCTCGATCTCAATCTCGACAATTTGAAAGTGTCTCTTGATATCGATGCATTGTTGAGGTGCGCACGTTGCACACGCTGCGGTTCGCTCTGTATCTGTGGCTCTACGTGTTGACTTTCTGACACTCTTCAACGGTGAAGTGGATTTTTTTTTTTTTTTTTTTGAGACGTTTAACAACTCATTTTGAAGAGCCTGTGTGTTTTTCTCCTTGGGTGTGATTGATCCGATTCTACTTATCGAACTGATTTATTGGAGTTCATTAGGAGACTTTTGGATTGATGAAAATCACATAATATCGAATTATGATAAATTCTTGGAAAAGATTTGGTAGGTGTTTCAATAAGTGAGTTGCAGGGCCTTAAAGTTTGGACTAGACGATAAAGTATGGCAAGTTGGTCTAGGAAGCATATGTGTACCTTACTCATTTAACAAGTTGTCGAAATCATCTCAAACGTCCTGTAGTCATTACCATAACACCAGCCATGGGTGCGTGTCGTGGTGCAGTGGTTGGTGCATCGGGAAACTATGCAAGAGGTCCCGGGTTCCAATCCCAACCAGGAATATAAAAGTTTTTTCTTACGGTCCTACCTCCGCGAGGCTCTGGCAAACCTTTCGAGAATATTATTCGGCAAGAGAGACCTCTTAAGTCGCCGTGCGGAAAAGGCAAAAATTTGTAGTTTTCCAGCCTCGAAAGCTCTATTATTTTGTGAAAGGTTTTAAATATTTTCGATCATAGCAGTGGATTAAATAAAAAAGGTAGACATCTCTGACTATTTACTTGATTTTCCGGTTCAGATCTAAAGATTTTTTTGTATAGTTTTTTTTTTTTATGCGGGAACCATCCTACAATTTGTATAATAAAAGTCTGCCATTATATGTACAAGAATGTTAGGTTAGATGAATAACCTTAAGGTGTTTAACCTTTATTATTCAATGTGTTAAGATAGTATGACAAAAAACTTCTACATATTTCTTCTCCGTCAAAAAAAGGAAAAAGGAACTCTTCTGGTACCTTTTCGTTGGTTGAAAAGACTAAAAGTGTTATTTTAAAAGAATTTACAGCCAGAAAGAAAATTGAAACCCACACTAGAAAAATATTGAATTTCCATAATAAAGTGAAATTTTTAACAAAATATTGAAAAAATTTTGAGAAATAAGAAATGAAAAATATGTACCCGTTTGCAACGTGTTTAAGGTCATAACCTTTTATAGACTCTTTTAATAAAGCCGATATTTGGCAAACATACAAAGCAACCACAGCTTAAGCAAAGGCTTAAATCAAATTTTGGTTAAATCGTTTTTGTAACTGCGGTTTTGACGTGTTTTAGAAAAAAAAATCGTAAAAAATTATGTCCCCCCCCCCCACTGTCTGCGATTCTATAAGGCCTTATGATTTGGAAAAAATCTATATAGCTAAAGAATCTATATCGCATCGATAATTATTTGTTTTTTTTTTTGAAAACTATAGAAATTTTTAAATATTTTTTTACACAAAAAATAATAAGAGCTCTCCACAGATTTAAAATTACTGGTATACCCAATTTAACAGGGAATGACTATGACAACATCCCATCTAGGGAGGTTATCAGATTTGTAAAGATAGCTCTAAAAAGCTAGATCAAAGAAAAGGGGTACAATAGATCTTATAGGTCGCAGTACAAGTGGGTTTTATACTCGCACCCTATACATTCAATTCAATTCAAATATTTTTTTAAGTATTTGGCTGGTTCTGTCATTAACACGAAAAGTTCAAAAATAATTTTTTGAAATTTTTTAAAATTACGTTTCTAACTTAAAATTTTCTGAAACGGTTCAAAAAGCAAATCAAAAAACTCACATTTTTTACTGCTAACTAAAAGACCTGTGCCCACAATATTGGTTAAAAATAGCTTTTGCTAACGTAAAGTACCTACTTGAAAATCAAAACAAAATCGAAAAAGAAAATCGAAGCATACACTAAACGAATATTGAATTTTCATAATAAAATCGATTGAAAAGTAAGAATTGAGAAATAAGGAATTGAAAATATGCGGAAATCATAACTTTTACTTTACTTTTAAAACCGATGTTTGGCAAACGTATATAGCAACCGCAGCTTAAGCAAAAACAAAAATCAAATTTTGGTTAAACCGTTTTAAAACTGCTGTTTTGACGTATTTTCGAAAAAAAAAACAATCTTGAAAAAAAAAATTCTCCCCACCGATTCTATAAAGCCAAATGATTTGGAAAAAATAACACACATCAAAAATTATTTGTAATTTTCGGAAAAACTAGAAATTTTTGAATATTAAGCATATTCCAAGACTTAGCTCGAAAACTTCAAAAACATTTAAAAAATTATTTTTTTAAATATTCTGGTATCTTAACGGTAATACGGATTGTAATGAAATTTGGTTCGTATATAAAATCTTAAACATCCTTCAAATATTACGTTTCTAACTTAAAACTGTCTAAGACTGTTTAAAAAACGAATTGAAAATCCCGCATTTATAGCCTATAACTAAAAAACGTCTTTCTCTCTAAGAGTATTGGGAGAAATAGCCGTTGCTCGCGAAAAGTACATGAGAATGAAAAAAAAAATATAACGGTACTCAAAAAAATATTCTCAATGGTGGTTTTATGTGGTAGTGCTGAAAAATGCTCATAAAATCTGAGTAGTTTCTATTTAATCGATTTAATTTTACACAAGCACAAACCACTTGAGCGGATAGACAAAACATGTAAAAAAATTGCAAAAAACCGGTTGTCTTATTTTTCTGTTTTCTTATCAAAAAAAAACATCACTTAAAATGATAGTTATGAATTATATTTTAGTTACAAAAAAAATTATAACAGTACCTTCCTTAAAACTTATGAGGAGTAAAGAAAGAGTATCCTTTTAGAATTTTAAACCCAAAAATCGGGCAAATAGTGAAGAATTTCCCCTTTATTTGGTTCCTTACACAGTTCTTGCTCAAGGATTAAAAGTATAAATAGATTTTAACATTATTTATATTTGAGACAAGAATTTAATTCACCCCTTTAAGCCTAATAAAGAGTCTAAGAATGGTTGTTTAAGGGACTTTAATTTTGCGCTCATAACTTTTGAATTATTGATTTAAGTTGATTTCAAAAGTCATAAGTTGATTTAATAAAATGGTAGTTCTAAAAAATGCTTATAACTTCTGAGTTGTTTCTACTTTATCAACTTAATTTTACGCAAGCACAATATGTAAATATTTTGGAAACAAAAAACCGGGTTATTTTTTTTAGTTTGAAAAGTGTAAAAAAAATGTGAAATGTATGTTTAAAAAAAAAATAAAAAAAAATGTATTTGTCCCCCTGCATTCCGAAAAAAATTTGAGTTTCCATACTTAAAATTTGCCTAAAATAAGAATTAAACATTTTATTAGTGAACTAGCAAGATGCTAGTTTAAGACATATAAAATCCTTGTAAGGCCTTTTGAAAATATTAAAAAAAAAATATGTAGGTAGTCTCCACTCCATTTGGTGTTTCACAACAGGTGTGACAGTGTGATCGTCATATGGGCGCCTGTCACGCCCTGCCAAACACTAACTTCAGAGGATTTCGGCCTCGACTCAAAGATAAGTCCGCGAAAACCATGTGTGAGGCGTATATTTCAACGAGACTTCGGTTGAAGCCTGAAATATTGTATCAAAAGATGTAAAAAACCCGTGACCTGGTGTATTTAAGTTCCAAAAAAATTAAACATTTTATTAGTCAACTATTAGTGGGGTGCCCTAGGCATAGTGGTTAGTGTGTGTGCTTACTACGCCGGAGATCTGGGTTCGAATCCTATCATGGTCACTTAAAAAAAAGACTCGTTCTTTTTCACGGTCCCACGGGTCTGACAAGCCCTCCGAGAGTATTAATTGTCTTGAAAAAACTTCTCAAAGTGCCGTTCGGATTCGGCGAAAAATTGTAGGTCCCCTTTGTATGTGAAGAAATTAACTCACACAGCATACATTGTTGAGAAGTTAGCCCTGGTTCAGCTCGAGCTGTTGCGCCACTCTATTTATTTACTATTAGTCAACTAGCAAGATGGTAGTTTAAGGCATATAAAATGCTTGTGGGGACTTTTGAAAATATTCAAAAAAATTATGAAGCCAACTGGGACGACCTTACCATTTATTATATAAAGCCTTTTCCATTGATATATAGCCAGCAGCATTCAGTATATCATCCATGGACCCTCTATAGCTCCAGGGCATTCACCCTGAGGCTATAGCTTTGGGCGTACAGTTTCATTGAAGTTATTTTTCCAGCAGAACTTCACGAATAAGGAGAGAGATCTTTCCTCCTCTCTATAGTCCTGAACAAATTTAAATCAAAGTGCATTTGTACCTCGCTTCTCTTCAACTTTGATCCTCCCGGTCCGCGTTATGTTAACATATTTATAAGCGTACCCAAAGCCTTGAAAGTCAGTGTTGTATAAAAAATTGATTATGAGAAGTTATCCCATAGCCGCTATAAGTTTAAATAACAAAAACGTGGCCAAATTGATTTTTTGACATTTTTGTGAAAAGATCACATTGAACTCTGAATGTAGATGTTTCTTGATTACCAAAATCCACAAAATCTTTTAGCTTACTTTCTATAGTGCTAAATTTCTAACAGTGCCTCTAAGATCCTCGTTTTTTTTACAATTTTGATCTATATAGCTGTTTCACCCTTCCACTGCTCTTCCTTTTTTGTATTTATTTTTAAAAAACCAAAACTGATCTTTAACCATCTGCTGATCGTTAATCTTTCTTCCGTCATCTTAAAGATCAGTCAAACATTCGTATGGCATTAAAAACTCCTTTTCCAGGAGGCGCCTAGCGCAGTCAAAGATAATCTCCGGTGCAAACAATTTGCAGATTTTTTTTTACAACAAAATCAAACGTATACGCACTCACATGTCTCTACACAAAGCCGCATGCATTCATGACACACAACTGACAGCTACCACTTCAACTGCCCCATTGAAATCTCAATCAATCCCAAATTGTTCGGACATTGTTCTTCAGCAGTTTCGCTGATAGAATGCTTGTTGCCTGATCAAGGGGGATCCTGCGCCCGATTCTTACCTGGCGAACGATCGAAATCTCTTGTATTCTGCGCTCCTGCGGCTGTGATGTTGACATTGTGCTTGGCGCGCATATGAAATGAATGCAGAAGGGTTTAGCCAAAGGAGAACTAAGCCCGAGAGCTCAAAAGAGATGATAAGATCAACAACAGATCAGATCATCAAATGATAAGTACCCACTCGAGAGAGCTGACGAGATTGAATGTGCTGCACAAAAGCGAAGGAACGCAGCACGAAGCAGCTGTACGCGCTGTAAAATTGATGTTTTGACAGGCAGGTTCGAGCATCAACAACATCGAATTGATTTGGTCTTTGAGTTTCGGTCCGGAGCTCTTCAAAAATGACAACATCGGGAGTAGTGTCAATCAAATCGTAATGGGATTGAGTTTTTTTTCTTATGGGAGTCCGAAGGGATTGTAAGTGGAGTGTGTTTCGTGGTATTTAATAGTTTTACATTTTAAAGATGTGTAGTGTATGCATATATTTTAAATGAGCCTGGAATGTAATATTTTGCCTCTTAAACCATTTAACTTCCGAAGCTGGTTGTGCGGTTTTTAGCCGTTAACAGAACAGACAAAACAAAACGTTCGAAAATTACTACTCAGTCTCAATTCACGTCATCATGATCGAGGCGAAGGAATAATTAAATTTTTTAAAAAAAACGACTTATTTAAATAATACTTTTTTTTTGCTCAAATGGTTTAAATATTTGCCCTCACTGAACGTGTATATGGAACGCGTAAAACTATTTAGGAGCACGTCAGTCCGTGCAGTTTCAAATATTTGATAGCCAAATACCAAAGCTTACTAGCAAAGTGTTCAATTTGATTCAACGAATTGAAAGAATAGAGCTAATGACATTGCGCTAGCCTTAAGCCTTCAGTCCAATGAATCCTTTGCGTCCGTCGCAACTGGCAACTCAGTTAATTGCACACGTTCTTATGGGGAGTGACGTACGTCACTCTGGGCCATTAAAAAAACCGACTCCTAATAAAGCGCACAACTTTTCCTCGAATCGCCACGTATACAAATCACCACATTTACGTGGACATTTTTGATCTGCAAATTATCGCTCATTTCCTCTACTCTATTTGTTATACCAACCTCAGTTCTATAGCAATATTTTGACGAAGATTGACTGACATTTCAAGGACCTGACATTGACAAGTTCATTGTGGCCAGCGTTCGTGTGTTTCCATACGCCCGCACTGTGCCAACAAATACATGCATCATGCTTGCCTCTACCATATTCATAATAAACGCTGATGACATATAAAAAGGACACAAGGAATCAGGATATAAAAATAAACCAGGAAGACCAAAATGAAAACGTCCATAACTGCTCACCAGTCTCGTACGGTACGACACAACTGACATTGCATTTGACTGTGACTGACATCTCTCTGAAATCGATTATCCTGTCAACTTTCGCCCCATTACCCTTTTTTGCGTATCCCTTAGATCGAGCTCTCTACTACCTCATTTTTACTTCTTCCACTACCACTTGCCATGAGGCGGTGTCGTGTATGGTGACCAAAGAGAAAGGAAAGCGTAATTGAATTTACCCACTGTCAGGATAATGACCAAAATAAAAAGAGTACCAGAGGACAAACACAAAAAAAAAATCAGTGTCATGTGCATACACCCATGCATACATAGATGTATAGATCCGTCATTTAAAGGACAAGGCCTGAACAGTGATAACCCCCATCAGATGGCAAGCTAAATTATAATTTAGACATGGAAATGTCATGAACACTACCTGTCGGATTAAGTGTGCTGTATATACTTTTTTCAGTGGTTAGCGCCAAGGACTCCACTAAAAGGATCCTCGTATTCATGCGAATGATTGACAGGCTGATTGTGTTACCCATGAAGGTAAATGCTGGTTTTGGATGGAAGAAGATGCCTCTTATGTCAATGAATCGCACATCAAGAGACTGAGCGGTATTTTATACATAAGTGGAATTATCCTCCGTGTCCTTTCTTGGGAGGATGGTGAATGTCTTTTTTTCCTTACTCTTCTCTACTTTGGTTGTGATTCTCGTGGAGAGCAATGTCACGTTTTCGTGTTGACAAAACCAGAGGTTCTTCTTCTTACTCTCCTTTTTTACATCCCTGCCACCCTGGCACGGCTGTTAATAAACATATGAACTGTGTTTTTGAGAGGGTGGTGTCCTTTCCGTCTAAACACATCTTGGCATGTAGTGTACTTTATTTTCGGAAGCTATATGCGCTCTCAATTATGCCAAAGGACAAAGGAACTTCTCTCTGATGTTGGCGACAATGCTGATGATGATATGCCGTCGACGACGACGCACCTTGTACCACACACAACAGACAAACACCTTAAAGGAGACATTGCGAATGGTTTTTGGGGAAAAATCACTTGCCTGTCAGTCATTCATTCCAGCACGCACAATACGAGATGTCCTTTATGCGAGACAAGACCCTCTCACAGGGCGGTGAACTACACCAAAGTAGACGACGTCGTCGTCTTTATGTTGATTTCGTCCTGTGTATTTTTTTTTCTGTTGTTGTGATATGCGTGCGGGTATATAATACTGTATTCTGCATGGAGAGCCTTTGTGTAGCAAGAGTAAATGTCAACTTTTGATGACATTGTCAACTCAGTTGTCATATACACATCAACGACAGACTAGAAATACGAGACAAGCGACAAGGGTATTGCTATTGTGTGCTTAAGCCAGAGATGGGTGGGTGGATGGGTTGAACGAAGGTGATGTGTGTAAAATCAGGTCCACTTGCTCATTTAATATTTAGTACACTCGTGCATATATATATGATTGTTGTTTCAGGACGTGGCCATTATAGAACAAATCGGGGAAAAAAACGTATGTCAGAGTAACGCTGTTTGATTTTGAATAATTGTATTATACCAACCTTACCAAGTCAAGTTTTCGAAACCCAATCGAAAAGAAAATTAAACAATTCATCGATGAATATGAACTTAAGTGTAAACGTTAAAGTGTTTTTAGGCTTAAGCACTGTGATATCTCACCTACCTACTGTCGAAAATCTTTGAGAAAATGTCAATAGAGCTGGTTCGAGCTACGAGAACTTCTGGTTTAATCTTCTTCAACATCAAGTAGGTTTAATCTTTTTCCGCGGGCAATTCGATTGAATTTATTAAACAATTTTGTATTTGTATTTTTGATACTCATCATCAACTGCTAAGTTGTTCTAAGAGCCTAAGCTCCACATAAAAAACTGGCAAAAAAATAAAAGAAAAATGGCGGCTAAGTACAACTTAGCTAAGCCCCTGAAAAGGTAGGTTGTGAATAATAATTCGAGCATACGCAAATATGTTTTCAATTTTTGTTAATGTTATCACAAAACTTTTTGATTATACATTTCACGCCTGCTTTAGCATTAAAAAACCTTTGGGTGATGATTTGCCCATAAATTTTGTTCAAAGAAAATTCAAAATATACTTTTTCACCCAACACAAATGACAGCTGCTACATTACGTTCAACTTAAATTGATTTTGAGCAAACAAAAGTCATTATGTTCTATATAGGCGATTGTTGGGTGTGTGTTGAAAATCAAAATCAACTAATTCTAATTTCGTTAGAATCATGATAAATTGCGTTAAAAGCGAAAATCATTACTTAAAAAAACACTTTTTCTATAAACGCCCCCTAAAAGTAGGCGGAGCTCAATGCTTTATGTGTGACAAACTTAGCAAAAGGTAGTAGGTATCTCTTATATTAGTCATAATTTTTTTCTTTTCGGATTAGAATGAATTTTCCGAGAAATCCGATTTTTAAAGATCAAAATGTTAAAAGTGGGCATGGTCGAAGGTGTGGGCAGTTCAATTTTTGTCTAATTAAAGGCTTCCGGCCGATTTTGCTCTGCACCAAGATTTGCAAGTTTTGCGCCTTGTCAAACGTGGCCAAAAGGCAGTTTGAAATAAAATGAGTGTTAATTAAAGGTTGTCTCGCAGTGAAGCCAATAGAGGGCGTGGTCATCGACGGATTGAACTAATTCTATTACTTAGCGCAACAGAAGAACCAAGCCGTGCCCAAGTTTGAGCTCTCTAGCTTGATCTTGAACGACTGAAACCTTCACACATACAGGCGGACGGACCTGATTAAATTAATTAAATCGCCTGTCCGTCTCGATCATATCTCTAAGGGTCTAATCATAGCTATCATCGGATTGCATCATTGAAAAAAATTTTTTCTGTAATTGGTATCAAAATGAAGCTTATGAGTTGCAGAATTTTCCTTAACAAAAATTCATAAATTGTGTTTAAACATTTATGTAAACCCGCTTTTACTATTTCACTGACAGAAATCGATTTTTTTTTTTTTATAATGTACTCGCGAACAAGGGATTGGCTACCCTTTTAATGTTTAGCATCTCACGAGCGGAAAGGACTAGAAGAAGGGGAAAGGGATGAGAGGTACCGGTGCACTCTTGTTTTGAACAGTTGTGGGTTGTATTGCGTCGGAAAGAGTTGTCGTGGTAGCACATTCCACATTCGCGTTGTACGGCTTATGAAAGAACCTCTAAACTTTACAGTACGCCCGAAAGTCGGCTCAAGGGTGAACTGATGAGCATTCGATCGTTGGCGAGTATTACGGTTGAATAATTTGAGGGGTGGAATGCAAATGGCTATTTCGTTGGAACACTGTTTGTAAAAAAAAAACGGTAAAACAGTGACAAGCAAGAGACATTGCTTGAGTCTCATGAGTTTTTGCAATATTTCTGTCACCTATGAGTTTTATCGCGCGTTTCTGGATCCTATCGAGCAGGTGCAGTGTTGTTTTAGGAGCACCAGCCCAGACATGGGAGTTATATTCCATTTTAGGGCGGATATAGGCCTTATATAAAATAGCCAAATCAGAAGGGGTGAAATATTTCTTGCATCTTTTAAGGAAACCTAGGCATTTCGCAGCGTTCTTGGCGACGTCGAATATGTGGTCATTCCAACTAAGGTTGTAATTGACACACATACCGAGAATGGAAAGCGTTTCGGTTTCGTCGATTCAAGTGCCATTCATGGACAATGGCTGGGTGTTTCGGTTTTGCTTTAATGACAGAAGACAGCATTGAGTTTTAGAAGCATTAAACTCTACTCTATTTTGAGATCCCCATGATACAATGCTGTTAAGGTCAGAGTTTAATGAGTTTGACATACGCTGCCGTTCCAGTTCAACGTCCGAAGAGCAGGGACGAGGAGCTGAAAACGAATATGAAAAACTGAGGTTGCTGTCATCGGCAAAGGAATGAATTGGATTAGTAGTAGCAGACAAAAGATCATTTATGAAGATTAAAAAGAGAGTCGGAGACAAAATAGAGCCCTGGGGAACCCCAGCGTTTATTTTGTGAATTGCAGACTTGAACCCATCCAAAACAACTTGAATTGAAAAGTCCGAAAGGTAATTACTAATCCATTGAATAAGAGATTCGTCGATTCCAAATGCACGCATTTTCGACAAAAGAGCTTGATGTTAAACTCTGTCAAATGCTTTTGAAATATCAAGCGCAACAATCTTGCTTTCACCATGAATATGCAAGGAATGGTTCAACTTTTCAGTGAGATATGCCATCAAATCACCAGTGGACCTTTTGCTACGAAAACCGTATTGCCGGTCATTAAGGAGTTTTCGTGATTCAAGATATTTCATAAGCTGATAATTAATCAGCGTTTCCATGACCTTTGAAAGAAGGGAAGTTAGTGCAATTGGACGATAGTTAGAGGGAGAAGAAGAATCGCCTTTTTTAGGGACGGGCTGGACAAATGCTGTTCTCCATCTACTCGGAAAGAGACCTGAGGAGTAGGACCGATGGAAAAGCTTACACAATGGTTTTGCCAGCGTGGAAGAACACCTCTTCAGAACTATGGGGGATATTCCATCTGGACCAGCGGATTTGTGAATGTTGAGATCTCGAAGTACTCTCATGACTGTACGAGTGCGAAAATGAATTTGTCCCATTGTATATTCGACGCGCTCAAGTACAGGCATTTCAAAGAACAGCTGATTTTGATTTGTGTTTTTGCGACAAAATCGTTCCACTGAAAAGCATTCTATTCTCTTTCTATTCTCAACTGTCAGTTTTCCTTTCACTGATCAACTCCAACGTCAAACGCCTGTAGCTGTTTGTTGGCACTGACAGAAATTTTCAATGATTACTATAAATGACGTGTCAGAAAACTGAAGACATTGTTCCACTGATTTGTTCCAATGATGCTATCCGATGATAGCTATGATTAGACCCTGACAAGATCTGTTAATTCCGTAACAAAAGGATTTGAAGTTAACCCAGCGAGCAGTTTTTTAGTGCAGAGAAACTCCGTCAGCAAAGTTGTCAAAATTTCGAAATTATTGACCTCTCCCAGATCTCACCTCACATAGAAAAACACAAGAAAAGAAGCTTGAGTTGTTTTCAGATGTCATTTTTCATAGAAATACGCAAATCAACTGCCATTCTACACTGAAAAAACATTCAAAGAAGTTCGTACTATTCTTCAGAGTTGATTCGGAATTGACTCGTCAAATTTGGCGGGTTAAGCCGAGATTAATACATCCGGAGTTAATCTAGATTCACTGAAAAATTCATTTGTGGGGTTAACCTCAGTTTAACTTCGAAACTTGAATGAACTCGCACTGAAAAATTTGCCCTAAAAGGTCTTCGGGGTCTACGGTGATTATTTTGCTTTTAAAAACTATCCATTAAAATTAATATACTTTCGGTGGAGTATAAAAATGCTAAAATATACCAAAAAAACGTTTGTTTTTTTTTTTAAATGCAAAAAAAAAAGAAATTTTTAATTTAATTTTTATTTTTTTAATTTTAATTTTTCCCCCGACCGACGCTACGTTTCGTCGATTATTTGCCTTCCTCAGGGGTGTTGTTTATACTGAATTGAAACTTTAAATTTTTTATAATTTGTTCTATTGAAAATAATCGACGGGACAGTAATAAATTTACATGCAATTTAAATTTAAATTTAAAAACATAAGTTTACATGAAAAAAATTAAGAAATTTATATATACAGGGTGTTTCCAAATTCGATGCAAATATTTTGACACAAGATTCTTGGGTATATTTGAAGAAAAAATTGCCACAGTGTGGGCCTATCTCAAATTTTGATACCACTTATTGGGAATTTAAGAAAACACCTACATTGAGGTACCTTGACCCATACTAACACAAATATTTCCGCTAACACTTACAACAGGTACTTCATTTAGGACTTAAATTTTAGAAGAACTAGTACTCCTTTTAACTGCATTAAAATAAAATTGATGACTTTTTTAACTTTCGAGATATTTGCTTTTAAGTCGGATCCTTTTTCACTGCCCATGACATTTTTTTGACCTTCAAGACACATTTCTGCGAAAAATGCGTAATAAACATCGGTAATTTTTTTTTTCTAGTGCACCTAACAATACTTAATAAAAATTGCTAAGACAAGTTACCCGAAAAACCTACAGATCTTATGATACTTGGGAAATTCCATAGCAGGTAAAATTATGAAAAACTGGATTCATAGTGTTCAATTCCTATTATTCTGAATAAAAAAGCTTGTGTTTGGTTTATGTTTTTTTTTTATTTCATTAAGTTAACTTTACAATCAAATAAGGTGTTCAAAGTGTCCCCCTCCATTTTGTATGCATGCTAGCGCCCGTTTTTGGATTGCGCTGTCAACGTTTATTGAGGATAACTCCTGCCTCACTTGTGACGAGGCTTGGAGAATGCGATCTTCTAAATCATTTAGAGCTGATATTTCTGTAGAATAAACAAGTTCTTTCATTCTCCCCCATACAAAAAAATCCATAATTGTAAGGTCTGGAGATCATACAATCATACAATCATACAATCCATACCATGGAGAAGGTATGGATACAAGTTTTCCGTATGCAGGAGACGAACAATTTTATGGGTTGAAACATTAAATCGCAAGGATAAGCGCCTGATGCTGATTGATGGTCATTTGCAACCGCTTCCAGTATTCTCTCATCAAGTCTTCGAAGTCTTCGAAACGAATTTGTAAGTACGAGGGGATTAGGTACTTTGCGGTTAGGATAAAGCTGTTGGTATCTTTGTTGTGCTCTAATAGAACTTCCGTTGCACATCCCATAAACGTAGATAATATCGGCGTATTCTGTCGCGGCGACAGGTATAAGGTGGACCTGATACCTGTGGTGGACCTTATACCTGTCGTGAAAAGAATTTTTCATAATTTTACCTGCTATGGAATTTCCCAAGTATCATAAAATCTGTGGGTTTTTCGGATAACTTGTCTTAGCAATTTTTATTAAGTATTGTTAGGTGCACTAGAAAAAAAAAATTACCGATATGTTTATTACGCATTTTTCGCAGAAATGTGTCTTGAAGGTCAAAAAAATGTCATGGGCAGTGAAAAAGGATCCGACTTAAAAGCAAATATCTCGAAAGTTAAAAAAGTCATCAATTTTATTTTAATGCAGTTAAAAGGAGTAATATTTCTTCTAAAATTTAAGTCCTAAATGAAGTACCTGTTGTAAGTGCTAGCGGGGATATTTGTGTTAGTATGGGTCAAGGTACCTCAAAGTAGGTGTTTTCTTAAATTCCCAATAAGTGGTATCAAAATTTGAGAAAGGCCCATACTGTAGAACAATTTTTTTCTTCAAATATACCCAAAAATCTTGTGTCAAAATATTTGCATCGAATTTGGAAACACCCTGTATATAAAAATGAATTCTTAAATGTTTGTTTGTCTTACACAATTGTCTATACCACTCATCAGATTGCAATGAAATTTTGGTGAGCGGCTGTTTGCATAGTTGGCCGTATTAGTTGTATCAAAAAAATAAAAAAAATGCAAAGGTTAATGCATCAAATAATTGGTAAACGCTTTACTGATTGTTTGTTTTTGACAATTTTTAGCTTGATCGATTCATATTGGTTATGACATTGGCCCATAGATAAAACTCTTAGACAATTTCCAATGCAACTTGCACACATCCACTCTGTTTAAGATATTTTAATTTAATCAAATAGAAATATCAAAAATTAAATAAAATCTGTAAAAAAAAAATTTACTTTGAAGACCAAAGTGTTTGGGGGGAACGCTTCGCGGATTTAAAGGATTTCATCCCTCTTTATTCCTGGTTGAAAGGTCCTTATTATTATTTAAATTAATTTTCATTCCAGTTGGAATTTCATTCCATTTTCATTCCATAGTAAATTTACTACTTAAACGATAAATTTACCAAAAAAAAAAAAACAGTTCTCAAATATATTTGTTGTAAATAGTCGCTAAGTTCAAAAAGTTAAGTTTTTTTTAAATTACCCACATTTTTGGTCAATTTTCTTTATTTTTCTTTCCGTAAGAACCTTCCACAAAATATAAGAAAACTTTTTGATAAAAGATAATTAAAATCGGAAGGTAATGTCAATCTCAAGTTATAGCAGGACCAGGGGAAATATGGATTGATTAAATGTTGACCACCGAGGCGAAAGGCAAGATCAGTGTTTTGCAAAAAGGATTTGCAATAATAAAAAATTACATATTTGAAGTAGTTTTCATATCATTTCGAAAGCTTGGACAGGACAACGTCTGTCGGGTCAGCTAGTAACTAATAAATTTAAAAACATTACTAAAAACAGAAATATTACAATCTATTGCAGGCTTTAAAATATTTGGTAAGACTTTGCAAGCTCTAAGGAAATAGTCAAAAGAGTGCAATTTAAAATTTAATTAATTTAAATTTGAATTAGAAAACAACACCCTGAGGAAGTCGAATTAAAATCGACGAAACGTCGGGATAAAAAAAATGAAACGAAAAACGACGACTTCGACACATTAAAAACACAAAAAAAAACTTAATTTTATAAAGTTCTATTGCATAAGAAGGTGACTAAAAATATATACATACGTTAAAAGACTTTGCGTTTAAGAGACAAATAAATTTGGGTGGAAAAAAGCCACTTATGTTTTTTGTAAGTCTCCAAAAATTAAATTATCTCCAAATACAAATGGTCATAATGTCAATATCTGCCTTCTCGCATTATAATTGTGCTTTTCAGAACTGTGACAGCTTCATTTTGAAGCAATAAAATTCTGTTATTTAAGAAAAACTATTCAATAAAAATAAAAGTGAAAATTTTGGCCTAAAAATTAGTGACACACAGACGAACGGAAAGACATCACTCATATGACTAAAATTCATAGTTTTGTTGGTATATCGTCATTATTTCTCATTATACTCAATTATCCTAGAGGCCTGTGGAATAGGTTATATGTAACAAATCTTCAGCATAAATATACACAAAGTGGCTTGCGTTGTACCCACTGCAAACCTAAGAGTCATCCAAAACATCATTCCAGCTATTTTATATGGTATTAGAGACATTTTGTATTTTAAATGTCCAAATTTAATTTAAATTGAAAATTTTTTTAAATTTTAAAATTAATTCATATTTTTTTTTTCAGCCTTATCTACCAGTGTGTTTCGATGTAGCCAACAGATATGCTGCAGTTGTTGGGCAAACAAGCGGACTACGCTTACAGAAATTTCCAACGTGGCACCGCTGAATTAGTTGGAAATGTCAAACTGCGCATGACAGAAAAAAAACTTGCACCAATTAGCAAATTGATCTACGCGATATAAATACTATAATTTCGCACTGTGGACTGTGGTTGCACCGGCACATTTCAAGTCAACAGGCAAAAAACAACACTTGGGTTGGAGTAACAGTAATTGCAAACCGTAAGTTTTCTTAATTAAATACATTCCTCTCCCTAATCACATTTTTCTTCCAAAAGAATTTGTTAATACAGAACAAAAGAAAAGTCATCAGCCGGCCACCAAAAAAGCTTTTGTTCTTTCAATGACTTCTGAGCAAGACCGAGACAGCATGTAGGCTAAAACTGCCGGCGCTTTGTCAATAGACGTAGGAATAAAAATAATCAGGCTTTATTATTCGAGCATGTGACTTAAACTGTTTTCTTCGAAGGCGTTACAACCTCAAGCATCACCCGGTTCATATGTCAGAAATTGTTCTAAACTTAAGGCAAAAGGTAAATGCACAGGTAAACAAATGTCTAAAAAAAAATACAAATAAAAATCCGGTATCTTTCTATTTCCAGTAAGATGGGTTTAAACAGCAAAACCGAAGTCAACGAGAATCCTTTTCCAAGCCTACGAAACTCAGAAGATGTATTCAACCGACACGCCTGTGTTGTGACATCTCGGTTCCGAAATTGCTGGAAAGGTGACCATATTGAACTCTGCCATTGGTGACGGAAGAACGTCAAATTTTCCGTGATTGGTTTTCCTCATCGTATGGAAAAGACAGTTAATTTAAGGTTTAATTTTACAAAATTCCTTTTTAACAGACCAGTTCCGGCTTTAGAAACATACCAGGAACAGGGACAAAAGAACGACAATTTCTATTGTGTGCCATTTGTTGGCTTAACCAGGTGTAAGTATAACTGTAAATGTAACACCTTTTAAAAATTGTCTATTTTATAGCCAATTTTCGATGAAGACATCAGCAGAAGATATTGGAAACGAAGTGAGCACTAGAGTTCCTTACTTTTGCTGTCACAGCGGACAGGATTATTAAAACTAAAGACACAAAGTGCTACCATTTTTATACGGACGCAGCAACAACTTATCCAGAACTCTACTCCGCTGATTTTGTATGCTGCTAAGACTACCCTAGCACCAGTAGTGAGCATTAGTTGCAGACGACCGCTGAAAAGTAAAAAAAGTCGAATTAACCTAGACACTCCTCAAGCTTCTGCGGACTTCTTACATTTACCTGCGCTAATCCAAGTTATGAGATCTAAATTTCTTAACGTCAAGCTATATCCATGGACTTCCTGCAAATTGAAATCTTAACAATCCGTAAGTGTTCTGTTTTAAGCAATAATTTGCTGAGAAACTTGTATTTCACGTTTTGTTCTTACAGAATACGTTGCAAGCCATGAAGCATGTTCCAACGAGCTATTTTTTTATCAACCAAATTTGCAAAAAGTGCCAAGTTGCCAACGTTTCAGTGGCCATGTCAGCTGTATGGTTTCTTCTAAGAATCGACTCCAACGAGAACTGGTTTTAGAGTCTTTAATCAACATAAAAGCAATGTTCACACGATCCTGCCAGAACCTCAATCTTACTTTGTGATCTACCAGGGATGCAAAGACCATACCGCTTTTTCACGCCATTCCGACGAAGTCTGAACAGCATTCAACATTTGGATCCATTTAAACCAACTTTTTGTGACAGTATTTCTTAACGTCGAGTTCATATCACGAAAGGATCAGTTTTAATTCAAGACACACCTACACAACTTACTTCTCCCGACTTAAACGTCAAGGTTTTAAAAATATCCAGGCAAAATCAGTTAACACCACCGCATTGGCTTCGAAACCAATAAACTGCCAGTATATTGTTACGATAATCGTCATCAGGATAATAAAAAACGCATTTCAAACCAGCTCGAATTCCAAGCCGTCCTTCGAATTTTGCAGTTCTAACAAACAAAACTTTATTTAGTTAGGGTTCCAAGGGGCATTTAATTAAGTTCACTTTCTCTATGTCGGGACTTTGAAACCTCTGGCTTAATTATTTAGAACTAAAAAATTCCTAGTAAGGCAATAAAGTTCCAATAAAAATGTAAAAAATAACAAAATTCGTTTTAATTGCACAAAAAAACACTCTTTAGTTTATTTGGAAAGCTTTTATCGGTCCAGGAAGACTCTCACAAAAAATCTTCTTTCACAAAAAAAAACCCAACCCCCAAAGACACGTCCACTCCCATTCACAAAACCGACCTCATTCTCGAAATTCCATTAAAGCACGCGCAAAAGTTGCAACTGTCATCACCGAGTAAATTTCCCACTACCTTATCCATGGCATAAGCAGACCACCCACTCCACCCAGAAGTCGAAAAATTCGAGTTTTCATACAAAAATTCGGCTGAAGTACCAGGCGCACAGAAATTCAGAAAAGCAACAGGTATACTTTTTGCTACACTGCCTTGCCTACGCTACATTATCGGCACTGTATTATCACGCCGCCAAAAGCCCATGGGTTGGTGTCTAGAATATGACAGATCAATTTTGGATTCTGCGCGTTAGGAGTAAACATCGCTCTATCTCGCTTATTCTTGTGTCGATTTAAATGCGGTTTTTTGCATTTCGCAGCTGAAAGCACAAGGACTGCGGTAAAACTCCCATCACCTTGTGAAGTCCGTGTTATATCGACAATTATAATAAATAAAAACTCATCAAGCCAAAACCTTGTCTTTTATTAAACAATAATTTTTTGCGTAAGCTTCTCAATCCTGCGTGGAATCCTGCTGCAGTCGTCCAAGCGTCCTGCTGTTATCCAAGCATCGGAATTCCAGCTTTGGTGACCATGATGATTTGGAATTCGTTTCAAATTAAACTTCATCGTGGTAACGTGTTGTCTCCTTTGAATAACTGGGAACTTTCTCAGAATAATGTACGCAGACAGGTATCAAGGACGCGAATTCTTGCATGCTGAGGGTTCTTCTTTCTATCCATAGCTCTTCAGATTGTTCATTTACACACAACATGGCCCTATTGGTACCTGTTAAAGTAAAATTCTCTTCAAAATGTGTTTTTTTTTTTTGTTATCTTATAGGACGGTGTACCTTTGAGTGTGTATTGGATGTATTGGTGGGTGAATTGGATAAAACACCCATAAAAAAACTTTCATATATCCGCCTGTATAGCTCTGGCCAGATATGCTTTCTTAAGCAAATATTTATTTCCAAGGGTCTGCTGGGATTCTCTCGTGATCTTAATTTCACAAAACACTGCTTAACATCATGTACGCCGGACCTATCCACTCTGCGAATTCCTATAGAAAAGAGGTTTAAGATGATAAAGTTTACACCACGTTTAGTACTGATACAAACTTTTTCGACCCTTTATGTACGACGTCCTCTCAGGAATATCTGCTAACAACCGAATGCATTTCCTCAGGGATCCCAAATTTATTAAAATGCGAAGTGCCGAAAAAAAAGACTTGCACTCTTCATCGCAATAATCCCTTTGTCTCATCACAACACCTTATCTCTTTCTTACAAATAACATTTTGCTCTGCCTTATCGACACCACCTCTCAGAATAGGTTTGGAAACTTGTAAATTGATGTTCAGCAATTTATCATACCTGAGAAGAAAATTTAATTAGAAATAGCCTTCGCATAAGATAATAAAAAATACACACCAACAATATTGCCACAGATTTTACTGAATAAAATAATATCTGCTCACAAGTTTTGACTCTGATCCACGTATGACTGCTGCAATCCTGTTACTAACAGCTTTCATATCCAAAGCTTTTTTAAAGTCTACATATCCAGATGTCAATTTTTTTTTATTTGTAGAATTTTACTAGAGATGTGCACCTTGACGGGAATGTAATAGAATTTTAGTCACATGAACTCAAATTGTATGTTGACATTTTTATTGCATTTTCAATTCAAAAAATGTAAAGGTGCCAACAATAACAGGAAGATACATCAATAAATAAAATTCATCTGGACAATACATAAATTTCGCTCATCAAAAAAATTTTTTAAAACTAAAGCCGTAGTTTTTTTAATGAAATGGTTTGGATGACAGCGCTGCTGGGAAGTCTGCTAGAATGTCGTGATCAGACAGTCGGTGATTTACTTTGGGGCCATATTATGTAATACAAGAAAAGAAACGTTAATTAAACGGTAGTGAAGTAAACAAGAGTTAAAACAAAAAACCGACAAAAAAAAAGACAATAAATCTGAACAGTCGGCCGGTCACAGGAACAGAAACAGAAACAAAATTTCATACATTAGCCACGCAAATGCATTCAGCGAATTTAGGTTTCAGTTGCTAATGTATGGGATTCTGTTTCTGTTCCTGTTTTACGTTACTTGTGATACGCAGCTTTAAAAGTTGTTCCCAATCGAAACCGAACCGCAATTTCCGAGTCCATTTTTCTGAAACCTATTCAGACTTGTTACTTTACTCGAATAACTCGCCACAAATGAGTTTTTTTTTGTCATGTTCGAAATGCTCATACTCATCGTGCATCTACACATCTTCTTTCTTAACATAAATACGAGTCCCTTTACCTGAAAACACAATTTCATTTCGGTTGTTTCGCAATTTTTTTCAATCGTTTTATATAATCAATCCAGAGTTTTATTAAGTGTTTATTTGAGTTCTGCAGTTCTTGCGATTCAAAAAATTTCATTCATTCGAAAAGTGTATTATTTTACTTCAAGTCGCAAGTACCACAGAATTGAGAATTTTTGCTATGTGCAGTGGCATCGCGGATTTGAGAATAACCTACAAAAACAAAACTAAAAAAGCGATCATTTCACAAAACTATGTTAGAATTTTAAAACTAAACCAAAACTAAAAACCGGTGTCAAAATTGAGTCAAATTTAAAACCAAACTTACACCGAAAAATTGTGTCAAAATAGAGTCAGAGTTTTGAAACCAGTTTTTTTTGTTATGCTCAGTGGCATCGCAGATTTGGGAATAATGTACAAAAACAAAAATAAAAAAGCGAGTATTTCACAAAACAAAGTCAAAACTTAGTTTGAATTTTAAAACTAAACCAAAACCAAAAATCGGTATCAAAATTGAGTCAATTTCGAAACCAAACTAACACAAAAAAATGGTTTCAAAATGGAGTCAGAGTTTTGAAAAGAAATCGACATCAAAAAACGATGTTAACGATTTTTCAATTTAGGAACAGCACTTAACTCAATATTGACTCTAAATTGACACTAAAATTTAACACCGAATTGATATGTATGGAGTGGAGATTAAATTTTTTTGTGTTAGTTTTAACACCGCGGGCTTAGAGGGACATCTATATTAAATGTCAAAAATTTAGCTAACAAAACCATAAGACAGCTGTCAGTCGCATGAAAAAACGAGTGTCGTTAAATTTTAAACTATTCTCGTTTTACGCCATCGCGTTTACACAATTGTGTATCGTTTTATGGTCAGTGTAATCATAGCACTAGATTGAATACAAGATTGAAGTGTACACTCCATATGCGATTTCAAATTTTAGTGTCAATTTTGAGTAACTTTTGAGTCAAGTATCGTTCCTTGATTGAAAAACTGTAACACAATTTTTCGTAACACAACTAATTTTGACACCGTTTTCTTTGTGTTAGTTTGGTTTCATCTTCTCCTGTTTTCGGTGTGAAATAACAGAAGCTTTGTGCGTTTTTGTGAAAAGTGGCATCCAAGCGGAATCTGGAGCACAACACGAACTCGTTTGCCTGTTTTTTCGTAGTAAAGTGACAGATGGGAGAGACGATAATTTCAGGAGTCACCGATTTCAATATCTTTGATGAAGAGTACGCTTAAGATCTCACCTCGTCTTCCTCGCAGTGTCTTAGCACTCACCACAGTCTCACCCGGTTCTGAATACAGAATGCTTATAGCATTGTGCGACAACCCCTGACTGTATCAGATTTGATGTTAATCGATCCAATTGCCTTGAACGTACCCTGGCTATCGAAATAAATGGCGATATCTCTGCCGGATACGGTTCTCATCTGCATCAGCTCGACCGCCCTAAGTGCAGCCAAAACCTCTGATTGGAAGACACTGCTTGTATCCGGTAGTTTTAAGGATACTTTTAGATCCTTTTAGTTTTGAGAAGATACCGGAACCTGTTATTTCCCTTGTTTTCGAACCATCTGTAAAAATTGCAATTTTATTAGGCCTGACAACTGCATTTTTCCCCAGTCCTCCTTTTCTGGATAAATATTATCATACTGTGCGTCGAAGTTGACCAGGGAGGGAATTTCATCCGTAAGATTGGGTTGCCTGGCAGTAGCTCCGTCAGGATCGCACCGTTTTTTATACCCCATTAAATAGGATTGGAGGTATATTAAGTTTGTCACATAGTTTGTAACACGGTAATAATAATGGTAGACCCCCAAGATCTTAAGGGCATATGATCGAGACCGAATTCTGAATCGAATGAGCCATGTCCGTCCGTCCGTCCGTCTGTATGTCACATGTTTTTAGGCCTTAAATTTTGAGCTAGGGTGCTGAAACTTCGTACGTAAGGTCATGCGAAGCAAGTGTACAAGTATGCGTACAAGTGTAAACATTTTTGAAATTCACCCAAAGACACGCCCACAATCGGTCTAAATGTGCAACTACCTCCAGAATTTTCTAAACTGTAAGACATTCTAAGAGGCTGAAATTTAACGTTTAGCACCTCCCAATAAATGTAAGACACAGAAAAGAAAAATTTAACTGGTAAACCTCCTCTAGTGGGCGTGGCATCTATTTTAAGGGTAAATTTTCAAAAGCAGTTTATTCAATATTTTTGCTCAAAAATTTGCTTAATATTTTAGGTAGAAAACGCTTAGTTCTACATTTTGTTCATACAAGACTTTGGGCCACGCCCACATTTGGAGGCAGAATTGAAGAAAAACCTAAAAATTGTCTGAAAAACTTAATTTCGACTAACCTTGAGCCCAATTTAGGGATGCTTGAAACAAAAAAAGTAGCAGGTTAGGTAAACGAGACTTCAGTGCAGATTTCGTTCATATAAAGTTTTTAGCCACGCCCCCTTTTAAGGGTCGATTTTTCAAAAATATTGAATTTGAACCAAAAAATTGCATTTTTATGTACATTTAAGTGTAACTTGGATATACGAGTATATGTGGTTTCTAAATAGGGGCGGTTGGACCACGCCCCTTTTCGAAGTTTGCATTACTTATAAAATGTCAAAAAATAACTACGTCTTCAGCATTTTACAATGTGGGATAGGATGGGATATTCAACGGTCCATTTTACGGACTGTAACTTCTGCGTACACACTGTAGCACTTACTCACTGGTTTTTTTATAATTCACTCGCGAATTAAGGGATTGGCTACCCTTTTAATGTACCGGGTCCGTAGTTTCTGCTCTTGAAGTGATCCAAATAAGTGAGTCGTAACGCACTATTGACAGCAAGTTTTTTGATCTGAAGATCAAGCGGTGCTGCAGAGTGTTCAAAGCTTCCGTGAAAGTACGGACTCTGTAGTCGGACTCTTGGAACTTTTTGAACGCCTGGACAATACAACCAGTCCATCGCTCAGCACAATAAGCCTCTATGATGAGTTAACGAACATAGAGAATAGTCTCAGCGGGGCAAAAATTGTTGGCCCCGTGCAAATAATCACCTTAACGCAGGGTAATAATCACCTAACCCCTTAGGCCTTTTGAAGAAATTATCGTGGCCATGGCCAGGACAGGGGAGAAGTGATTTAGCCATCGACAGGACAAGTGATTAAGCCATGGCCATCCGTTTGTAAACAAATTCTAGGCGTTAAATTTTAAGCTGGAGAGCAGAAGATTTGTATATAAGTAGGAAGTTCACGGCAACAGCTCAAGTTTGAAAATTATTTTAATCCGCCTACAAGATGTTCGCTGCAAATGTTTAAATAAAATAAAACACTTTAATTAGACTTTAGATAGTAAACAGATAAGCAACTTACAAAATGCCTAAGTATCCCTTTTTTATACAGGTACTCTTACCGAAATTAGGATGAGCCTTAAAGTTTTACTGCTTAAGAGGAAAACCTGCCCGCCCACCATATTAATTAAATCGACATCTGCGAATCTATTTCTCAAAAGCACAGCGTAAGCCAAGCCCCTTTAGACCTAAGTCTCCTTATCAATTGCACTCTGGTCTGTCATCAACATTTGGACAGGCGGTGGACATTTTTGCGACATTAATTCCCATCAAGACATAACATCCACCTCGCAAATTCCTTCGGAATTGGATTAACATGTGTGGGATAACTACGTGACATACCTAATTGGTTGCGTTCCTTGGGGAATGGATCGCTGAGTAGCGTAATAAACGCATCAGTATGGTAATTAAATGGAAATTGTAATCCGGGCGTGCGGATTCGTAGTTTAACATTCTGATTGTCTCAAGATGGATTAAAATGCAAGGCCAACAATGGTATGCAAAGCAGATTGCTTAAAAGTTAATGATTTTTGAAAAACGCTATAAATAGGCAGTTCATATTATAATACACTTTAGTAAAGAGAGTAACCTGACTTTGTTAAAGCTATGTGCTTTAAAGTGTACATACGACTTTTACAACCGAATTCAATCAGAATGCGATTCACTTAATTTATTTCCACCTTGTTTGCTAATTAGCAAAAAATTATGTCAGAAATTTCTGGAGAGCGGTTTGACCGACAGACGAATTCACCCGCACAGAGCAAGCAAAAAAAAAAAACAATTAATTTTTGCGGGTTCACCCTGTTACCTCAATGTTATTGTTTCACGTTTACCCTTCACTCGTCGTGTCGTTGTCAATTTTCCACTACGGGCTTTCCACTTTTTTTTTACCTCACTGTCAGGGCAGATAATTGACAGATTGATCGGCGAATTGGTAATTCAATTAGTCAATCAAAATTTTATGTACTACACCTCGTCAGAGAACAAGTATTTATACGTCAATACACAGGATACATATGGGCGCAACTCCTAAGGGATGTTAAAAATTGAAAAAAAGCGAGTTATTAAAATTTTTTTTTGTGGTGGTTTGGTTTTTCATGATGAGGCCCGCTAAAAGACTCAATGCGCGACTATATTTGTTTACTCATCAATTAATTTTTTTTTAACAGGTTCGATTAAAGTCTTTTATACTTTGATTGAAGGATAAAAAAAAGTAACGGTAGGAAAGTGGAGAAAAAATCTGACATTTTGGTGTTTACAGATTTCAACGAGTGACAATAAATTCATTAAAGCTATCTGAGGGATAGATTTCCAATAAAAAAAAACCGTTTCAAAAGGGACAAGTGGGTACAGTTTTCTGTAGTTTTCGATCATTGACAATGGGGCTGCATTTTTCTAATAATATGCAGCAAATACGGAGAGATTAAAAAGCTGAGGATGTAAATTCGATCTAAAAGTCTAATTATTTGGACAATACAAAAACTCGTATAGCAATTCAACAGATAAACATCGAATGTACACTTCACGGTTCTGTTTATCAATTTTTTGTTTGTGTTTTAACTTCTGACGCTGCATGTCGCGTGGAAGCTTTCACGTTGAAATTTATTTGTAGCATCCGTGGACTGCGAGAGAATTTCTTCGCTGCGTACGTCCATGCTTTTCACAATAAAACATCTATTTTGGCACAAACTGAAAGCCAGGTATCTGAAAATCCGGATGACAATGATCGTTCGGATCTTGGCCTAGATCTAGCAAGGTATGGGTTAGTGCCATTATTCCGTTCTCACCACGGTATCGCCATTGCGTAGTGATATTTCCTACCAAATTCCACCACAAATTAACACCAGCACTGAACGCGAGTTCAATTTCAAGTGGTTAAAACTCACAGTCCGTAGACAACTGATACACTATTGCTTCATTTATAGGAGCCTTGGTTTGTACAGTGAATCAACCTTTAATAAGTTTGATGAGCTGTTAGATTCTATCTCGAGAATTGTAGCCCATTATCCTCACACTGAAATCGTTATTGCAGGCGATTTTAGTGTGCACAATTTTCACTGGCTCCGACACTCACATCGGTATGTTGAGCTTTTTGCTGTGTCTAACAACTGAACCCAGCTTGGTAATTAAGTCTACGCAGGCCCCTGAAATTGACAATCATGCCGCCAAAGCTCTGGACTTGTTCCTCATCTCCCACCTGGAAAAATACATATGTAATCAACGTCCTATCGCCTCTAGGTTCATCGGACCATTATGCCATATCGGCGTCTTTTTCGCTCTGTAGTAATACGAGAAAAGTATTAAATAAATAACTTAACTTAAATAACTTTTTTAAGCTGGACACTTTGCTTTATGTCAATAAGCAGCTGATATGCTCACAGAAATAATTCTTCTTGTTCTGAAATCTTTTAGTCCCATCTAGAAATCTTTAGAATCAAAGACTCGAACTGCAAAGAGGCCATCAAGATAAAGGAGGTGAGTTTTCGATCATACAAAAACAATCCAAATGGGGAAACTCGGAAGAAATTGAAATAAGCCCGAAATTAATGCAATGCAGTGATCCGCCAAGCTAAATTCCTACATGACCAGAAATTGAGGCCAAAAACAATAAAAATTGTCCTTCGACAAAAACATTAAAAATTGTGCCTCATCTTCCATCCCAACGCTCACTTGCAAAAACATCACAGCTGTTTGCTCCTTAGACAATTTGTTTGCGGCTCGCTTTGCTGCAAGCTCTATGCTTCCTGATTGTGCGTTGCCTCCGCCTGTACCTGAGCGCGTCGAACATTCTATGCGACCAGACCTCTTTTGTACTCGCACAGGTGCAGGAGTTCTTAAATCTCTCTTGCATCACTCCAAGAGAGATTTAAGAACTCCTTCCTTCACTGTTCATCACTGGAACCGAAAAGCTTTCCGTAATCCGTATGTGTATGACTGACAACCATAATTCGACGTCGCCAAAAACACAGCAAAATGCTTAGGATACCTTAAACGAAGCAAGAAATATTTTACACCTTCCGATCTAGCTAACATTTACAAAGCATACATACGCCCAAAACCAGAGTACCATTCTCACGTCTTGGCAGGTGCACCTACTCGACAGGCTTAAAAAACGTGCGTTGAAAATTACGGGAGACAGTAGCATTGTGATGGCATTTGACTCCTTAGAGCATCGCCGTAATGTCACCTGTTTTTCTTTCTTTTATCGCTACTACTACAAAAAATGCTCCAGTGAAATAGTCAGCTGCATTCCATCTCCCAAAGAATTCAACTGCAATACCCGCGCTGGAAAGAATTCTCGTCAATTCAACTTAGAGTTCTACTTCGGCCGTATCGCATCGTATTGGAATTTTTATACCCCATCCCATAGGATAAGAGGTATATTAAGTTTGTCATATAGTTTGTAACACGGTGAAATAATATTGGTAGACCCCCAAGACCTTAAGGGCATATGATCGAGACCGAATTCTGAATCGAATAAGCCATGTACGTCCGTCTGTCCATCCGTCCCGTCCGTCTGTATGTCACATGTTTTCAGGCCTTAAATTTTGCTAGGCCTAAAGGAGCTACGGTGCTGAAATATCGTAGGTAAGGTCCACGTCATGCGAAGATGTACAAGTGTAAAAATTGTTGAAATCCGCCCACAGACACGCCCACAATCGGTATGAATGTGCAACTACATCCGTAGATTTTAAATCTGTAAGACGTTCTAAAAGGCTGAAATTTGACATTTAGCATCACCTAACAAATGTAAGACAATAAAAAAAAATTTATTGGTCAACCTCCTCCAGTAGGCGTGGCATCTATTTTAAGGCTAAATTGTCAAATGCAGTTTACTTAATATTTTTGCTCCAAATTGAAAAAGAAATCGCTTAATATTTTCTGTAGAAAACGCTTAGTTCTACATTTTGTTCATAAAAGACTTTGGGCCACGCCCACATTTCAAAGCAGAATTGAAACCTAAAAAAAACTAAAATTTTCCAGAAAAACGTAATTTCATTTGGCCTTGAGCCTTACTTAAGTAAGCATGAAACAAAAAAGTAGCAGGTTAGCTAAACGAGACTTTATTCCAGATTTTGTTCATATAAAGTTTTTAGCCACACCCCCTTTTAGGGATCGATTTTTCAAAAATATTGAATTTGAACCAAAAATTGAATTTTTACGTACATTTGAGCGCAACTTGGAAATATCTTATAATTGATAGTTTGTAATTTGGGGCCGTCGGACCACGCCCCTTTTTGAAGTTTGCACTACTTATAAAATGTCAAAAAATAACACTGCCATCAGCATACAATGTGGGATAGGATGGGGTATTCAACGGTCCGTTTTACGGACTTTAACTTCTACGTACACACTGTATCACTTGCTCACTGGTTCAGAACATCACGAATGTGGAAAAAACTTCCACGTGAAGTTTTTCCACGCCATTACAGTCCTCAGTTTTTTTTTTTAAACCAAGGTGCACCGGTATTCCTCCTGTCTTTCCGCTGATCTTTTTCGCTCGCGTAATGTTAACTCATTATGAGGGTATTCTATTCATATCCCAAATGACCCAATACCCACTTTAGCGAGCCTAAGTGGTGGGACAAATAGGTGAGTATCAAAGATTTACGTGGGAGCAAAGTTTTTTCTATTAATTAAGGATCAGCTTAAGGCGACTTATAACTGCATTATTGAGTCCTTTTGATGGAGGCTCTTTGCTCTTTCAAACGTTCCTTAAAAAAAAAAAAGGTGCTGTTAAAAATTCACTGGCCTACGCTTTTTCTAAGTGCTCGTTAAACACATCCTTGGGTTGGTATTTTCCTCCATGTCGGTGGCTTGTAACTGCATCGTTGCAAAAGTGGGTCACGAACCACAACCTAGATTATTTTTGTGACTCCAAGTAAGGTGAGCCAACTGCTCTTTGTAGCCCTGAGCTCTGAATACTTAGAAGTTGTTGAAGTAGAAGGTGTTTTCTAAGCAGTTCACGCTGAATGGAACTGTAGACGTCTACAATTGATTTCATTAATGTTTAACGCTAGAGGCGGCCTACCTCCCTGTTACATCCTAAGGTTCGATCGGCGAGCTCGCCAAACTTTAAACTTATCTCTCCATTTTGCCTGATAAAGGCTCCTTAGGCATTGCAATTTCGACATGCAAACTCATGATAAAACTGGATGTAATAGAAAGAACGAACCTCGGATGGAAAAGTGATTGTAACCTGCCTAAAAACGAAACAAATTTGCCCAAAGCAGGACAGGCAGGACACTGTCTGAAAGGGCAGGCATGCGACAGGGCTTGGCGTCCATTTAAACGAATTTTGCTGGAGCTGCATGGATAAGGAGGAAGAAGAGACTACTCTCCAGCTTCTCTGCAATGCCCCGCTCTCTCTTAGAACCGTAATCTTCGACTTGGAGTTTTATTCTATAATGACCTTAGTAATCTCAGCACGACTGCCCCAAAACGTCTCTTACATTTCATTAGTTGCTCGAAATGGTTTTACGAGTGAACACCATTAGCGATAGACTTATATAGGTCTAAGTGTGTTGGTTTCTTCGGACCCGGCAGCCACTTCAACCTAACCTAACGTAAGGTTCGATCAGCGGACCCTACGAGATGACCATGGGGAATGCAGATAAGGTGGGAGGACTATGATCGCACAGTTTAGAAAATAAGCCAGTACAAGAATTTAATCGGACTTTTAAACAATGCACCAATATATACGTCAGATTAAAGAGAAGCTCTTAAACACCATTTCCGGGAAAATTTCAATACGAAACTCTGTTCTCTTCTTCCCTCATACCCAGAGACGAGTAATCGCACATTGCTTCATACCCACCAAGAGTGCACAGCGAGGAGACTTACGATACTGTGTCATCTTCTACTTTCTCACTGCATTTGTCAACCGAGTGCCAATTCGTTCTGCGCTAATGTCAGACGCATCTCGAAACCATCAATCATAATAAAATGCGATTTCCTTTCACAAGTTTTGCACATCCATACAAGTAACCCCTCTGACACATCGTGCAGTGTCTGTATGAAGGTATGCAAAATTTGTATCTGGATGTGGATGGATCAGACTTCAGCTCATATGAAGCGGGGGATGTTGTGGTTAGATGTTTAACGCTCTGCGGACTCATATGTACATTCGAATTAGTTCCGTTGTCCACTGGGAAATTGGCAATTGACGATGTGTGGAGACGAGTTTGAGTTATTTATGTCGCACCGTCACCGTTCTTGAGACATTCGTCATTCATGTGTGGTGTCGATAGTTTTTTTTTTAGTTTTTTTTAGATTTAGTAGATAACTCAAAACATCAAAATTTGTTCCTAAGCTACTATCCTCATATGGATTGTAGGTGGTGGTTCCACGTGTTTCCCCTTGAATATCAATTTTCGTCCTGCCCTAACACACATTCACAACACATCTAACCCCATGCAGACATTCCAGGAATGTTGTCCAGCCGTTTTACAGCATGCAGATGAGCAAACACGGCAGCATCAGGTAGCAGCAAGGCGCACAATAAATTTGAATCGATGAATATTTCATGCGAATGATTTGCCAGATAATTTCGCATCCGTTCCATCCCCTTGTTAGCAGGAAAGGAGTCTCGCCCATATTCGCCCTCAAAAGGGGCTAAAGTGAAAAAAGTTTCAGACACTCAGAAACTCAAAAGCAACAAGCAAGATGAAAGGGGGAATCGTGAGGGGGGCTAGGATGACTGAAATATCCTGGAAAACTCGATGTATGAATGAACCAGGAGCCACCACAGACAGCGGAGATTTACAAGTGGCAAGGTAGGTTAGGTACGTTTTATCCATTTCGCGATTTTGACGATGACGGCAATGCCAATGATGCTAGCCTTCTATCAACTGGAAGCATATGATGCCTCTATGATCATCCTTTTGCAACAATCCATCGCCGAAACGTGCAACAGTTTACTAGGGCCTTTGAGCCGATTCCACTTGGATGAGTGAAGACTCTATTTCATTTCTGTGCAGAGGCTGTGTTTGAAACGAATTGGGAAATTTTATTCCTTTTGGTTTATCCTCAAAATTTTGTTTCGATTAGCCATTTATGTTTTGTCGATTGTTTTTGACACGTGAAAGGTGAAATAAATCTGAGTTGTAGGTCTACTCTTTGGCAAATTTCAATATTTCTATCTTTCGTTAGGCAGTAGATGGGCACATGTGTTTTGTGAGGTCGATTTCACGTTCTGATTCGATGGAGATGCAACTGAACACAAATCATAGATGTATTCTAATAGAGAGATTTTAAGTGATGATTTGGAAAGAAAGGGCAGGCACCCATTTGCCACAGTGTGCTGTTAACAGCATTTCCATTAAAAGGGATATGTCAAAGCATTGGCTTTGTGAAATCACAAGGGAACAGATTGTGCGTCCAATTAACTCTGGAAGAGTATAGGGACCAGACAGAGCTATTGACTTGTATAGCTAAGGTAAGGTCGTTAAAGACGACAACGCTTATAGAGGCTTAGAAAGACGTATATCGTAACTACTTTTTTCAACTATGCTTTTTTACGAACTTGTTACGGAAAGGTGCCAGTACAAGTGCAAGGTGCAAAGGTGCCAGTTATATGCAAGGAGACATCCTCTATCGCTCAGAGGGATCTATCTTCCCTAGCCAGTGAGATCATAGCGCATTGCGAACGACGTTGCTAGAAGGCCTCCACGATCCGTTGAGGGCACGGCCGGCAAACAAGGCGTGTCTGGAAGGCGGAGAATGATGCGGCTACTTAGACCTCTAACGCAGCCTACTTGATCGAGACTGTAGAAATCTCAAATGTAAGGGAGGAACAGCTAAACGCTAAACATTGCGATAATTCCGACGAGAAACAGCGACCAAGCTGTTTGGTTAGGACGGAAGAAGAACGAAGAAGTTTTTCAAGGGAGCCGAGCTTTTATATGGCATCCAATCAGCCAAGGTCACATCTTTTTAAGCTCAGAGTAAAAACCATAGCACATCGCCTGCGATACATATAAGCCAACCGCGATCTACTTTGGACAAGGCCGACAAACAAGGCATCCCTTGGCCTTGAAAGACCAAGGGACGATGCCGCTAATAGGACATCCCTCGAAGGCAACAGAAGCTCTTATATGCCAAAAGAAGTGCAGCAGCCCCAGTTAACAACCGCGCCTAAGCGGGTAGTAGAACGGCAATGTCGAAAGGCAGATAAAAGAGGCGTTTGTCTCGAAGCGAACGCGGTCCTCCGAGGATGCTTTAAGGACGCTCAAGAAGTCGAAATGGGGCGTTAGTATGTACCTTGAAGAGTCCCAGCAAATGGAATACAAGCCTGGCGGGCCAGTTCGGACGAGGACTTCAACAAACCAAGCGGGAAGAAAAGTGAAGACCGTAAGAAGTTTGAGCCGAGCTCGAACCCTTTGCCCAGAGATAAAAATCCCGACATTGAATTTTGAAAAAAATCCTGGAAATCAAAAATCGTTCGAAAATCCCGGGATTGTATATTTTAAATGAAGCAAAATGAAACATTTCCGCGAAGCAGACATCTTTTTTGTTTAACACAACGCAGACACTGTTTGATTTCTTACTTACTTATACTTTAGGTGGAGCTGCAGTCCTGGGTGGACCTGGGCCTCAGCCAACATGCTTCGGCAGCCAGCTCTGTCTCCAGCTCGCCGTCTACATTCCACACGCGAAGTTAGCTGATGTCGCCTTCCACTTGCTAGGTCGTTGTCGCTGTACAGCCCGTACGTTATATGTCCTCCTCCACTCTCATCACTAGAAGAAACGCTGGATGTGCCGGAGGAAACCCACTCCCCAGGTTGCACCGACGCCCGCGGATATACGACATATAAAACAGGGCTTTCGGAGATGGAAAAATGTTAAAAACGAAGATATGAACTCTTTCACCACTCAATATGGTGGATCATTTTGGCTAAGAAAGATCAGTTGAGACCGTTACTTCATTCTGACAACATTGGAATAAAAAATTAATTATGTCAAATTACTTAAATATCCCTTTGGTTTGAACTCCATGGACATAATTTTAGAATCAGAAAATTTTGCATTTAAGTAAGCCAAATCCCACTGTTGGTAATTGCACTTGGCATTCTTCCCACCGAACTGATCCTCAGATTGTTTGGTCATTGTCACGAGGCCGCTCCCTCTTCACGCGATGGCGCTCTTAACATTTTCATTTGAAAACCTGCAGACTATCATTAATTTCTTTCTAAAACCATTGACAGTTCATTGGGAAATTAATGTCAGCATTAAGGAAAAAATTCCTTCCATTAGAGACCAGCAGCAGCAGCAGCAGCAAACGAACGACAATCGACTCTGGATTGCATATATTTCGAAAGTTTCTCTGGGGAATCGACAATCTTCCAAGCGGGACAGCCACCTGCTCCCACGGCAAGTTATTTATTCGCCTGCGACTGCTGCTGTGCAAGCCAATCACCAAATGAGTTATGACCACGTCACTAATATAAATCATAGTCCAAACCGCGCCACAGAAACTATACCCGTGCTGCACCACCATCTTTTGTGAGTTCAACTGGCACGCTCAGTCAAAGAGTTTCGCGCGTCGAGGCTCCTCAAATTGCTCTGCGATAGGTTTGACATAATATTGAAAGTCGATTCTGTATAATCCACGCCAATTGTAATGGCGATCAAAATTGTTTTCAAATACAAAAATGTGCACAACAATAGAATTAACTGTGTTGGTGTTCGAGCAAATCTAAGCCAAATTGAAAGTCTTCGATCTGGTTGATCGTCGCGTCGCGTCGGTCGTCCAATGCGCACCACAATTTACAGGTGTCCAGAAAAGCCGCATAATATTGACTACAAATCGTGTCCGAATCGTGATCAAATCAATTTTTATGCTCATGAACCTCGGATCTATGGGGCGGATGTGGAATAGTTGATCTAGGGTACCAAACCAAGGATTCAAGGCACTTATACATCATTTTGTAGCAAATTGCACTCAGATGGCTTGTAATAATTGTGGCCTGTGTTGGGATTTAAGAGCATGCCATCGGATTTACCTTAGTTGGTAATAGCATTGCACAGGATAAAGTCTGTGCAATCCATTGATCGATGGATTGCACAGGCTTTATAGGTGCACCAGCGCTAAACCAGCGCTTTTTGTTTTTCAATTTTTTGGCAAGCTTGTTGGGTAGTTCAGTAGCTATAAATTTCAAAGCTTTTTTTCATATTCCCGACCGCATAGAGGTACTTCAACTGAAAGCTCTTTTTAAAGCGATAGTAACAATAAAAGCAACGGGCTGCTTATCAGCTGCATTTAAGGCTCGGGCAGAAGGTTGAGCAAGGTCGTACAGCACACTGCCACCTGACTGCAACAGGGTGTTGGAATTCAGAATGTAAAGTCGCACATTTTTTTGCTGTGATAAAAAATTGCGAGCCTTGATTAAGAATCACTCAAAAGTTGACCGCAAGATTTGCCTGACTACTATTATTTGTTTCGCCTTATCGGGTAAAAGCAACCCCTTACAGGTAGCGAATATAGGAATATACTTACATTACAGCGACAGAATGTCGTTATTAGAAAAACAAAATCTAGAGCAAAAAATCTCTAAGGCCTCTTGATCCTGATCACGTTAAAAATCTCTATTTTACCTAGGCAAATGTGTATGAGGGGTATGCTTCCTCTTAATCACCCAACCGGGGCACGTACAGATTCTGACGCTTCACTCACTCAGGATGAGATTCAGTTTTTACATTAATTTATTTTTTTCTATCACACACTCAAGTCACCAAGTCATTAAATAAAACCATGACAGAACAGTAGGTACAAAACGATGAAAACGAATGGGGAAAAAATCTGACATGTACTTATCCTGTCAGAAGAGGGCACTCCTTAGAGGGGACCCTCTAAGTTCAGCATGGATTGAACTCAAAGAATTTGAAAGAAGGCTGCACAATTTGAGCCAGGGTCAGTTTCACGCAACCATGTATTCGTCACCATTGTACATCAGGACGGACCTACAATTTGCATTGCGGAAAAAATTACAGATGGCTAAACTGAGAAAACTATTTCACCAATGACAATGAAGGAGAAAATGCACAATGTCAACACTGGCTCATTAAATCAGTCGAGTGATTTTCAACGATTCAGCCAAGAGAACTTTCTAACTTCCCGCTTTTCTAAAAGAAGAAGAATGATGCTGTTACATAAACAGAGACAGGTATACAAGCTACACGCATCAGTTTGAATAAGAGTGCGGATATCAGAACTTGAAGAAATCCAACAAGAGGTGTACTCGAGAGCATCACAAATAAATTAAGATCATGTAAAGATTTCTTCGCAAGAAAACTGGATGAATACTGCATAAATGAGATACGTCATCTGCAAACATAATCGTGAATGTCCAGCTAAAATAAAACAAGAGGCCCGAAATGCCTTTCTTGAGGTACTCCTGCTTAGAATGCATGCGGTGATGATTTTAGTTTATTTAGCACAATTACAATGGTAGCTATGACAAAGGCTTTTACAAAGTCAGTGTAAAAGAAACACCGCATTACAAACCGTCCTCGGGAAACGTTATGAAACGATTATAAAAATTCATTAGATTTGTAGTTGTGATTGGAAGAATCACAAAACCGTGTTAGCTAGGCGAGGTTGACTCTTTAAAAAGGAAGACAGTCATGTCAGAGACACGAGGCGTTTCAGGACCACGATTGAAATGTTTGAAACTGGAACGTAAAAACACCCTACACAGCCGGTGCAACTCAAAAACTTGAGTCTGTCCTCGTGCACTATAAACGGACATTACAGAAAACCTAGAGATACGATGGGTTGGATCAAGTATTATAAAAAGAAAAGATCGAGACATTAACATATAACAGCTGTCGTAAAAGACTGTGCACATGTTAAGATGCGGATTCGTGTCGTAGGGAATCGCCTGAGGTCAAAAGTCATTGACTTGAAGCCGATCGATTCTGTGATACGGATCAAAGGCATTCTCCCAAACATCAGACTAATATAATGCACACGCTCTTACCAAAGATGCTAAAGGCCCTGACAAGGAGGAATTTAATGACCTAAATAGAGCTGGAGGGACTGCGATGTCAAAGTTTTACTCGAGGACTTTAATGCTAAGGTCGGAAGGGAAAACAACTATAATTGAAGCACAGGGAATAGTTCAAGTATTTTAGCAGCATTTCAAGCAGCTGCTAATTGAGCCTCCCGCAGATGGAGAGAAAGAGTACCAGGCGATAGGCCAAATCTTTCAATTCAAGATCCCGGCACAACTGATCAAACTGTGCCGTGTTATGTGTGTTGAAAAATACGCAGTGCAACGTGCAGTTTGGCAACAGCTCCTCGGATCTATTCCAAACATGCACCGGATTTTGGCAAGGCGAAAAATTGTTATGTGCATTCTTCAATCTAGTTCCGGTAATGATATTGCGCAGGGCAAAGGAAAACACGGTATAGGCGCTTTCTTCAACAGATCGCTGTGAAAACTGGGGAAAACGGACGATATGGACTTCATCGCATGTTCCAGCCGTGTCCTGATAGAGGCTTTTATGGCGAGGGAAGAATAGGCGAAGTTGGTTGGTCTGGAAGCTAATGCGGACGACTAGGTATATGTTGTCTACACGCAAAGAAATATCTGTCCGCCACTTCGGCCACTCTTGCTAGCAGCATCTTTTAGGTAGTTATAGAGGTAATCTACCTTGGAGTTAACATAAACTTCACAAAACCACAACTAAGTTGAGATTCGTCGAAAATTAACCTTAGGAAACAGTAGCTATTTCGGGGTGGCAAAAGAACCGCTCAAAACTGCCCTCACTAAAGACAATTGTAAGCTCTCCAGAACCCATACTCTGCCAGCTCTGATTTATGGCGCCGAGTGCTGGGCGATAAGCTAAGAAAGAGAAATTATACTTGACTCTTTCGAGAGAAATAATCCACAGCAAATTTATGGTCCTGCATGCAAGGAGGCTGCATGGAAGAGAAGATACTGCTGTGGGAGATGTACCAAGATGTGGATCTAGTTCGAAAGGTAAAAGCACGAAGACAACTTTACGTCAGTCACATCGAGCTGATGGACAACCAACGCCCCGGCCCGGAGAATCTTCGAATCTACACAGGGGAAGTGCAGTAGTGGAGCGGCCATCAAGACTCAGGTTACGCACGCAAGTGGAAGGGGACCTCTGGCAACTTCGCGTACAAAACTGAAGACAAAGCTACCTGCCGAAACTTGTGGGCTGTAGCATTACCTTAAATAAGTAAGGATAGTAAGGCACGGTGATTCGGACCATCAAACCAGGAATGGAGCAGCAAAAGTAAGAAGAAATGTGTATGTGCTTTCTAATCAGAACCGAATGTAATTCAAGGAACTGTCTGAAAGAGGATGTGCATCAACGAAGAAAGAAGCAAGTGGGAGTGGGAACTCAACTTTTAATTTTTGAATTTTTTACTGGGAGGAACAAAAATATTTCATATGAACAAACCCTTCTTACTTTAGGGTTAACACAGTCTCCTTGCAAAAGGTCCTAAGATAGGTGCTTAAAACGCATTTGAGTGATGTGGTCAAGTCACGGTTAAGGAATAAAGGCTGAGAGCAGAAATCAGCTCCAATTGGTGCTATTGAAAAATAATGAAGTAAATCTCTTTTTGCTTCTGGTCAAAGTCAGTCTACATGGATTTCAGCAATACTTTTCGCGGTTTTAAAAACTCTAAGGATATTATAAGTGAATGTTCAAAGTCATAATATGTACTATGTTTCCAACGGCAATAATACGAGGATAAGTCCACAAGAGACGATTAATAATAAATCCCAAAGTGGTTCCACCAGACAAGTTAAGGATTGATTTGGCATGAGCACTTTTTTTCTGTCATTTTGGTCCTCGAAAGAGAGTGACGATGTCATTTTTCAGGGGCGAAAAAAGATTTCGTTGTAAATATCCCAATAGAAATCGTATTTCTGACAGATCTGTCATACGTGGACAGTTTGAGGTGATCATAAAAGGTGTTTGAAAGTGGTTTTTGAAAAGTGTGAATGGGATTTATGAGGGGATTTATTTTTAATCGCTTGCTGGGAGGATTTAGGTTTGTATGGTTATTCGCGTAATTTGTAGATGATTTATTGAAGATTTATATTAATCGCGGATTACTGCCCGGTGGAAACATGGCACAAGAGTAATTTTTTGAGACATATTGTTTGCGGGTTCAAATCATATTCAATAGCGTTAAATCAAATCATTTCACTCTCAGATCTGAACTCTTGTCAACCTTAGTATAGACTGTCAGTTTTAAGCAAATTAAATCATAATATCAATCAAAAATATAGAGAATTTGCATCAAAAATTGCAATCATCATTTGAAGAAGTGATTTAATTCCTGTATGTGGTATTTTACACTTTTCCTTTTTACTGAGGGTGGGTTTGCGGACACTTCTTATTCTGAGAAAAAAAACACCCTGCTGTTGAGCTACTGAAATAGAGCTAATGAAATACTAACTTCACTAATGAAATAGTGAAGCTAATAGCTTTACTAATGAATTGACATTCCCGCGATTTTATTTCTTTAAGTTGAAGGATTAATGTGTTCATTATGGTCAGGTTAATAGGCATATTTAAGAATACGGTAAATCCCCTACTCGACGTAGAAATAAACCAATAACTAAATCAAACCTTCTCTGTTCAAAATGTCAACCACACACCGACTCGTGAAGTCGCTTTAACAATCCATTATGAACGGAATCTCGCTGGCAGATAGTGTCCTTACTCACCCAAACCATAGTTGTTTTGAATCCCGAATGGACTACATTCTCCACAAGTCCAACAAGCAACGTCATCCATCTCGCGGCTAACTACACCAAATGTGCCATAGTTTCATGTGCTTGCCTGGTCCTTCGACGGTCTTTCTGCCAACTCTAAAAAGCCTCCCCTGTCATCAGAGTGTCACATGAGGGCAATCGCATCACGCAGCGAACGTCTTTCATAGTTAATGTCTCGTTCAAGGCTTAATTCGGTTGTTGTGGTCCTTTAGCGATGTGTTTGCTCAGTATAAAGATGCCTGCGAGAAAAAAGCGCCCAAAGCCCCGTTTTGTTGCACAGTAAACGCTGTCCTTGCCATCAGGTTAGTGCTTGTGATGATGCATTTTGCGGTCTGTCAGTTAGAATGCGATTTGATGGGTGGCCTCAGAGCTTCTGTAAAACTAGAAAAGCCTGGTGTGTCATTTGCCCGCGCCGCGCCGCCGGTCGGCCGAGGTTTTCTGCAGAGTGGTCCATATTTTTCGGCTACACTCACGCAACGAAACCACCCTTGACTGACATATTCCAGTGTCGACCAGAGCACGACGACGATTTATGCACTCTGTTGTAGAGGACGGATGTTTTGGAATGTGTCTCGAGGTGATACGGATGAATTTTGACACTTTTGTGGCCGGATTCATGAATGCTGCGAGGCAACAGATGAGAATGATGTTGATGTTGATGATGATGATGATGATGGGCCACTTTGATACACGAATGATGGGTTGTTTTGTGTGGCACATGATAAAAATGGAATTTGAGATGCGATTCCGCAGACCTCGACTAAGCACGAGGACTCGTTGTATGCAATTCCTCTTATTCATGCATTCATTTGTCATAAATCACTCAGGAGTTGCGGTCGACCACCATGGTCGGCGGCGGCCGGTAAACAATGCTTTATGGTTGGCAGGGTACAGCTGGTAAAATGCCAGACAAATCATGGCCTGTCATCGAATTGACGTTTTGTGAAACTTCACATCTTTTGTTCCAGCCATGCTTGGTAAAGGGGGATCAGATGGATTTGGTCAATTGTGCCTCAGTGACCGCGTCACGACTTGAATATTTTTTGTGGAAAATTTAGTTTTTTTGCAAGGTTGTCAGTGTTATGGGAAAACGTATGAAACGAACGGCATAAGCATAAATAGTCGTAGTGAGAAGTAGTGCCAAATTTGATAGATCCTTTGTGCGAAGACTGGAGAAACAAATAGCTAAGCTATGCCTTAGCTACTGCCTAAGTAGCTAAAACAGTTTTAGAAGTTATTTTGTGTCTTCTTAAAGACCATTTTCAAGAGACACTGGATGCAGAACAAGCTGGTTTCCGTAGTGGATCTTTGAGAAGGCTTTGACATCGTCAATAGACAGTTCCTTTAGAATGAGCTTTGTAGGAAGGGGTTAAAGTTTCGCGTTTTACATAGAAAAGAGTTGTCTAAGGTGAACTCTGATGTGGGTGCGGTGGCATAGTAGTCAGTTGTGTAGTAACTATGCGGGTATCTACGTTTAAATACTGCCTCCATTATTTGAAATGAAAATAGACTCCTTCTTTTTCACTGTCCCCGCTTCCACGAGGGTCTGACAAGCCCTCATCATTATCAGATACTATAAGACCCAAAAACTAAGATGCATTTTAAACTGCGCGGTTTAAATCTTGCTACCAAGCCGCTTCACATTGCCGGTGGAACGACCTTTATTGGAAGTATTTCAAAACTTCCGTTCGACCACGACCGGGACAACTAAAAGTTTTCCGACGGTTTCACCTTTGTCAGGATCTGATAAACTTCAGAGAATATCATTTGCCATGGGAGACCTCTCACTTCGCCGATCGAAACGGGTAGAAAATTCTAGCTTTTTGATCTGCAAGTGCCAATTAGTAGTTAAGGTAAACTTCAGAAATAACTCAGAGGTTTTAGTCTTTTTTACCTGTTTAAAGACATTCTTACCTAAAAAAGTCGGCGATGACAATGATTTCCCAAAGAAAAATAGCTCTTCAATGTAAAAGTACTTCGTGCATCCCGAAACCCGGGATTAATTGTTGAAGGTTGCAGAAAATCGCAAAGAGAAGAAAATGTATTTGCTCAAACAGGTTGCTGGTCCCACTTTGAGCTTTTCGTTATGCCTGCTTAGTAAGAAAAAAAAAACAAACACATTTCATATTGAACTAAAAACGTGCTGGTGTTGAGAAATTTCGCTGACCGAGGAAAAAAACCAATTTTTACTATGAGTTTCACTGACCACCAGTCGATGTTTTATTCTTCCCACGATGACACCTCACCACATTGTTTGAAACATACTTTCTGCTTGCAGAAGGAATAACTCAAGCTTGTCAAGAATTAATCACATTCCGATGTCACATAACTAAGGTTCGCAGACCAACAGTGCCGCCCGTCAGTGAGGCAAACAGCAAACAAATGACATTTCACATTCAAACAGGAAGCAAAAAGGACGCAAAATGAATAGAGTGACACTTTCGTGTGTGCGACGTGTCCACCCCAAAAATAAATCCCCAATGATGGACACAGCAACTGTGTGGTTGAGGGGTTTCGCCGCCCATCTCATCCTCATCACCAGAAGCATCATTCTTATGTCATCCTGAAGACGAAGTGAGAGCTGAGCACTTTTTCTATATTTTTTTGTTTGTTTGTTTGTCTTTCTTCATTCTTTCAAAATGTTAAATTGAAATCAATTCCTGTCAACCGATGCGCGGCCATGTGACAGCCGTGTGTCGAGGAACACCATGGGAATGCATTGAACTCGCAGCTCAAAACTCTTTGATGTATTTAATGGATGATTGGTTGCGAAATGCAAACATGGAATTGTCTTTAGGACACTCACTCCAAGCTCGACACTGACAGCAATCCATTCTTCATCGACAATGACGACAACAACTACGACCGACGCTGTTGATGATGATGCCGGGACGCACGATGATCATTGTGCCGTGTGATGATCGATGGATTGAGGTGCAGTTGGACATGATCCGCAAACGCAGTTTGCAGCTGGTTTTACTGAGACTGTGTGTTGCTGCACTTAGAGAAGCGCTTTCCACCTGGAATGCAATTTGTCTCGGCGAGTGCTGTTCATCGTTGACTGTGACATCGGCAACTCATCATCTTCAGAAGGGGTGGTTGAGGGAGGGCCTAAGCCTTTGCGCTGTTCTTGGTGGAGAAATTTGGCGGATTAAGAGAAATGACAAATTATTGACATAAAGACAAGTAGCGAGACGCAATGATGTATAGTGCCAGCAACAGTGGATATTGATGAATGTATGCTGCTGGTTGGGAGTTTATTTATGGAACCGGGTGTTATTTGCAGACTTATTCGAGATGGTTAATAGCTTTGGATATAATTACCAGCACCAGTTAGAGGCTTGTATTGACTTTATATTGTGACATCAAATCTCAACGCATTGATTCTTATGAAAAAACACAGACCAAAGCAGATGGTGTAGAGAAAGATTTTACGGAAAACTTATGCGGAAATCACAACAGAGTTTAACATGAAATAATTTGGCTTTTGTTTTGACTTCGATATTCATATACGCGAAGTTAAATGCAGTGGAACGTATGGATACTTGGCAGCTGCGAAAGAAGGTAAAAAAGCATTTACACGCTGCAGTTTAAGAAATATCTATTCAAAGCGGACACATAACGGCTGGGTAGTAGTAAGAGTTAGGCAAGTTTTCAAAACTGAGTGATTCCGCAACAACACGGCGCGAACTGTCGCCCTGCCACCTTAAAACTAAGCACTGAGGTGCACAGACCCTGTTGACAAATTAATCGGGATGCAACACGCGACGAAAAAACATAACACCTAAAGAAAATGGAACTTGGTTCTTTTTGGATGTAACGCTCACAAGAGTTGGTGTGGGGAATTTTAAACTTATTGACTCTTAATTGCCATGAAATACAGGGTGGTAGGTGGTTACACTTTCTTCTAATGATTTTTCTTAATGGCTGTTTCCCAACAAGCTCGTCAGCGTCAAACCAGAGCGGCAGCGTCAACGCGAGACTAGAAAAATCGTTTGTTAATACACGATTAGGGGGCTTTTCAATTAGGGTCGAGGGTTTCTTAATTTTTCGAAAAAGTCGGAGTCCGAGACAGCGATAACGCCGTTATTGTGAACCGTCCCGTTCGATTGTATATTTTCGATCCTCCTGGCAGGATCGCCATGTAGTGAATAAGTAAAGACATTACCGTTTTGACCGTTCGGTTTGAAAGTCAGTTCCTTATTAATTATTAAATCTTATGCGACCAAGTCGCTACTTTATCTATCTTATGCGATTTTCGCTAACTTAATCATTCCCACGCGCCTGAGAGTGGTTTCCGATTCCAGACGATCGGTTACCAGGAATTCGGAGTTTGAAGTTTCGGGGGTTTGCGCTTATGGGATATCCGGTTGATGTTGTGTAAGTGACTTGGAAGTGATAGTTTAATTTTTACCAGCACCGTGAGTTCGGTGAATTAAATACAACAGGACCTTTCACTCCTTTCTTCTTTTTCTTCTAAACCTTCCTAATCGTGAGATGCTTAACATCAAGAAGTAACCAGTGCGTCGTTTGTGAGTGCATTACACAATTAAAACTAATATGATTATATGATATTTTGGAAACCACTAACGTTGTTAAGCTATCTTTAGTCTTCCTTCAACTTTATGATGGTTTATGCCTTGTTTTCAAGTATGTAAATATATACTACCGTTTCGGAGATAGAGTGGCAAACACTCTAGTTTTTTTTTATATAAGTCTTTAAACAGATGCGTTTTTCGATTTTTTTTTCATGTATATACTGGGTGATTCAGTTAAAATGTCACAAAAAGAAAGAGCGAATAGGTTGGGTCGAGACAAGAGAGAGGTCTATTCCGCTCCGTTTAGCCGGAAAGGAAATTTTCTACAACAAAGACTTATTTCAAAAAAAAAAAAAAAAAAACAATATTGAAAATTAACGGCTCCACTAACGATGCCACGATATCCATTTTTCGAAATTTTCTTCTTTCTTTAAGAAAATAGTGTTTCAAGGCTCAGGAAAATTGGTGAAAAGCCACATTTTCTCGAGTTTTCTTTTTGTAGCAACGTCTCATCATACTCTAAGTTATATCCTTATTACATGGCATTTTCACTCCACTATAAGTTTATTGTTAAAAATATAAACCGCATAATCATATATCGTTTACTTTTTGAAAAAAATTTTTTACTTTACTTTTACTTTTTTAAAAATAACGCCAACCACCTTTTTCTAAGAGGTGACCACCTTTTTTATCTCGCGTGACTGTCTTTGCAGCAGAAATAGTGTTATAAATACGATTTTTTGTTTTGTTATTTTTTTAATACTATTCTGAGTCTATTCAGCAAACACACAATAAAGTTCGGAGTTCTGCAAAGCTTATAAAAATAAGTACAGCAAACCCCCAAAACTATGCGTTCCAGAGAAACATCGCGTAGTCTAAATCGCGTTATGTTGAGACCATAACATAAAATAGGTAAATAGGTCAAATACGTAGGTACTTTTCAGGTCGAGAATTCTTAAACAAAAACTTTCTTACGATTGGCAATATTAAAACGAAAACCGCAAAAGAGAAAAATGAAAACCGGAGAGGTAAATAAAGAAAGACTTATAACAAAAAACCAGAAGAAAAGTCAGGTACAGTTTCAGATCGACTTAAAAAAGCTGAGGTTAAGCTTTTCTTTTTCCTTTAAAATTTTATATGGCACAACCCATCTAACTTGTCCTGCTATACAAATTGCGCTACTGTTTAAGTCAAAATCAATGGACTCCAAATATCAAGACCTTATTTGAGTCGTTTTGCTCCAAACCGAAACCTATTTTCTTTAACCTGTCTCCAAGTCACTCTTGGTTAGTTACCTGTGTGCGGCATCTTCCATAGATCCAGGATATAAAGATAATAATAACGAGATAATAATCAATTTACCTTCCATGAGTCCTTGCATTTCTGTACTTAGTGCACAAGCACACTAAATTACGTCGAAGTTACCATGGAGTGCAGACAGACGGAAAAGGAAGCGATACCATAAGAAATACTTTTTCCATTTTTGCGCGCACTATTTACACTAAAAGAGGTATTTTCGTTTTCAAAGAAAATTATTAACCGAGAAGCATTGGTATTGAATTTTTTATTTATTTTTAACTCACCATTTTCGTAAATTTTAGTACTACCCCACTTTGTATGAAGAGTATTTGAGTTGTTACATCATGACTGATATGTAAGTATTTTTCTTGAGTGGGCACATCCTTAGTAGTAAAGTTGGCAGTTCAGAATCTTTAAAATTAAGAATAAGCAAAAAGAACACTATAAGAAAACCAATAAAAATGTTTTACATTTATAGGAATATTTAAGGTATATCAAACAAATACAACAAAAAATCTAAAGCACAACAAATACAACAGACGTCCTAATACCTTACATGCAAAAATGATCGAAAATGGATTGCGAGTCCATTTAGTCTAAATAAGTTAAGAACTCAGTCTTCTTTATTACCCTATGGCACTGATTTAAAGTAAAATTTTTCACATTAATTTTATTCAAACGTTGTGTTTCAAATAGGTGAATTGTAATACTAAACATAGTAAAGTTCACCCTTAAAAATTTTACCATTTTACCAAAATTGTAAATTGTTTGCACGCGCTTTATGAATAAAAACCAAATTTCATTAAAGATTTTGTTCACTGAAAGTTTTGTGCCATGCCCATTCAAGAAAATTAAAAAAATACCTTTATCACCAAAAGATAGATTATACATAATAAATGTTAAACATAACTTAAGCTTAGTTAAAACAGTTTAAAAAAAAAAGCAAACCTACTCTAAATGTAGTTCCTAAAAAATATAAAGCCACGCCCTTTTTTTAAGGCACAATCTGCCAGTGTTCAAGTATGAAGATTTTGTTTATTAAAATTTTTTCTAGACACATTTTACATTCTGATTAAGGTATTAGATTGTGTGTTCAGCAAACACACAATAAAGTTCGGAGTTCTGCAAAGCTTATAAAAATAAGTACAGCAAACCCCCAAAACTATGCGTTCCAGAGAAACATCGCGTAGTCTAAATCGCGTTATGTTGAGACCATAACATAAAATAGGTAAATAGGTCAAATACGTAGGTACTTTTCAGGTCGAGAATTCTTAAACAAAAACTTTCTTACGATTGGCAATATTAAAACGAAAACCGCAAAAGAGAAAAATGAAAACCGGAGAGGTAAATAAAGAAAGACTTATAACAAAAAACCAGAAGAAAAGTCAGGTACAGTTTCAGATCGACTTAAAAAAGCTGAGGTTAAGCTTTTCTTTTTCCTTTAAAATTTTATATGGCACAACCCATCTAACTTGTCCTGCTATACAAATTGCGCTACTGTTTAAGTCAAAATCAATGGACTCCAAATATCAAGACCTTATTTGAGTCGTTTTGCTCCAAACCGAAACCTATTTTCTTTAACCTGTCTCCAAGTCACTCTTGGTTAGTTACCTGTGTGCGGCATCTTCCATAGATCCAGGATATAAAGATAATAATAACGAGATAATAATCAATTTACCTTCCATGAGTCCTTGCATTTCTGTACTTAGTGCACAAGCACACTAAATTACGTCGAAGTTACCATGGAGTGCAGACAGACGGAAAAGGAAGCGATACCATAAGAAATACTTTTTCCATTTTTGCGCGCACTATTTACACTAAAAGAGGTATTTTCGTTTTCAAAGAAAATTATTAACCGAGAAGCATTGGTATTGAATTTTTTATTTATTTTTAACTCACCATTTTCGTAAATTTTAGTACTACCCCACTTTGTATGAAGAGTATTTGAGTTGTTACATCATGACTGATATGTAAGTATTTTTCTTGAGTGGGCACATCCTTAGTAGTAAAGTTGGCAGTTCAGAATCTTTAAAATTAAGAATAAGCAAAAAGAACACTATAAGAAAACCAATAAAAATGTTTTACATTTATAGGAATATTTAAGGTATATCAAACAAATACAACAAAAAATCTAAAGCACAACAAATACAACAGACGTCCTAATACCTTACATGCAAAAATGATCGAAAATGGATTGCGAGTCCATTTAGTCTAAATAAGTTAAGAACTCAGTCTTCTTTATTACCCTATGGCACTGATTTAAAGTAAAATTTTTCACATTAATTTTATTCAAACGTTGTGTTTCAAATAGGTGAATTGTAATACTAAACATAGTAAAGTTCACCCTTAAAAATTTTACCATTTTACCAAAATTGTAAATTGTTTGCACGCGCTTTATGAATAAAAACCAAATTTCATTAAAGATTTTGTTCACTGAAAGTTTTGTGCCATGCCCATTCAAGAAAATTAAAAAAATACCTTTATCACCAAAAGATAGATTATACATAATAAATGTTAAACATAACTTAAGCTTAGTTAAAACAGTTTAAAAAAAAAAGCAAACCTACTCTAAATGTAGTTCCTAAAAAATATAAAGCCACGCCCTTTTTTTAAGGCACAATCTGCCAGTGTTCAAGTATGAAGATTTTGTTTATTAAAATTTTTTCTAGACACATTTTACATTCTGATTAAGGTATGATTTTTCGTAGTGTAGTCTACTGTTTATATTGCTTAATTTTTTAGGTTCGTTACTATATAAAAATGGGTGGCAAAAAAGTTTTAATTTAATTTTTTTTATATTTTTCTTCAAACTGATATAAGTTTATTGTTTTATTTTGCAAACCTGTTATGTTGGTTAACGTTCACGTTGTTGTTCTTATGTCAAATTTGATTAATAAACAACAAGTGCCACAGAAGTTAGCCATATATACATATTTGGGAGCAGCAACATTTTAGTAAAGTCAACTGAAGTGCTTTCTAGGAAACCATTTACAATTTCAAAACTGTAATAGTTTTTTTTATTCCGCTTATCCTTAGAAGGGTCGCCGAGCGAGGGCGGCTAAATGGTCCTTCCATTGTTCCCGATCTCCGCCACCAACTCAAGAGACACAGGTGCGATCTCCAGACGAGCCTCGGAGATGTTTTTTTCCTGTTCCCACCACCAGTGTCTTGGCCTGGGGGGCGACACGTTCGCATCTCGGCTAATATGATCTGTCTAGGACGTCTGTCAGGGGGCATGCGAACAACGTGTCCAAACCATCGAAGAATTGATCGTTTCACTCAGAGAAGTAGCTGCTCAACATTAAGCAGCTACATATAGCAGTATTTTAGACTTTGACATTGTTCGTCTTAAATATTAAATATACTCTTACTTTTATGTTTTTTTACTTGTGTTTGTAACTAATTTTTATCTGTTGTTATAATAATGTTTCTATCATTTGCTTTTTTGTTCTTCTTAGTGTTTTTTTGGTGTTAGTTTATGTTTAATTTATTAACTACCAACACTTGCACGAACTGATGAGCCCGTGTGGGCAGTTTTCTGCTTGGCAAATTTCTTCTGCAGGTATTGTTTGTATTCAGCAAACTGCAACACAGTTCTGATAGTGTATTAAGACTCCGACGAATACCGACGTTTCTCACTCTATCCCTAAGAGTAACTTTCATCCCAGCATCACCACAGATGGTGAGTCCTCTTAACGCTGGACTAGGTCCGTTATTTTTACAAATATTTGCCTGTTACCGTTTCCAAAATAGAGGGAAGAACATACGTTTTCTTCGCCTTTTCACAATTTTTTAAATTTAAAATCCACGAAACAACAATTTAGAATTTTTTTTCAACCACCGTTAGACATTTTTTCAGTTTTACAACCACCTGCGCTAGCATGGGCCACTTTTTCTAAATTCTGCGGACATGGATTTTTAAAAAAAAAATGAAAATAATGATGTTTTATATTTCGTTTGTTGAAATGGGCTTAGAAATTTGAGGTTGGAAACGTTAATTTTGAAACATTTTTAATGCAGTTTATGCTTACTTGCCTTGTAAGCAAAGCATACTTCAGACGAATTTTCTCAAGATCGTCACAATTGTTAAGGAACTAGGAACCTTTGAAAATTTGTTTTCGAAAATGTTTTCACGTTTTCGAGTCAAACCTTCGAAATTTTTGAATATTTGTATTTTGCTACTGTTTCGTATTAAATTTCAGAAGATGGACTAGACATTGTTATTTATTTAAAAATTGTAAATTATACCGTTTGGGAGATAGAGGTGGAGACATACGTTCTTTTGACTTTTTTTTATTGTTTTAGGTTTCAAATCCGAAAAAAACTATGTATTTTGATTTTTTTTTTAATTCCCGTGAGAAAATTTTCAAATAGCACCACCACCTATGCTTGGCTGCTTTTTTTTAATTCTATGGGCACTGGATTTGGCGCAAACTGTAAAACAATCTCTTTTTTTCGCTTTTTAATTAGCCTTAGAAAAACTTGATTGGTAATGACAATTTTAAAATTTTTAAACCCAGCTTGTTTTCGTTTTATACGCTTTGTACTTTAACCAAATCTGTAGGCACGAGAAGATTTAAGAAAATAGCTTTTTACCATGCTTTAATGTTTTTAAGTTAAATCTCAAAAGTTTTTAAAACTTGAAAATTTTGGATGATTGTCGACACGTGTGATTTTTTCATAATGACTTCTCCAAAAAACACCGGAAATAAGGGGAGTATACACGTTTTTTTTATGCATTTTTGCGTTTATTGTTAAATCTGCAGTTTTAAAAAATTTCACGAAATATGACCACTGAACTTTGAGTGGAATTTTGTGTTTGTTTAATATCGACTTATGCACTAAGCGGTTCAAAAGTTATGGCCTTAAACACTTTGCGGCACGTCATCCATTTTCAACTCTTCTTTCAAACCTTCAAAACCTTTTCCTTATTTTCAAAGAAATTCATTTTATTATTTAAGTTCAGCATTCACTTGATCCAAGTTACGTTTTCTTAGTTCTTGCCTGCTAAAATTCTAAAAACTGTACTGAAATTTTTTTAATCCATTTTCCCATGAAATTTCAAACTTTAATTAAACCTTTATTTGTGCTTGAAAAAAATTGCCCTCGTTGGGTTCTCTCACTATTTACGCATTTTTAAAGCACACAAAATTTTGTCTTTCTACAACTCTCCGTCCAGAAGTTACAACGCGATTGAACGGGTGGATAGACGGACGGACGACGTAGTGATACCATAAGAGGTTCTTTTTCCATTTTTGGACGGACTAGCGGTCCAAAGAAGATAAACACCGAAATCTTGTCAAAAACCTCACAACAACCTCATAAGCGCACATTGCTTCTCATCAGCTATTGGTTTATTAGTATAGTAAAGATATGCCTTTTGTTCCTTGGAGCCTATAGAGCCTAGAAGGAGCATACAAGGAAATTCAAAAGAATGTAAAAATGATAACTTAAGTTTTTTATTAAACTGCAAATAAACAAAAGCTTTAAAAAACTAAAAAAAATCCTTGGAATATACACTGAAATCCATAAAACTTCACACATTCCACTCGCAGACCAAGACCGACCACTAATTACGCCACAGAAGTCAAAATATATTATCCTCACATATGTGCCAAATTGGTAGCTTCCCATGGCACACGCTAATTAAGCGCTTATAATCACCTAAAACAGGTGATTCCAGTGCACACACACAACAAATACACGAAAATGATGAGTTCCTCTCCAAGGATATCTGCTTAATCAATGGACGAAATGTTTTTCTCGTTGCGTCTTCTCCTCGCCAATCAATTATTCCCCCTACTCCCACCCAAGTACTCACTGATTAAAACATTCACGATTCGACGAATTATGCATTCGACTTAAGTTTTTGACACGAGAAATCCCTGTCCAGGGATCACAGCCGCCTGAGATTCCTGGTTGGTGTGGACAAATGTGGTAGCGTTTCTGTTATTTTTTTCTTCTCCCAGTTCCCCATCAGCACTGCAATCGATCAAAAGGGTATACACTGTGCATAGTGCGGCAGTGGTGAATGGTGATGGTGGTCATCCAACTAACCATAACATGTGCAGAAGGAGGAATCTAATCAATTCCAATTAGGACATCTCACTGCGATGCTATGTATCCCGAATGAATTATTATTATTAATCATTTACTTATTATTAGTATTCCTCTCTCATCAGGAGGAACAGGAGCCGCTGCCGCCGCCCTCATACTGATATCTCTTGGCACTGTGCTGGTGCTGGTGAGATGATGAGTGAGCGACCAGGCATCCATGACGTGGTGAAAACTTTCATAATTCATAATAATTCACCGGCCATCCCCATGGCGGTGGGCGGGATAGCAGGATGTATGTGTGCGTCTTCGAGGGTATATGTACGAATGCTCGTATTAATTAGTCAACATTAAGAAATCTGAGTGTGGACACTTTGTCTCGGGGGAATTCTTTCCTTAGCCGCAGCAGTGACTGATGAGAGGACACTAGGCAAAAGACGAGTAGAAAAAGATTTCTCAGATTCTGATTGAAAATCCTTCCGCACCACCCACTGTCAATATCTGCAATTATAATCCTGCATTGATGACGTAAAAAGCAAAGTAGAGACCAACGCTCGCTGGCAACTTTCCCTAATTTGACGTCCCAAGGAGCGAAGTTTTAATCCTGATCTCCTTGAGTTGATATTTACATGTCAAATAACTTTCAATCACTGTCGACAGGATTTTTCTTGGAAATGGCGAAGAATGAGGGAAAAAAAAACTCCCCACGGTAGGTCACCACATTGCTGGTGGACAGACGCCTTCAAGTCGATAAAGTTTTTATCCTGCAAGCAGGAAAGTGCAGAATTTTCAGGTTTTTTTTTTATCCTTTTAATATTTTTTTTTCCTCCAATTTCGCTCTAACTCTCTGTCTCTTTGGTTTGATGTTAATTAATTCTTGTCTTGTAGCTGTGAGCGAGGAGGGTTGCATAAAAGATTGGTGGGTGGTAAGGGAACAAAAAAAACTTACTGAACCTGTCCACCCGGCAATATGTCAGCAGAAAGACATCATTATTTCCAATTGTGTGTGTACTCTGGCCGAGAAATACCGCTGATGGATAGAAACGAGATTGAGTGACTGACCATAGCGTCGTTTGATAGAAGGGTCAGGGCTGGCGGGAGCCAGGAAAAGTTCATCGATCCGTTGGAGTTTTGTTAGTATTTTCTCTGTTATTCATTTCGATTTTTCTTTCTTGTTATCCTGCCCTTTCGAAGACCTTTACCTTTCAATCATCATCCTGCACCTTGTCAGGTTTGTGGGTGTGGGTTAGTCTGTGTTTCTTGGATGAAAGACGTTGATTGACTTTCTTAATTGACTTTACTCGGTGTCAATCAAGCGGAGTGCAGACATTGAGTCCGAGTTGGCAAAAGCAACGAATGTAATAAATAGAATTTTCGGAGAGGTTTTGGTTGGTGGGACATGTTTTTCTTCCAGACGGGAAAGTATGGGCTCTGCTTACACATGAATTGAGTTGGATTTAAGGGGTTGGGAGTTGTTTTGTTAGACGGGAGCAGACGGTCAGCATCCTGATGGTTATTTGCATACTTTAGTGAAATACTACCGCGTGAGATTTGCGTTAACCCAGGCAATTTGACTACTTCATGTTTAGAATTTCGTCAGGTTTAATTTAATTATTAATGTTTCAAAAGGCAGACTTTTTTGGTAACATAAAATTTTCTCAGCAATAAAACGCCTTAAAAACTCCGGAGTCGGCTCTACACTTCATGATTATTATTGAGTCGACTTCTAAAGAACAAAACTGTAAATTGATTCAAGCGATCTAACTTGATTTTATGACAGGAAAATTATAAGTGCAGGTCTACTTCAGATGATGTTTTTAAGTTTTTAAGACCATCCATACACAGTGGCCACATTAACTCGGTCTCAACAAGCGAACTTAATACGAGACTTAGGACGAGAAAATAAACGTTTTAAGTATAGTCGAGCTGGAGGTTTTTAGGTCACAGCACAATGTAAGCACCGAAAACTCCGGCGAAGTCGCACAACGAGGATCAGCCTAAGAACCTCAACAAGCCCTTAAACGAGTCAAACCGATGTTCGTTTTTAAGCTCAGAAAGCGGGTGGAATATAAGATCCGAATGAAAGCTGTGATATTTCCAGGCAAATGTAGTCTGTTGATTACTATAAGTCTTATTACTTATTAAGAGTGCAGAGTAACTTTGTTGTTATAAGTAGGTAACTGCAACCTACTTCTTGGGTTGAATGCGGGATACGGGATAGATATGCGAGGTCGGGTACGGGAGAGTGGGATTAGTAGACTCAAATAACTGTATTTATATTTTTGGCCTTTTTCACTATGACAGGTACGACAAAAGTTAAAGCTTACGTCGAGAAAGAGTCTTTTGGCCTTTATAAAAGTGATCGTTCGACTAACGAAAAAGTTTTTTAAGACAGCTTTTTCTTACTTTTACAAAAGCATCTCGAGTGGATAAATTAACCCCGTTGCTGTGGACTAAAGTCCCGTAATTTTAAGTATTACTACAACTGTAACAATATGGACTAAATAATTAAGGTTTGTTTTTAGTGTTTGAGATTAAAGCCAGAAATCGTATATCCCATCCGACCACTGAAACAACAGCAGCTGCTGGTACGAAAGGTCATTTACCGGTTGATCCGAAATGTTTCATCACTTATACCATGTTTACACCGGAAACTAAGCTGGGACTAATAAAAATCTTCATTAAATCCTCTAAAAATTAGGCGATTAAACAAATAAATTGAAATCTTCTCGGCAAGCGATTAAAAATAAATTCCCCCCTAAATCTCATTGACCCTTTTCACGAAACACTTTCAACCCCTTTCGAAAACCTTTTCAACAGTTTGAGAATCGAAAAACGACACTGAAACTGTCCCCGTATGACAGATCTGTCAGAATTACAATTTCTATTGGGATGTTTACAACGGAAATCTTTTTGTGCTTTTGGAAAATGAGAGCCAAAAAGACAGAAAAAAATCGCATGTAAAATTAATCCTTTATTTGTCTGGTGGAACCACTTTGGGATTTATTATAAATCGTCTACCGCTTAACCTGGTATTATTTCCGGTGGAAACAAACGTTTGTGCATTGTTCCGAATAGTTCAGCTCTAAGAGTTTTTTTTTAAATTTTGTAGGTGTAAGAATTTGCAGACCTTTAAAAAAATATAGAGTCAACTTACCCAACTTAAAACTAGCCCTGCTTTTCCCTACATGCAAACTTTATTTTTGAGGTATGAGGTCAACAAGTAAACGATAGTTTTTTGATCAAGTATATTTGTCTCGTTTAAGCAAAGGAAATTCGTAAAAAACTGAAAAATCGGTAAACCGATAGACTGATAAACTGAAAGACCTAAATACTGACACCTAGAGACTGACAGAACAAGAGAATGATGAACTGATAAACTGTTATACTGATAAACTGACAAAATGATTGAGTGAAAACGTTATAGACGCATAAACTAAATAAACTAATGAGCTCATATATGATAGACTGATAAACTGTTATACTGATGAACTGGTTAACAAATAGACCAACAAACTTACAGACTGATAAACTGGTTCACTGATAAAATGATAGACTGATAATCTGAAAGCCAGATAGATTGATAAATTAAGACTGGTGAACTGATGAGCTGGTAAACTGAAAATCCCGTCAACTGTGAGACTGATAAACTGAAAGTTCGAAAAATTGATATATGATAGACTGACAAGCTGATAGACTGACAAACTGGCAAACTGATAGACTGATAACCTGATAAGCCGATAAAATGTAAGACTGATGAGCTGATAGACTGACAAATCGATTGACTGATAAAATGATGGACTGATACACTGATTTACTGAAGAACTGATAGACTGACAAACTGTTGATGATGAGGTGATGATCTGATATACCGATGGACTGATAAACTGATGGACTGATAAACTATTCTTTCGATCTGACAGACTGATAAACTCATAAACTGAAAGATTGATGAACTGTAAGACTAATAGGCTCATAGACTGATAAAATAATAAACTGAAAGACTGATAGACTGATAAACTGGTAAGACTGTTAGACTGATAAGCTGAAAGACTGATTAAATGATAGACTTATAAAGTGATACACTGATGAACTGACAGATTGATAGGCTTAGAACGACACAAAGTCATTCCCGTGTTTTTAATACTATGAAGAAGATGGCAAGATAAACATATTGTGATATGGAGGATATCGCTGGAACTGCTACGCAAAAATCGATTTATCTTGAAAATCTACGACTTAAATTCGAAAGCCACAACTGGAAAAAAATCTTAGAGACAAAGGTGGGGTGCGACAAAGGTCATCAGATATATGCTTATGTTAGAAGAAAACAGGCCAACTCGCAAGACGGATTATAAAAATAAGGAGCGAGAAATGGGTGGGACATAATGGAAAAATGACTAATTGCCACGCAGATTATCGCGTTGCAAGGATACTTAAGCGAACACCACCTTAAAGAAGCTCAAAACCAATGCAGAGCCAAATCTAGTCCATAAATTGTCCACCAGGGGTAAAAAAAACCACGGAACTCTTCAACGGATGAAGAAAATTGAAAAAATGCACTGAGCCATTTGATGAAAAAGAAACTTAATTGGAATTCTGACTCCATAAAAGCCTTTGTAGTCGCTTTAAGGAGTAGAAAGCCTCATATGTAAAAATTATAGTCCAGTGATAAACCTGATAGGTCTATTTAGCGAAATCTAGACACACCCTCATATGCGGCTCTAGTCTGGTGGCAAAAAGCGCATCACAGGTCAATATAAAACAGGCTCAATAAACTGTCAAGCAAACCTAATGCACAAGCCTACACACAATAGACGCAGTCGGAAGTGAGTGACACTTCTAAGCACAATTTTGTATGATCAAAACTTCACCGCGAAGATCAGTGTCATACCATTAAGATTACCAAAAACGACTGGTATGATTTTTTGTGTGGCACTCAGGCTTATGAATCCGCTCCTTCCGACGAGCTGTGGATGGCTACCAACATGCCAACGCAGACCCGAAAGCCAACCAAGTCCCATAACAAAATGGTATCTCCAACTTTTTAAATTTTAAAATGTTCGACTTCATTGAAACCAAATTATTCTAAAGCCCCAACCATAATAGACTTTGGTGAGCTTAAGTCGACTTTTCAAAATGTCCCATTACATGCGATTCGTATGTCTCGACCATAATAGCCTTATGCTGGGTTTCGTAAGGTTTTTGTTAACTTGTGTTTGCTTAAAGTTTTTTTTTTGCTTGTCATTAGTTTACTCATTGTCATACTTAAGCCCATAATTATTTTTAAACGTGCTTCAAAAAATCCGTAAAAGAAGGGAATATACCAAGAATTGACCTCAAAAGTTTAAACACATTTTAGACCTGACAATCAGTTTCGGAGATATTAACATCCAAAGTTGTAGCAAAAGTGACATAATTTTCAAATTTGATTTTAAATTTTCAAGCCAATGTGATACTCGAGACGTTCACAGTAAAATCTCATAAGATTTTCAAATCGTTTGCTTAAGTCTATTAGGGGCAACACAATCTTTTGGCAGAACTTGAGTGGGATTTTCGTTGCATTTCGACATAAGATTAATCCCGCTCAAGTCTATTTTGTTTGGGCCTTAAAAAATAGTTGAGTCAAAGTAGTTTTTAGTTGCTTCGTTAGGTTTTTGTAGTTTTCTTTTAGTTTCCTTTAGTTTTTTCTTTGAGTGTACCATCAAATGGTTCACACAGAAGGTCTATATTAGAGTTTGCTGTGTGACACGTAGCGCCTTCCTACTGAGTCGTGGTCCTTCTAAACCACATTCAGACCTCATATTGTGGCCTAGAGAAATAAATCAGAATCGATTTGTCTCGTTTTCTCACTAACGGCGTTTTCAACAAGTACTGATTAATTGCATTGCCATGCCAGCCTACACATCTGCACCAAACAACAAAATTGTTCATTGGCAGTGAGAACGGCTAAATGGCCTTCTTATTTGATTAATAGAAAAGTTTAGCCCATACTTGTTGAAAACCAAAAACTAATCAGGTGAAAATTTTGTACCAAATGTCTCCACCAAAACAATGATCACATTTTGCTGCTCCCTGTAGGAGTTGATGGGTAGATTTCATCAAGAGTCCCAGGCAGTCCTATCAGTTAACGTTTATCATTGAAAGCCGAATGTTATAATTTCTCTATACAAAACCTCTTTCTTTCGTTACAATCAATGTTGAGCTAAATCCTCCACCGCTACAACCTACAACTCATCGCATATCAATCAAGGCAATAACCGACCGATTACAGGTAACATGTCCGCCGCCTCAGGCTAAGCACTGCCATCTACGTCACTTGTCTTTTATTTTTTAAGTTTTGCAAAACCAAAGCGTTCGCCGCATTGATTCGACTTTACCCCTAGAGTTGTATGGATTTCCAACCCTATACCACCAGGATACTGCTGTCCACTTGATTGATGGCAACCGCACAATCAGTCAAACCGTTCATGACCTACGGCTTTTTCCTCTCAATTTGGCCTCAATAATTCAACTTTTATGAGACGTAATTCTGTCAGATTGATTGCTCAATCAGCAGCGCTAAGATCACGGTTCGGGATAGCACGACCCCTGTGGTGGTAAGCCAAGCATCACACGGTGCTATTGCGGAGCGCGTGATTCCTGGATGCCGGGTGATTATGATGCAGCCGTGAGTGCGATAATCCACCCACATTCAACACATTGGTGGAGCACGGGGTGTCCTTAAGATCTGTCGTGGGGTATTGTTGCAATTGTCGGTGGAAACTGCAATCACAGTTGGCACAGGTTTGCAAGTCTCTCAAGCCATTATCTCAGGATCGTAAATTCATTTAGGTTATAACACACACGACCACACTCGTCTGGCAGAGCGGAGCGTGTGTAGGCCGACACGATGACTCAATAAATCATCCAATTGTTCAACACTTAACTATCTAAACTAAGTAATAATTGCACCTGTGTGAGGGGATATGGAATGCGGGAGGATGTGCGCCTTTGTGTCTTCCTGCCATAACTATATACACAGAGGCATCTTGATGCAGCAAAACATCTTCTCCTCCAATGGAATCTGGCAGCAATTGCCAATTGTATGACATTATTATTAGAGCGGGGGGCGATTATTACTGTTTATTATTACCGCTATTATTACTCATAATTTGCATTGTTATCCGGCAAAGGAAAGCTGAGCTTCTGATGATGGGCAAGAAGGAACAAGGTGGACAAAAGGATTACCATAATTTGTGTTGATGCTCTGAGACTGTCCATATAGACTGTGCCTCGTGCAGTTGGACAGTGCTGCTGCAGTCTATGTTTGACTATTTAGTACATTTTGCTATATATGGGTGCGGACAATAAATGCATTCACCAGGCCTTTGTCCCGAGGTGACCAAAGTCGTGTCAGTTCGGAATAGGCCAATTTGAGTGTCTTCACTCCAATGGGGCATAGGTTTCAGGCATTTCTTAGTTTCACATTCGTCGGATATGTATAAGCAAAACTGGGAGGAGTGCATTTGCAAGATGCCACTTAAGTGGTAAGTTCCTCGAAGCGAATTTAATTTTAATTGTGTTTTATGGGGTGTGATATTGTATAAAACTATATTATAGCGTTTAGAAAAATATTGTTTGGGATATTAGTCAAGCGGTTTCTAAGGAGATCGAAAGAGGATAAGAAAAATGCGGTTTTTTTGGTACGATATGTTTCTATATCTCTCGAAAAGTACGGCAAGAAGTATGCAATCTGGACCAGCGCATTTCTGCAACTGTACGAGTATGATAAGGGCTCATCAGGTATTAGAATCATGACAGATGACAGAAGTGCGATCTTTGCAGCAAAGCGAGGCAGGCTACAACAGACCGATTTTAAGGGTCATTCAAACAAGTATTGAAAACATTTTTTTAACTAAAGGCTAACAGGCACAAAATTTTTTTTTTTGCAAACGCACCTACATTAAAAAAAAATTCTAGAGCTGCGTTTAATGCTTCTCTTTGAAAATTCGACTTAGTCAACTGTTGCTTGAGTAGCCATATGAAACAGTTATTTTAAACAGATTTTCACATCCCAAAGAAATTTCAAAGTGATTTTCACATACATTTAAAGAGTTTTTCAAAAATAATAATAAAAAATTATATGAAAAAATATAACAAACTAAATGAAATGTTTTAATTTTTCGTTTACAAAGAGAAAAAATTCTTACCTTAGACGACGTACTGTAAAAAGGGAAACACAAGTTTTGCTCGCAAATAGTTTGGCTTGCCACTAGTCACAAAGGCATCCATACAATGTACAAAGGCATTTGTTGAAGAAACAGTTTGCTTTTTAATCCATTGAACAAAGACATTCGTAATGTAAACTTATATCATAGGTTAATAGTACGAACACAAATATATTTGTACATTATGCAAATGTATCTTTATTCGTTTTACAGTGTCTAGGAAATACCACCGATGCCCTAAAAAATTGTAAGGACGCCCTCGCATTTCCACACTTAAACCTGTTTCAATCATCTCTATCCTTAGGTGCATTTCTAGGGAAGAGGTCATTTATTACGCCAGTTTTACAGTTACAGACCAATCGCTAAACTATTCTGTATTCCTAAGCGATTCAAAGAAGTTATTTGTGATGGCTTAGAACTTTTAGCAGTCGGTCCAAAAATGGAAAAAGACCTCTATTGGTATCGCTACGTTGTCCATCCGTCCAATCGTGTTGTAACTTCTGAACTGTAAGTCGTAGAAAGACAAAATTTGGTGTGATTTTAAACACCGGAAATAGTCAGAGAATCCACTGAGGTTATTTTTTTTAGCAGTTGTAAGGGTTTAATTACAGTTTGAAATTTCATGGGAAAATGGATTAAAAAGCAATACTTTTTTTAAGAAGATAAAAAGCCAAGAACGAGTCAAGTAGATACCAAGCTTAAAATGAAAAAATTAAATTTTTTGAAAATATTGTAAAGTTTCTGAGAAATCAGGAGTTTAAAATGGGTGACGTTTTTCAAAGTGTTTGAGGCATAACCGCTTGGTGCACAAAAACAATACTGAACACACGTAAAAAGCATTACAAAGTTAACCAAATGCTTAAATCATATATTTCAGAAAAAGATTTAATACCGCCGTTTTAACGCATTACAAAGCAAAAATTCATGAAAAAACGTGTGCCCCTCTCCCTCCGTTTATCACCGATCTTGTTTGGACAAAACATAACAAAAAAATGACACGTATCAGAAATTATCCAAAATTTTAAGGAAAATTGTAGCGAATTTTAAAGTTTCAAAACCTTCTGAGATTTAACTCAAAAACTGAAAAGCATTTTCAAAAACAATTTTTTAAAATTTTTTAGGATCTTAACGGTTAAAGCAATGTTGTTCAGATTAAGTTCAAGTACAAAGCGTATTAAAGGAAAGAAAGCTGCGTTAAGAGAAATTTTAATTACTTATTTTAACCTACGTTTTTCGAAGCCTTTCCCATTTCGAAGCTTCCATGTAAAGCTAAAGCAAACTTCGAATATTAAAAAACTTCAAAGATTTGACTCGAAAACGTAAAAATATTGGTAACGGTAATGACGATCTAATTTAAATTTGGCTGAAGTATGAAGCGTTTACAATACAGTTTACTGCATTTAAAAAGTTTGACTATTGCCGTTTCCAACCTTAAGTTTTAAAACCTATTTAAGCAACCGAAATAAGCTGAAGTATGAAGAGTTTACAACACAAGTTTACTGCATTTAAAAAGTTTGAATATTGCCGTTTCCAACCTTAAGTTTTAAAACCTATTTAAGCAACCGAAATAGAAAACAACATGTTTTACCGTTTTCTCAGAAATCCAAATCCGTAGAATTTGAGACAAGTGGCCAATGGCACAACGCAGCTGGTTGTAAAATACAAAAAAAAGCCCAACGGTAATTATATGATAATATAAATCCCTCCCCTTTATTTTCGAAACGGTGAGAGGCAAAAATTCATAATAATTTCCGAACTTAGTCCATATTTTAATAAAAAAAAACTGAAGCATTTTTGAAATAATTTATGGCTTTCTAGATGTGCTTGAAAACACTTTAGTTGAGTGACTAAAATGATGCTGCTAGCAAGTATGTACATCTTAACTTCGGGCCACTTCTTTTACATCAACCAAATTTAGCGCAGGCACAACCTCATGAACTTTAACCAACACAAGAGCTTTAAAAAACAATATGCTTATAAATTTATTTTTAAGAAAAAATATAAACAAAAATTAAAGGAAAAGTTTAATATAACCCTGTTTTAAGTGAAAAAAACTAAAAAATCACTCAATATAAGAACAGTAGACTCCACTACGAAAAACCATACAACAAAGGTAAACCTCACCAACAAAAAAAAAAAACGACCGACCGCTCCGCTCCAAAAATAGAAATAAGGACCTAGGAAGCTATAACTCTTAAACGAGTAAAAATATCGCCAATTTTTTTTTTTTCATTTCGGAGGAAGTTTTTTAGGTTTTAAGTCTTAGGAGGTTAAGGCTATAAAAGTGGTGAGTTTTAAGCAAAAACAAGTACAGGGTGTTTCAGACTTTCAAGTCTGAAACACCCTGTACTTGTTTTTCAAAAGCTTAGGGTAGAAACTTGTATCTCTTTGACAGGTGACTATACCGCCACAATTATTTTTTTTACTTCGAAGGTAGTTTCCAAGGCTAAGTTTGAGGTGAGTTCCATAACAGAAAAATTTACAGGGTGTATAAAAGTTTTATTCAAGCTTAATTAATTCCTAATAATATTTAAATAATGCATGGTTTTGTTTTCTTGTGTATGATTTTTTCAGATCAGTTAGTTGTTTATTTTTAAAATTTTAAAGAAGACAGTCTCATTCGAATGTCATAAAATTTTAGGTAAAATGTCTTATTATCGGGTTAGACAACGTTTTATTTTCAGGAGTCCAAAAATATGGACTTAAGGGCAAAGATATACATATACATTAAAATACATGCAAAAATTCATGGATTCAGCAGAACGCAGACTTATTTAACTTGATAGCTGCCCCATCCGATGGGGTTTCTTCCCATGTAATTGCTCAAAAAGCTTTTGAAGCTTTTTGAGTAATTGAGTAATACGCTCCAGAAATGCCAAGTTTTTTGCACGTTAACACGAACCTAGATGATACTCTTTAAGAGAATTTATGATTTATGATAATTTTAATGTTTATTTTTTCTTCCAGTGTAAAAAATGTAATCAAGCTCTTAAAAATTAATTTAAGATGCTTCTGCATTTAAAAAATAAAATAAATAATAAAACTAAAAAAAATTCTTTCCCTAATGTCTTCTCAAATAAGTTTGTTTGCTTTTTTAACCTAGGGGAAAGGTGGCATAAGGCCAGTTTTAGACCTAAATTACTAAAAAATATTATCCTTTTTATTAATATTATATATATATGTTTTATATATTTTTTAATATTATTAAACCTTCGGCTCATTCAAAACAACGTTGCAATATAGGATTTCTGTATGGATAAAACTGTTACAAGTATTTATTGCAATTGTCTAACGTAATACATTGAAAGAGCCAGGCTTTTTCATGACTCTCTCAATTCTCAAAACACTTTTTGTATAAGTTATAACCTCAAGTTATTTTATTTCATGAGCAGGTAAGAAGCAAATCATTTACGGGACTAGGTGGTAAAATGCATAGGAAAATAATATGGAGTTACGTATTACACCCACAGTAAATACAGAAAAATGGAGTGCCGTGGCGTAGTGGTAAGTGTGTGTGCTTACTACGTCGGAGGTCTGGGTTCGAATCCTGCCATCGTCACCTAAAAAAAAAAAAAGACTTGTTCTTTTTCACGGTCCCCACCTCCGCGAGGGTTTGACAAGCCCTCCGAGAGTATTAATTGTCTTGAAAAACTTCTCAAAGTGCCGTTCGGATTCGGCAAAAAATTGTAGGTCCCCTTGTATGTAAAGAAATGAACACACCAGCATACATTGTTGAGAAGTTGGCCCTGGTTCACCTCGAGCTGTTGCGCCACTCTATTTATTTATTTTATTTTTTAAATACAGAAAAATAGAAAAATTGTGGAAGTTGCGCTAATTTTTGTTTTTTTTGCAAAACAAAAATTGATTTTGAGGCTTTGCTTCTTTGCGAATTTGAAAATAGTTCACAAACTTTGGTGGATGACAGCTGTGAAGAGCAGTCATACAACAAATATCATTTTCAAAGATGGATTGCTTTGGCTAAGAAGGTACAGTAGGTAGCTCTTTTAAAACCTGGCTCTTTTATGCCACCTCTCCCCTACTGTTTAGCCACATTTCTTTACTTCAGAAAATGTACAGTAACGTTTTAAGTATGTTAATCGCATTCAAATAAACATCATACATTGATAGCAAATTTTGGAACACCCTGTGCAGTTTTTCTTTTAAACTCACAAAATTTAGAGTCTTGGAAATTTTCTTCAAGACCAAAAAAAAAATATGACTCCTTTTTGTTGCGTCTATGATTTTTGCAACAAAATAAGTCAAAACGAGCCATTGTGGGACGTCTATTGATTTGAGGTTTCGACTTTGTCTACCTTGGTTCCGTTATTGATAAAAGACAATACTACCGGCACATAGATCAAGCTAAGAATAAATCTGGGTTTGGTTCATCAGGCTAAAAAGGATCTAGAGTAAACTTCAAAAAATTTAAAAGTTTTTTTATAAGACCATTATCACCTCAGCCATACTTTTAGAAGCATATTCGACTCTGTAGATGGAATGAAGAAGTTTAAGGCTGATTTGAGATGAAAATAGGATAATCCTGAGGGTGATTTTGCATAAGAGGTTCCCTTCCCTAGGTGGCGGATAGCGGAATGCTCACCATGATGGCTACCAATGTGGAAAATATCCAGGGGGAAACAAAACCAGCAACAAACGAAAAATCTAGGAGGGTCTGTCTCCAAATGCGCTTCTTCCTTGTCGGCGCTATCCAGGTTAGGGTCGACCGAGTATTAAACACCTCTTCCTTTTGCAATATGCTAATGGAATGGATAACAATAAGATATATGCCAGATGCATTTATTGCAGTTATATTATTGCTTTTCTCCGTAAAGGCATAACACTTGCGGGGGTAAGCTTTGGTGTTTCTGTGCAGAGTTTTTATGTTCCGTCCTGGGCTCATCAGCATTTGCGTGCTGGATTGAGAATTACTTTTCTCCTTTATGTTCTCTATCCTATTAATTCTTTCCGCGCGCCTTGTGCTACGTATCTTAAGCGTTGTCATAGCCCTTTGATCGCGAGTTAATTTAAAAAAAAATTAACATTAAAAATTCAAGTTAAATATAGTTGATTAGAGGAGGAGGTTCTTCGTACAGCGACACCGATCGAGCCAACAAACAACTGCGATGGCTTAATTATCTGGAGCGATGAGCAACTAATATACTCTAACCTGAAAACTTTTACATCTATTTCGAAGGAACAGTGCAAAGAGGAAAACCGAGATCCAAGACTCGTGTGACACACGCAAGTGTGAGGAGATCCCAACTTACCTTATGGACAGAGCTGGCTGGAAAAGCTTTTTGGTGGAGTCCCAGAAAAACCCCGGATTACGGCAGGTTATTTTTGTCCCAGGAGTCTTCTCTTTTGTCTTCTAAGAGCGTTTCTAATATAAGGTGCAGAAGCATTCACGCTCCTGCTAAGCACGCTCCTGCTCCTGTAGCCTGAGTGAATCCTCAAAGATCAATCTGTATGAGTTTGTATTCTTAAATGGACGTAAGATTGCCAGCTGGGCAGTGAAGAACCAATGAATCAATCTAGCAGCTTCTTAATAGTTTCCGGAACGGTTTCGATCGAAATAGAGAAAGGTTAGAACGAGATCTGTAAGTGAGGCATTGCATGAATGTGAATTCAAGGCTGAATTTGGCTCGGAAGATCGTGAGCTACAGATACGAGAGTTGAGTAAGTTTGTGGGCCAATACCCACTATTGGCTTGAAGGATCGTTTTGATCCAAGGAGTAAAAAACTAGACAATCTTCCCTTGTATCCTAGTTAGTCAAGAGTGTCAGCAAGCATTACATTATGGGTCGCTCCATATTGTCAATTGAGAGTTCAAAATCTGTTTGTATATGAATAAAAAGTTTAAAATTTATACTTATGCCGCGAAGCATAAGTACCAACATAACAACATAAGGTTTCGGCTTTACAAGACACACTGCCACAAAGAATTCACAATGATCTTTCCAATATCGCCACGTTATATATGGTAGTCTCCATTAATTTATTAGTTTCAATATTCAATTATTACTGGTATAAAATTATTATTCCTTTGTTTCCTTTGGTTTTGGGTACAAGAATCTTTCCAGGGTTTCATAGTTGAATTGCAACGCTTAAGGCTTATTATCATTAAGGCTCGAATGCTTTATAAGCTTGGCATTTCCTTTAGAAACCATTGTAGAGGGGCAACTTATTTTGAGTCTCGGTCAGAAACGCATAAGGAATTCTGAGATGTTGACGCATCAAGATCATAATCAAGATTCGTTAAATAGTTTCTCTTTCACACTTTAATGGCTTATAATCAGACTTTCTGTCACAATCAACTTGACAAATAGACTCTGTCAAATCGCCTCGAATATTGCACAACAATTCCATCGTAGTCGCCACCATCATCATCGTTGCGGAATAATTCTCAAGTGTATGCTCGATCGGTCCGGTGCGGTTAAAATTAATAGACAGCTCTCAGACTGCAATGGCCAATCATAAATAATCACACGGCCCAAAAGATCCATAAGGATTCAGCCGAAGTTATCATCTAAGAGGGGAAAAATGTATCCCCTGCACTGTGTCGCGTTTTAGCGCGGCTAATTTGCGCTGTCAGATGATTTAAAGCATTTTTATTGTCTGCCACAAAAGTCACGCATCGGTCAATGCTATAAGCGCGGTACGGTTTCTACTACCAACGCGAGCTCACCCGATAAATAACCGTCATTTTTGCTGCTTGCACCATGAGTTTTATAAATATCTGAGCCACTTTGCTTGTAGTAGGTACTAGTTACACCAACTGGAGGAGTGCTGCACACTGTTGGGCAAATAATTTAACTCAGAGAGGCTCCGCAGGCTGCGCGCTGGCTGGTCTCTCGGATGGATGAGAAGCGATATGAGACACTATGAGGCCGCGATTAAGATGTGGGTGGACAAATAAATTTACTGGTAGTTGAGGGTGTTTTATGCGCGCCTGCATGGGCGCATTGAAAGCAAGAAAAAAGAGTCACAGATCGGCTATTAGAGCGTCATTCCTTTGGTAGACACTTGTGTGTGCAACTCGCTGGTTCGTTCTCTTTTTTGTATGACATTTGACATCGTATTTCATTTGGATAATTTGGTGCTTAAGATCGCGCGCTGAATCTAAGAATCGTGATTAGGACATTTGTGTCCGATGTTTATCAGAGAGGAATGTGGTATGACACTTCCGCAAGGGGCTGATGCCCAGAGAATGGTGTTACAAATTTAATATTATCCACATATAACAGAACTGAATAACATGTTAAAAAATAGGTTAACGTAAAGTGTAGGTGATTATATGTATTGAGAAACGGTTCCTACAAAATAATGTCTAATAACTTTTATATGCCAACTTTAAAAGCCAATTCTGGCCGTGGAGCTTTTTGATAATATTCTAACAGTCATCCTTTCGTATGTTAACCGAATGCCATTCCTACCCAAGTTCCCAGACGGACCAAAACTTGCCCCACCTGTCCTTCCGCAAAAAAAAGTGTTATATGCAAACCCCTGAAACGCCAATAAGGATTGATTGCACCTCTTCAATTTTCTTAGCCAAAACCTAAATTATCAAGAATATGTACCAAAGAGACCTTCTTGTCTCAAAAAACCCGAATTCCAAGGAATTTCTTATAATAAATTATGGCTTTGGCGTCTACCTATCTTCTGTCTATTGTTGTCTGTGCGGTTGTCCTGACCACTATCGATGTATCCCTTACTAAACATCAAGAGACAGAAAGCATACGGGTATATCTAGTCACAAACATACAGACACTCCAGTATAAATAATAATTGAGTCGAACTTTTTGACAGGTTGGACCCATCAGTAGCAAGGACCTTATATATGTGACTGCTGCCTAAAAAAGGGGGGAGGCGATAAAAAAAGTTTTTCATCTTTAAAATTTCACCGGAAATCTTCTCGTTCGGGATTGTAAAAAGGGGGTGGGTGGGTATGAGATGACTTGATGTTCCCAAACGTCAAGTCTAACGTCTTTTGTCGTTCTCACACTCTCGAATGGACCAAGACTGGCAGAGCGAAAGGATGTCACTTAAAGCTGCTGCTGTGTGTGTGTGTATTGAGTCCTTGTTGATGTCATCTGTCGAAAATTTTACTATCGCTTCGTATATTTTCTAGTTTTTTTTTTTTTTTGGTAATAAAGTGCACTTGCAGTGGTCGTTGGGGAGGAGTTTGAAAGGATGAGAACGAGAAGAAGCCTTCACCCTTGTCCATGTTATTGTCATCTAATTGCACTGTTCGTTCTCTTCCTCATCGATGTCGTAGTGATGTCGATGTCAGATGTATAGATGTGATTGATGTACATATAGTGCACACAGGCAAAAAAGAAAAAAGATGGCAACACAAGAAAGATCTCGAAGGACATGGCGATTTGAGCATTGTTCGTTTCGGTTTTAGCTTAAGATTAGAAATTCACAACTTTCTTACGACTGCATAGAGGAGTTTTTGTGTGTTAGTGTGTGCATGCAGCCCAAGATGGGCTATAAAAGTTTATCTTTGTCGATGTCCCGCTCATACTCTTTTGGTTGTCATAGGAGACTGCATTGTATATAGTTGCTGGGTCTGTGGGTGCGGAGCGGATATCGAAAGGATACATGAAAAGAGACGAACTTGTCTGTCTACTCGTTATTTCGTTGAATGAATGAATGACACCAGAGTAACACATCGAAAGCTCAATGAATGAGAGCACAGTGAATAATGCACACACATAGTGGCAAGGCAGTCTCGTATATACCACGACCATGGAACTCTGCGAGATATCTTGGCTCCGAAAAGTTGATGACGATGCACTTTGGGGTTTCTTTGTCCTTCTACTTTTTGCTCTTGGGTTTCTCAGATCCCTTGGAGAAAAGTTGAACACTGTTAGAGAAGCCATCAATCTCGAAGTTGTCGTTCGTTTTGTCTTTGGAAAGAGGAGAACAAATGAGATGGCCCAGTATAGTGGACCAAGGAGGTGGACGGAAAGTTTTGTGGGTTATTCTCTTGTATAGTGATGAAAATCCTTTGAAAACAAGAGATAAAAAAAAATATAAGGGAACGTTTGTGTGCGTCTGTGGATGAGTGTAAGTGCAATCTGATACATTATCTACGTGACATTTCAATAGTTTTTGGTTTTATGGGGCTTAGATGATTTTGTAACAAGGAGGAGAAGAAATAGAGTGGCGCAACAGCTCGAGGTGAACCAGGGCCAACTTCTCAACAGTGTATGCCGTGTGTGTTAATTTCTTCACATACAAGGGGATCTACAATTTTCGCCGAATCCGAACGGCGCTTTGAGAAGTTTTTCAAGACAAATGATACTCTCAAAGGCCTTGCCAGACCCTCGCGTAGGTGGGGACTGTGAAAAAGAACAAGTCTTTTTTTTTAAGTAAAGCAAGCAAACAAGTAAGCACACACACTAACCACTATGAATAAAGAGTGAATTATTATTTTGCATTCTATACTGCGTCCGCCAAAGCGGGTTGTGTGTGTTGACGTTTTTTTCAAAAGCTTGCTCCTTCTAGATTATATAGAAATTAAATCCATTTTCGAAAGACTTAAATTACCTGAAATATATGTACGCCGAAAATGCAAATGAAACAGGGGAGGGCTAACCAAAAAAAAGGTAGGCAGACACGAGAGTGGAAATTCTTTTCGCTCTTAATCCAAGCAGATCGGACGTCTTTTGAACAAAAATCAAAAAATGTCTGTTACTCTGGCTTTACCGTAAACTTTTTCCACTTTAAGCATTACACTCGCGCAGGAAAAGCTTTTATGTTTCTTTGCACGGATTTTATGGTCTGGATGGGCATGGCTATTACCTTTAGACTAAACCTTTCATCTTACTCTCGGAATACGTTGCCTTATGCCCATTTTAAGATGTAGGTATACTAGCGAGCGTGACACCTTATTTTGTAGGTACTCATCAGAAAGTCGACACAGAGAACTTGTGGGCCGGAAAACATGAAACATCACTGGGAGCTATGGTCCTTTTTAAGTTTTAAGTTGATTTCGTCAAGGACTTTACGATCAGTGGACACAAAACTCATGGTATTCATAGAGCGGCTTTTTTTATTGTGAGGTCGTGCTCACAAGACACTTAAACTGTCTCCAGTTACACTTATAAGGGGTCGTTATCGGACCATATGGTGTCTCTAGAGCTTATTTATCTACTCAAGTAGTATGCTATACGCGCGTGCAGCACTAATTGTTCTTTAAACTAGTTTCTTAAAGCGTTCCTGGAACAGCAAAGAAGTGTAAGAGATGGTCATGCGATGGCTCTGTTGAGGCAAGTGCCTGTTAGTTTTTTAGTTTTTTTAGAGCTACAGAATTAAGTGTAATACCGAGAGTTTTCTAAACCATTATAGAACCTGTCTATGTATGCAATGTTTCTCGAAAACGTTGTCGCTGTACTTTTTCCACAGCAAACCGGAATAGAGGAACAGGCAAAAAGGAGAAGCACAACAGAGGTGTTGCCAATGCCCCCCGCCACGGGTTCCCAAGCCTGCAAAAATATCAAGGTGGAAAGAGCACCTTGCGTCGTTCATGGAATCCTAACATTGCGTTCGAATTAGCAATCGATAGGAACCTACACCTTTTTGCAAATGTCTACAACGCGTGACGGCGTTTTCCCAAGACAATGGAAGAAACAAAGACTTAATCCTTACCAAAACACAATAAACCGCAGCAGTATTCCTCGTCATACAGGCCTTTTTGCCTGGTGGACCCTCTCACGGAGAGGGCGATCGACGTAGGAGGAGGTAAAACAGAATACTGTTCCTACTACGATACAACGCACGATAGGATGAAGCAATATAACGTCACGGGCGGTGTGCCCCAAGGTTCCGTATTAGGTTCTCTACTGTGGAATTCTATGCTTAAAGTACTCAAACTTCGGATACTCAAGTCCTCGAAAAAATGTGGCTTCGAAGACGAAATTTATAATAAAAAATAAAAAATTTAGTATTTGTTTATAATTTAGTATAATTTTTTATAATTCCCGGGTTTATGGTTACCCTTATGATGAGTTAAGAGAGCGCGAGTGGAAAGGATAATATGAGAGAGAGAAAAGAGGTATACTGGTGCACTTTGATTTTGGTGGAAATTTTAATGAGGAGGAAAGACCTCGCGTAGAAGCCCATCCTTTATCCATGTTGTTCTGCTAAAGAAAAAATTCCAGTACAATGCAATACGACCTAAGCTAGGCTCAAGGGTGAATAGATGAGCATTCGTTCTAGCACGTGTGTTGTAGTTTAATTCTTTCAGAGGTGAACTACAGCTGCCAATTTCACTAGAGTATTAGTGTAAACAAACGATAAAACAGAGAGAAAAACGAACAACGGAGGTGATCCAAGGAGTCAAGTGATCTCACTTTGTTTGAGCCCCCTAAAAGTTTTATCGCTCGCTTCTGGATCCTATCGAGAAAGTGCAGTGAGGTACTAGATGCACCTGCCCAGACGTGGGCAATTATATTCCATTTTGAGGCGTATGAATGCTTTGTATATGGTTGCTAGATCTGATGGTGAGATATATTTATTGCATCGCTCCAAGAACCCAAGGCAACTCGCAGGACTCTTGGCAACATCGAATATGTGGTCATTCCAACGTAGGTTGTCATTAACAAACATACGGAGAACAGAAAACTTGTTAGTATCCGCCATTCTACCTTGCAAGGGTAATCACAATGGGCCAATCTGGCCACCGACGGAACTTGCACTGAACGGATGCGGAAGTGTATTATCCCATTAAGTGTTTCGCGCGCTCAAGCTCAGATGGTGAAATGTCACATTCAGAAAGCTTAGAACCGGCAGCGAAGTGGGCTGCAACCACACTGTGTCGTTGTTTATTAATGCTGGGATGGAAGTTGACGTGGAATTTTTTATGTTTTTGACAAAGGGCCGAAAATTTGTGTTTCCTTTAGGACACTGAAGTATTTTTCGCCTCAATTCAGTGCCTGAATTCCTTGAAGAGCCAGAGCATGACTGTAATGAAGTCATGGGAATGATACAAGACTGGGCTAGCAAGCATGGATCTACGTCTAGCAGGGGGAATAGACGAAGGTGTACTAACCAGCAGCATACGAGTAATGGAAACGATAACAGTGCTCATAGGGGACCTTGTTACAGTTTCCAACGCAATGCTTACATTGGTGTCTTAATAGATGTTAAGCAACATCTGCAGCATGCATGGGAGAAGGCGGCAAGACCAACAGCCGCCCAGACAAGGATCGGGCAAAATTTAGGAGGACTTAAGCGGAAGAAGAGTCTTCTGTTGCTAAGAGTTTCGCCAACGATACTATATGGCTTTCAAATATGGGATACTTTAATGGATACTCATAACGGAAAAACAGAGGCGACAGGACAAGGCTGTTATTAGCAACGAGCCGAAAGGATATTGAAGTCCATTTTAAAACAATTCTAGAAGAATGGCCCAGATAGATGGAACTCCTACGACAAAGGCAGTGGACAAAAGAGTTTGATCGCCAACATTGGTCGACCCAGGGATCGGTAGGAGGCTTTGAGAAGCTTAACTTCCACCTAACACAGATGATAATGGTCATGGATGTTTCAGAGCCTATACCTCTATAGATTTGGGCATGCAAACAAGCCTAACTGCCCAAACAAGCAGCAGTTGAAAACGCAGAACGCATAATGCTTCACTGTCTACGACATCACGAAGAGCGCAACCAGCTGGCGACGAAAAATTCGGTGAAAGCTTAAGCCCAAGGAATATAATTCAGATTGCAGCAAGAGTGAACGAGCCCAATATGTAAGGCTGAAGTGCCGCCTTGCGATGGAATGCTCGACCGCCGGTGGTGCCATTACGATCAGCAGTAAGAGGAGAGGTGGGTTTAGTGGGTGGATGTCCCACACTGTTACTTACGGACTCAGTTCCGTCTTTGAAAGATTTTCACCATCCTAAGCAAAAAAAAACCTATTTTACCACTTTAACGAGAGTGCTTAATATTTCACCGAAGTTAAGGCAGCTTCAAACGAACCTTAGGAAGAAACTAGTGCTATAAAAGTCTCATATTGGACTAAATGTATGACAATGACGACCAGAGTGATTCTCATTCTGGCCAATAGTCTCATAATATCTTTAATTAAGTCTCTTATAGTCTTCTAAAGCCAAAAAGTATTAAAGCCAATAATAAGGGTTGCCAGACGTCTCACAGTAGAATATATGAAAGTTATATGAAAGTACTTTTTCATATAAGAGAATTGAAATATGTGTAGATATGATTTCATGAAAAGCCCTATAAGGTTTTGACTTTGTAAAACAATTATATGAATTTTAGCTATCAAACATTTCCAGGCATTTATAAAAAAAATTTAGTTTCTACCTTTGTTCAAATATTAGACAAGATTGTCCATTTTTACAATTCTTTTTCATTTTTTGTTTTATGTCCTAGCATACATATATGGAGACCTGCCATTTGCGGAAAATCTGGCAGTTTAATTTCGTGGCATTTAAAACGGCTTATCTGGATGGATTTGAATCTTCGAGGGTTTAATCAGACACCGGAAGTTTGGCACCATAAGAAACGACAAATAAGTCGCAAATAATAACCTTTATGAGTAAGACGCCTTGCTTCATATTTTGCATACGGAGGAGCCTAGCCTTTTTTGCAAAAATGTACGGTTAAAGTATTAGCTGGCAGGATTCAAGACTCCTTACCGAGAATGATGAAAATAAAGCATTTAGCTAATTCTTTCTATTGAAGTTAGATAACTGGTAAAAAAAAATACAAAGTCCAAACCATTTTAAAAGCCCACTTAATTAAAATTCTTTTTAACTCTACTACGCCTCTCTCTACGTTCAGTTCCCAATTGTACCCTTGAAAACGGAAATCAACAACCAGCACCTGGGGAGTATAAAATTCCTTTAAAAAAGAAGTGTAACCCTTTAAATAGCGAGAAAAAAATCCTTGTAACCCGATATGAACGCTGAAAAAACCACAGACGGTGAAATCCCACTCGTTCTAAACCTATTAACCCCGTTGCTACCATATCGCACTCCTGTACAACATAGAAATTGTGACCTTCAAATGCGCTACGCTTTCACCATCCACCACCCCCCCACATCACAGCGGCATATTTAATTCAAACACGTTGAGCGGCGTTTGGTTTTTTTTTTCGTTTTCTTCCACCCCACTCTGTCCAAATTCGATTTGTATGCTTTATTGTCGTCGTTCCTACATGGCAGCTTTCGTCTGCCCACCCTATCCACCCCCTATTTCCTATGTTTACATCTATCCTCTTGCTGCAGTACCAGGAGTGGAATTCTTCCCAAAAAAAAAGCACGGAAAAGAGGGCTTTTCCAGGAATCAGAATTTTTTGTGCTGTTGCGCTACACTCTCTTCCTGTGTTAGAGAGCAAGTATAGAAGAAGTGTGATAGCGAGGGGTTGGGAAATCCTACAATCAACAAGTTGTTATCATTTGTAAACGGTGAACTCTCCACAATCCGGGCGTTGTTAAATCGTGAAAAAAGTGGTTTGTAATTTTTTATCAAGCTGCTCTTCGTACCACCCCTGCTTGCTGCCGATGTCAGAGTCCTTTTCGTTTTTCGTCCCTTTGTTTTGGATCCGAATGTGTGTGTGTGTGAGTGTGCTACTTTTTTGTTGGCTTCTTCCCTATCAATTTGTTTACTACGGGTTTGGTGATGGTGGTATTAGGTTATTCAAGGTCCTTTTCCAAAGAAGAGTCTGAGTTTTTTTGTCAGTCTAGCTTGCTGCATGATCCATCATCAATCACTTGGTGAAGGAGCATTGTAATAGGCTTAATTTGGCATATGATTATTGAACAGTTTTACAAGTTCTTTTATTGAGGAGTTTCAGAGGGGCAGTTTTATTTTGAGAGGACGTGATAATAGGGATGTTATTAAATATTATTTATTATTACAGGATTTGAACGCCATCACGGTTTCCTTACGCGTGATCCACCCTGTGTAGGCAAAAACAGAAACGGAGAGTTTAAGGAGTCAATTTCGGTTCCTTATAGAGGTGGGGTTTTTAAGCTTCATCCTCCCTCTTGTGAGTAAGTCGCTAAAAAGGTTATCAATGAAAGTTCGCGACTTCACACTTCCTTGCGTACTACAAAGCAACAGCGTGACGCTTCCCGGCATCTTAAAATTTGATTTTCTGGATACCACCACTGGACAACACCACCAGTCGCACATGTTAGGTTTTATTACCGCCTTCAAGGAGTTCAAACACCGTATTGTTGTCGCTTTGAGTGATCGGAGTAACATTGGAAAGGTGGCAATTTGTGAAGTTGGAGCTTGGCTGTTATGGCCTTTGAAGAAAACTAAACGCACATCGCGCACTGACCGGTATAAACGCCTTTTAAATAAACCAAGTGATGCTGTAGGCACTATGAGGAAGGTGAAATCACAAGAGATTCTGAAGCAGGCAATTGCGGGTACCTCGCCCGTCCCCGCTTTGCCAAAGGAGTCGCTGGAATGCATCCTAGGCAGACAGTTACGGCCCTCATGTGTTGACTCACCCTCTCTTATCTTGCCTGAAGATTCGCTGGTGAACCGCTCTTTAGTACAGGTATGCGGGCAGCTCGCCCTCCTCTATTTCGCCAGTTTATTGCGGGCACTCAGCCCTAATGTAACTGCCAAAATCCCTAAAAACCTGTGAGTGCGCCTGCCTTTAACCAAGTGTCTTCGGGACAGTGAAGACATATCACACAACACACTTCATATGAGCATGGAAGCTACGCTTGATAATGACCCTAATATAGAGAACCATCTTTTGGCTAGCTTCTTCATAACTTGCGATAACGAGTGGACGCTAAACTGGCTTAAAGCCAGAGTGAGTACAAAATCCGAACTTTCGAAAGGTCTCGTTGTAAACAAAGACCAACCATCAGCACCTAGTGCAAGGATATTTGTGCGTAGGCCAGCTATACCGAAGAAAAGCGTCTTGAAAATGCGTATAAGAGGGTTAACGGCGGCTTCCCGCCAGAAGACTGGAAGATAGTTGTAATGGAAGTGAAAATACTTGTTGGAGAGGAAATTGTGGTGTCTTTGACCAGACAATGGTCTGACTTTCAGGGAAGAAGTTAAGTTAGGTTGAAGTGGCAGTCGGATCCGAAGAAACCGACACGCTAAGACCTATGTAAGCCATTGTGGTACTACGTAGATCTCGAAAAAATTTCGCCTACTCGTTGAAATATTTTGTGCCATTTATGAAGCGAAGGAAACATTCACGGCCGGTCGTGTTTAGATCGCTAAGATCATTTTAGAAGAAAGCTCCAAGGTGAAGATTTTATTTCTAGAGATGTGATGAGGCATATGCAGAGAAAGTCAGAGCGGTCTCTTCTTTCTCCTCATTCATGCAGATCCTGCAAAAGTTGTTAGAATAAATGCCAAGCCTTGTTACATGCGTGCCAATCAGACAGCGTCGGAGGAGAACAAAAGGTTGAAGGTAGGTCTAAGTGGGTAGATCGGGCAGAACAACAGCAACAAGATCAGCTACAGCAATTAATAAGGTTCTGCAACCCAACCTTCACCACATGAAAAGCAGCCTCCACTTTAGAGCCTTCTCCGCCCACAAATGCACTTTTTCGGAGCATTATCATAACGCTCCTAATTATGTTGATGCAGTTTCTTGCTCTCACGTCGAAGCTTAGTTCAACGACAGTGGTTTAACATACTATTGCTTTAGACGGCTGCCAAGAGAGATTGAATGCAGCTGGGCTAGAGGTAGGATGTCAGATGATTGTTTTACTTTGTAGCTTTGCAAGATGGTTCTCTTTGATTTTTAAAAGATGTTTCTTGGGGGGTGAACTTACCCCCAAACAGTATCAAATGATAGTCAAAGGGCAACGTTTACCCTCGAAACCTCAACTGATCTTGTATGCTTTTCTTAGAGCAAATGCATCTGAATTAAATCCCGCCATTTGTCACGAATATATGTTGGGTCCATAAAATTTTTTTGTGAAGATTGCATTTCTGATCCATTTTGGTTCAATCTTTAAGTCTACGTGATCCTATCAAACAAGAAACTAGTCCTTGACGCATCAATTTCTTAGTTTTTTCCATTCATCTTGAACCAAAAATTGTGCTCAGCCACTTGGATTGTAGACTTTTCGAACACTCAAAAAAAAGTCGCAGACTGAACTTCCAAACTCCTGTTGGTCCTGTCATTTCGACTCGATGCCAACATTAAAACAAGTGACAATCGCCAAGTTGTTTTTTTGAAAATTGATCTCTTCAAGTCTTTGGCGAAATACTGTCTGGTACGATTAGAACGGTGCGTTGGTTAGTAGCAGAGCCAGAGAGCCATTTGAGCACAAGAGGAGCACAAAATATCATCTACAGGTACCAACAATACCAGTCACCTTTTGGGCAGCACAGCCGTAACTCGATATCCGTTTGTCAAATGTTATGAAGTTATTTGTTTGAGTTGGGCCTGATAGCTGTGTAGCTACACCGCTTCCCAAGTAAAATTTGAGTCACTATTCCATCTCTCACGCTGGACTGGGCAATCTACTCCTGCCAGAGCCACATTCTCGCGCGCCAATTAATCAGGCAAGCTTCTCGTAAAGGCCAAAGGCGTCAAACGACACCGCTACCGGACTTGATTATTCAATAGATGCTCTGGCTACTGTATTTTAGGATATTTTTGTTTCCACTTGATTGAATGTCGGCGTTAAATGACGAAATGTTTAGCCAATCGGCCGAGTGAAAAAAGGATTCAAATTTGATTTGTGATGACACATTTTCTTAGGTCTAACAGAACGTTCATTGATTTTTTCTGACATTTTGAGATGGTCCTGCACAATGGGCCGAATTTTCGAGAGTCCTTAACCAAAGCAAAAGAAAAAAAAAACACAAGAAACACAACCTTCTTCTTCTTTATCAACGTGTAATGCTAATCCCTGCTGGTGCAGGATTACTCTCCTAGACGACGACATTCCGAAGGCTGGAGTGTGTTATACGTGGGTGAGTGTTTTTTTTTTTCCTCAACTTCTCCTGAATGATTGACAGGATCATGGAAATGGAGCAATACCGGGGGCAAACATTTTCTACATGAGCGGAATTTCTGAAGAAGCAAAAGAAGGACGACCGAAGGGAATAAATGATTAAGTCAAGTTGTCATTCATGTCAAATCGTCGTCGTACAGCATCAAGGGTGGAAGGCGAAAATATTGCCATATCCTGGGTGCGCTGATGTTTCTCTGGTTTGCGAATGAGTGGTAATTACGCGAGCGGATATTAATAGAATTTCTGTCTGCCAGAACTTTAGTTTGGAGTTTTTCTCTTATTTTTTTTGTGCCGTTTTGATAGGTTTTTTTTTTTGCTTTTGACTGACATGTGTCAGAAATGTGTCCCTTGACTGAGTGATGTTGTGCGCTGTGAACGTGATTTGACTGCAAAAAGGCTAGGCAGCCGGAGAAGAAAGCAATTGGATTAATTTCACCAGAAATTATTAAATATTTAGTTTGAGTTTGAGGGTTTGCACCGTTACCTGCCAGGGTGCTCTGTGGCTTTTAAAATAGGGGGAGTGGAGCACTGGATTTAATGACCCCGTGAACCATACTTTTATGCCTTAATCAAACTTCTTGTCGCTGTCGGGTGTCGATGGCATCAGATCCCTCAAATGTATTTTCTGTGTTGAGAATTAAAGCCTTGAAGGGTACCTGTATGCTAACGCGTTTGTGCCGCGACCGCGACGGTGTGTATTTATGAAAACAAAATTGTAAATTATTAACTAGTTAGCTGTATAATATTGGAGACCATTAAACTGGTAGGCGACCATAAAAATAGCAAAAATATGACCAACCATGTGAAGTGGGTCCGCAAGTCCCGATGACAGTGTGCTGCAGTCAGCTCAAGATACTGTTTGGCATACAGGTATGGTAAGCCGCAGCCATTTATCCAGCGGTGTTATGGAATATCCAATGCAATATATTGGCGAAAGAGTGCGCATAACTACACAGGTAACGCATGTTTAACGCGAATGGATGTTTCCGATGCGATTGGGTATACTGGATTCAAGAGAAATTATGACGGGTATGTTAGATGTGAATCTCACACTTGACGATCATCGCATGTGAGATCGAATTGTTAATATATTGAACGGCATTTGTGTGAAATGTTCTTTCTTGCGGACTTAAATTTTTTGGCGTCGGATCCAGGCAAATATTTAGTTGCTTTCTTTTGGTGTAGATGATTACCTGGCCCAAAAGTGACTTTGATGCGAGAAAGAAATTCCTCGCAATTGGAAATAAGCTCATGACATATTCGCTGAAAATGGTTGAGGCGGCTAAGTATAGCACAAGCTCAATGCAAATGACATCTAATTGATGGATAGGGTAGCAGACATGGGCTCTTTTCCCCCATGGGAAAATTCAGGTTACACGACTTAGAAGACTTTTTCGACTTTCGTTGTTCTTATGGCTTGTTTATAATAATGATAATGGCAGAGCTTAATGTAGAGATCACCAATTTATTTCTTGCGCCACGTCTTGTGTTCAAAGCATAATTTGTTATGTTTTAAGACGAGCTGCGCTGACAGCAGTCGGTGGGAAAAAGCACAGGATGCTGATGACTTCAGACAACCATTTCAGGAAGCCTTTTTCAGCGATAGTCATTGTCTCTGCAGAAAATGTTTGTGGACTGAAGCGGCTTTGTGTGGCAGCTGGTGGTGACAATAGTACTGCGTGGTTTAAAAATAGACTCTTTTCTGTGCAACTTTTAGATGCAGTCATAGTCTCTGCAGAAGACGTTTGTGGAGTAAAGTGGTTTGGTGTGGTAGCTGGTGATTAGAAAACAACTGCGTGGTTTTAAAATACCTGGAATTAAGAAAACCATCAACGAGAAGAAGATAATGTAGACTCCCTTCTGTGCAACTTTCAGATGCAGCCATAGTCTCTCCAGAAAATATTTGCGAAGTGGAGCGGCTTGGTGTGGCGGCTATTGGTTAGAAAGGGAAAATGGAAACGACATTATGTGAAATGAAGGTAGAGACTTATCTTCCCAAATCTGATTCACTGAAGCGCAAGGAAATTTCCAGCTGCACAGCCATAACAGCCAAAAATCATTATATTAGAACGTTACCGCATACAGACGGATCAAGCACTTTTTGGAGTTGCTACATGTCCAACAGGGTTAAATCCAACGGACGACGTGGTTGGCAATAATTGGTGGAAAAAAAACCCCACAAAAAATTAAGTTTATGCAGTGATTAGAGAGCTAAAGGTCAGAACTCCAGTCAAAAATAATGAATCGAATGGTTAAATGTTAGATAATTAACAACTGACATTAAGGTGACCTGCGAGCGCAAGGAAGCAACAGGGGCGGATTAAGGAAAAGTGCCCTCATGGGGCTAACTTTTTTGCGGCCCCCTGTTTACCAACAAAAAACACGAATGCTATCACACTACTACAACTCGTAGAAAAAAAAACCCATGTTGAAGAAAAACTCGAAACAAAAATTTTCTCCTAAGTCCCCAAGAGGCCTTTTGTTAAATGACATCAATCAAGTCCACACACAATGTTAGCATTTTTTTTTTCGTTTTCAAACAAATGTATATCGAATAAAAGGCAAATGAATTACCGGGTTCAAGGCAGCCACACTGAGGTGTGCCGCTCAGACATTTTTAAGCCTTCAGCCCAATGGATCCGTTGCGTCCGTCACGTTGAAGTTAACAACTGACAACTGAGTTTAAAATAAACATTCTTATGAGAAGTTAACCACAGAAGAACTTCGTGACATACGTCGCTTACCATAAGATTTGTATGTATTTCACTGAGTTTTGTCAGTTGTGAACTTTGACGTAACGGATGCAATGGATTCATTGGGCTGAAGGCTTTACTTTCCTGCCACGTTTCGAATTTTCCTGCTAATATTATAAAAGGTGAGCGAACTAAAAAAATATTTTCTTACTGCTGCGTGACCTAGAAAATCCAGACTTGAAAACTGGCTCAAACTTATAGCCTGGAATTTAGGGTCTAAAAACCGACAGATGAATATAGACAGACATGACTTTATTTTCTGAAAGGTTCTTGAAGTCTGCTATTACAATGTTTCACCGTTTTTGGCAATCGAAAGAAAAGCCCTATTTCGTACCTTTTGACGGCGGCGATCGTTACGGCACAGATAGTTGAGTTTCTGATGTTGACAGACAGGTTGGGGTGAATTGCCAAAAAAAATTTCGTGAGTATCGTTGACCGAAATGTGATGTGTGCTTTTCGATGCGAACATCTAGTAAAATATTTGCCATTACATAAAAAGAAAGGGAAAAACTTTTTCCAGAGGTGATAAAGAGAATCATCGTCATTAAGCGTTAATAAAACTATATTGAATAAATTTGGCCTGTGTTATGTGTAATCGCATTTTTTTTTTTTTCTAAATTTGACAACCTGGGCCCGGGAATCATTGGGCCCTAGGGCTTATCTGTCACTGGAAATCAACCACCGATTTGCAAACAGCAACAATTGCATCCATTCAAATAAGAGGACAATAGAAATAGCTCTTAAAATAAGGGTAGATTTATCTTAAGTACTCTTACTCTACGTCTCCGGAAATGATTATTAGCAAAGGTTTTGGAAATATGATAACTGGTGTGTTCTTGAGAAGGCCTTAAACTTGAGAGTATTCTTAAACGATGTAGGTACATGATTGCTTTTTATAGACTGAAGGAAGGGTTTGGAGAAGGTCCATCGGGATAAGAAGGCGAAAAATGTTTCAAGCTAGAGAAGACGTAAGGGTCAGCCGGTCACCAAAAAATCTGAAATTGGATTGTTATATAGTTTTCTTTAAAAGACTTCCTATATTGAAATTGCTGATCCCTTCTGCAAAGGATGTTACGTATAGACTGAGGGTCTATACTATACGAAACTAATTTCAGATAGTGTAGGGTAAAAGGGCATCAAATCATGTCCTATCACTGTTGGAGTTGGCTTTGTTAAGAGTGTACTTTTTCAATTTTCTTCTACGTATAATGTCCCGTCAGGTGTGTTATGTTCAAGGTTTTGCAGTAAAGTCTTTGCGCCAAGTTTTGATAATTGACTCATGCGTAATCTGGAGTTAACTCAGCGAGCAGTTTTTCAGTACAGAGTTAACTCCGTCAACAAAGTTGTCAAAATCTTCGACTATTGAAATTATTGACTCTCCCAGCTCTCATTACAAATAGAAAACACAGGAAAAGAAGCTCGAGTTATTCTCAAATGTAATTTTTAACAGCAACTCATTTCTCGAATTAATCTCATTTAATCTAATTGAACTCATTTCTGGGGTTAATCTCAGTTTAACTCGGAAAGTCGGATGATCTCGCACTGAAAAACCAGCCCTCAGATAATTTTAAGTGTATCTCAAAAACCATACAATATTTCAGCTCCGCTATATTTTTCTGTCGGACTCCAAAAATTGTATGTCTGAGATTTTTTTTGAAACGGTATGTATATATAACCGTTATTAAGATAATGGAACGGTTTTTTTTTTTCTTTTCTTTTTTCTGCATTTTTTTTTTGAAATCTATAAAATGATTATTCAGACGCTATTTTTGAATACCGCTATACTTTTCTTAATTCTCATGTTCTTCGCCCTAGCAACGGCTTTTTCTCAATACTCCGGGTTTTTTAATTTGCGTTTTGAACCGTTTCAAGAAATTTTAAGTTATAAACGTAATTTGCTATAACGTTATAAACGTCAAATGCCTTCATAAGTTTTATATACAAACCAAATTTCATTATAATTGGTTCTACCGTTCTAAGATACCAGAAAATTTTGTAAAATAATTTTTGAAATGTTTTTGGAGGACTCGGGCTAAATCTCAGAATCTGTTAAATATTCAAAAATTTCTATATTTTTCCCGCAAATTACAAATAATTCCTTATGCGTATGATTCTTTTCAAATCATTTGGCCTTATAGCATCAGAGAGGTGGGGATAAAATTAAATTTGTTTTCTTTTTGGAAAATTCTTCAAAGACGCAGTTTTTGAAATTTAAAAACCGTTTACCAAAATTTGATTCTAGCCTTTGTTTTAGTTGTGGTTGCTTGATATGTTTGCCCAATATAGATTTTTTGAATAAAATTATTAAAAAGTTAATGCCTAAATACGTTGCAAACAGGCACATATTTTCCGTTATTATTTCTCAAAAACTTTGCAATATTTTACAAACATTCGTTTTTATGAAAATTATGAAAATTCAATATTTGTTTGGCGTACGTTTCAATTTTCTTATTTCTGACTGCAAAAACTTTAAAAAGGCCACAACAAATTTTGCAAACCGTCAGAGTAAATTTTGTATGCGGGGCGTGTCGCATTGCAACCCTTTGCAACCCGCCACGCTTTTTTTGCTTTACCGGCTTTACTTCAAAGAAGTAAAATGCTTGCTTCAAAAGAGGACAGCAGAATTTAGTTGCACAAGTCAGAGAGAACTGAATCTGAGATCTGTTTTGAGAGAACAGAATTTTAAAAAGTTTTTAAGTTTTCTTTTTTAAGTAGAAAGAAAATTTCGGCCCTGGTTTTTTCAGGAGTGCTGGATCAAGTGTCTTTTGGTCAAGGTAGAAAAGCCTCGGGAACTCAAATTTTTGTGCAGAGTAATATAGACAAGAAGCCTTTAGTCAGGCAAAAATTGGACCATCCCTACCATTGACCATGCTCACTCTTATTATGTTGGATCTTTAAAAAGTCAATTTCTCGGAAAATTCACTTCAAATTGAAATGTTGGATCTTGGAAATTATGTTGGATCTTTAAAAACTCAATTTCTCGGAAAATTCACTTCAAATCGAAAAAAAATGTATGACAAATATTTAGAATATTACTATTTTCTAAGTTTGTTTCATACAAAGTTTTGAGCTCCACCCAGTTTTTTAGAAAAAAACTGTTTTATTTTTCAGAAAGAATTTTTGCTTTAACAATTTTTTTATGATTCTAGGGAAACAACATTCCATTGATTTTAATTTTCAACCCACGCCAATTTTTGGGGCGTGGCCAATACAAATAATTGATATACAGTATCAATTCGGGCCAAAAAACTTTACGATTTGGTTTTACACAGTAAATAGGGTCGGGTGCATAGAAATTCGTCACAGACGAACTCTTGCACTTATACCTACTCACTTGGTTATTTTTTCGTTGAGATTATCCCGAATTCTTATTCTAGCAGTTATTCCTAGCAGCAGCACCAAGCAGTTATACTTATACTTAGTTGGATGGAACCACCTCAAGAAAATAGTACTAAGGCAGCTTTTTTAAAAGTTTGGGTGAAGTTTGACTTTAATAAATTTTTTTAGATGATCAAGTTTGACCCCAAGTTTTTCGTAAGACTTACTGATTCATAAGATTTAAACATCAGTGCTGACCTGTTCAATCTGTACATAATGAGAATGTAACTTCCGAATATCCATAATGAGGCCCTTTATTGAAGGTAAGGGATATTCACCCTGGATGTATTCGCATTTAAAGATGAAAATTACTCACTTTTGACACCTTATGGCATTTTGGAATATTTCCAAGTTCTGATCTCATAAAAGCGAGCCAAAAAGAAGAGTATTCGTTCAGAAAATAGCCCGCCTGATTACTTAATCCAAATCTAATGCAACTGACGCATGCAAATGCTATTCCACTGACACATCCTTCTGCACTCTCGCATTCAATTCACACTGCCGCTTGTAAACAACAAATCACTCAAACATCTTTCGAATTAAGACGTCGTCGTCGTCGTCCTCGTCATCGTCAGTAAACTCCAAAAATGCGAACGAAAAGATCAAAATTGACAGATCAGCTATCTCGCCAAATTGCAACGGACAGCATCATCCTCATCCTCATCAGTCCAACTGCTGATGCATCGGATGCAAAGTGTGCGAATGTGTGTGTTAATCAGGCGACTTGTGCGGATGTGTTCAATCAGTCTGTGGTTTATGTTAGGTACGTGTTAAAATAATTCCCGATGCAAAGATTTGACCTTTTTATAGAGAGAAAGCTCGACCCTATTTATAGCGAAGACTACAAATCATCTCTCCCGTCCATCTGTCGGACGGGAGAGATCATTCCGTGTCCCGTCTCCACAACGAATTATGAGAAGTGAAGCCCAGTATACGTTCCCCGCCGATCTCCACCCAAATCAAACTAAGTAGTCTTGGGGAGGATAAGTCCCTCGTAGAAAGTGAATATAAACTGAGCAGACGCTGTTTGGGTGGAAACTGCCATGATGAGGCGATTCCCTGCCTGGTGGATTCTCATATCCCAGGCCGCTTGTGTACGAGAAGCGAGATGTTGAAGATGGAATGTCTACAAATCATTCAGCTGACTGCATAAATCACACTCGCATTTGACACTTTTGGGATTCCTTCGATATTGATATAATAAGATGCTCAGAGGAGTGGGACGCGCGAAAGGCGAACGGCTGGGTGACGATAGTGCGTTTATGGGTTAAACATGTTCGCAAGTTTCTCCGAGATGGGTGACAAGAACTAAATGAGCAAAAAGAAAAAAAAAAAAACAAAAAAACACCCGAACAAGCAACTTGAGATACTTTATGCAGGGCAAGTATTTTGTACTTGTTACTCGTATCTTTTGGATAGCGGAAGCAGCTATTGTCAGATTGTCGGTGTGCTGGGCATCACACTCACCCAGCGCACTCGTTTGGTGTTTTCTGTTCGGGGGGCTTCTATCGGAGGAACAACGGGGCCGAGGAGACTACTGCAAGATGATGGGGCATGGTATCTGGTAAGTGTATTCGAATTGTAGATGGGTAATAAATCTATCAAAAGGTGATTTTAATGGGTTCACTGTTTTGCGTCATGCTGTAGCAGCATCCACGCCTGTATTATATGGCGAGATGATTGAGGAGCGAAAGTTTATTTGAAGACTTCGAATTAAAGTGGAGCGAACGCTGTGTAATGTGGAGGCACATGGGGTGGTATTTAATAATTATCACGATGATAGACTGATGTGGATATAGTTTATTTATTTTTTCTAAAATTAGTAATGGTGAGTTTGATTTAGATATGTACGGCTTTAGTGGTTTCGTAACCGTATTGATGCGGTATTGAGTGATAACGAACACATTCTGTATATGTATCGGAATTTGCATAGGAAAAAAGTACGAAACTTTGTAGCTAGACAACTTTAATTTTTTAAGCACAGTTTGAGAGTTCAAATATATTTTGGCGTATTTCTTTTAGTATTTTTTTAGACCTTGAATTTTAAGGTATCAAACTGAAATTCGGTGCATAGGCTCTTTGTTATCCAAAGCAGTTCCTACAAGTGTTAAAAAATTTTAAATCCGCCCACAGGCACGCCCACAAACGGTGTAAATGTGCAACTACCTTCAAAACTTTGACAACTGTAAGGCCTTTTTAAAAGGCTGAAATTCGACATTTTTAATAAAAATTACTATAATATCGTTACAAAATTAATAAAATATCGTTAAACCTCCTTGTGGGCGTGTCATCGAAAAAATTTTGCGCATCGAAGATTTTCAGCTAAACGAGACTCCGATATAGATTTTACTCTTGCTAAAACTTTAACCACGCCTCCTTTAAGGGCTCGAATTCACAAAAATATTTAATTTTAACAAAGAAATTATTTGTTACATTTTTGCGGAAATTTAAGCGAAACTTAGACTGAAAAAATAGACTGGCGCAATAGCTCGAGGTGAACCAGGGCCAACTTCTCAACAATGTATGCTGGTGTGTTAATATCTTTACATACAAGGGGACCTACAATTTTTTGCCGAATCCTAACGGCACTTTGAGAAGTTTTTCAAGACAAATGATACTCTCGGAGGGCTTGTCAGACCCTCGCGGAGGTGGGGACCGTGAAAAAGAACAAGTCTTTTTTTCAGGTGACGATGGCAGGATTCGAACCCAGATCTCCGGCGTAGTAAGCACACACACTAACCACTACGCCACGGCACCCCACGAAACTTAGAAATACCTATGCTAATATTGATAAGGGCGGTTGGACCACGCCCCTTTTCAAAGTTGGAAATAACCACAAATCAGCAACAAATAACAATAATAGCAGTAACTACCAGCGCAAGCATTGGTTCTTTTTTTTATTTTTTGAGAACTGATTGCTAAGAAAACTTAGCAGGCTGTTTTTCCTGACTTCGGTTTTTTTTTTCTAAAAAGGCTTAGAAAAAATAAGGTTGAAAAGGCCAATTTCGCAATTTAACGGAGTAGCATGCCCTGTAAATGGTCGTAAAAGATAGCCGTTACCGCGTACAGATATGTACTAGAAGCGCCTAATACACTGTTTTTGAAATAAATAATATGTTAAGTATAGGGGTTCCTTAAGTAAAGGTTCCAGAAAATGTTCGCCTGGCATCGCTTGAAATTATCATAGAGCCGGCCATTCTTAGGTATAATGTTTGTAAAATTGCAAATTTTTGTAATTTTTCACATTTGAATATTAAATGTGTTTTTTTAGGGCTTTACCATAGGGGCCACTCCCCAATATAAGCAACGATTTCAATTTTTCACAATTTATTAAATCTCAAACCTATAAATAGGCTTTTCAAATATCGCAAAATGATTTTTTGAAATTTTTTTAAATCCTTTTATGTTTTCGAGTCAAATCTTAAAAATTTCTAAATCTTTAAAAATTGCTTTGGTTTTCCTTAAAATTTTGGAGAGTTTCAGCTTGCCTTTTGAATGTTACGTACTTCAGCCAAATTTGATCAAGATCGTAATAAATGACCATGAAGGGAAATCTTTAAAAAGCGTTTTCGAAATGTTTTTACGTTTTTGAGTCAAATCTTCGAAGTTTTTGAATATTCGCAGGTTGCTTTAGTTTTATACAAAATTTCAGAAGATGGACTTCGTCATTTATTTATTGAAAAATTATATGTACTTTATTATTATACCGTTTGGGAGATAGAGAGGGCGACATATGTTCTTTTGAACTTTTTATACCCCATCCCATAGGATAGGAGGTATATTAAGTTTGATTCATAGTTTGTAACATAGAGAAATAATTACTGTAGACCCCCAGGACCTCAAAGGCATATGATCGAGACCGAATTGTGAGTCGAATGAGCCATGAGCCGTCCGTATGTCGGTAGTTTTTAGGCCTTAAATTTTGAGCAAGGAACTTGAGACTTGACTTCTGTTCTTTTTAGGTCCCGAAGCAGTACAAGTGTAAAATAATAAACGGCTTTTATTTGATATATTTGCCTTAAATCCAAAAAACTTGCACACTTTGGGGGCGTTTTTAGTGTAAAGTAAAAAATTAAATTTTTAATATAAAACTGCGATCAACACGTGAATACTGCATTTGATAAAAAATATGATAAAAAAAATTATGTTATTGAAAAGCGGTTGATACCACGCCCCCTTATTAAGGAAGAATATTCTTAACTGAGAAATTCTAAATACAATTGAATTTAAATGAAACTGAAATTTAACAATCAAGATTTATGACACAATTTGAAGCTTCAAAGTGGTCAATTGGGATGGGGTATCCAACGACTCGCCTAGGCGGATTGTAACCCTCCCACTAGTTTAGTATAATTTTTTGAGTTAAATCTCAGAAGATTTTGAAACCTTAAAATTCGCTATAGTTTTCTTTAAAATTTTAGATAATTTCTGATACGTGTGATTTTCTTCCTATGAGTTCCTGTAATATCATCAGATCAAGGTGGTGGGACACACGTTTTTTATGCATTTGTGCGATTTTTTTCCAAAAAAGCGTCAAAAGCGGCAGCAATAAAACTTTTTCTAAAAAATATAACTTTGGGGTAAGATCGGGTAATATGGCACTTTGGGGGATATGGCACCCTTTCAATAACTTCCACTTAACGAATCATTTTTGAAGCAAGTAGATCAACGTATCATTCTGTCATACGTTACTCGCCCATGGATGCAGGATAAATCGTAGTAGCTCTCGATATATTTCATTTACAATAGTGCAAACAAAATTTGAGCGCGTTACACAAAAGTTTTTTAGGAGCCCATGCACAATTCCTAGCTCTAATTTTAGGGTCTACAAACATATGACAGACGGACGGACCTGGCTCATTCTATTCAGATCATATGCCCTTAAAGTCTTGGGGGTCTACCATTATTATTTCACCGTATTACAAACTATGTGACAAGCTTTATATACCTCCAATCCTATGGGATGGGGTATAAAAAGAGTAAACCGTGTTTGCTTTTTTCTTATAGCTGAGAAAACATGCTGTTCCGAATTAATAAAGAAAAAAAGGAGACAATATAAATAGGAAGGTATGGCACCTTAATGTATCGGGATATTTGGCGCGTGCCATTTCACCCCTTCTTGTTTTTTTGTTACTATTCTATGTATTTTCCTAACATAATAACTGAAAAACTTTTAAAACAATTTTGACTAAAAAAATTGCTTTTTTAATAACCTTGCCAGATCTAAGATGGCGAAGACATATGGTATGAATTCGAACAAAATTCAAAGGGTTTTGCCACAACATTTATTTAAAAAAAACTCAAACTCAATTACAAACGTCAAAAATATTAACTAATGTAATTTGAACCTTAAATTGGATTAAAAATAGGTATGCATGGCAAAAGTTTAAGCGAAGTTTTCGCATTGCTATTAGAGACAATGACATAAATATCACTTTGAACAAGAGTGGCAAAACAACCATATAGCCATATAGCCCTCCAGTTGGTGCCAAATTACCCTCCACCTTTTTCCATAGATTTTTGTAAGCCTTTTTATTTTTGAAGTAATAAGTATGAATGTAACTGTGAATTCTACAAAAGTACTTTTTTCTGCTTTGAAATTAGTTTTTATATACATGTAGGTATCCCTATTCATGCCAAAATATTTTTTTGTTTTTTAATTATAATGAAAAATAAAAATGGGTGGCCATATCCCTGGAATTGACCTTGGCACTTGGTTTACTTTGAGTTGCTTTATACGTGTGTTCAACAAAGTCTTTTTGCACAAGCGCTTTGAAAGTTACCTAAAACACTTTGAAAAACGTCACCCATCTTCAACTCTTCATTTCTCAAAAACTTTTCAATATTTTCAAAAAAATTAATTTTTTCATTTAAGTCCAGTATCTCTTTAAGTTTCGCTTTTCTTGTTTTTGTCTGCTTTTCTTCTTAAAAAAAAGTATTGAAAAACATCCATTAATTTTCTCACAAAATTTCAAACTTAAATTATTGAAAAAAATTAATCTCGTTAGATTCTCTGACTATTTCCGTTGTTTAAAAGCAAACCAAATTTTGTTTTTTTACAACTTACCGTTCAGAAGTTATAACGCAATTAGACGGATGGACGGATCCTTTTTCCATTTTTTAGCGCGATAAGCATTAATTATCTTTAAATGTTTTTATAAAACCACAGGCGTTATGAAATTTTCACATTAGGCTTAGGTCTTATTTTCAGAACGCAGGCCATCGCTAGCTGCTTGTCATTTCCTATGCACCCGCATTAGTTTAGGCTCTGAAGCACATGTCTGCTAGCTCCTAGTTTTCCACATTATTTCCTCCAAAATGTGTTTGTCCTTTTGCAGCTAGACGCTAGAAACAAGCCACCTGGCTTAAGTAAACAAAAACAATGTGTAAATATTCTCGGGCATACTAACTAGATGCCTTATTACAAGCGACAGATGCGATAATCTAAAACCCATGTCAACAGCCCCTTTTAAGCAGCAACAAATCATGGCCTTTCTTTCAAGCAGTCCTGCTGCTGGTGGCTTATTTAATGAGAATAAATTGAGACACCTACCTATTGTTCCAATAAGCACCACCGCACATTCTGCTACTCCCGTCCCAGGCAGCGAAAAATCACGTTGCCCTTGCGCGTGTACGATCGGCGCGCACACACATTTCATTGCGCACTTATTGATTCGGGCACGGATCCCGCACATCTACGGCTTCCTAAGAAGCGCTCTCGTTGTTGCCCACAATTTCTATGCAAATCCTTGTCGTCCGTGTTATGCGTTAAGCGCGAGTCATTGGAACGCGCCGCCGCTCTGGCCGTGCCGCCAACTCCTGGCAATTCGCTGACAGTGCAAACAAAAAAAGAAGAGAAAAATAACGCGTTGCACCTATGGTGCAAATACGTTGCTGTGATCAGTGCCTTGTTAGCTGGAAGCCTCTCTCCTGCGGTATCGGGTGGAAATCAGAAACAGCAAGTGGTCGTTGGCTGGGTTATTTTACGGTGTGCCACTATGGTTGGTAGTTTACTTGTCCACCAAGCCAGGGCAGGCAATTTTCCAATAACTCAGTGCGGATGGCTAAGGAGATGGAGAAGCTTAAGAAGCCGCCACGCCGGCCGCCCGCCAAAGTGGTAGCAATGGCATTGTCGCCAAAGTGCGTGTTGCATGCTGCCAGCAAATCGTGTTGGCTAGGTGCGCTATGAAAAAGTGCGTGTAGGAGGTCGGCATCGCACTGGCATGTTGGCGGTGCGTTGTACCTACTCGTTAAAGTGTTGCACCGCTGTCATTGTTTGCCGAGTTAATGTAGATGAATGGGTCAATCTGAGGGAGGAAAGATGGCTCAGGGGTATTATAAGGCTTAACGAGCTGTGGGAAATTCCAATCCACTAAAGCACCATGTCTACCGAAGATTTTTTGTTGATTTATTCCATCTGTCTCCCTCCTGTACATACTCTAATACGGGCTGGTAAACTTATTTCATTTGGCTTTTCCTCCGCAGCCGCTCTGCTTGCACCGAGTGACAGTGTCACATCAACTTTAGTGAACTTCTTTTGACATTAATCGTGTCTAAAATGTTGACAAATCTCTTGGCCATCTCTCTGTGCTGCTTTTAGTGTTGGCTGTCATCTCGGCCAAGCTTTATCTCATTTCATCCGTCATCTACCCAATAGTCCATCTGTCTATCCCTACGACCGGCAACGGTCAGAGAAGGGTGCCAACCGGCACTGCCACAAGGAAACGATGCACGGTTCCGAACAGTTTCCACATTCATGTAGAGTTAAACTTTAAGTTCGCTGCCACAACGAAAATCCTAGAATCGTTGTCGTCAGTCGCACCCTTAAGGATTCTCTAAATGCGGACTGTGTTGTGTGTGCTGCATGCCTGGTGACATTCTATGAACTACAACCGAAATTCATGAAGGCGAACTTTCTTAATAGGAAAGATGATGTTTATTCCGATTGCACACACACAAAGTAAGGGATGAGAACTGAGGATAATCACATAAACACATAGTTGTTGTGCACCCACTGCCGCTTTATCCAAGCATCATCATCATCATCACCATCAGCATCACGAGGAAGCGACCATGAATTGGAATGAGAATGCGAATCTTATTTGGAGGAGCAGTATCAACGTCAGCACCGATCTCGTCCTATTCCTCGTCATCGTCATTCTCAGCTACAGAAGCAGTATAGTATCATCATCATCCTTCAACGATGTTGATTTCTGGGTTATGATATACGTCCTCGTGCTCCTCTCCATACACAATCACTTCTTCTGGTGTAGTCCTCCTTTCTTGGAGATGCGACACAACGAATATGCGGGGAAGCTTTAATGTTCTGAAATTCTTGAGTGATATGAAATGATATGACTTGAGATGAGGAGATGATGATGTTGATATGCTTCATGCATGCATAGACACACTGCCGAGCGAGCCGAGCGAGACGAGCGTCAAAAAAGATATCCATGCTTAAGACACTGCTGCTGTGTGTGGTGGTGGTATAAGGAGCTGTGCTGCAGTCGGTGACAGTATGCTCCCTGGCCGAGAGGATGAGTTTGCGATACACAACGGCGACACTGATGAGCATGATGGCGATGACGATGCGCGTATCATGTACTGTACCGTACCACACAGCCATATAGGTGCTGTTCCTTTTTTTGCGAGACGCCGTTTCTGGTGCTGCTGATGATTTGCCACTGAGAGGAACTGTCATGCATGAAATGCACCAGGGATGTGGCATATTTCACATGATTGCAATGATGATTATGATGATGGTGACATTGATGACAGTGATGGAGTGAGATTTGATTCTTAAATTGGATATGTGCCCAATAATTTTATTACGGCTTGAGGCTACGGGTATTCTTGGCGAAAGCTTTGAGAGCTTCATTCGTTAAATATAACATTTGTGTTGAGCGAAAGTGCCAAGCTTTAATGTATGCTTCAAGGGTAACACGCAAAATAAAGTCATTAAAATGCCACTTGAATTGTTACAGCCTAAGATTAAAAGACTTTAGACTATGTTTCCACCGGCGATAAAACGAAAATAAGCGGGATACGTTTATCAATAAATCCCAAAGTGGTTCCACCAGACAAATATAGGATTAATTTGAAATGAGTAATATTTTTCTGTCATTTTGACTATCAAAAGAGAGTGGCGATGTCACTTTCCAGGAGCGAAAACAGATTTCCGTTGTAAACATCCTAATAGAAATCGTAGTTCTGATAGATCTGTCATAAGTGGGCAGTTTCAGTGTCGTTTTTCGATTCTTAAACTGTTAAAAAGGTGTTCGAAAATTGTTGCAGTGGTTCGTGAAAAGGGTGAAAAAGATTTATGAGGAAATTTATTTTTAATCGCTTGCCGAGAGGATTTAAATTTTTATTGTTGATCGCGTAATTTGTAGAGGATTTTATAGAGATTTATATTAAACGCAGATTAGTGCCCGATGGAAACATGGAACATGTTTAACATCTTGATTTACCGACTTGATTTTTTTTTAATACAAAAAATAATAATTGTAATTTAATACAAGCTTACCTTAATAACATCTTACCTAAAAACTAGAATATTAATTATAATATCCAATTTACATTTAATAATGATAGAAGAAAATGATAGTGATGATAATTATTGATAACGCCAATTTCTTGGCCACAAACTTCAAGAGAAATCATGAATTTTCACAAAAACTTAGGTGAAGCAAGAACAATTGATCTTGTTTTTGAAACTGCGAATCTTTAATTCTGGAATTTCGGTGACTTCTCAAGAAGCATTTAAATGATGATGTTGAAGATAAACTTTCTAGACTAAGTGAGGAAAACAGGTGGTCTTGATAGATTAAAAACGATTACATGACACGTATTTTAAATGCTTGCCTCACGATGCAACATTGGCCGGAAAAATGGAGAAATGCTAAGATGGTTGGCATACTTAAACCAAATAAGACCCCAGAAAACCCTACCAGCTACAGCCCGATAAGCTTACTTGGCAATGTCAGCAAAGTCAATGAAATATAACTCAAAAACAAAATTCTCAACTTTATTTCGGACCACAACATTTAACCAAATTAAAATTTGGCTTAAGACGTTTCCACAATACAGCGCATCAAGTGTTAAGAATCCGTAAATATATAAAGCAAAATTGTTCTGTTGGGAACTCGACCGGAATGGTCTTGTTTGACATAGCAAGCCAAGCTCGGCACCTGGGGTGTGCCGCAGGGATCTTTACTTGGCCCAGTATTATACAATTTATGTATCAAACGATCATATATATATTTTCAACGGATGTATTTGGTGAAGAAAATATTTTTATAATTGGAAGATTTAAGTCAACTCAGAAAAGTTTTTTGAAAATAGAAATTTTTTTATGTTGAATAAAATAAGCTGCTTGTTTTCTTCCAAAAAGACCTGTTAAATTACATGGTGAGTTAAAATACGTTTAAGTAAAACGGATATCAAGGGTGATTGTGTAAATTGTCACATTAAAAGATTACAAATGTCCCAAAATATAAAACACTTAAGCACCGTCCAACAGCTGATCTTCACAAAAGGGGGAATGTTGAATTGGTTTCTGAAAGAATTCTCAAACTAAGGAAAACATTTGTCGAAAGGTGCATTTTTGCTGACAGTCACTGTCAGATTGTGCAAATTTTCACGAGATAACAAATGTCACAAAATAAAACAATTAGGTACCATCCAACAGCTGATCTTCAAGGGGGAATGTTGCATTGATTCCTTAAAGAATTCTCAACCTAAGGAAAACATTTGTCGAAAGGTGTACCTTTGCTGACTGTCAAGGTAAAACAGTGACAGTGATACCTTTGCTGACTTTTTACATGTTATTATATTTGCTCTTTCATGTTGCTTATTTGTGTTTGTTGTACCCAACCCAGGGTATATAAAGTTTGGTGTATAGTTTGGAACTCAGTGAAATAATCACCCCTAAGACCTTTTAGAGATATGAATGGGACCGACAGGAGAGTCGATTAAGCCATGTCCGTCCGTCCGTCCGTATGTAAACAACTTTTATGCCTTAAATTTTAAGGTAGAGAGTCCTTCAGATCAAGTTTGAAAATTAGTTGAATCCCCCGAACGAACACGCCCACTACAGGCCTGTATGTACGCCCATCTCTAACTTCAAAAAATACTTTTTCCAAATTTTAGGTATGTTACAATGGAGCTAGCGCATTCATTTTTTGTATGTAACATTGCCTTGTGATTGTTTTTGAAGTAGCCAAAAAAGTTAGACCTTCTCATTGACCACGCCCACTTATTTAAGAGATTTTAGCTTAAAATTACTTTTTTTTCAGTAAATATATATGAAATTTGACTAAAAATTCTATGACAAAAGTTGTAGATATTAGTATTTTCTAACTTTCATGTAATGAAGTATGTGCCTCCGCCCACTTTTGTGAGCGTGGCTTTAAGAAATGTAATTTTTTTCGTTAAAAAGGCGGAGTTTTAGGTCGAAATGTGTGCAAGCACCTAGTATAAAGCACAGGTGGTCGTAGGTGGACTGAAGCTTTTGCATACGCACTGTTCACGCATTGCTGGTGCACCGCACACGTTTTTCTCTTTGGACATTTCCGTCCGCTTACATTTTAGCTCTACTCTACGACTAAACGTAAGAATAGAGGGGCCTGTACGGCTAAGTTGTCATCAGAATTGTTATAATCTACTTAACAAGACATATTGGGACCTTCCAATAGTCAGGCAAAGGTGCTACCATCTGCATCACAGCCCACTTCCATCTCGGGTGTCCAAATAGCCTACATGTTCTCTCTGCATTATTAATGCACATAAACAACAACATGATTATACGTTAAGGTGGCGCTAGAGTCCGTGGTGGACCTGGGCCTCAGCCAATATGCTTCGCCTGCTAGCTCTGTCTCCAGCTAGCCGTCTCCAGTTTTGCACGCGAAGTTGGCTAAGGTTCCCTTCCACTTGTGTTTAATTATTTATTATCTATTATTAATTACTAATTGCTTATTATCTGGTATTTGTTATTTATTTTTAGTTATATATTATTAATAAATTTGTAATGTATAATTTATTCTTTATTAATTATTATTAAGTACTATATTATTATTAATTATTAATCTAAATTATTAATTAATTATTATTATTTATTATCTATTACATATCTTTTATCTATTATTTACTTTTTGTTATTTACTATTTATTATTTATTTAATTTTTATTATGTATTATATATTATATATTATGTATTATTAATTATTAATTATGAATTATTAATTATTATTTATAAATTATTAATTATTAATTAATAATTATTATTTATTATATGTAATATATTATTTATTTTTTATTTATTGCTTATTTGCTTAAAAAGACTCACTAGATAAAATGGGTGCGGGCCTGTGTCTGTCTCAAAATTAACGTTGCTGGTCAGCGTCGATTACCCATTTCAGGATTGCCCGATTTTTTAAGTCTGATAGATGGCACTTAATAATAAAGGATGCTTCCCTATTTTCTCCTCCCCTTTTGCCCAACATGTAAATATGCCATGCAGCATTTAAATATATGGCGGACTATGACTAACTAAATAATCTGCTGCCTACCTAAGGGCATAACACTTGCGAGAGGAACTTTTGGCGTTTCTTCGCAGGGATTTTCGGTACCATCATTGCTTTCTTTTTTTTCGTTTAATTTTTTCTACTCTCTGGAACCTTAACCACGAATTATATAAAATAATGAACATTTAACAGAGGCCTCATTTGGTATGCAAAATGTTGAAAGATTTTTAAGCAAAAATCAACTCGATGGCCATTTGTTTCTAGTTTGTAGGTTACATACTGCAAATAGATCTGCTGTATGTGAAGCGAAACCAAAACAAGCTACCTACCTTCAAACCGAACAGTAAGTGGAAGTTAATAGAAGCAATAAGTTTCCTTTGATTGCACTCTCAATGACTTCAATTTTTTATAGCAAACTTTATGACTTTCTTCAATTGGAAATCAAATAAATATATGACTCCCATTTCGTTGCATATACCTTTTTTTTGCCTCATACCTTACGCGGCCGCAGAGAATGTGCAATTAATTGTACAAACATGCCACTCTATCAAATCAATTTACAACATCAATAACAAACAACAAATGGTCGTGCAACAGGACCCTCTAAGCCTTGCAAAACAATCTCCACTATCCATATACCGCGCGCCCAGATTATTGATCGCTCAATTATCTTCGATAATTTAATTTTGAGACTCTATAAAGGCCTGCAGCTCTACGGTCAGGTTAACTAGCATCAGCAGAACCACTGCTGAAGCAATCGCCAACTCTCCCTATTTTATGGGAAGTGCCGCCGCACTCGCCTCTTTAAAGTTGTTGTATAAGCGTAACGTTTGTATGAGAAAGTGTGAGCAACAAGCTAAATATTATCCTCGCCACATAGATTGGCAGAAGGTTTCCGCCATTAGAGCCTTCATATTTTTTTTAGTGCTTTGGGGGTGATTGCAAATCGCATCCGATATGAGAAATACATAAATCAGGCATTTCTTTTATTTGCTTTAAACTTCATTGGTGAATTCTTGTTGTTGCTGGTGACATATCGGTAAGGATTTTAAATCTAATAGAAATTTTTACCAAGAGTACAAAATAGGAGAGGGCACTTCAACAAGACACTTTGGGTTGAGAAATAACGTCCCTGTGATAACACGATATTTATGTACACGTCAAGAGGGAATAATTAATAATGAAGAAATTTTTAAATCTCACATTATTTTAAATGGAACATTTAACACTTAACACTTATTTGGGGTTGCTAAAGCACCTCACATTTCAGGAGTCCTTAATAGGTATTCACTGTCAGTGAACGCTCAGGCTTTAATCACCTCAATAATTTTATGAATCGCACAACATGAATTCATATGAAATAATTCCAAGTGTGTGAATACCAAAACATTTCACTTGGCATTTACCTTTATTACTATGGTGCCAATTGTGAAGACACTCGCAATAAATTTGTCATTGTCATCATGTGCGCAAATGTCACACGCGCAATCGTTCAAGTCGCATGCCACAAACTTTGAGCGCCAAAAAGATCGTGCAAGCCAAATTCTTTCCCCTTGCGTACCGCTTTGTATGTCCGTGACGTCTTATTGAAAAATGTCAAGTAATTCTTGACATGACAACCGATTGCTATAGAGGTATAAGCTGATGGCAGAAACAGGAACAAATCAATTTCGGTCACCGACAGATGACAGGAGACACAGAAGAAATTTTTCACTGAAGTATTGAAATATAGCTTTATCATGCAACAGCGACACGGAAGCGAAAGCTTTAGGTGAACGCCGGAATGCGTCTTGTTTGACAGGATTTATTAAATAAAATCTGCGATGGAACGACGGACGCATTGGTCTTATCAAGAAGACAATCACAGGCTACGTTAAGACATTATAAGGAACATTGGGCTGCTTCTGCCTTCGGTTATTTAAAATTGTGTGAATGTTTTGCTGATAGTGCATTTGCGATAAATAAATTTTCATATGACTACTATCTCTCTAACAAAAATTGCCACAACAGCGCTTATGGGAAACTTTTTATGGTTCAGTGGTGCCTGTACGTAAGGCTCTCTTTTAGTCTCAGTATGTCACGATGAATTAAAATATATGAAAAAAGCGCCTGAATGGAGACGGTGGGTACTTTTTTTAAAATATCCGTGTAGTTAACCATAGAGCTGCCTAAATGTATGAGCGAAAAAGAGTGGCCAACCAGTACCATATTCCATCGCATTTTTTACAGTTTTTATTAAAAAGCTTTAAGATTTTTTTTTAAGTTTTTAAGACAAAATAAACTGGGGAACGTTACCATTCTTTTAACATTAATGATTGATTTGGACTAATTTTTGTTCAGTTTTTATTCCTGAATCAAGTTTTTTCGAGATTACTAAAGATACTTTTTTTTAATAAGACCCTAGAAAGTTATTCAATTTAGTGAAGACTTTTTAAGTCTTTTGTACGGTTTCTGTTTTTTTTTGTATTTTATACTACATTTTGCAGGGGCCCTCAGATTTTTGGTCAAAATTGATACCAATTTCGGTCTATCAGATTTAGCATACCTTATATTCCTTGTAACATGGCATTAAAGCGTGACGGTAGCCCTGTTGTTTATTTTCTTTGATTTTTGACGGCTTTCTTAAATACCATTAGACCCTACGAGCTTTATTGAGAGGCAAGCTTGTTTAAGCCAGGGTGAGAAGCAAACGACCTATGTTTTCTGCATGACAATTTTAGTTAAGGTAGTGTATAGAGAAAAGAGAGAGAGAGAGAGAAAACCTATATTATTTACAGATCGATGAAGTCTTATTTACTTAAACTTAACTCCTGACTAGCACTTATAGCCCTTTTAGGGTTGCTGGTCCACAATTGGGCGCCTCCGCACGTGGCGGATAGAAGATTGCTCACCAGATATGGTGGGTACCGGTATGGAAAATATCCGGGCGGACAAAACCAGCAACAAACGAAAAATCCACAAGTGTCTGTCTCAAAATGAGCGGCTTCATAGTCGACGTCTGTTAACACTTGCGCGGGTAAACTTTGGTGTTTCTGTGCAGAGGTTTCATGTTTGGCTCATCAGCGTTTGTGTTGGATCGAGAATTACTTTCTTCTTCTATCTTTTCTATATCCAAATTCTTTCCGCTCGCGATCTGCTACGCGTTTTAAGGGTAATCATATCCCCTTGATCACGAGCATATTATAAAAAAAAAAATAAAAAAAATAAGAGCTGACCCCTGACGTCTCTTACAAACATGCGTGTTGTGTGTGTTATAGGTGATTTTACAAACATAAAAGGGACCTAAAATGTTTTGCCGATTCAGTGAATTGAGAGGTCTCTCGTGACAAATAAAGGCTTACTCTCGGAAGGTTGGTCAGACCCTCGCGGCTGTGGTACACGGTGAAAAATGTTATTGCCCCGGTCGGGATTCGAAAACGGGACCGTGCACAGTGATCCTGCACACAAAACACTGCTCCGCAGGCAGCGCCCACATGTATACTATAACACTACAAGATGATTCAGATGGTCAAAGTCCTCTTGAACCTCCTATCCTTTTCAAACAAATTATTTTTGGTTTAATTGAGGAACGATTGCAAGTTCTAAGATTTCGAGTCCACAACAAGGGGCTTCCGAAAGTTGCATATAGGGGAAAGGTCACAAAATATTGTGGTGTTGCCATTTGAATGGTGCGAGAGCAGGTTAGCTCTCATATGCCTGAGGTACAAATAGTACCTCAGGCATATTATCTAACTGGTGCCTGCACCTCAGAGCAAGGCATTGAGCTGACACCTCACAAATATGCACATTATGTGCGTTATGGCAGGTGTTTAAACACACATGAAGGGACATATATTTTTTTTTTGATTCTGAACGGCGAATTAAGAAGATAATGACATAAGATACTCTCAAATGGTTTGTCAGACCCTCTCGGAGGTGAGGCTGTGAACTTGATTGCACCCAATTTAAGTTTGCGGACCACATAGACCTCCTACGAAAATATCTTTTAGATGTAGAGCTTTCGGTTTTAAAGCTTGCTATTGCCAGACTACACTAGCAGAGAGACTTGAGACCTTAAGATGAGCTTAAAGATTAACGTTATTAGCTTTGTATATGAACCAAATCTAGAAAAGGTAAGTCGTTTGGTACTTTTGTCGTTTGGAAAGAAGTGTTGTTCCACCCAGAACTCTGAATTGCTTCAAAGAATTTATCAATTGCGTCTTCTTATTCGAAAAAAGTTTCAAATTTTAAGCCAATACCATCCTTACACTTCATTCTGAAAGCGTCCCAGTTTGTGTCAAAGATTACTACTGAGGGATCTGAGCTAAGATCATAGCGTTTTTCGACTCGTGTTTCGTGCAAGGTATTAAGAGTACCCTTTAGCGATGAAAAAGTCGGTTAGGTCAGGCTATTTAGTCTGATAGGTTGGCTTATACTTTAGCCTCCGACTCGGAGGTTGGCAAAAGTCCACTCCACGTTTAATTTTTTATTATAAGCTCGCAATCAAGGGGTTATGATGACCCTTAAAATGCGTAACACATCGCGAGAGGAAAGAATTTGAGGAAGAAGAGAATAGGAGTTCTCGATCCAACGAAAACGCTGATGAGGCATTACGAAACATGTAACACTGGTGAAGAAAGCCCAAAGCTTACTCCCGCAAGTGTTGTGCCTTTACGGAGAAAACCAGCAGAGTATTGAAAAAAAAACATTTGGCTTACATCAGTTGTTGTCTATTCCATAAAATGTTGGAAGAGAAAAAGTTGTTTAAAATTCGGCCGACCAGGAAGCCGCTCATTTTGAGATAGACGCTGGTCGATTTTCTCTTTGTTGCTGATTTTGGTCCAACCAGGATATTTTTCATTCCGGTATCCAGCATATTTGGCGAGCGTCCCCTATCCGCCACCTGGGGAGGCGCTCAATTGGGGACCAGCGGCCCAAGAAGGGGTTTTGTACAGAAATATGTCCCCTTTTGAATAAAACCTGGAGGCCCCGTTGTTCATACGCTTTAAAAACGCGTTAAAGTAAAATGTTTGTAATAATTAAACAATAATTATAATACAAACTATAATTTTTTTTTACAAAAGGTGTGTAGGTCTACATTAACGCCTCAAGATCCACATTTTCTAAGACCGCACCTGATTCCATTACTGCTGAGGTGGGAACTAAAACTGGTGGTTCCTGACTTTATTTTCAGTTAGGTTGGAACAAAACGCCAACTGCTTAGAGAAGGAACGACTTTTTTAAACGACATTCTTTGTCTGTGCAGAAAGTATTTGAGAAAAGAAGCGACTTGGCACTTTTAAAATTTCACCCGAAAAATCAAATTAAATTTTAAAAGCCACCAGAGAAGACATTAGACTTGGAATCAAGTATGAACTTGTAAATTAACTCTTCGAATATAGTGCATGAATACGTGAAAAAATAAAAAAAAAGTTCTGTAATATTTTTTGCGCATAAGATACCAACCGAGCTTAGGTAAGACTAGCATCCTGTGTTTCTTCACTTGTAATTAATAACGCCACATGCAATGAGTATTGTTGTTGCTTGTAGTACAATGTATGCTTTTATCTGTATACATTGCATTACAAGTATACAGATAATCGGAAGCTTTTGAGTTCAGAACCAGGTCAAGTCAATTATCTATTTCAGTTTTTTTATTCAGCATGTCTGCGTTCATGTGTTGATTTGAACTCACAGAAAACCGGCCACCAATAGCTTAATTGGTAAAGTCAGTGCCGGCAATAGGTAAAGGTAGCAGGATCGTTCTCTCGATCTTTCGATCCTAGCACTTTAACGCCACTTTACGAATTATAAGCATTTTCGTGTAATGTGAACTTTTTTTTTATCAACTCAACAACTTTTTTTTCTAAAAAACACCTTTTATATAACTGCTCTAAAAATTGCTGCTTCATTTTATTTCGAAACTTTAAGCCCCAAAAACCACAAATGTAACTAGGTATACTCAAAAAAAAAAAAAAAAAAAACAATCCCAAATGCAATACATCAAAGTCTATCCACTCTTGCGAAATTGACCGACTGGGAATTTGATGATGAACATACCCAAGTGAGCACTGAACCCCTTTCACAAGCGTCCGAAAAAGTTCCCAATTCTTCAACGAAGACGGCCAACAAAATATACACAAAAAAAACGGAAATAGGAGGCAAAAAGAGCTTTAAAATCAAATGCAGTACTTGGACAAAGGCTACATAACTAAAAAGGATAGAAAAAGGAGTCCACGTTGAACAAGTTGACAGCTGACGTAACTTGTCATAGTAAAGAAGAATCCTTACGTTACCTAAGGGACACCGCCGCCGCCGCCGCCATCCCATCACCTTCACCATTTTCTCTATTTGTGCTCCTTCAGATCCTTCAATCAACCAGAAGGGCAAAAAGAAAATTCATTTCTCCATGATGTGACCGGAAGGAATGTGTGTATGTGTGCAGATGATGTCTTGTCCACCTCAAGCTTAGCATGGTGTAAGCAGGGGGTGCACTCAGGAGTATGATTACCGATTGACAATGGCGCAAAAGGACACAAATTTATACTATGCTTGTGGCTCCGCTGTGTGTGTGTGTGTGTATATATGAAAAAGTCAATCCTTTACTCAGAGTTTGAAGGATGGAGACACTTCAGCTGCTCGTGCAGCTTCTACTCCTCGTCAAATGATTGAAAATATTTTTCATGTCCTGCAGAAACATCCCTTTCCATCTGAATACATACATCCATACACATCTATTGATATAAAATTGAAAAATATGAAAAATTGAAGGATCACAGTGAGGATTGTGCTCGTGATTTGATTGAAGGATGAAATTTGCTGTTTGACAGTTTCGATTGAACGGAAGATGACAAAGGATTTGAAACGGAACAAAGAAATGACGGTGGTGCTTTATCCCCATCTGGTCATCATTACGACCAAAGTTGCATTCAATTCACGAACAAATCGCCGGGTTAGGGACGAGGAAGTAATTGTCGCCCAGACAATTGCTTCCAAGTCATTACGAGCACACAAGACAAACTTGTCCAGGCCAGGACATCCCAGAACCAGAGAAGGAGAGCGCAGGAAAAAAGGGTTTGAGTTGAAAGTCCAGGTCCCATGTCAATTCATGTGAAATAGCAAAGAAGACGACAAGAAGACTTTGACGATGATGACGAAAACAATAACGAAGGACTCTACAACACACCGAGCGGGGCTGGACTGTGTGTACAGCGAGCAAAAAAACTCTTCTTCCAACACACAACGACACAAACCAAAAAAATAAAATAAAATAAAAATCGATGAGAAAATTTAATTAAGTCTCAACCCGGACATCATTGTTGATGTCCACTGTGACAACAATGGCCAAGAGTGGCGCACCCCCCAACTTGATAAAGGACACAGCGATGGCCTCGATGACTATGAACAAGATGGACAGATGACGAAGAATTAAAAGGATCTCCAGCGACAGGGCGGTATGAGTTAGTGTTTGGGGTTTATTTCAAGTGGAATGTGTCATGAAGTATTTTTTTTTGCTTCTGGATTCCCTTCTGTCCTTTTTGCCCCCCTTATTATACTGGCTTTCATATAATATTCGACTTATTCCCGTGAGAGACAAATCGAGGAGTGACCGGGTGAAAAAAAGAACCATTAGCATACCCCAGATGCCGAGCGGTAACCACACTCTTTGTGCACAGAATAAATCTAAATACACGAGACTAGCTAGGACATACCCGCACATACAGACTATAAGGAACATTTCTGGTTGCTAGCCAAAAGGGTGAGAAAAAGTCGTTACAGGACGCAAAAGGAAACTTTTTCTGATGCGAAATCTGCTGACGAAGGATCAAATGAATTTATATACGTATATTCCGTCTGTCTGTTATAGGTATCTATCTCTATCTGGCTCTCTGGTTTTGTTGGTTGCGAATAATTGATGAGTCCTTTGGCGATATGCTTGTTGTTGTTGCCAGCAAAAAAGGATAATAGACGAGGTGGTGAAAAGGTGATGCTCTTTGAAGCAAACAAAAACACAGAAATTCCAAGGACAACAAAAAAAAAATCGTGTTAAGGGTGACTACATATAGTTGGAGAGGATATGCCCCCAACAAAGCTCTTCTCGAGTAAAGCACACAGGAAAGGACTAATGATGGGACAGGAAATCATTTTGACAGAAAGAAGAAGGATTGCTGGGCTGACAGAGAAGTGAAGCACACAGGGAAAGTGCGGATCAAAATTGGAATGGACAGTAGATTTGGTTTTGATTTGATTGACAAGAAATGGACGGTGAAAAGAGGATTAGGGACATGCCGGCGCTATGCACGTGACAACGCTGGTAACAAGGCGAAAAAAATCTATGTGGCATTGATTCCGATCCGACACTTACAAATGGGTGGAAGGAAGAGTGTATAGGAAGGAGTTTCTGATACCTTGACAGAGGCAGAGTATTGATGTCTGTTGAATTGTAAAGAAATACAAAAAACAGCCTATAAGTATACAGATTTTTAAACTTGAATTTTAAAGTATTAGAAAACATGTTTAAAACTAAGAATATAAGACTTATTCGGTTAAAACGTCTTACTATCAGCGTTTATTATGTGATGAAGGCGTTTTGCCTTGGATTAAGTATGTGTTCGGAAAACTCACTAGTCTCACACAGCTCGTTTTTTAATAAATAAGAAAAAAGTCGATTTAGCAATCTGAACTTATTTTTGTCAAAAGTAAGTCCCTGCTCCCGGTCCCATATGCCTAAAGTTCACAATTCTACAAATCCTTCTGTGCCCATCAATCTCAATTTGACAAATCTCTGCAAAACTTTTAACACACACTCATCCAACGGTTGAGCAATTGCGCTGCCAAAGCGTGCAACAACCCGAAGGAGCAATAGCAGAAACCATAGCAACAGCCAGTTACATCACTCAGACAACTCAGTCATCTGTCAACTGTCAGTGAACTGTCATATGTCGCGATTGCTTGCACACAGAGCAGAGACAAACTCAGCCTAGCGCAAGAAGCCAGCACCCAGCAGCAGCACTAACGTAGAAGAAGGGTTGAGGTCGCGCCGGAAGACCTGAAGGCATCATTCATTCATTACACGGCTAAAAACGTAGCGAGACTTCTAGCGCTGTAGTTGTTTCTATTTCGGACTATAGGCGGGTGATGAATGTCTTTCGACATCCACAATGGTCTGTGGATCTATTTTGAGTTTATAGGTACACACTGCGAACGCGGTCTCTTAATGAAGATTCCCAATGGGCGACAAGTCAGTGAGCTAGCTGCTAGCCGCTCGACTGAGCCCCTTCTTGTTTTTGGTTAGAAAGAATGACGAACTGCTGACAGGTGGCGATGTCTAATTGGTCGTATGTGCGCGGATATTCCACCCGACGATGATCACGGTATAGGACGACACTTGTTGGTATGGTTAGACGTATTCGGGCCGACAGAGTCATCTTGACATGCTCACGACGCACGAAGTGAGCGAGTCCGAGCACCAATCAGCTCATAATCATCATAATTTGCCCCTGTCGCTTATTAAGAAGATCGTTTTTGACGACACGGCCGGCGCTGCCAAGGAGTGAAAAATATTTTCCTAGCACCGATGTCAACGTGTTGAACATGTCAAGCGCCTTGTTTATGTGATTTGTTGGAATGTGACAACTTCATGTTCGTGAGATTTTTTTTTTTTTCCTGTTCGATATGAATACTAGATCACGGGGAGACGTTGTTGGGAGACTTTTTTGGGCGCACAATCATCTCCAACACAGCTAGATTGAAGAATGCACGTGATAACGAATCTCCCTGCCGAATTCTAAAGTTTCGACTTGGAATTGTCTTAGTGTGAAGATATTATGACCGACGGTCAATCTCCCGGGCCGAAAGTCACACTGGACGTGCCGATTAGTGTGTCACAGAACTGCTTTAAAAGTAAGAGTTGTAAGATCTTATATACGCCATTTGCTATACGAGGGATATGCCTCGACAGAGTTTATGGATGATGCGCATGTTCTTGCGCATATTAAGCTATGTGTCCAGCCATCGGGGAAGCTTTCTTCATGGGGTGCATGGGGTGCATTTACCCCACCAGAACATAACCTCCGTATTAATAGAGCTTTACAGATCATCAGAACCGGCACCCTTGTGGCCCTTTTTAGGCTAAGCTTACTTCTTTTTTACTGGGTGGTGGAACTTTGTTCTTGGTCAAAAGAGTCTCGTTTCTCTACGTTCGCCATGAATAATGACCACTATTTAAGACTCTGATGGACCATCTTAACACTTCTACATGATTCCCTGAACTTCGGCGACCAGATTTCCTTCGCTATTTGGAAGAGCTTACATTCAGATTTTTGAAGCCAGGGCGCAATTGTTCAAATTCTTCGTCGTTTTGTTTGAAGCTTCAGGTTTTGTCTCGATCGTTAGACTATTTAATCACTTTGCGCTGGTGTGGACTCTGCGCCTATTTCAAGAGTTCTTTGAGTTATTTAACAGGGAGTTTTCTTTCTGTGGTTCACACTATTCTTCTCGCTGGATAGGCGAGCTCTGAATATATACGTGAAGAAAGATGACAGTTGGAGCGTTAAGAGACCGCCAGGAGCGTTCTGTTAAGCCCCAAAACCCAAGTTCTTGGGAGTTTAAAGCGTTCGCCCCTGGACCAAGCTCTAGAAATATTTCCACTGTAGTTTTTAGCGGTCTGTCCAAAAATGAAAAAAGGAACTTTTATGGTATCCCTATAGGGATAATGTATACATTGTCCGTCCGTCTAATCGTGTAATAACAGGTGTACCACGATATCTCGAAAACCATAATCTCGAAAGCAAAAATCTCGAATACCAAAAATCTCGAAAAATTAAATCTCGAACAAAAAAAAACCTATAATTACAAAAATCTCTAATTAATGTACCTACATTTACACACACATGCTTGAGAAATTTTTAAAATTGGTGGCGAATTTCCACGATATATGGCCAAACAGTGAATATTGGCAACCGCCCTGCTTGCCTTTTTTTTACGTCCCCTCAAGTTTCGCCAACATTGAATTTTAAAAAAATCTCGAAAAACTTTTGAAAAAGGAACTAATGGAAAAATGGTTTTAAATGTTTTTCAATAGTTTTTTTTTTAAAGATAAGAAGCCAAGAACACGAAAAGCGAAACTTAAATTAAGTAGACACTGAACTTTAATGAAAAAATTCAATATTTTGAAAATATTGAAAAGTTTCTGAGAAATGAAAAGTTGAAAACGGGTGAAGTTTTTCAAAGTGTTTGAGGCCATTACTTTTGAACAGCTTAGTGCACAGAGACAATATTGAACACACGCATAAGACAGCATAAAGTTAACCAAGTGCTGAAGTCATATTTTTCAGAAAAACATTTATTATTGCCAATTTAACGCATTTTCGAAAAATTATTGCAAAAAATCATTGAAAAACGTGTGTGTGTCCCGCCGCCGCCCTTACCACCGGCTTTGTTTGGACAAATTATATGAAAAAAAAATCACACATATCAGAAATTATCCAAAATGTTAAGGAAAATTATAGCGAATTTTAAAGTTTCAAAACCTTCTTACTCTAAAACAGAAAAGCATTTTCAAAAACCATTTTTTTTTAAATCTTCTAGTGTCTTAACGTTAAAAGCGATCTTGTTAAGATCTTGTCAGATTTAGTTAAAGTTCAAACCGTACAAAAGGAAACCAGGAAAGAGGCAGCGTAAAAAAAAATTTTATATCCTTAGTTTTTCGAAGCTCATTTAAAAAACGAAATAAAAAAGGAGCTTATTTTACCATTTTCGCAAAAAACCAAACCAAAAAAAGTCTAACCGGAACTGAAAGAAAATTCAAAATAGTTGTTTTATGGATTTGATATTAGAAAAGTTATAAAAAAGGGCAAAAGAAGGTAAGTCCGCTAGTTCCCTTACGGTATAAAGTATAAACTTTGAAACAAATAACGGAAAAAGTCCATCTTCTGAGATGTAATGTAATATTCAAAAACTTTGACTCGAAAACGTTAAAACATTTTCGAAACGATTTTTTAAATGCTGCTAGTCTGTTAACGCCAATGACGATCTTATTTAAATTTGGCTGAAGTATGAAGCATTCCAACGTTTACTGCATTTAAAAAGTTTTAATATTGCCGTTTCCAACTTTAAGTTTTAAAACCTATTTGTGTTAACGAAATAGAAAAGAACATGTTTTACCGTTTTCTCAGATATCCATGACCGCAGAATTTTAGAAAACAGGCCTATATACTGCAACTGGTTGTAAAATTGAAAAAAAAAATTAACGGTAATTAAAAAAAAAAAAAATTAGTTGCTGTTTTATGGATTTCAAAATTTTTAAAATGGTAAAAAAAGCCTAGCAAATATTTTCCTTTCCCTCTATTTTCGAAACGGTAAGAGGCGAAAATTTGAAATAAATACCGAACACAGTCCATCTTTTGAAAAAAAAAAAAAAAAAAAAACTGAAGCAGTTTTGAATTAGTTAATCGTTTTCTAGATGTGCTTGAAAACACTTTAGTTGATTGACTAATATGATGCTGCTAGCAAGTATTTACATATTTCTATCGTAACTTATTTGCCACTTACTTTACATCAACCAAATTTGACGCAGGCACAACCACATGAACCTTATCCAACACAAAAGCTTTAAAAAAACAATAAGCCTGTTATAGCAGTGCATTAAAAAAAAATATAAAAAACAAGTGGTAAAGTGCAACAGTGCGTATGTAAAAACTTCAATCCGTCCGACGGATTGCTAAATACCCTACCCTATCAAAAAAAGAAAACTGCCACGCCTCCAAGAAGTGGGCGAGATATAAAAATAAAACTGTTGAATGCTTTATACTAAGTGGTTGCATACATACTGGCCTAAAACTCCGCCTTTTTAATTTAAAAAATCACAGTTTTTTTAACGCCACGCCCACAAAAAGTGGGCGGAGACATATATTATATTTACAAAAAAATAAGAAAATGCTAATATCTACAACTTTTATCCTATAATTTTTAGTCTAATTTCATATATATTTATTGAAAACAGCTAAATCCCTAAATTCCTCAATCATTTTAAGCTAAAATCCCTTAAAAATGTAGGCGTGGTCAATGAAAAGACCAAACTTTTTCTGCCTCCTCAAAGACAATCACAAGGCAACTTTACATACCAAAAATTAATGCGCTTTCACCATTGTAACTTATCTAAAACTTGAAAAAAGTATTTTTTTTAAATTAGAGGACGCATATACAGGCTTGTAGTGGGTGTGTCTGTGGGCGGATGCAGCTAATTTTCAAACTTGATCTGGAAGACTAGACTTCAAGCCAACTCATCAACTGTCAGCTCTCTAGCTTAAAATTTAATGACAAAAAGTTGTTTATATACGGACGGACGGACGGACATGGCTTAATCGATTCCCCTATCGTTCCCGTTCATATCTCCAAAAGGTCGTAAGGGTCTACGGTGATTATTTCACTGCGTTACAAACTTAATATACCCTGGGAAAGGCATAAAAATTAAAGGAAATTGCCCCTTTTGTTTTAGTGTAAAAATAAATAAATAGAGTTGCGCAACAGCTCGAGGTGAACCAGGGCCAACTTCTCAACAATGTACCATATGTACACTGGTGTGTTAATTTCTTTACATACAATTTCTCACATACTTTGTTTTAGTGGCAAAACTAAAAAGTCACCCATAATAAGAATTTGACTCCGCTGTGAAAAGGTATACAACAGAATTTTAAATATATCCAGAAACTATAATAAACAAATAGAATTTTAGAATTTTACACAAAGTGTGCAATAAAGGTTAGCTTCACCTACAACAATAGCCGATGGACCACTCAGCGTATGTATTCATACTAGCCGGTCTTTTTTGTGTTTGTAGTTTATTATATTGTTTTTTTTTTTTCAAAAATCGTTTTCTTTATTCTTTTTAAAAAGATTTTTCATAATTTCCTACAATGTATTTATTTTTACTTATATGCCATGACTATTTTAATAATAATTAGTTTTTCCAATGGTCTCTAGCTCTCTACATATCCAGAAAATAAGACAATAAATCTGTCTTTACTAGATCTTTTTTTGCCTTTCACAGCCAAGAATTGTATAGTTTCGTGCGTAATGTTTAAAGTTTTTCGTTGTCAAATTTACAAAACTCTTAAGGGGCGAATTATAAAAGCAAAAAGCCCACTTTGCTGGAATGTTCTATTAAAATTTATCCCTTTAAGTTGTCTCTTAGCGGTCATTGTCCTTTGTCCTTCATTGTACTTCTTTCACTATTCTCATTTCTCAGATTATGAAATTATTTCCGCTTCTAAGATTAGATGAATACGTCTATAACTTTGCAAGTCAAATCCCATTCCTTAGGTTTTGTTTTCTCTTTTATTTTTTTTTTAAATTCCTCTTTCCTATCTCGTCCTTTAACGTTTTGTTCTTCGCCTAATTGCCATCACCCCTTTGTGTAATTTGAATGGTGCACCTCTTTTGCTCGTCAAAAGTTCTCTTTGTCATTAAAAAACTTTTTCGCCCAACCCCACACCAGATCCTTGGAGAGTAATTTTGTCGCCCGTTGAAACCCCAAAAATCCAGGACGAAAAAATAAAGGAAAAAAATTTAAGCTACGTTACGTACCAACCAACTACCCTACCACCCAGTATAAGAACACGGACGTGTTAACTACTTCTCTCTCAACTTGTCATACAGGACGACGAATTGGAAGCGTATGCAGTTAACTTTCTTCCTGTCAACTCACACCACCCAAACTCAAGTATGGTCTTTCAGTCTTCGATTTCCTTTCCGTCTTTTTCTTTCTGAACCAATGCCAAGGGAGGATTCCTAAAGGGGTACACATTGAAGCAGGGAGCAGCATGAAAACAGTGAAACAAGTGATGGACAGATACTCTCTATAGCAAGACAAATTGACAGACAGAATGATGGACAGATAGGAGTAAATGAGTTGCAGAAAATGTTGCGCCAGACGAACAACGACTGAACTTTCTCGAGAATAGATGACGTCGAGTGATGGGCTTGAGATGATGGCACCGACTGGGTTGGGTTTGGGGTGCAGAAAGTTTTGTGCATATCACCAGGACTCTCGATGGTTAGGAGGAGGAAAAACTTTAAATTTGTCTCCGCTTTTGTTTTACATTATTTCTCGTCCAAAAATCCCACGTCGTCGTCGTCGCTGTATTGTATGGGTGTCGTCCTGTGGAATGGGAATGGGTCTTTATAGTTTTGTTTCGTTTTTGATGCCAGTATTCTGGATTGGATTTTTAGTTGTATGTACATGTAATTTAGGTTCCTTTTGTTTTGTTTGCCCCTCTCTTGACTTGATTATGTTGCTTAAATTTCTATCGAATGAGACTTGATGAACAAACGACTACCTACATCTTGCTCCAAGTTTAAAATTTAAGCCACGTCTTAAATAACATCAAAGGTTAAAAAAAGGGTTTTTTGTTTATCTGAACTGGGTTTTCATTCTGTTTTGAGTTAAATTAAGCCCTTGACTGCTTCTTAACAAAAATATAAAAGATTACGAAACAAGCAATTCGCTGACACATAAAACCTTAAAGCCCTTCTGAGATTTTGCTAGGTTTTACACTTTCACCTACTCTTTTTTATATCTTTTTGATAAGCTTTACCTAGACCCGTCAAACCACTTACTGCACATGCAGGAAGCTACACGTTGACATTCACCCATCCAAAGGAGTTTCAAGAGTGAGGTAAAATAAAAAATGTCAAAACTTTTGTGTTGCTCCTGTTTTTGCTCGATTTGCTTCCAAATTTTTATTTGATCTTCAATACCTGCGTCGGCTACGATTGTGCCGTTCTTAAAAGCATCATTGAGCGGAGGTAGGTGGGTAAAGTGCACAATGCTGAGAAAACCAAATTTTAATGGCGCCTGGGCGGGAAGTCTTTTTTTATATTCATACCCTACATTTTAAATTTGTAGTACGAAAACTCCGTAAGCAGTAACCATATCTGCATAATATGTGCATCAAATGAAGGGTTTATTTACTCAGACTTGCACAAAGTTTTTATTTTTTTACACAGACTTATGGAAGTGTTCTTATTTAAAGGATAAACACCAAAAAGGACAGAAGCGACTGTAGGTCACTATAGGTCCAGGAAGAAAGAAAGAAAAACTGGCAACACTGCATTATATACCCGATAAAGAGCCCAAATTTACCGGAATCACAAAATTTTTCAACGAAATTATAAAAGGTGGCGCACTTTTTCCTCCGCTGTTTTCGCCACACGTTCTTTAGCCCCAATTCATCCAATTGAGGAGAAGAAGAAAGTCGTAGCATTACATACGCTTGAGTGTTTGCCGTCATCATTTCACGATTGAACCGTACAAAAAGGTCCTATTAACAATTAATCTTAAATGGCCCTTGTACGCTGACGCTGATTTTGAATGGCCCATAGAAGCCATAATGTTGCAGATAATTGACCTTTTCGGTCATGGTTTTAAATTAAAATTTGTTTCCCTCGTGATCCAGGATCCACGAAAGCTTGAGCGTCAATTACATGCGCTCAGCCAAAAGCTTGCAGCTAGAAGAAAACTTTACTGCAAAGTCGATCATGCAAAATTGTTTCCGTACAATATTTGCCCAGTGCTAATTTCCACAAGTCTTTCTCTTGTATCATCAAACCATTTTATCACCTCAGCTCAACTTAAAGAAAAAAAATTGACTTTATAAGAAGTTTTGAAAACTTTCCAAAATATCTCCGATAGCCTTCAACCGAAACTGATGGCCAAAAAGTCTTCCATATCATGACAACGCATCAAGCAGCCATCTTCAATTCTGTCAATATGTCCTTTAGCCTTTGGGAAAAAAATATAATAACATATCCTTGCTCTGCTCTACACAGAGTGCACCGAGAAATATGCACACACACAGAAATTCCCTACATGACCTCCATTCGAGAAAGATCCGATTCAGAATACGCTGCCATACTGTAACGCAAACATCTATCCATCGATTCGGTTTATAGCCGTCCGCCTGTCCGTCTGCCTGACGTCCATCGTAATCACAAATGGAGTTCTCAAAAGAAAAGTTCACTTCCTTATGTGAAATATTCGCCCCAAGTCATCCGCACCACCCATAACCACCAAAACCCCACTGCAATCGGAAACTAACAACATCCAGAGCTTCGAAACAGCAGCAGCAGCAGCATCAGTAGCAGGAGGAGGAACAGTAAAAGCAGAGAAAAGTTGATGTCACATCCAATTTCAATCGATCTCGGGAAAGCTTGAAAACGTCCACCATTGGGGACAGTCTACTGACAGCATTTCAGCTGGCGTCACACACATACAAAGGCGCAGCTAGAAACGATGACGCCCACACCACTCTCTTATCCTTTTTAGAATCCATCCATCTATCCAAATGCAACCGTTGTCGGCGTCGTCGTCGTTGTCGTCGAAGTGGGTACGAAGCGGAACGTAAGGACGCATAAGAAACCAAGTCGAAGACGACCGACAATCACGATGCAAAAGACGAAAGGACGATGAAAAGAGTTCGATGGGTTATGGCCTTGCATAACTGGTTGCGAACCACCCCCGAAACCATTGAACGGGGACGAAGCCACCATCAATATAAACCACCACCAGACCAACCGACAACGCTGGAAAGTCCCAAAGAAAAGGTAGAAAACTCCAAGAACTTTTAATCCTCAATGCAAAATGTCAAAATATCCATATAGATGGCGATGTTGTTGAAGAGGACTAAGAAAGACGCTGACGACCAAGGAGCCATCCGAAATCGGGACACGAGTGGTGAAGGGGTTGCACGTTGCACTGCGTTTTGGACTGGAGACGAAAAGATGACATGGCCAGATGAAGACGATGGGTGGAATGGTGTATGTAGTCAAACAGAACCTAGGTCGAAGCAATATCGAAATATAGTATAGAGGAAGTAATCTCTGACGCTAGGGCTTTATGATAACAGGGGCGGTTCTGGACTACTTGGCGCCTAGAAAATTATTTCATTATTGGCCATGTCTTCTTCTACTTATACCAGGTTATCTATTTACGCATTTATTGAAAGCAGCATAGGTCGTTCTTTTATTTGCTATTTTGAATCAGTACAAACATTCTGTTTGCTTGAATTTATTTTATTCAGTTGGGTATTTATCTGTTAAATTTACTTTTGTCATATACGATAAAATTCAAGTCTTAATCTACAAAAGATTGAAGATCTATTGTGTACATCAACGGAACTCAACCTTTCATTTGCAACATCTTTTATTAAATTTGAGACAGGCAAAATGGTTGAAAAGAAACCGTGTAGCCTACTAATACAATATGTGAGGATAGGCGAATAGTTGGTCGGCGTCTCTTGTCCATGTTAGGATCAACCATGTTAGATTAACCGAACTGGAAGCAGGGTTACCGATGGGCGACATATGTCGCCAAATGGCGACTTTTCTACTATCGGGACGCTAGGCGACCACATTTCGAAATAAGCGGTATTTGGACACGTTTTTTAAAAACAGGCGTGTGTTTTCTTTGCGTAGCCGGGAGGTTACCCCGACGGGACGACGCCCTGCCTGGAGGAACAGATCCTTTTTAATTACTCGAGGGCGGAGAGCGGGATAACCCCTTCCTAGGGCCGGTTTTTCAGTTCGAGATCATCAGAGTTTCCGAGTTAAATTGAGACTTACTATGAAAAATGACATCTAAGACCAACTCGAACTTCTTTTTCTGTGTTTTTCTATGTGAAGTGAGATTTGGAAGAGTTAATAATTCCGTGAGTCGAATATTTTGACAACTTTACTGACGGAGCCAACTCTGCAATGTAACTTTCAGTTTTTTCTGCTAATAGCAGGTGAGCCGCCTACGTCATGTTATGTTAGGGATGATCAAGTCTTGTCTGATTCTCAACTCAATATTTTAATATGTATGTCGTAGTTGAAGGTCGCTATTAAAAGATTTTGCAACAAGTTAGTTTTTATTCCACATTTTACTATTTTGGGTATCAAGTGAGCGGCGGGTCTGAGACTACAAACTTCAGTATTTTTTGTTCTATCGTGACACGGATTTTTTTTTTTCTGTAAAATTTAGGCATTTGTGCATTTTTTTAAGTGGGACGCAATTTTTGGCTCGGGCGACTTTTGGCTCGGGCTTGTGAGTATCCCCACTTCTTGTGGGGATACTCACAAGCCCCCGGTTGTCGGAAAACGTATTTTAGTTTATTCCATTGCGAGGGAGGGTTTTGATCTTAGAGCTTAAGCTTGAGCGATCGATTTTGGCTCTAGTGCAGGTGTATGTACCTAATCGAGAGTATGCGGCCTTCTTGAATGAAATTGATGCTGGCCTGAATAGAGTGGCTGAAATGGGTTTCTTTCTCCTAATGGGTGACTTCAATGCTCATGTCGTGGGTACGGATAACAGTACCTGGAGAAGAACACCCTTTTCCCACACAAATACATGTTCGCATTTTGAGAAGAGCTAGCGACAGTATGCCTTTGCCACCCAGGCGAAAGCTAAGGCTGGCGACAAGCATACGGTGGGAATGATTACAGGATGCTGAATCTGATTACAGGGAGCGATTTACGAAAAAAAGATGCTACTGACATCGAAAAAGGAGTGAATTGGTTTAGAAGTAGCAGACACGAAAGTTTTTTTTTATAGTTTATGAAAAGGAGGAAAAGAGTCGTTCGTTAACAAAACTGAATCCCTGGGGTAACTAGCCCAAGGTTTATTTAATGAGCTGCAGACTTCAAACCATCAAAAGCGAAAGGTTGTTCATAATCCATTGACTAAGAGATTCGTCAATTCCAAATGCAAGCATTTTCGACAAGAAAGCGTGCTCTCAAACTTTGAAAAATGATTTTAAAACAGCAAGTGCAAGATTCTAGCTTTCAGCAAGACGATGCAAGGATTGTTTCCACTTTTTCGTGAGATTTGACATCAGTTGAACAGTGGATCTTTTGCCACGAAAACCATATGGTCGCGTCATTAAGGAGTTTTCGCCATTCGAGATATTTAATTAGTTGATAATTGATCAGAGTTTCCATGATCTTTGAAAAAAGGGAAGTAAGCGCGTTTGGGCGATAACCAGGGAAAGAAGAATTGCCTTTTTTCGAGACGAGCTGGACAAATGCTGTTTTCTATTTTCTCGGAAAAAAACGTGAGGATGAAAAAGCTTATAGAATGGTTTTGCCAGCGTGGAAGAATACCTCTTCAGAACAATCGGGGATACTCCATTTGGAGCAGCTAATTTGTGCACGCCTCGCAGGAACACCCTCTATTTGCCATTTAAATTTTGGTCAACAGCATTGATATAATCGACAAAAATTTTAGCATGTGCTGTTTTGTCATTTAAGAACACGTCATGTTGAAATTTATGTTGGTTGCGTCCACAGACCGACAAGAAACCTACTATTTCGTAGTGTGCTTTATGTTAACAAAGATCAACAAGTGAGTTAGTAGGTGGCATGATGCCCAAAGATCTAAGTCATAATAAAAATCGAAAATTTCCAGTAACTTAACTGTTTCACATCAACACAAAGGGCCACTTGCTAACACAATCCGCTCCTGTATTCGAATATGCATCCTCATCTTCCGTACACTTTCGCGTTTAATCTTCCCTTGACCCCATACCATCATTTGTCCACAAAATTCATATCCTTAAGGATTCCATTCACATCTAGTTGCTTTTCTTCTCCTCTTGCTGTTTCCTTTTCTTTTGCTTTTCTTCACTTTTTTTGCGTGTGTTTTGTGCAAGCTCTAGAATGTCTTTGAATGCAAAAGTTGTGTTGCTTGCCCATCAAATGCAGAAGCGAGAACTTTGACGAGACTGAAACTTCAATAATGAACGAGTAGACGACGACGACGCCTGAAAAGAGGGTTGGCTGGCGCTGATAGCCAGTATTGCCAATCCACCTACATAGCTCAGCTGGCCATTGGAGATTTCTGGACGGATAGACGACGACAACGTCGGTCGGTCGGTTGGCGAAGATGACGACAAGAATGTCAACGACAATATCGTCGTCGACGTCTTTGCTCCTTCTAATGATGATGATGAAGTTGTTGGCGATACACAGCGCTATTCACAGAAGCCCCCTCTCGCACTATTCCCTTGCAAATACGATTTTCCAGAAATGTCATTCATCTTTAAATTTCTCTCGTTGTTTTTGCGCGAATGAATGACTTGAAGATGCTCCCGTGATTGGGGGTGGTGAAGTAGTGTGCATCGATTGACGCGCCATTCTCAATCTCCTACTTTTTTTTTTGCTTAATTTTCATGCTAGAACTTCCCTGTTCACTCATTTGACACTTTTCCAATCATTTTCTCGCCTCCCTTAGAATTTTAAACTTTTCCCCACCGCATTTCTTGTGCTTCGGCGGCGCGCGGGGATTTCATGTGGCTGTGTTTGGAGGTCAGAAGATGTGCTGTTCTGCGCGTGTTGCAGTTGACGACAACGTTAAAGAATATAAAATCAAACGAAACGTTGCAATCGAAGAAGACAAAGACGACATTGCAAAAAAAAAAAATAGGTATAAAAAAAAGTTCGGGAAGACAATTCCGAAAACCGATGTGGGTGGAAGGAGCCTGGAGACATCTTGATTTTATTTTCACGCGTTTGTGTCTTGTGACGCCTTCTCAAAGTCGCTTTTTTGTCGTCGTCTTCGACTAGTCGTGGCGTCTTCTTGGCACTGTATTCATCTTCATTTCAATTCATTTCAGTTTACGGAAGTGACAGAGCGAACACTGTGCGACTGGAAAAAAGCACAAAACGATACGAGAGGTGCGATGTAAGATGAGAGCTGGAACAGATGTAAGGAACTTTGAAGTTGAGACATCAATGTTTCATGTAACAGGCAGAGCGAGGTACGAGGCATTAGGCAATCTTGCCTTACAGGGTTTGGGGGTTGCCAGGAGTGGAAGAAAAACATAGTGGAATAAAAAAAATCAGGAAATTTTAAAAGCCGATTCCAGGGTGTATAATAGACATTCCGCAGACTTCAGATATTTCTACGAAGAGTAATTTAATAAAAGGTTGGATGTGTTTATTTATACCGGAGGATACATGAGCCATCATAGGTACCACTTTGTTAAGCCATAATATAAAGCCATGCCTATACCTAATACAGCTTTGTTGCTGTGCGTACCGCCAAAAAGGATAGAAACTGAAACGTAGGTGTTAGGCCCAAGGACTCTCAGACCTACAAAAAAAAACCATCAACTTACAACCAAAGTAGCAAAGTTAGGCCTTAATATAAAGCTCCCCGTGCATAAAAAAAACTGGCCACCAAGACCACTTTACGATTCCACTCAACGAGTGTTGTAGTTTGGTGATGTGATGATACGGTGACGACACCGACTAAAGCTATAAGCAGCCAGCGATGACGGCAAAAAGTGACGATATCCCTCGTTGAGATGCGATACCGCCTGCTAGCGACAGCGATATGTACCGTGAACATCGCCTCTTAGCGGTTAAATTGTTTAATTAAAACCCCAAGATAACCAACAATGCAAGGAGGCGACAACTCAGCAATAATGGCGTCCTCGTATACGTCCAGCGTGCATTTCTTTACTTTTATTTTATTTTTTCTTCGTTCTTCTGGCGCTTACTACTTGATCTCAAATAAATAAGCGAATGTTAAACGCAACAGCTTGTAGACAGTTTCGCGGTGGATTCCTGCGCACGAGACGAGATAGACCACCACTGCGATGGGCGACTCGACTACTAGTTGATCCGCTCTCGTTAGGAAAAAATTCTTGAAGCAAGATAAGTGCGAATCTGCGAAAAGCCCATAGGAAGCGGGTAAAGGATAAATTGCCAACATGAACAAATTGAGTTGAATTTTCGATACTTTTCTGTGAAAAGAATGTCTTGTGCCTGGAATAGGGTGTGCATTAAACGGTTAGATCAGTGGCGTAACCACAGTTGGACAGAGGAGGCGTCCCAGGGCCAAGCCAATTTATTTACCATTTTTATACTGATTTAACAATTTCTTGTGTTGATTAAAATTTAAACTAAAGGATTTTATTCTTTTTTTCTTCTTTTCAAAAAAGGGAACAGGAGAGATTGCGCCAACTATAGGGGCATATCTCTCTTGAGTCGTCCGGGAAAAGTATTCGCGAAGGTGTTGAAAACGCGTTCCAGAGCTGTAATCGAGCCTTTGTTACGAGAAGAACAGTGCGGCTTTCGGCCTGGCAGAGGCACAACCGACCAGCTTTTTACTCTGTAGGTTATTCTTAAGCCTTCCAGAGAAGGCCTGGGAATATGCGTGTTTTGTAGATCTGGAAAAGGCGTATGACCGAGTCCCTCGGGATATACTGTGGAGAGTTTTGCAGGACTATGCGCTGAGTATGCTTCTTCTGAGAGCCATTTAGTCTTTGTATGGAAACTGCAGAAGCTGTGTACGGATAAATGGCGTCAAATCCCGTCCTTTTGATGTGCGCGTTGGACTTTGCCAGGGCTGTGTTCTGTAGCCGCTCCTTTTCATAGCATATATGGACTGGATGGTGAAGCGCAGTCTTGGCGAGCAATGTTTCGAATTGGCTGGCATCAAGATGAGCCATCCGCTTTTCGCAGATGATTTGGCCATCCTTGCATCATCCAAAGAGGAACTTCAACGAGCACTGGATTGGTTTGCAGCCGTCTGTGGTGATGCTGGGATGAAAGTAAACGTGAACAAATCGGAAGTGATGGTTGTTTCCCGAACTCCTGTGCAGTGTACCCTTAACATAAATGGAGTTCCATTAAAACAGGTGGAAAAGTTTAAGTATCTCGGGGTCTTTTTCACGAAAGATGGGAGGAGTCACACTGAGTTGTCCTGTAGAATTGGCCAAGCTGGAGCAATAGTAAACGAACTGCGCCGGCCGGTCATCAGGAAAGCTGAGCTTGGAGTGAAAGCAAAGATCTCAGTTTTTAATTCAGTGTTCGTTCCGACCCTCATCTATGGTCATGAAATTTGGGTAATAACCGAAAGAATTAGATCGCGGGTACAAGCTGCCGAAATGAGATTCCTGAGGTGCGTTGCTGGTGTTACTCTAAGGGACAGAGTGAGAAACGTCAGTGTTCGTAGGAATCTTAATGTTGAGCAGCTACTTCTCCGAGTGGAGCGATCGATTCTTCGATGGTTTGGACACGTTGTTCGCATGCTTCTGACAGACTTCCTAGACAGGTCATGCTAGCCGAGATGCGAGCGCGTCGCCCCCCTGGTAGGACAAGAAACAGGTGGTGGGATCAGGTAAAGAACCTCTCTGAGTCCCGCCTGGGGATTGCGCCGGAGTCTCTTGAGTTGGTGGCGGAAGATCGAGAAAGATGGAAGGACCATTTATCCACCCTCGCTCCGCGACCCTTTTAAAGGATAAGCGGCATTCGAAAATGATGATGATGACGATGATGATGATGATGGATTTTATTCTGGCACGGCCTTTCCGTTCGTTACGGACGAACTCTTGCACTTATGCTCACTTATTGTAATTGTCTTCAGAAATAAGTACTGATTTTTTTGCCCTAAAATAAACCTGAAGTTAGGCTTTTGAATAGAAATTTCGTCATATGAAGTACTAGAATCATTTCACCCCATCCATTATGAGTAAATTACGCTTGTAATAGACCCACAAGAGCTTAAGGGCATATGATTGAGACCGAATTGCAACGTGAATAAGCCATATCCGCTGTGGGGAATAATCAGAAAAAAATTAGAATAAAAATTAATGAAAAAACCTTACAAGAATGATGCATACCATTTTGTGCATGCATAACCATATCATCGCGGACCTGAAAACTTCAGCAGCTAAGCCGTCTGCTTTGTTACAATTAAGCTTAGACACAACTACTTTCACCTCTTTACTGCACCGCTATCTTCACCATTTACCTTGTAGGGCAGACGGTATCGTTCGTATGCTTCATTTCAACCATTCGTGGGTTGAATGGTTCATTCTGCCTGACATAGGTGTTGCCATGGTTAAAATTCTCCATCACTGAGTGTCCATCACTGAATCCATCAATATCCGCACGATGGTTTTTCATAGTAAAAAAGAGTTAAAATGTAAAAATCGAATTTGTGTTTTTCGAACAAGAAGAACATAATTTTAGTCACACCTTTCAAAAATCGTAACAAAAAACATGGTTTTATGCCCAATTTTTATTATCGTAACCTGATAGCTAAGGACAAACACAAAAAATTTAATCTTAGGAACGTTTGGATGTTTTTTTGCACATTGCAAGTGTAAATTTCTGAAATCCGCCCACAGACACGCCCGCAATCGGTCTAAATATGCAACTACCTCCAGAGCTTTCAAAACTGTAAGACGTTCTAAAAGACTGAAATTTGACATTTGAAAAATTTAATTGCTAAGCCTTTACAGTGGGCGTGGCATCTATTTTAAGGGTAAATTTTCAAATGCAGTTTACTTATTTAGTGTTATAGTATTTTTGCTCCAAATTGAAAAAATGTTGCTTAATATCATACAAGACTTGAGCTACGCCCACATTTGGAGGCAGAATTGAAAAAAAATCCTTAAATTTTCGAGAAAAACGTAATTTCGACTGGACTTAAGTCTAATTTAGGAAAGAATGAAACAAAAAAATTAGCGGGTTAGGTAAACGAGACTTCATTGCAGATTTCTTCCATACAAAGTTTTTAACCCATTTTTAACAAAAAAAAAACTTAATTTTTACGTACATTTAAGCGTAACTTGGAAATATCTGTGCTTTAATTGACAGTTTGTAATTAGGGGCGGTAGCACCAAGCCCCTTTTCGAAGTTTGCACTACTTATAAACTGTCAAAAATAACAAAAACATCAGCATCTTACAATATAGGATAGGGCGGGGTATTCAACGGTCCGTTTTACGGACTGTATGTTCTGCGTACACACTGTAGCACTTACACACTGGCTAAAGATGGACACGCATTTTTTCCCATTATTTCAAATACGTAAAACAGTTACTTTGGTCTTTTTTTTCCATTTTACAATCATCTGCGCTAGCATTGGCAACTTTTCTTTAGTTCTGCCGACATGAATTTCTGAAAAAGGGTAAAACAAGCTGTTTATACCCTACCCAGGGTATATTAAGTTTGATTTATTTAAGATTTGATTTTTATTTGATTTATTAAGTTTGTAACGCAGTGAAATAATCACCTAGGACCCCTAAGACCTTTTAGAGATATGAATGGGACCGACAGGAGAATCGATTAAGCCATGACTTTTTTTTTACTTTTAGGCCTTTAATTTTAAGCTAAGGAGCTGAACGTTGGTGAGTTGGCTGAAAGTTCAGTCGTTCAGATTAAGTTTGAAAATTAGCTGAATCCGCCCACAGACACGCCACCTAGAGGCCTGCATGTGCGACCATCTCTAATTTAAAAAAATACTTTTTTCAAATTTTAGCTTTGTTACAATGCTGCTAGCGCACTCATTTTTGGTTTGTGATATTGCCTTGTAATTGTCTTTGAAGTAGCAGAAAAAGTTCACACCTTCGCTGTGAACCTAGTCTTCCCTGGAACCTGGACTTCAGTTTTTCTTTCCACTGGAAGGGGTCACAAGTCTTACCCAAAGGCCTAGCAACGAAAATCACTGAATTCGCGAAAATCTGCTATTTTGACCGATACACTCGAGAATCAGGCGCGTTTATAGAGGGAAAAAACCTAAAACCATGGTTAAAAAGGGAAGCGAACGTAGACTTAACCAGCGGAGATTAACAGCAAGTTAAAAAAAAAAGCTTTACCCTCGTTATCTCAAGAGGAAGACGAAAAGTATTTGTGCTGCATTAAAGTCATAGATATTGTCACATCTTGCCTACTGGTGAAAAGTGGGTTCAGTACATAACATGCAAAATGTATAAATTTTTTTTAAAACTTCATCATTTTTAAAATAAGCAAGAGATTCCTATATTTTATATTTATATTTCACTGTAAAACACAAAAGTTAACTAATTTTACTAAATTATTGGCCGTTTTTTCTTTTTATTTAAAAAATAAGATTTATTGCTTTTTTAGTTTCTGTTACAACCTACACCGGTCCATGTTACAACTTGCCCCATATGCGAGGTAAGTTGAAACACTATTTTCATTCACTAAGTCATTCTGACATATTTTGAATAGCTGTTACTGAGCCTTTGGTGGTTATAGTAGTTGAAACATGTCTTCTTAATTTGAAAAAGGTTTGGCTGACTTATGACAAAATTTCTAGGCGCAGCATAGGATTTAGTAAAAAGTGTCACTTTTAGCCCCACTGTCCCCTACAAGAAACCTCCAAAAAATCGTTTTTGAAAATATTTTAACGTTTTTGAGTCATATCTTTTAAGTTTTAGGAATAATCGCTACAGTTTTGTATAAAATTTCAGAAGACGGACTATACCACCCCTTATTTATTTTGAACTATACCTCCCTTTTATTTGAAAACTATACTTTACCCCGTTTGGAAGATAGAGGGGGAGACATTCGTTTTTTGACGTTTTCTTATAATTTTTATTAAATTTGAGATTTATAAAACAACTTGTACTTTGAATTTTTTTCAATTCCCGGTAGAATTTTTAGCGGTCCGCTCAAAAATGCAAAAGGTTTGCAAGTGTATTAAAAAGAAATTTCTAAAAATTTTAGAACTTTCGAAAATGACGTTTTTAACTTAAAGTTTTAAACTTAAATTTATTTTATTTAAACTTTATTTAGATTTTATTTTATTATTATTTTAAATAAAAAATAGCAAAAAAAGCTAAATTAATACCGTTTCGTAATATATACCGTTTCGAAAAAAAAATGTCAGACATAGACAATTTTCCGGGAACTTGAACAAAAAATAAAGGGGGGCTGTAATATTGCAAGACTTTTCAGATACGCTTAAAATCATTTAATCATTTAAGATTTACTAAAATGGTAGGGCTTAAAAATTTCTATAACTTCTGAGTTGTTTCCATGTTATCAACTTAATTCTTCGCAGGCATTGACCACTTGAGCAGCAAGCTTCCGGAGCGGTCCTTTTTGTCGGAGGTTGCTACCATCCTATGGAGTATGCAGACACAACTACCGGTCCATCGCACTACTTTAATGTACATATTTAGTTTTCCCATCATTTGGAGAATATATTGCACTTACTTGATTTTAATGTAGTAAAAAGGATAATAGCGGATATACAATGTTGATTAATCCAGTGCTTACCTGTAAAGAAAACAAACCCAATTTAGTGTCAAGATAAAAGCTGATATGCATGAGTTAAAAACTGTTAAAATAAATTAATAATATGCTTTACCAAATAAAAACAATTAAATCATTTTACAAAACCTACTTCTTATTATACCTAAATACATCGGTACCCAAAGTTAGTGAAACCTATGCTTCAAGTTGTTCGAAAACCTACTTCATTTAAAGACCCCAAACGGCAAGCTAAATCCAACAAGTAACCATCCACGTAATCAGTGTTTTCTTGCATGACGCATTCACAATGTACCTACCGACCGTGCGTTCAAAATCATTTTCCTCGCTGATACGTCCTCATCATGCAAGAAGCTCGTAAATAAAGCGGCAGACAACGAAAACCAATGTGCCCCCTTTGAAAATCTACAAAGGGACCACCCCTTAATGGGCAAACTGGGCTAACTTCTTTGCTCCAGCACCAATGTCTAATTCTAATCACAGCTGGAGTGCCTAAGGAGTCAAGCATTCGCATGCAGTATTTTGATCAGCGCAACATTTTGACGTGCTGCCTCTGGCGGGATCCTCACTCTCCGTGCCTGAGAAAAGATATTGAGATAGTGCTTCACGGGCGCACACTAACTATGCGGCAGTTACCTGTTCGCGTTAATTAACGATCCCTCAACTGATCGAATAAATTAACTGGAATGTCATGGCAGGCATTCCTCGATTGAGGGGTAAGAATGTGAACAGTACCGACCGAGTCCGACACCGTGAGAGACAGATCCACTTGAGTCGACGAAAATATATGAGTGTGATTAAAACTAGGACAAGTGACCCCGAGGATACTCCTGCGCACCCCCATTTCCAAGTGCCTGATCATAAATTCAACGTGCACTATTGGCATACGACTGATTGGATAAGATTTGCGATCATTCACCAGGCCTCGGCAGTGTAGTGTCCCGTCCCCGAAAAACACGTAAGTCGAAACCCACAACGACACAAGGATGACGCGAACGACACAGAAATGTGTTATCGAGCGGGGAATTTCGACATGCAACATCGCGTTGCCTCGTCGATGTAGCTTCTTACACAGAGCCACCTCAGTATCCGAAATCTGTGCCTGTCCAGGCGCTGTCTGTGTGTACGTGTCTACCTGGTTGGCTGGCTTGGTAGACGTGTTGTAAGCTTGTTCCAACTCTCGGATTCAATTCAAATTTACGAGAGTGATCATGTGAGCTCGCCGAACTGAAATGGGCGCCCTGCATTTGACACATTCTCGTACAATGTGCAATCGGCGACGCGACGGACGGTGCAGCAAAGAGTTGGGGACTCACTAACCAACCGCCGAGACAGCCGTCAAGATGCTTCAATGCTTTCGAAAGCATTATCATCGTCACATGTCGCTCACTAATTGATTTTTCTTGTCGCCTGGATGTTGGATTTGCTTCTTTTCCTTTGGATAAGGGGCAAGCAAAACTGAGGCTCAGCTCATAGCGACTTGGCGGGCGCAACACAACGGTGCGATGTCAAGTTTTCCATGTGGGGAGTTCCAGCGCTGACTCGATTGGGATTGGGACAAACCACACATATTAAAATGTATTACCATGCGAGGTGGTGGGAGAATCTGCAAGATGTTGATGATGTCTGCAATGGCGACGTTGTTTATGGTATTGAGAAGCTGTTTGCAGTTCCCGATGGCACATGGGTCATCACCCATGACAGAGTTCAGATAAGTATTTGCCAATGTGGTAGTGGTAATACTGGGTTGCGTAAAATTTCCCAAAGGTGTGGTAAGAAGTAGTAAAGTAAAGGACTCGTTCAGATGAGATGGGTGTTTTTCTGTATTGAGACTTGGCAGATCTTTATACCTACACAAAGCAAGAAAAGAGTGGAATCAATGCAAAAATATTGCGAGGTTTTTATTTATTGTGAATTAGCTACATATTACGGAAATTTTTAAAAAAATTTAAAAAGAAGTTCTGCATAAATGCCTCGTTTCTACACGAAAGTTAACATACACGTGGCGCGGATAAATATCTTAAAGTATTCCTCTTCGTAGAACTACCTTGTCTTGTGAAGATATTGTTTCTGTCTGTAAAGGGATGAAACTGTCACGCGATCGAGTATTTAGTGATTTCTAAGGATCGCAGTTATAACAACAATAGTGTTTCTAAATATTCACTTTGAATCGAAGGGTGAGCTTATGTCGCTAAGGCTTAAGCAAGTACATTTACCGAAAGTTGCTCATAAATAAAGCTTTCTCATATAAAAGAACAGGTCAACCTCGGCCAACCTGAGGTATCCCAATACCTATATAGTCTTCTGCTTTGTTATCCTCTGCGAATCGGTTAGTATAGGTAACCTAACAGTGTTCACTTGTGATGGTTTAACTTGTTCATTGAAAATTTCAATCAGGCCAAGTTTGAATTTTTCAATGGACTTTCCCGTTCCATAATTTTCTTTTAACTTTCATACACTGTTAGCAGAACGAATCAATCAAAAAGATATTGAAATATGCATCCCGTCGAGTGAAAGATACTTTACGTCGATAGCTCGTTGTAAGTACAACAGGTTTATCCATCAGTTTGCATCGCAAAACCAATACCTTTTGCCTTTCTAGACTGTCTCCAAACGCTTTCATCACCATCGCGTTGGGGCGCCTTGTGCAGTGTATCTATTAGAGAAGTTTTTTTTTTGCGGACAGGGTAATAAAACTGACATACAGCAATCATTCTATACATATACGTATGGATATGCACCTTCACTCTTGGAAGCGTTTGTTTGCCTCAGATCGTTATTACCTTCGGAATAGTTGACGTAAATTATCGATAACCATCGATAGTTTATGTCACCCCATTGACTTTGATATATGACGAGATTTCTCACAAATCATAAATAATAGCAAGTCCGGTGATAAATTTTAAATTTCCTCCGCCCAGACTATTGCGAACGGGGTTGGGATGTTGAGATAGGGTTTTTTTTTTTTTCCTAGATGGGTTGTGACGAATGATGGACTGCAGTTTGCCAGCAGCAGCAGCAACTTCATCATCAACAACAACATAAAAACGTCAGGGTAAACTGCATATGGCTGAGATTAGAATGATGAATGCCACCAAGCTACAGGTGACACATGAGAAAAGTTGTCTTCGTTGGAGCTTGGAATAGACTTGGAGCTATATCTAGGTGGGTGGTGTATGAAGTATGGGTGTCTGTGCTTGTAAATTTTTCCCACAATTTGCATTGCATGATGAGATATTGAAGAGAATTTATTTCGATTCAGAGATATCGACATGTAATATAACGGAAAGTTAGACATTTCAAAAAGGCAAAGTGATGAATAGATTAAAGCGAAGATAAATGCAATAAGATACAGCATTTATTGACATTAACGGTACGCTCTGCCGATTAATCCAACACTACATTTTGGCTTGGTGAAGTTTTTTGGAAACAACTACATTTGTATTATAAAAGGAACAAGTATGGGAAAGTGCAACAGTGCGTATGTAAAAACTTCGGTCCGTCTGCGACGAATTGCAAAATACGCTTATTCTACCTTAAAAGAAAACTGCCACGCCTCCAAAAAGTGAGGGGGATGTCAAAATATAATTGTTGAATGCTTAAGCTTAGGTAAGAAAATCACTTTTTTTGAAGCCACGTCCACGTTTGATAAAATTTTGACAAAATTTTTTTTTTTTTAATTACGAGTAATGCACCATTTTTTTTTTGGTTTGATATGAGGAGCATTGCTCTTAATAACGGTACATAATCCATAGAAAATTTCTACTGAATAAACTTTAACAGTAACTCCTCTGACGCTTTTTAAAATGGCTGGAAGCCTACTTAATTAGCCGTATCCAATTCTATCTGACCCGACTTATGTCACCTCGGGTGTACCTCAGGGTAGTCAGTTGGGACATATGTTGTTTCTCCTGCTGGTAAACGACATTCCGGATTTTATTTCGAACTCAAATTTTCTTTCTTTATTGTTTGCAGATGACGTAAAAAATTCTCAAGTGTATCAAAATCCAGCGGACTGCCTCCTGCTTCGACAGGACCATAAAACGTTACAAGAATGGTGCTTTTGGAAACAACTTATTCTTAACACAAGCAAATGTCAGTTTCGCTTTGTTATTCGAAAGTGCTGAAAAAACTATTATTCAATTCGAAACACCCCTCTCCTAAAAGGTACAGTATAGAAAGATCTTGGGGTTATTTTTGATTCGAAGCTGGACTTAAAGAGACACGTCGATTTAGTCGTCGTCTAAGCGCACTAATCATGGTTTTTTTTCCAGACACTGTAAGGGCCGATTTCACAGTGGCAACTTAAATAAAACTTAAGTGAGAAGGCTTCAATACTCAGCCTCCGTTCCGATTCCGCTGGCGGTTTAGCACATTAGCCGCAAGCTAAACATTCAATAAAAATTTTCAGTGCATCCTGTTAGTTTTAAGCCTTTTCCATTCCTTATTGTTCCATTGATATGATTTTCATTAAAATAAAAAAAAAATGGCATTGTTTTTTGTCTTTTTTTTCAGGTGACGATCCTGCCATCGTCACCTGAGAAAAAGGACTTGTTCTTTTTCACGGTCCCCACCTCCGCGAGGGTTTGACAAGCCCTCCGAGAGTATTAATTGTCTTGAAAAACTTCTCAAAGTGCCGTTCGGATTCGGCAAAAAATTGTAGGTCCCCTTGTATGTGAAGAAATCAACACACCAGCATACATTGTTGAGAAGTTGGCCCTGGTTCACCTCGAGCTGTTGCGCCACTCTATTTATTTATTGTTTTTTGTGAAAAACTTAAGTCGCCAATGTTGGTGACTTAAGTGTGTGATTGAAAAAAAAAGTCAATGTGAAAACGGAATTTCATCCTGAGTGAGTGAAGTGTCAGAACATATACTTAAAATTCGACTGTGAAAACGGCCCTAAGGATTTAAGAGATACTTATCCCTTGAGATCTTTGTATTTTTATACCCCATCCCATAGGATAGGAGGTATATTAAGTTTGTCACATACATAGTTTGTAACACAGTGAAATAATAATGGTAGACCCCCAAGACCTTAAGGGCATATGATCGAGACCGAACTCTGAATCGAATGAGCCATGTCCGTCCGTCCGTCCGTTTTCAAATGCAGTTTACTGAATATTTTTGCTCGAAATTGAAAAAAATTTGCTTAATATTTTATGTCGAAAACGCTTAGTTTCACATTTTGTTCATGCAAGACTTTGGGCCACGCCCACATTTTGAAGCAGAATTGAAGAAAAACCTAAAATTTTCCAGAGAAACTTAATTTCGACTGGCATTGAGCCTAATTTAGGAAAGTATGAAACAAAAAAAGTGGCAGGTTAGGTAAACTAGACTTCAGTCCAGATTTCGTTTCTATAAAGTTTTTAGCCACGCCCCCTTTTAGGGGTCGATTTTTCAAAAATATTGAATTTGAACCAAAAAATTGCATTTTTACGTACATTTAAGTGTAACTTGGAAATATCTGTGGAAATATCTTATAATTAAAAGATTGTTATTAGGGGCGGTTGGACCACGCCCCTTTTCGAAGTTTGCATTACTTATAAAATGTCAAAAAATAACTATGTCAAATTAATAACTATCAAATTGAAATGCTTGACTATATCAGCATTTTACAGTGTGGGATAGGATGAGGTATTCAACGGTCCGTTTTACGGACTGTAACTTCTGCGTACACACTGTAGCACTTTCTCACTGGTTCTTTTGTTCGCTTGGTTCTGGAGTACTGCTATGTAGTCCAGAATCCATTCTGTAGTGTGATTTAATTTTTTCCGTCGATTGGTTGTCGATTTCCTTAGGGGCATTGCTTTTTAATGCATCTAAAAATTACAGCTCTAAATATTTTTTAATATTTTCCCTTATTTTAATATTTTTTAAGCTGTTTATTTTTTAAAATAGAACAATATATAAAAAATTTAACTCTAAATAGAAAAACTTGTTAAAATATTAAAAAATACTTAGAAGTGTCAATTTTAGATGGTTTAATAAACAACTCCCCTGTGGACGTCGACAAATAACCAACGAAACGTCGGAATGAACGGAAAATAAAATATTTAAAAAAGAACGATCGGTCTATTAAAATTCCGTTTTTTCACTTAATCAAGTTAAGAAATTGGTCCAGAATTAATGCTTAGTTTCCACTTTGCTTTTTGGCTTTATTTCTACACTGTGGGCTTCCGTGCGCAATGGATAAAATAAGGCTGGTATTTTATAATGCAACTTTTTCATAAATAGATCGCTTGATTTTCCTAAGAATAAAAAGTTTAGACATTTTGATTTGACACTCTATACGGTATGTGGAGCATGGTGTAGCATGGTTGGCGCATGATATAGGGTAAAACTTTACAAAACGCACCAGTATACTGGCATGTATAAACTGAAGTTGCTACGCATTTACAACAAAACGCATAGAAATCATTTTCGGCCATTAGCCAACTGTATTATTGATAGTAGTATTTTGCGCGGCATTTAGCAATAGAAAATTTAAAATACCATTTTTGGCACCAAAACATTCTGCGGAGAGAAACAATAAAAAATTATTTTTTTTTTAAATATATGCACTTACTGTGAAATAAGAAAATCTAAAAAAAAATTATTTAGAAACTATATGAAAATGTCTTTTAAGCTCGTACAACAAAACAAGATTGTTTTTATTATTGGTCTTTGTTCCTATATCCTTCTTGTTCTTGGATCGTTTTGGAATCACAAATTTACAAAACGCTCCATTATAGAGTAGGTAAGTGAATACGCCCCACCTAAAACATTGAAATATTACACCTAACAAAGCTTTTTGTTTTTAGCGGTCCGTACAAAAATTGAAAAATGACCCTCCGTTGTCCGTCCATACCTGTAACTTTTGAACGATAAAGTCCGTGAAAAAAATGAGAATGCATGAACGGGCAATTTTTTTTACACGCATTTACAATTTTTTTAATTACAGTTTGAATATTGATGGTAAAAAATCTTAAAAATTATCTTAAAAATTTTTACAGCTAGATGAAAGAAAATTAAAGCATGCATCAAAAAAATATTGGATTTGCATAATAAAATCGCAACTTTGAAAAGTTTTTGAGAAATAAGGAAAGGAAAATAGATGCCCATTTTCAACTTATTTAACGTCATAACTATATTATCACTATAACTATCACTCTATTTAAAAATCCGATATTGGGCCAACATATTAAGCAGACAAAGGCTAAGAAAAGGCTAAAATCTTGAAAAAAATTTCGTCCCCACCACTATCTCCGATAAAGCATGGGCCAAATTATTTAAAAACAATACACAAATCAGGAATTATTTGTTATTTTCGGGGAAACTATAGAAATTGTTGAGTATTAAGCAAATTCTGAGATTTAGCTCAAAAACTTCAAAAACATTTCAAAAATTATTTTTCAAAATATTCTGGAATCTTAACGATGGTACCGATTATAGTGTAATTTAATTTGTATATAAAACATAAGGAGCATATTCTTAAACTCTTAAGATCTTTCAAAAATGGCGTATAACCAAAAATGGTAGAACCATAAAATTTTCTGAAATTGTTTAAAAAACAAATTAAAAAACTTACTTTTATAACCGATAGATAAAAAATCTGTGCTCTGAGTATTAGAAAAAAGTAACCGCTGCTAGCGCAAATTGTATGAAAATCAATAAAAATATAACATTATTCACATTTTTATTTATTACAACACAAAAGGTTCCAAATAAACGTTTTATGGATTTTAAAACAAAAAAATGCAGAAAAATGCCCAAAAACTGCGTTTTACCAAAAAAATCAAAAAAATTTATTTGTCACCCTGCGTTTGAATAAAAATTTTAATACCAAAACTTAAGATTCGGCTAAAATAAGTGCAGTAGACTTGTAAAAAAATATTAACATTACGTTGAATTAAATTAATGAAAAAATATCTTTTTTAAGAATCTTAAACTCGAATACAGGGCAAACAGTCAAAAATCTTCCCTTTATGAACTGCACTGCCAATGCACATATCATCTTAAAATTAAATTTAAAATTTTTTATAAATATTATATAAGCGAAACAAATGAGCTATCGAGATGCGCTGGGAAAAATTGATGAAATTATGGAACTCGCTACCCTTGAGTATCAAGGGTATAAGTAACTCCACAAGTTTTAAAACCGCAATATGTAGACACTTTTCTCTTGAGCAGCAATAACTTAATTTCACTTTTCATGCCTTTATGTTTCCTTTTCCTTTCTCTTTAAAACCCAACTTTCTAGTCTTATCTTCTCTAAAATCCAATTGCTATCTCCTAATTCTAATTCTAATTGCTATCCAATTTCTTAAATTTTTATTATAATTTTAATTTATAGTCACTTCTTATTTCTTAATTTAATTTAATTTTTTTTATTGCTTTTAAATGTTTAAAGTTTTTGTAATATTTGGATTTATTTTTGTTTTTGATTTAGTAATTTTTCTATGAAATGTGTACTAAGTACTATAAGAGACTTGAGTCTTAACGTACGTTCCGAAAATATTTTGAAATAAACTGAAACTGAAAATGACATAAAGTCCGAAATCGTCATTAAAAGAAATGAAAAACTAAGTCGCAAATATACTAAACAAGATTTTATATGCAAATTAAGCAATAATCCTAAACTAAGTCTTTGTTTTTTGTGTATGACTTCATACTTCACGTTTTTTGTTATATCCTATCCCATAGGATAGGAGGTATTATAAATGGCTCTTATTCGATATACTTGCTTTAAGTCCAATAAACTTGCACTATAAAATGATTTGTGCGTTAGCCATCAACGGAAATTGATACATTTTTGCCACGCCCACTTTCGGGCGCATTTTTAAGTATAAACCAAATTTTTTACACGAAAATGCAATCAACATGTGTATACCACTTCTTATAAAAAAATGTGAATAAAAAAAAACGATGATATTTGAAAGGGGTTGATGCCAGGCTCCTTTTTTAAGGAAAAAGATTCTGAACCGACAAATTCTTAACACAATTAAAGTTAATAGAAACTGAAATTTAACAACCAAGATTTTTGGCGCATTTTGGAGTTTGGGATGTGGTATAGAACGATTCGCCTAGGTGGATTGTAGCCCTCCCACTAGTTTTTATTATTATGATCAGTAAGCAACATTCCAGCCAAATGGTTTTTGGCTTGAATAAAAATGCAGAAGTTTTTTTTCTCTCGCTTTATATGGTTCTCAGGGTTCTGTTTTCGATTTTCAACATAGCTGCTTCTCAGACCCACCGATGGAAAAATTTGAAAATTTCTACTCCTTTTAGTTTTTTGCCAAAAAGTAATTTTGTTTGCTTTTCGGGTTACACCATTGAGAATGAAACAAAAAAGATTGCAATTTCCATAAAAGCATACCTAAGTTTTGTTTTTTGGTTTATTATTTTGGCTAAATTTTTTAACTTTAGTTTTACTCGCAGCTTTTTCGCTTGCAACTCAAAAACTATGGCTAAGTAAGGAAACACCTTGCGTTTTGCTAAAACTACTTTAAATGAGCGCATCAAAAAATAAATAAGTGTCTTCAGCCAAAGAACGACTTGCAAGTTAACAACAAATTGAATCACCAAATAAAAGCAATGAAACATTGATTTGAAAACTACCCGAGCAAATATCAATAAACAACTTAATAAATTAGTGTTCGAACTGTGAACTTACACACCAAAACTTTTAATGAAAGTAAAATTAAGTCCCATTCCCCTTTTCAAAATGAATGAACACAATTAAATATACAAAACCACCATTCCCACTATACAGTCGTTCGATCAGTCCATAAAAATCCTTTCAAATCACACTTTTCCAAGTGCAGTTTCGATAAATTTTCATGGTAAGTCCTAGAAAGGAAGAAAAGAAAAAAACAGCAGCTTCTTTCCGGTTTTTACTTGATTTCGTTTCTATTAGAGAAAAACAATCTAATAACTTTACATCCCTTCCTCTGCTCATGCACCATTTCAATGCACCGCAAGGACAAAACACCTATCGAACTTTGTGTACGTTTTACTTATGCGTCCCAACTCCGTCTCTATCTCTATTACTTCCTTACCAAAAGAGACTAAACTAGAACCCAAAAAATGAAGATGACAGCGTCAAGAGTTCCGAAAAAAAACAGCACCGCTACATACCCAGCAAAACACAACGACCGACGCGACAGTGGTTTATGATCCCCACATAACGAGGACATTCGAATGCTGTGCTGCAATTTCTTTCCGACTTTGGGGCCACCATCAATCCGTCCAACCCCTGCAATCATCCATGACCGACCCACCAGCCAGCGCCACCCACCCGCCCGTACGGCGATACGTAAACACAATTTTATTTTATTATTATTATTATTATTTTTCTGTGTGAGTTTCGGATACATAGCGAACAAGGATATTTCTCGAGTCCCTCTCCAATGCCTTGGCTCGTCCTGGTTTCAGTCATAAGTCAGACTTAATGTTCAAAGGAATTTTCATCCATCGTCCAAAATTGTGGGAAATCGATACAAAATAGCGTCGTCAAATAAAATTTTATATCCTTCATGGGAGAGACGCAGGATGGCGATGGGGGTGAGGTGGGCGAGATATAGGGCAAGAATCCAGTGGAAGGTTCAAGTCAGTTTAGCCACCAATTGAGGGATTGCCACACACTCACAAGAAGGAATATATATAATGTTGGATGGAATGAAACGACGCGAGGTCGAAGTCAAAATGATTTTTCGAAAATCTACTTTGCGAGCTCGATCCACAAAGACGGAGAAGACGAAGAAGAAGTAGCTATAGTTGAAGACCGACCCCCGGAATGGCATGGCGATGATGTTCGTTTCGAGAAACTCTAAAATTTTATGATGCATTCAGAGAAGTTTTCGGATGGCGTGGCGAATGGATGTTAGATGAATGTGATAGTAAGGTTGGATTGGACTTTTGACGAAGGGTGTTGGGGGGGGGAGGAGGAAGAGCAGACCAAATAAATTTGGTTACCATAAGAATTCTGAGATGGTTTTCGGTGTGGGGTGTTGTTGTTGTCAGTGTGGAGCGTGAAACGAATGTGTGGATAAAGGAGTTTCAATACTGATGAAAATTGATATTGGAAAGAGTTTGTAATTGTAGAATGTTTGTTGTTATATGTTGCGAATCTTGCATCAATTAGATCTTGGCAGACACAAAATATGAGTCTATGTCGCAGAAAATAATTCAGCGCGGGTAACTTAAACGATACGTTGTCCCCCTCTTAGGCTCGTTATGAAATACGACGCAGTCATTTCTTTCATAGTAGCGAAATATTTTTTGTTGAAGCATGTGCCACAAACATCTCATGCTGCCGCGCGGGGGGGGGGGGGGGGGGGGCAATGCGAGGACGCCAAGCGGACTTTTGCTGACGTTTGCAAGCCGCTGCCTCAAAATAAATCTGCGAAAGTTCGAGATCTAAACCGGCTTTTGAAATAGGAGGAGAATCATCTTTTTAGAAACTATAAAGTGGGGTAATTAGTACTGATATATCTCTGCTTTGTAGTTAAAATTGAAGGGATGGACAGTCTTATTAACAAAATTAACTTCGCATCACAAGTCCCAGTTGAAGTTATTTTTCCTCACTTTTCGGCTTGCGAAAAACATCCCTCGATCGGGGAAGTGCCTAATTTAGAATCATCTACCAGCCGCTGGAGAATGTTTCTTTCTAGGCCGGGCGTAGCTAATAAGCAATAAGCTACTCGGGCACGTTTCGGTCATAGAATAGAACAACTGATGTGAAGAACTTGGTTCGTCGTCGCACCCTTCTGCAAATTCTAATTTAAAATTTCTTTTGCCCATTCCGAACACAACCACGCGTTCTCGTATTATTCGCGCCGCGGTATGGGAATAATCACACATTTTGCATTTACATCACATCCTTGATGCGAAGCCAGCCAACAAACATTTTGCCTCCTCCATTGTCTGGGTTTGTCCTTCCTATACTGTTTTCCACTCGCGACTACTACGATGATAATAAACTTGCTTCAAACGGTACCAGCAACAGCAGTTATTTCCCCCAAAATCCTTCCACCTGAGCAAGTGCACAGCACATCCTTCCGCTCTAAGTCGATATATTTTTCTCGCCAAAAAGAAAGGAATCCAATGTTTTCCATCCTCGCCTCGCTCTTCGAACAACCCGCTCAACTTTGCGAAAAATTTCTTTTTATGACGGACCGATGGCACCACCGAAATCACAATCGTAAACAATGAGGAATTATGACGAAAGCTTTCGCAAAAGGATCCACTCACACATCTGTTTCGCAAGCACTCACGTAGCATGTCCCTAACTCATGCACTGGTGGGTGAGGACGATTGCGTGTATGGCTGAGTGTGTGTGTGGATGGGTGAAGTGGGTGTGGGAGATGATTTTTATCCACCCCATGTGATTTGCAACAGCATCACTAGCACTATACCCACTGCTAACATGGAACGTTGTGATTCTTTTCGAAAAATGATTTCAGTTGTTTTTTTCTTCTTCTCCTCGGTAAAGCATTTAATTCAAAAGGGATATTCTGGCGAAGCTGTGAGAGGAACTCTCAGTGGAAGTTAATGCGTGCACGTGCTAATGGCGAGCAGGCTGTCAAAATGACGCGGCGGTGGTGAGCGAATTGTGGAACAAATGCCGATGCCGAGAGCAAAAGCAGGACCAATGCAATGGCATATCCTTGAGAAATCATTTCGTTTTATGGATGCGTTATGGGTCGAACGAGGAATGGAGCATTTATCTACCACTCAGAGGGCTTTGCTCACCCCACCCTACGGCCAACTCCCTGACCGACTTATTTAGCGTCAGAGGAATTATGTGCGATACGATTTCGTCATTTTGAGTTTTCTATTTCGGCTAACGAGTACGTGATTTGGATTCATTGATGGCTTTCAAGGATGGCGTCGACGTCAATATCAAGATGTGTTGTATTCAACAGTGTTGGGGGAGAAAAGGTAGATCGATCAATTGAAATGCGAGTACGGCGCGGCGGAGCAAATGGAATAGCAGCTGCTGATGCAAAAAAAATCCAAATTGCTTTTACATTGGCTTTTTGTTTGTTCGTTATGACGAAGGATGGAGACGCAAGAGTATAACAAAATGCATACAATTCCTATAAAACGGTGGCTGTGACCGAAAAAACTAAAATATCTGCATGCAAGCGAGGTAAATTACAAAGAGAAGCTTTGACTATAGAGGAAAGACTTCAATCGGCCGGCGGCATCCCTGTATATCGATTGAAATTTTAAACCAACAGTATACATACGTTAGGCTCACCGTGTAACTGGACAACACGACAGCGACGAAAGGTTTTTAAGCTTCTGGTAGGTAGTCGCATAAAGAGCACTACTTATGTTTGAGCACAATAACTGCCATTCAGGAAGATTAAAGAAGTACAAACTAACAATATCATGGATGATATCATGGATGAATATCATGGATGATATTTCTATTCCTGGTGCTACTGATGGCGATTGCCAAAAACCACCCGTAGTATTTTCGACTACGGTCGGGGCACGGGTTTCGGAGGCCCCAACAATATTTTTAACCCACCCAGCGACTCGTGCAACTTGGTATCCGACCCGTTTGGAAATCTGAGCATAAGTCAGGCTGCTACCCACTGCACTGCCGCTTTAACGGGCTCCTGAAGATGCAAGCTCGAGGTACTCCTGACAAAAGGTCGGCGGGAGAGGGGAATGCAGCTCCAGCTGTCGATAAGTCGTCCAAAAAAGGTTCACGAGCTGCTACTCAAGTCGCCCCCTTGGCGTTTTCCATGAACCGGGACAGGACGGCGGAAGTCCCACATCCTCGGCAAATCAGTCCCCTATTGACCCGAAAAACAAGTACATATATTCTTGTTTCTTGTGTTCAAGCTTTTCAAGAAATACCCCCCTCGGGCCCATTGTCTGCCTGCGCACGGTCTCCAAGTAAAGCCGGTGATACTTCTATCGAAGGCTGATGGCGAACGAATACCGGACTCCTACTGGCATGAGTCCAGGAAGCGCATCTACTGTTAAGGCCCAACCAAAATAGGCTTAGGTGGGATTAACCTTAACGAAAATCCCACTCAAGTTCTACCAAACGCTTGCGGTGTCCATTATAGAGTTATGTTATTTGACACAGTAGTTATTTGACCGGTACCAGCTGTCAAATGTCCGCGTCGAATCTCTCAATGAGTTGGGGGTCTGCCGTCTTTAACCAACAAAAGTTAACGAAAACTCAACGAAATCGAGCAAAAGTCTATTATGGTCGTGGTACACGAATTGTGTTTAGGATAGGACATTCACAGAAGCCGACTTAAGCTCAAGTCTATTATAGCTAGGCCTTATGTGCCGCCCATGCACTGGTGATGGATGCTGGTGTTGTGATCTTTACTTGTGCTGCAGACCAGTAGACAGAACTTTGTCGGCGCCACTCGCCGGACGCTAGGTAAGGTTAGGGTGGGGGGCTTCCCCCTCTAAGCAGAGACACACTTAGACCAAATGAGATCCATTGTGATATCACTTGTAGGAGCGGAGTTACCAGCCTGAGGGCCTAAATGATAACTACCCGGTTGGGTGGGAGGGGTCTAGGCAACAAGTGACGCTGTTAACCTGTATTGGAGGTCACCAATTTATTGTTGATTGGCCCAAGACTTACCCGAGGGTAATGGAGGCTGGAGGTAACCGTTTCGGCGTGAACCTCAGTCTGAAGGGTTGAAGGGGGCCAGTGAGAGACTTCCTGAAGAATGATGGTCTCGTAACTGTTGGACTTTAGACGGGAATTTTTCCTTGAGGATGAAGGGGGCGCGTTTGATCCGGATTTGGGGGGAGTAGCTTGAGGTCGAGGGGTTACTTCTACAGGGAGGTGTGAGGTCAGTGAGGAATGGTTTTTATGTGAGAAAAGCCCGGCAGGGGCAACCAATTTCGGTAGAAGTCTGTGCCAATTGCTTCTCTGTTAACAATTATGGGAAGGTGCAGGGTGTAACACCCAATTAGGTGTATACCCTTGCAGGGGGGAATACTCAGGCAAGAAGCTAATATAGGCCCGTTTAACACACACCCGGCAGCCGGCTAACCAGCACCGGCTACCCGGTTTTTTGTATGGGCAACCGTATTGATGCAGTACTTCGCGAAGTTTGGAACCAGGAAAAGACTTCACAAAGAAACAGATAAGTTGGTTTTTTTGAGTCATCCTGAGAATATTCTGTCCAAACCCTGTCCCAAGCGAAGTTCTTTAACATAGAACGTCAAAAGTAGTAAGCATGATTAACCGATGTAAGTTGAATGCGGACTAGAAAAATGGCTTTTTAGTACATAAAAGAATATTATTTGCTGTAACTTTAAGCGTTTCATCTATCCGCAATAGATTCTAATCCTGCGCTTTAATACTTTGCGGCGTATTAAGCCCGGGTATGTAAGTCCAATTAGTCATGTCATTTCGTCCATCCGTTCGTGTGTCGGTAGTTTTAAGACTACCTACTCTATAAAGTTCCTATAGTTTAATTTTGAACTATAGTCTTGAACTAAAGGAACTTTATATCAGTGTTTTCTAGGTCCTGAAGCAGAAGAAGCACAAGAGTGTAACTGACACGTCCACCTTTTTATTAGAATAAAAAAAAAAAAGCATTTAGGACGCTCAAGTTAAGTTTATTATGGAAAAAAACATAAACAATTATACACCAGCATTTTTATACTCGACCGAGGGTATATAAATTTTGATGCAAAGTTTCTAACACAGTGAAATAATCACCGTAGACCCTTAAGACCTTTTAGAGATATAATCGAGACCGACAGGTGAATCGATTAAGCCACGTTCTTCCGTCCGTCTGTATGTGTGAAGGTTTTACGTCTTCAAAATCAAGCTAGAGAGCTGAAACAGTTGGTACACGGCTTAGCTCTTTTGTTGCACAGACAAGGTGTGAAAATTGGCTCAATCCGTCAACGGCCACGCCCACTAATGGCTTTAATAGAGACAGCCTCTATTTCACATTTTCTTTCAAAATGCCTTTTGGTCAAGTTAGACAAGGCACAGGAACTTAAATTTTGGTTCTGAGCAATATTGGCCCAAGTCCTTATAAGTCGACAATTGGACCGCCCACAATATCGACCATGCCCACTTTACACATGTTAGATATTTAAAAACCCGATTTTTCAGAAAGTTGAGTACAAATCGAAAAAAAATTCTAGGGCAAATGTTAAAGATATAATTAGTTGCTAAGTTTGCTCCATACAAAGCTTTGAGCTCCGCCCACTTTTAAGGAGCGTTTTTAGGAAAAAACTTTTTTTCTGAAATAATTTTCGCTTTTACCGTATTTTCTCATGATTCTAACGAAATTGCAATTAGTTGATATTAATTTTAAGCCCATTCCCACTTTTAGGGGCGTGGCCTATACAAATAATATCTGAATTCGGGCCAAGAAACTTTAAGATTTAGTGTTACATGGTATATAGAGTCGGGTCGGGTATAAAGAAGTTTGTCACGCAAAACCCTTGCACTTACTCACTTGTTTTTAATCGATGCTGTATAGCAGGAGAGGCGGTACACAGTCCAAGTAAAGCTTTTTGATAATTTTTGTTCAGCGTTCTCTCTTATATTCATTCACTTTCTAATAAACATTACAAATATTTTTTCTACAAGATATTTTAAACTTATGATTTCACTTTTTAAATTGTTACCGCACATAAGATTCCAAAGTATGGAATGTGTCATAGAAACGCTATCAGAATCACAAAATAGCTAACAAAAGAAATTGAGAAAAAATGTAACCACACTCCGAAGCCTTACAGTCAAATCAAATTTTTTACTATGCGGCAGATAACCAAACCCAAATAGCGCCATCACCATAAACAACAATTATGAACCACTAAATCTCTCCCTTGTTCACTAACTCACTCACTCGTGTCCACGCGAGCAATCACATCCTCATCCATCAGAGCTATGTCACGGCTGAAAACTTGTCCAGGAAAAAAAAGGACACTTTCATACGCCAAATAAAGCGGACAGGCATGTGCATATTGTTTGGTTGTTGGTGATGCTTCGCTGCTGTCTCATGATCAGTTCCAATAAATTATTTAATCAACCCAACTGGAGGACGACGACGTCAATGACAACTACCACACGACGACTACAACGACAACGAACGACGACGACCACGACGACAAAGTGCACTAAATTCAGATTTTTGAAGGCTGAGTGTTGTATAGCATCATCATCGTCATCATGTCCAGGGTTTAGTCCAACAGGATAGATGGCACCAAAATGACCGAGTAAATAACATCGAAAGGAAGACAAAAAAAAAACTAACAAATTGTGTGTGAAAAAAATGCAAATGCACACAAAAACAAACGAAAGGATCACAAGAATGTGACAGACGGGAAGAACGACATCGAATTGGACCGAACCTGAAGCAGATGAATTCTTTTCGACTTTAGAGGATGGAGATTCATTGGCCACTTATGGGGCTGGAGGACGAATTTATTGCATGTTAACACCGTTTTCGCTTCTATTATTGCTGTCATTTGCAAAGACTTTTTTGTTATTGCGCAGCACAGCATATACACAAATGACAAAGGCAGTTGACAGGTGATGTATGTGTAATGATAAGTGACAAGACGAAATGTGAGGGTTAAATAGAAATTACCTTAAAATAGTAAAACAAGTAAGAAAGAAGTCGGCAAACAATTGACGCAATAAACCAAAATTAATTGGCCTTATGTTCATTGTATGAAGAGTTCACAGCAGCCTGCAAGCCTTCCGTTCACCCCTTCTTAATTTAATCCACCCACTCCCAACAAAAATCGGATACTTACTCACCCCAGAACAAGAGCAGCGAGGGTTTAAGTACACAATCTTCTTTCAAAGCATTCAATTGTCCTTGATGAACTTAAAATAATGTCCTTGAAAAGTAGTCAACTGAACTATACGGAGTTTTTTTGAAATTTCACTGACAAGCCCTGCATCAGAAACCCGTTAATTGATTAGGCGCCTTCTCGGAACAAGGAAAATAATAAGAGCAACAGTTACAAAAAAAAAAAAAAAAAAAAAATACATTACAAAAAGTTGGCTGACCCACACTAACCTAAATAAAGGCTCACTCATTCCCGCAGCAGTTCGTTGTCATGTCTGCCAATTTTCGTCTCTTTAGTACTGGCTGGCAAAATCTGCATAAATTTCCCGGCAAACAAGATTCTGGCCAAGATAAGTGGACTTCCATGTGCCTCTCGACGATCTTTAACCTCTCGCACTATGCCTCACTGTTGTATGGTGATGCTCCAGTTGCCGAGAAGAGGATAAAGAGCTTAATGGACACTAAGAATTTTCATCTTGTGTGACGAACTACCCCACAAATCCCACATTCACACGACACGCCAACGACAACTATACTATACGACGACGAGGCTCTTACTCACTCCTATATAAGAGCTAAGAGATTCTTTGACTTTGAATTGTATCTGTTATTCTATATCCTTTGACATTATTCTGCTGTCTTAACATCTGCACACACATATGATGTGTGTGATCCTGGAAGGAACTGATTTAGATTTATGGTAGTTCGAAACGACGAAAGTCGTTCTCTGCTGTAAGGAAAATTAAACAGAAAACACACATGAAGTGTCCTTTTTAGCTTGTTCTTCCCATAGTTGGTTTCTTCATCTTCCCAGTGACCTTTTATACTATGCAGACGTGGATGTATGGGAATGATTGTCTGTACATGGTTTTGTTATTTATGCTATAGCCTAGCTGCATTCTAGAGTAAGGAAGAGTGAATGAAGGACGACATTTTTGGCTAAAAGACTGTCCGACCGATAGATATCTTTAAAACACAATTTCTTAATTTTTTTTTTCTATTTTAGTTCCCTACGATGTGATGTCTTCTGTGATGTTTGTATGCGTATATGTGCTGTCATGTTGTATCCACCATACCACCCACTCTGCTGCCCGACACTTGAACGGACTGGAAACTGCTTTCTGTGTCGTCTTTGTGTCTTCCAGAGAAACAATCGCATTTGAATTTTATTGCTTTGCCTGTCAATGGGCATCTTTAACTTTTCCAATTGTAGGACATGCAGCAGCAAGTCACACACAACCGTCTCATCCCCATATCAACCAGCCAGTGTATAGACACATGCACAAGGACAATGGTTCTTGGCTATGCTAATTCCAAGTTTGTTTGGCCATCTCGAAGTTGAAATGGAAATCGATTTGACATTCTTTCTCTTGAGTAGAATTTTCTTTTTCGTGTGGAAGCCGATTATGGTTGGCGTTATGCATGTGTGTGTGTGTGTGTGTGTGTACAGGATGACAGATAATTTGATAGTTTCTTGTTATTATCATTCGATGTGGTGTGCTTTGTTTTCGTTGATTTATTTGACAGCATGCAAATGTGATTTTTAATTTCTTGAGGTTTCCCATTGATTTTGGTCAACCAGCCATCGGGTTCGAGGCCAAAGGACTGGTTATTCCGTGACATAGAGGCATTTGTCTGGGGTTTACGTCGAGTGGGGCCCAAAAGGTGAGGGATGACTGGAGGTAATAAATTCTAATACCTCAGATGTTTTCATAATTCGCTGATTCGTTTGGGCTAATTAATACTTAAGGCATTGCGACTGTGAGTCTGACAATGTTCGAAGGGAATTTCGGTTGGCAGTTTCATTTCAGATGTGGCGTTAAGCTACCCTTACCCTTGAAGTAGTCAAAACTCCGCAGACGACGTACGTTGGACATTGGACGTTGGTTTTAACTCCGTTGGAAAAGTCACACAGGACGAGGTCACATCCGTTGAAAAGCATGATTCGATACCGATATGAAATGTTCCTTCCACTGCTTGAGCTGATCCTCCTCCGGAAGAAGTCGAGATCCGTCTAATCCGATCACATGGTGATTCTATTAACAGCCTGTAAACTTGTTGGGGTTTTCGGCTGCAATGCCGAACCAGCATATGCAACCAGCATAATGTAGTGATCCCGAAGTAAGCTTAAGTACGTCTTCCTTTGTTGCACATATCCAAGAGTCTGCTTCTGAATCGGCGGGTTAAGACGAAATAGTAAATTTTATTGGAGGCTGCTCGGTTTAAGTTACCAGTCGACACCCACCTGATTTTGTGACTTGTCTTGCGCTTAAACACGTTGACACGTATAATAAGGCGATTGGCTGTACAGGAATAAACAAACGTTTCGGCGCTGTCATTCGGGTTGCCTAGTCCATACTTTTTCATAGCAGGCTTGAGCCTCGTAGTCGTTTGCTACCTTAACCTAAGGTCTCCATTCAACATGGCGATATTTTCGACCGGCATTGAGTCGCAAACAACCCGCAGGCGGCTTTAAAACCGTCCTTATCGTACTCAGAAGATGAATCAGTGGGCAACTTAAAGTGGTAATCGTTAGATCATTCCTTATCCAGGGCGCGATGACGGTTTCATTGAGGAGTAGATTTTTACGTGGTACGGTTTTTTGGCCCACGCACAACCCCAATACTGAAGGACTGATTTTTAAAGCGTTGGTTTACTCTTTTCGCGAAACAATTGTGCGATTAAGTTCAGCAAGTCTAATCAAAGAAGCGGTCCAGACCAGTATCCGGTGGTTACCGCATATGGAGGTAACATACGATGCGTAATCCCAGTTACAACACTGGGTCTCACTAAATTGACAAACGCAATCAATTATCAGATAAAGATTAATACTACCTCTTCAAGATCCCCGCAGGGGCGGTTCACTTACCTAGTTAAGGTGACTGGAACGACGACCGACCCCGCGGACACTAGTTTGCTTGCGGGGTCAACCCCAAACCCGAAATTATGCCTCTTCCACCCATTCCCCATCCCATCCAAAATCATAAATGAATGGAGCCCAAAAATTTTCTACTCCAGGTGGTATTGGCAATTGCCAAAACCCACCCGTAGCCGCTATGACTAAGGTCGGGGCATGGCGTCTGGAGGCCCCAACATTCATTTATAAAAAAAACAAGCTATAGCAGCAACCTTCGACAAAAGACGCTCCACAAGACGCTTAAGGCATTTGGTCGAGCTTTGGTGCAACGTTAACTCTCCCCTTAGATTTAAATTTCTTTTTCCAATCCCAAAATCTTGCGTTCGGCGTTTAGGGTTTAGCTTTCTGCAATATTATATCCTCTACTTTACGCATATATCCTACGATCGAGAGGTTTGTGTAACCGTAAGTTGTTATGTAACCGTAGGTTGAGTTAGGTACCTTTCCCCGATCAGCAATAACACACTTAGACCAAAGAAGGCCCATTGTGATACCACTTTTGGCAAAGGCTAGATTACCAGTCCCAGGCGACAACCTAGATGATAACTACCCGATTTGGGTGAGTTGGTATAAGCCTGTTCCGTATGAGGTCACAAATTAACGGACTTACCTGAAATAGGGTAACGAAGGTTGGGGGTAACCGTTTCAGCGTGAATCGCTGAATACTCAACAAGGTCACTATACTCAACAGGGTATAGTGTGAGGTCATTGAGGAGTAGTGCTAAATGAGAGGGCATGGCAATAGCAACTGATTTCGGCATAAGACCGCACCTATTGCCCCTTAAGAATTAGACTCAAGGATGGGAAATAGCACGGTGACCGATTTCGGTCAGGCCAAACACTGATGCAGGGTAACCGTTTTTGGTGCAAACCCGTACTCAATTTTTTTTTTTAATTAACTCGCGAACAAGGATTGGTTACCCTTAGGTTAGGATGGTTTAGTTAGGTGGCTGTCCCTGCTAGGCAGGGACACACTTAGACCAATTGCGATTAACTCGCGAACAAGGATTGGTTACCCTTAGGATAGGTTGGTTAAGTTGGGTGGCTGTCCCCGCTAGGCAGGGACACACTTAGACCAAACGGGGTCCATTGCGATTCCACTTTGTAGAACCGGAGTTACCAGCCCGAGGACTTGAATGTTAATTACCCGTTAGGTGAGAGGGGTCGAAGCAACCAGTGACGGTTTAAGCCTGTGCCGAAGGTCACCAATCAACGGTTGAATGGTTGGGGACCTACCCGAAGAGGGTAATGAAAGCTGGCGGTAACCGTTTCGGTGTGAACTGTCCGCAAGGTTGAGGGGACCAGTGAAAGACTGCTGGTCCCGTGACTGACTCCAGATGGGAATTTTCATTGAGGATGGGAGGAGTGGGGGTTAGTAAGGATTGGGGAAAGTAAGCTAAAGTTGAGGGATAACCGATTTCGGTGTAAGCCCTCGTCAAAAAAAGAGGTGGGATGTCAGTGAGGAATGGTCGCTTTATGAGAAAACACGACTATCGGTATAACTCGGTGCCTGTTGATTCTCCGCTAAGAATCATCCTTGACGATGGGAAGGTGCAGGGGTAACCACGTTGGATGTGAACCCTTGCTGGGAAGGGTTAAATCTCATGTAAGAAGCTGATGCGTAAAGGCGTTCGGTGTAAGCCCGTACTACGGGCGACTCACGTTAGAATTAGGGGAGGGGGAATAGGGGATAGGGAAAGGGAATGTAGATAACCGAAACGGTATGAACCCGTGAAATAGGGATTATGTGCTGCTGATCCCGTAGGAGTGGAGGGACGGGAGCAACCGAAGCGTTATAAGTCCACACCGGTCCGGTCCTGTTAGTCTTTATTGAACGTCCGAAAGTTCAAGGGTGAACTGATGCGTAATCGATCTTTGGCGAGTATTACGGAAAAATTACTGAAGAGGAGGAATGCAATTGGCCATTTAAAAGGAACAATGTTTGTAAAAAAAAAAGATATGAAAGAGACGTTGCGTTCATATTCAAGAGAGTCTAGATTTCGCAATGTTTCCGTCTTCATAGTTTAATCTTGCGTTTTTAAATCCGGCTTAGCAGGTGCAGTGGTGTTTTAGAAACATCAGCCTATACATAGTTCTATTCTAGCTTTGGGCGAATGTAGACATAACGCAAAATAGCTAAATCAGAAGGGTTGAAATGTTTTTTATGTCTGTTAAGGAAACCTAGACATTTTGCAGCGTTCCTGGCGAAGTCGAATATGTGGTCATTCAAGTGGACAATCATGTGGCAACTCAAGTCAGAATTAACCTTGTTGTAATGGGAGAGGTAGGGGTAACCGAAGCTGTATGAACCTGGAGAGGTGAGGGCAACCGAAACGGTATGAGAGCGTACCACACCAGTCCTGTAAGGAAAACCTTGCGAAGTGGTGGAGTGGGGGATGGTGGTATTTTTGTCGTTTACTGTAGCACACAACAGACAGATGGTTTTAAAAAAAATCAGTAAAACCGAATCAGTAAAGCCGAAATTTTTATACTATTCTGACTACGTGCTTTCGGATATTTCGTTTGATGGAGACCTTGGTCGATTTTTATAAGGAAGAAATTTTGGGAAACACTCAGGGAGAAGAAGCAGGGCAGCTTTTTCCCTATTTTACCAAGTCCAACCAATTTTACTCACTTCAAAATTAAATTGATTTGGTGAGGATTGGGTTTTCTAGGATGAAAAGTCGATCAATCGATAGCTCAAAGCTTAACTGCAGTTAATGAAGGTGTGGCAGAGTTTCTGGTAGATTAAATCTCATCATCTCTTTCGTTTTCCGGAGCATTGTTGCTTTTTTAGATAAATTTAATGACGGCTCCTATAAATGAAAGGTCCTTTCTTTAGGCAAAAGTATGTATATTGGCCAAGGAAGTGGTACAGCCACTTAAGAAATTCGCATATCCTTTAAATGTCCAGGCAAACATTTTTGGAATTTGTTTTATGAAACTTGATAGCATAAAAACCAAGGGAAGGGAAACCAAAAAAATTAAAATGCCGATGGAATTAAGGCATAAAGCCAACTTAAGAAATATTACCAGTGACATGCAAACTAGCACGTCCAGCGACAAAGCAGATCTGGTATATGAGCTCCACCTCCATCCTCATGCTTTATTAATTCAATTCAGGCTCTGTGGTCTGGGTCATTCTATAAAGTTTGCACATAGTAGAGGAAGTAACAACGCACTAAATAAATTTTTATTCGATTACAAAATCATCACACTTCAATTCTGTCAACAACAGGGACGATAAAAATAAATTTACCAGGTTTTACCAAAACGCACTTTATTTTGTTGTGATGACTTCCTGGGCGTGGCACATTTTTGCTGAGTCTAATTCGTACATCCGACTGAGTACAGTTTATGTACGGCATGTCCCTGATTTTGAGGCCGATGATGACGAACGACTACGACAACAATGATTACGATTTACTTGTACATTATATCTGAATATGTGAGCGGTGACGTTGGAGACGTCAAGAACAAGACAAGGAAAATCTAAAACAGACCGATTTTTCGGATCTGATTTGTTGGTTGCCCATCAAAGTGATGTCAGTGTCACCTGCAGACGACAAGGGATTAAGTAAAACAGAGAGGCGGGGAGCACAGGACTTTTATCTGTCACAGAGGATATAAAATTTCATACACATGATTACGAGTTTTTGTGGTAATGTCGACGACAACGACGACGACAAAATGGGGTGGTTGTTGGTTAAGAAGGGTTACTATGTTAGCTCAAAAAAATAAAGAGGCTTTCTTGTGCTGCGATATTATGGAAGAAGGCATTTATTGTCGACCCATGGATTAATGAACGCGACATTGGAATTTGTAACCTGCGGCATCTTTTTTTCGCTTTTGTCGGAATGTCACACGCACTGGGTAAAAAGTAATTCAGGAAGGTAATCCCATCATCGCCAATTCTCGTCACTCAGATGTAAATCTGTTTAGGCTAATGTCAGAAGGTGCAGAGGTATATTATATTACAGGAGTTCTCCGGTAGACGCACTTTTTTTTCCAGACGAATGATGTCTGCAAGTATGAAAAAATGTGACGAGTTAATGTCTGAGGGTTCGAGAGAATAGATAGAAGCGTATTTCACATTTGTGTAGGGGAAGTCTTAAAAAATAATTATAAGGGTGGGGAAAAAATTTTAAGCGGTACCTTACCTGTCTGCATTCACCTAAAAATACAAGGTTAATTTTGCATGGAATACCTATATAAAACGACTTGAAAATATATCTTCTAGAAGAATATTGCAATGTTTATACTGACTTTTTTCAATGTGTCAAAATTGCATTCTTGTGCGGTTGTCCTCATACTTTTTGTTCGTTGTCCAAAATGGTTATGTAGGTATGGATACACAATATATAGAAAATGCACAAGAACATAAGGGTAATATAAGGGTTGTTCTCCTAGGGTTTAGAACAACCCTATAAAAAAACAGTAAGTAAGTGCTACAGTGTGTACGCAGAAGTTACAGTCCGTAAAACGGACCGTTCTATTACACATTGTAAAACGCTGATGGCATTGTTATTTTTTGACATTTTATAAGTAGTGCAAACTTCGAAAAGGGACGTGGTCCAACCGCCCTTAACTGCAAACTATCAATTATAAGATATTTCCAAGTTACGATTAAATATACGTAAAAATAAAATTTTTTAGTTCAAATTCAATAATTTTGAAAAATCGACCCCTAAAAGGGGCGCAGATAGAAACTTTATATGAACGAAATCTGAACTGAAGTTTCGTTTATCTAACCTGCTACTTTTTTTGTTTCATGCTTTACTAAATTTGGCTCAAGACCAGTCGAAATTACGTTTCTCTGGAAAATTTTAGGTTTTTGTTAAATTCTGCCTCCAAATGTGGGCGTGGCCCAAAGTCTTGTATGAAAAAAATGTAGAAATAAGCATTTGCTACATAAAATATTAACCAAAATTATTTCAATTTGCAGCAAAAATATTGAGTAAACTACATTTGAAAATTTACCTTAAAATAGATGCCACGCCCACTGGAGGAGGCTTACCAATCAATTTTTTCTTTTTTGTGCCAAGCATTCATTAGGAGTGTCAAATTTCAACCTTTTAGAACGTCTTAAAGTTTTGAAATCTCTGGAGGTAGTTGCACATTTGCACATTTAGACCGATTGTGGGCGTGTCTTTGGGCGGATTTCAAAATTTTTTTCACTTGTACTGCTTCGCATGTCATGGGCCTTACGTACGAAATTTCAGCACCCGAAATTTCAGCTCAAAATGTAGAGCCTAAAAACATGTGACAAACAGACGGGACGCGACGGCCGGACGGACATGGCTTATTCGATTCAGAATTCGATCTCGATCATATGCCCTTAAGGTCTTGGGGGTCTACCATTATTATTTCACCGTGTTACAAACTATGTGACAAACTTAATATACCTCCTATCCTATGGGATGAGGTATAAAGAATATCAAGTAACCCACAAGTAGGCGGGATGAAAATTTTTAAAGAAACATACCCTGTCCCGTAAGGTAATCACAAAAATAGGGAACTATAAAACTGGCTTTTAAGCAATTTGTTTTTAAAGCCAGGCTCACGGAAGTAAGCAGAGTTAAATTAACCAAAAAGTGGGCGTGATCTGAGTGCGCTAAAACAAGTTGATCACACCTGGGACCACACAGTTAAAATTTGACTTACATAAGTGTGTGTAAGAAATTAAGTTGAATACACATCCAGGCCTAATGCGTTTGAATAGAATAATTTTCCAGTTTCATATGTAGAGGATTTCCAACCCATCCAACCCACCCAACACCAAACTTTAGTTCCCTAGGTCATTCTATTCGGCTATGGCCGATTTAAGAAAGGCCAACTAAGTTGCCAAACCTAACCTGATTCCAGTGCTGAAGTGACTGGTTTGTAAGCCGTGCCATAGAAAGCCATACTTGGGTTAAACTAGCCTTTAATAAGCTCTTTCACGCACCAAGGTTAAACCCCTTCAAATACACCAACCACGACACCTTCCATTCCGACATTATTCGTGGGCGCAGTATTTCTAACATAAACAAAGACAAAGACAGGGGCACGCTAATTGCCGGCAGAGCGAATAACAGTTTGACGGTGATATCGTACCCTAGAGTCCTGCCTTAACGATATCGAGGCGAACTCATACGAAAGGGAGTGACTATAACTCGATGACCACTCCGATGATTCCGCGACCGGTACTAGAAGAAGGATAAGTCTTGCAGCAACGAGAATGACGTTGCGTTGTCAAAAAAGACCGGGCATTGTTTCGGAGCGGCCCAAGGAGACCATAACTACAACAGCTAGCTGCGATGGAATTCCCGTGTCCGAGCGGGCAGTATACTGTGGGACATGGCAGCAAAATTAGGGCAGATAATTGGTGCAGCAACATACGGAAGGAGAACCGATTGTTGCGAACCCCGAGCTAGAGCAAGATAACCTTTTTCAAAGGCATCACCTACATCCAAGGCCATCGAGGAGGGGAGGAATGCAGTGCATTCTTAAAATGCAAAGCTTATTTGGTCTTATTTCGTTTTCAAAAACACAACAACGCCAATTTGGTGCTATTACCTAAGTCAAAGTAAAATAACGCCAAAAGAAAAATGGTAGACCAACTTTTTTCATATACCTTTGCAACGATAAGTGAAGGAAGTTAGAGAAAGAAACAGGCAGGGGGATTGCAGGGGGCGGCACGGCATTTTGTTTTTGAAAACGCAATAAAACCTAATTTTGACCATTTGGCGTTTTTTCACGCGTTTGTTTTTCAAAAGCTTGTTTTTCTGTGAATACATTTAAAAAAGATATAAGCAAGCATAACCAAAGCTATAATGTTTGGTGGTTGAACATTCTAGCAAAATAAATATTTGATGGCAAATTAACTGTAAATAATTGCTGTACCTAGAGCATTAAAAATGCAAAAAACCTTTTAAAATGGCATTTCGCCACTGCTGTTGCGGTTGGATCTTCAGCGGACTGGACTCTTGTACCTATGTCAAACATCGTCAGCACAGTATCGGCGTCATAAAGAATGGCATGTTTTTTGACTCGCTTCTAAAGGCTCTTTCCAAAGCTTCTTTAACAAGTGAGTTAGTGCAAGGTGGTGCTTGCCACTGATGAGTGTCAGCCAAGATTGTCGATCGATACAGATGTGGTTTTCAAACTAGGGTAAAGACCAATTTTTTTTTTTTGAGTTAGTGCAAGCTTAAAATGTAACAAACTTCTAAAAACCCTGATCTCTTGACCCAGTAGCAGCACAGTTTTTTGGCCTGAACTCATACACTATAAGTCGATTGTTCATATGAGCCATGCCCAAAAAAATGAACAAAATTTTACGAACAAAATTCTTTAATACTATTTCGTTAGACCCTAAAGAAAATGTGTTAAAGGCGGAAACTTAAGCCAAATAAAAAAAAATCAATTTTAGCCTAAAAACGGGCTCCAAAAATCCGCGGAGCTAAAAATGTTGTTCGAAACAAACTTAGAAAAAACAAAACTTAAATTTTAATACATTTAAGAAAGAAATTTAAGAGTTATCATGTTTTTAAGGATATCACAGGGTTAAAGTGGCCATCGTCGACGGTATGGGCGGTCCAATCTCCGTCGTGTTAAGGGCTTCTAACCACAATTTCTTAACATCACAAAAAAAAGTTTAAGAATTCCTACACCTTCTCTAATTTGGTCAAAAGGTCTTTTGACATAAATTGTGAATTTAAGGCTGTTTCGTATTTAAATAAATGCTAGGCGTCCCTGTTTGCGGATCTTCTTACCGAATTCAATACCTTCTCTGTACAAGATAATGACCAATCTCCACTCCAAGTGTCAGCTTTCTAGCTCAATTTTGAAGACCTAAAAACATCACGTACGGACAGACGGACAGACATGACTTGATCAATTCACCGGCCCAACGAGCGGTATTTCAGTGCAGAGTTAACTCCGTCAGTAAAGATGTCAAAATTTTAGAATCTCGTAATTATTGACTCCGCCATTCACATCACATAGAAAAATCAGGAAAAGAAGTTCGAGTTTCTCCAATGTAATTTTTCACAGAAACACGCAACACAACTGTAAAAAAAAGAGGCAAAGAAGTTCGAACTGTTCTGCAGTTTGATCCGGGGTTAACTCACCAAATTTGGTCTCATTTCTGGGATTAATATCAGTTTAACTCCGTTACTCGGATGATATTGCAATGACCCTAAGGGGGTACGCTCATTGCTTCACTTTTTGACAAACTATGCCTTTAAATGAATATACCCTGGGTAGGGTAGAAAACCAGGTTGTGCGCTCACGGCTACCTTTAACCGAGTATTTTGTCGGCGGCCTGCTGACTTTGAACATCGACAACAAGAAGCAGACAAAGAGATATCTTACCACCTAACATGAGGTCGAACATATAGGTACAATCGAAAACACTAACTGAGTGCTCATTCCTTCCTTTGACTGTTTTGTGGGACAGGGGGAAAGAAACGCCCTTCCTGGTAAACCACAAAGGTTGCGAAACTCATCAATAACTCAAGATTAAGATGGAACCTTGCTAAAGAGGGGTATATCAAATGGACGACAAAAAGATTGGATTCGGTAATACTATGTCTTCACAGGCCATAAAACTAGGATTGGAGGGACTAAATGAATAAAAATAAATCCCGAAGTGTCTTCAAAAATCCCAATAGAAAACGTATTTATGGCCGATCTTTCATACATGCACAGTTTCAGTTTCCTTTGTCGACTCTCAAACTGTTATAGAGGTGTGCGAAAAGAATTTAAAGCGGCATAAAATAGGTTTGTGAAAAGGGTAAGATGCCGAGAGGATTGCAATTTGGGTGGTAAATCTAGAAAATTCTGGGAGATTAATTAAATATTTATGGCAGGTTAGTGTCCGGTGGAGACATAGTAAATACAGTTCCTTAGCTTCTCTCAAAAGAACTAGAAACGGATTATGTTTGATCAAGAACATTCCAAACGTGGGAAAGGTTTATATGTCCTTAAAGCTAAGTGCTATGTTCCTTGAGCATGGAGATATTTAAGTGTGATATTCATGCCGAAAGCATCGCTGGATGGAGTGGAATATCGGCAAGTGAAAAAGTTCTCAGGCCTTTCTAGATACAGGAAGAGCGCTCAACAATATTGAAACCGAGGCGATACTGGAAGAAGTGCTTCATGAATTTATGTAAGGCACATGAAGTACCCTAACTTCCCTCAAATCAAGCAGGTACAACACGGATTTGTACAACACACGACGCGAGTAGACGGAGACCACAAGGCTTTTAAGAATCCTAAAGAAGGCAGCCTCCATCCGAGGCGCATTATGCATGCGACGTGGCCTCTCCTAATCTCAGGCAAATATCCCTCCGTTATACGTTGCAGTTCGTATTGTGATTATTCGTCCATTAAGAGCTGAGACTTAAACCATCCAAGATGAAAATGTTTCTGTTAACCACGAAGAGGAAAAATCCAAGGACAACAAGAATGGGATGTATAAATCTAATAATCTCCAAATTAGCTGAACTTAACTGGATTGAAAAATTAGAAGATCGAGTCAAGCGTGTCATTCGTTACTATACACATATCTGCCACAGAACTTTTGGAAGTCGGTCGGGTGTCGGGACTTAAACCGTGCATGACACCTTCACTGGCAGTAATAAAAGCGGTTGTAAGACCCAACATACGGCACGATTGCATGGAGGAAGGCTTTCAGAGAAACTATTATCGTTTCTACCTTATGCCAGGTGCACTTGACCAGAAAATGGGCTCCCCAGAAATGAACGAGGCTTGTAAGCAAGTAAGAAAAATCAGTTTTATTACAAGTAAAACCTTAATTTTACCAAAAATTTCCTTAATAAATAAATAGAGTGGCGCAAGAGCTCGAGGTGAACCAGGGCCAACAATTTTTTGCCGAATCCGAACGGCACTTTGAGAAGTTTTTCAAGACAAATGATACTCTCGGAGGGCTTGTCAGACTTTCGCGGAGGTGGGGGCCGTGAAAAAGAACAAGTCTTTTTTTTTCAGGTGACGATGGCAGGATTCGAACCCAGACCTCCGGCGTAGTAAGCACACACACTAACCACTACGCCACAGCACCCCACAAATTTTTCCTTAATTTCCTCAATGGGCCTAAGCAATTGCTATAGGCGTCACAAAGAATCGATAACTAAATTTAAAGCAATCGAAACTAAGGATTGTCGATTCCTACGATTCGTTTTTAACCTATGGCAAGGATAATGAAGAGTATCCAATAGTTAGAGCCTATAGCTAAAAATATATGAGCTCAAACGTATACACACGTTTTTAAAATCTTATCGCAATACCTAACCTACACCTACTTTTCCACTCAAACCTTCCAGATTGATACAATCGCCCTTTACATGGATTGTTTGTCACTATTTCCGACTTGTCGCCCAGATGCAAAAGCGGCGTCACTTTTATGATCTACATTGCGCCAAAAACTCGCCCTTGTCATTGATTTCATATATCACGGTTAAGGGCGTTACTTGTACTCACCTTCGAAGTACGCTAGTGCAATTTCTTGGGCAACCCGCGCGCCTATCAATCTAAAATGCCGCCAACTTTATCATCGCCAACCTTAATGCTTTTTTCGTACTCTCTCTTTCTCTCTCTTTTAAAACAAATAGTTGGCTAAAATTGAATTTACTGCCCTGATAAAGGGGGTTGAAACATGCGAGTAACTGTCGCACAGGTACACATAAATCGGAAGCCAAGTTGCAAGTGCAATTGGCATGGCGAATAACCGGGCTGCGGGGGGCAGAGTGAGTCATTGCACAATGCAACGTTTGACGGCGAAACGTCAGTGTAAAATTTTATTACGTTATGAGAACTTAATTTATGGCCAAACAAGTTTTTTTTTAGCTTGTTTCCCAACAGTAGTCTAGCCTCAGCCGGCTTTGGCTGTAGGGGTAGAGGGTGGTGGCGTCATTGCCACCCAAAATGACGACGACGACGGTAGTTGAATAAAAGATATCACTCGATGGATTTATGGATATTTTCGTTATTATATATTTTATTTTCATGTTTTTGTCTCTGGGTTGTTCTCGTCAATGTGCTGAACAAGCACTTCGGGAGGGTCTGGTCTGCGGGTATGATGGTTGTTTGCTACAAATTATTGTTATTGCGTTCCAGTTTGGCCATCGCCCTTAAGCTATAGGAAAAGGACTGCAATGAATTGCATTTGTTTGGCAAGGATGGTTGGTGGTTAATGGGAGATTTCGGATCGAAGAGGGGTGGTGACGTTGACTACCTGTATTTACCTCACGTACGGCAGCTAAAACGGCTATTTTAGTCAGTGTGTATATGTAGGGTAATATATCATACACATCCGCCTTGTCATAGAAATTTATTTCAACGACTGACAGCACAACGATTTTCCACCAAACATGTTTATGACGAGAGGCATTGAGGACACGTTTTTGATGGAAAGGTGTCATAAATTAGATTGAAGTTGAGTAATAGTTTGTGGTGGGTTACCATATAGCATACTGCATAGCGCTAAGTTCCATTAGGTCGCAGGAATAAAGTGGTGATAGGGTTCTTCATAAAGTAAATGTAACTAAGATTACGGTACTTGTTCGGACTTCAAAAAATCTATTTCACCATTGCTTTGAACATTGTGTACCGACAGTATTTAAGAGTTTTTGGGAGAAGTGTGTTCTCAACTGTATTATTATTCCGCTTTATAATTGTCACCTGTCACACATAAGTTTTTTTTTGTCTAAAGCTGTGATGTCGATGCCCATTAGAGATACCATTTGTAGCAGCTCAGATATTAACGATTCTTCTTTATAATCCTCTAATGCTAAACTGTAACAGGGGAAATAATCTCACCGTCCTTACAACGAATACGAGCGAAGTACTTAGAAATCTTACCTTCGTGTCTCAGAACAGTTCTGTTTTTGTAACGAACTGGAAACTATTGAGGCAGGCAACGCTATCCGGTTATCTAGGTTATCCGGTTAGGGAAGCTTTCAAAACCCCGAGAAGAGCAAACTGGGGGAAGCTTAAAAACTGTAATCCAATCCTCTGCCCAAACATTGCAACCACAGAACAAGATGGACAATATAGTCGAATACATTAGCGGAGCGCTCTCTAGCTCCTTCGCAAAATCCTGCCCGAACAGCAGCACAGGGGGAAAGAAACGCTCCTCTTGAAGGAACTTTATGATCGCGTGGCTCATCAAGAGCGCGCTCATCGCGAGGTCAAGATCTAGATGGAACCCTAAAAAATAGGGGAGAAAAGATATAAGACTCGTCAAAACAAAAACAAGAAACACTTTCAACGATTCAATCGAAACTCCAATTGAAAAGTTTCGACTGAGAAAAGTCCTCTCCAAAGCACCAATATCGATGTCTTTGCCCAGGAAGACCGAAGGCAGCTGACCAGAGGTTGCACCGACGATCAATGGGAATAGTAATGCAGGTCTCTCCAAGTCGGATGGAAGAAAGGTTCAGGGCTATAACCGCTGGGAAAAGGCTGGCATGCGCGATCAGTCCCTTCGATCATGTTGAAGCACCAGGGACGGACAATATTCTACTAGTATGTTCCAAAGAGCAGGGGAAATTATAATTCTGCTTAACCTTTACACATCCTGCGTAAGGACACACTCTTCCCAGAGCTTGCAGAGAAAAATAAAAATAAAAAAATGATACTCTCGGAGGGCTTGTCAGACCCTCGCGGAGGTGGGGACCGTGAAAAAAACATTTTTTTTTTCAGGTGACGATGGCAGGATTCGAACCCCAGACCTCCGGCGTAGTAAGCACACACACTAACCACTACGCCACGGCAACCCACGGCTTGCAGAGAGGTCAAGTTATATTCATGTTCAAGGCAGGGAAAGATCGCTACACCTTAACAAAGGACTATAAACCGATAAGCCTGTCATCGTTCATGGTCGAGACCTAGAGGATGGAGCTGCGAATCAACATGTTTGTCAGGAAGGTGACTTACGACAGAAGCCTATGAAAATCACAGCACTTCATAGCGTATAAGCAGTGGTGCAAAAAGTTCTAGAAACATTTACAGTGGAAAATTACCCTCATTTTTAGCGGTTAGCTTGTGGTACACTGGACATTGTCGATATCTTGGACGATGAATCGGGGACAGGGAATAATCTCTTAAATATGGACCATTGTTGTTTACCAAGAAAAGAGTAATTCCAACCTTCAGGACACAAAGAAAAAGAGGAACTCAGCTAGTATATCTGATTTCGGCAGATACTGAGTCGTTATATTGGCCTCCAAACTCAACTAGAAGGAGTATATAGCGCGGATCATGTACACCATAATCTCACCAAAGAAGGTAAAAAGGGAACGTGCATGAGAATCATAGGGTCTGTAAGGACCAAAACTACCAGCATTGGAGGTGCTGTTCAATCTCAGGCCCTCGAACATATATACTGCAGCATCAATGCGACTAAAACGGCTCTCCGTCTATGGGTGTTATCTGGACTGTGATCTTCAAGACATTATGTCCACCACGCCTCTGTGGATTATCAGTATATGGACTATAAGCTTCGATAACAGAATGTCGAACGGAATGAGATGACACAGTTGCAGGAGTCAACAAGACTACCGTCTATACTGAAGGATTTATAATGGACAGCCATAGACATATAATTCTGTGAAGCTCTGGAATTAAGCAAGTTATTCAGGATCAATGTCGACTGCAGATTAATTTAGGCGAAGCTAGCGACCATAATTTGAGCTGCTGCGGAACTGAAGAGGCACATGCTCGAGCATTACCATCTACTCTGACAGCTAAGCGGCCATTAGGTCTGCTTCATGACTTACCGATTTCCAAGGTTGGAAGATGACTGGAAAATTACTAAATTTAGTCTTCTCAATACGTGTCTCCACAAGATGCTTCCCGATCGTTTTGCAGTTACTTTTCAACAGTGGAAATCGGCCAGACATATCCATGACTAAAGGAGACACTAGGTGAAGGCCATGGAGTCAGATGAAGTCAAGTCAAGGGCTGTGAAATTATGCAAGATCCTCAATATTTCAAGAATACCGCTGAGCTCAATCGCACACAAAAGTCTTTGAGTAGAACTTACCCATGATGGACAGAAACGTTCGGACACACAAAAGGGCTATAGCCCGCAAGGATATCCGAGTACTTACGGAAGTCTTTGTATGAGGCATTGTGCTGCGGAGCTATACGTGAAGTCGCTCATACTGCATAATGATTATTGCAGAAGCCGAAAGAGCGTTATAGAAATTAATGTACCTACACATGTTCGTCACCAGCAATGCGGATGCCCGATCTTTTAAAGCATTCGGTGAAGAACCTTCGGCGGTAGCTTCTTCGCGAACAGGAAGATACAAGCAAGATAGAACTAAAGAACACGAATTCGGATAGTTTCAATCGAGGGCGGAACTTTAAGCTTCTTATAGAGTTTTCTTTCTGTTTCTTTTTAGGTTCGTTAGGAACGTGCTTAAGTTCCCAAATTGACGCAGTGGACCTAGCCGTTGGTCTAGGTGAGCTAAGACTACTGTCAAAGGGCATCCATCAACCTGACCTAACCTAAACACGGACTTATATGATAAATATTATCTTAAAAAAAAAAAAAAAACGGAAGATTTCAGCGTTTATTAAATATTGTAAGCAATTGATTTTTTTGGTTTTAAATTTTGTCTATCGAGTTCTATATTTTCTTAGCTTTTTGGATCTTAGCTTCAGGGTCATGTGTTCGGGCCCCACGTTGGGCGCCATTACTGCGAGTTGGGTTAAGCCCATTGGTCGACTAAGCGGCAGTAGGATGAACGGCGGCACGCTTCGATAATCTCGGCTAGCCTCGTCGAAGAGAAAAGGGAAGATTAGCTTTCAACAAACTCCTCTTCAAAAAGGGTCGCGCTTCTGCCTTGCTACCCAACATAAGAGAAACTAAGAGAAAAGAATAAAGAAAGAGCAAAACAAGATTTCCAAAACAGTCACCCTGGAGGAAGTATGGAAACGGGGACAACTTGAACAAACTAACCTAAGCTAAGTCTTTACCAATGAAAAACGCTTTCGACAATCTTTATATCATGTTTCCACCGGATACTGATCCGCGATTAATACAAATCTGCATCTAATCCTCTACGAATTACGCGATTAACCATACAAGTTTAAATCCCCTCGGCAAGCGATTAAAAATAAATCCTCACATAAATCTCATTTACCCTTTTCACGAACCACTTTCAACCCTTTTCGAACACCTTTTTCAACAGTTGAAGAATCGAAAAAGGACACTGAAACTGTCCACGTATGACAGATCTGTCAGAAATACGATTTCCATTAGGATGTTTACAACGGAAATCTTTTTTCGCTGCCGGAAAATGAGATCGCCACTCTCCTTTAGGAGCCAAAATGACAGAAAAAGAGTGCTCGTGTCAAATTAATCCTAAATTTGTCTGATGGAACCACTTTAGGGCTCATTTATTAATCGTCTCCCACTAATTCCTCGTGGAAACATAGTGTTACTCTTATACTTAAACTAACTCACTTTACTTCAAACGTAAGCTTAACTAATCGAAAGGCTGTGCCTGTCCTAATTCCATTCTCTCCCTAGGGTTTCTATTTTAAGGACTTTAGGTAATGTGAACATCTCTATTTTGCGCTTTTCCTCTTACTTTTAACTCCTGGTTAAGGTTTAGTTTCCTCTTCTCCCATGTTCAGGAAGCAGCGACCCTTTGTTTGTTGAGTGGGTGGTGAAAGGCAAAATCCGCTTTGTTGAAGATGGGCCTCAACAAAGCCGATTTTGGGCTCCAACAAACTAGTACTAACCCGGTCAACGACTAAAACCGTGTGCATAACAGGTGTTTTTATACTAATGGAGGGGACCTACGGTTTTTGCCATCTCCGAATGGCGAATTGAGAGGTCTAACATGACAATTAATAGTGTCGAAGGGCGGTTAAACCCTCGTCGGACGTGGCACCGTGGAAAAACTTTTATTATCCCAGCCGAATTTTGAACCAGGGCCCCCGGGCACAACAGTACGACACACTATCAACTGCACAACAGGACCAGCAGATAGTTAGATAGATTATTTGACCGGCAAAGCTTTTCTATAGGGCTCTGGCACATGCAGTCTCTTTAAAAGGAGCCTATTGTACCTTACCTGATGACATCATAGAGCGATCTTATTTCTTAGAATAAGACTTGAGAGATTCTTTATGTATGATACTCTCGGTGGAATTGGCAGAACCTCGAGGAGGTGGGACCGCGTAAAACACGTTTACAGTCCCGGCAGGAATTCGAACCGGGGGTCTTGAGAAGAGCACTCCGACACACTCACCAGGGCACCGAGGTAAGTAAATTTACGAGGTTCATGTCTTGAATGCCTTTTTATCCGCAAAATTTTTAAAGGGTTTTGATAAATGGGATCACCCTTCTAAAATCTATACAATTTAGTATTTTTACGAGAGTTTTGGTGCCATGGATCCGTATGGATGATTGCAAAGATAAATGAACAAAAGATACTCAAAAGGCAGCGGAACTGTATAAACGTTTGAACATATCATCATCATCGTCACCGGCTTTCGAAAAAATCCATCAACATGAGTGACACAGCAAGTGAAACACATTTTTGACAAGAACGCCCCCCAAAAAACAACACGCTGGTCATTTGCGCTTTGTTTTTCTGTGGAATGACCATCATTAAAGACGCTACCCCATTGAATCAACGGCGCGCGGCACACCCTTTCGGTTGTTTCTCTTTTGAGTGGATAAAATAAATTTGATGACAATTAGCGAATATTTTTTTTTCCTTTCAGCGTTCCGCACCTCTGCTGTGTTGACAATGTTTCATCGACGAGGGAGACGTCCATAAATCAAATTCTTGGTTTTGCTGACTAATGAACTCCAAGATGGGAGAAGTCACCTTCAAAGCCACTCACCAGTGACCAAGATAGACGCTCCATGTCCGATCGGCACAAATTCACATATTTTAGTCGAAATTTGGTCGAAAGATGTAATTTGTATTTTTATTTATTTTTTTTTGATCTCATATTGGATTCAACAAAGGTTGAAACGGAAATGAAATTTAATGATTCGACGAAACAAGTAAATTAATCAATTAATTCGTGTTCTTTTGTGTTGCAGTTTGTGAGCGCGGGAGCGGCACATACGATGACATTTCTTTGCGACTTTGTGTTTTTCAGATTTTAATGGGGTGCTGATGGATAGTGATTCGAGGTATATGATAATAGTTAGGTACTATTTGACAGAAAAATGTATCAAGTTTCAGATAATTTTTGCCTAATTTGCATATACAACCCAGAGGAAACAGCGCGACTTGAACGGCGCGATTTAGTTTAAATAAACTGTCTGAGTTATGAGTTGTGCCTGTCAAACGACAAGAGCGAATAAATTAGTGAATAACATTATGTCTGTCGTTCAGAATCGGAGGATTAATTTGTGCGACAAAGGCGAAGACAGTTTGCCAGAATAGGTTCCATTCACAGCGGGTTGTATTTAGTTTTTATCCATTGGCAGGGTTGTTTATCAAAATTAAACCTTAATTTATTGTGATTGCAAGACAAGTTTCTTTTTAAAGATTTTTTTTAAGATTTAAATAAGAACGGCATTATTAATTTTTAGATTTATAATTATGTATTTTTTTAAAGATTGGATCAAGCAGCGAAGTGGTAACAAAGGCTGGCTCTCATTTAAGTCAAAAATTGTAACTGAAAGATAAAAAAACTAGCTGCGTTTGATACATATTGTACGAAATATTTTTGAACTGCTATACATTGATTAAAATAAAATAATTATTGTACATAAATAAATACAATGATTTTTTTACATGACAAAACAAAATACACTTTCACATCTTGAAAATTTCGCCGAATTTTTTCACTTCAGTAAAGGAACGAAGAAAAACGCGGAAACGATAATAGAGACACTTGCAATCGGCGGCACGCGACAAGGAAAGACACAGACTCAAAAAAGCCACCCTCACGGCTCTAATCCACTCGTCTGATGTGTGGAGTTAGAAGCTCCCTACATGCCTTAGTTTTTACTCCCAACACAACGTGTGGACTGCAAGAGAAAAGTCGTTCGTTGGCGACAAATCAATTGATTTCGAACGCGCGTACAATTTGTGCGGGTGACAAAAAACTTTTGTTCGACTAAGAGGCGGCCTGGCATTGGGAAAGCAGCTAAGAAGCGGAAATAACACGTTAAGACTCTAGGTGTGAATCTGCCTATGCACACGAACACCGACGCTTGCAAAAAGGGGCAAAAGGGAACTGCAAAGATGTATTCGCAGAGTTGTGTGTCTTCTAAGCCCTTTTTTGCCCAGCCGACATGAGTTAATAGGAAAAAAAGAAAAAAATCAAGAAGCTCGAAGATTTTCAACCTGAGATAAGACTCTAACAGCTACCAGGTGCGTCTACATAAAGGCGTCAATGTGTAAATGTTACCCGCTGCGTTGTGGAAGCAGCACGCAACGTGTGGGAACTTTCAAAGAAAATTTCGGTCTTGCTATTTTCCACCTGTTGGCAATGGTAACATGATGGTTGAAAGAAACTGACTAACGATAGGGGAAATTCCAAAAAGGAGGTTGGTAAGGTTTATTTGCATCGTGGGCGAGGCGCGTAAGCAGGAAACGTTTTTCATAATTTAAGGCTACCAAACACCGATGTTTGAGAGAAAATCTAACAACAAAACACATGAAAAGGCTGGCAAACTGGGTGGAAATTGGAACACTTGCATGTTTGGTATAAAAATGAATCCGAATATTACGTTTTTAGAAGAGCTTTCTACAGGATACAGTCCTAAAAAAATTGTGACAAGTGGGGACTAGGGTGTCATCCCTGCTGCAGAATATCAAACCTCTTAAATACAGTTTTGCTGGTCGTGGCAAAAGCTATCAAGGAATTGGGAATGAAAGGTTTTAGGAGGCATGAAAATAGAACGATGCAAGTCTTTGATGATGCTTTGTGAATAACGACGGAGAATAGTTTCACAGGAAATACTTTCCAGAAGAGTCTTTCATCGCAGAACTATTAGTAACTTCAGTCTAACATAGCAAGGAGAACGGTGAAATTTTTTTATGCAAAATACGAAAAGTGCCAGAACACAACTTAAATTCCGGTAGGACAGCGAGTCAAGATGGCCATGGTGAAATTGATATCACACATCACGAAGCATATAACAATGACACCGAAGTCCACGGAAAATATGACACAGTAAAAAAGAGTCCACGGAGGAGAATCGAGGAAGAAAGATCAGGGCTAAAACCGACGAAAAAGGTAATTGCTGGCATTGGACTAACAGTCTTTAAGGACCACATCCAGTACCTCCAAAATTTAAGGTACTTCTTAAACGCACACCTTTGGAAACATACTGCAATAGCCGGCAGACGGTTTAAAAGGTCCGAATGTGGTTTTCTGCCTCAGTAGTGTACTCCATGAAACATCAGTCACGGACGACCTATTTATACACTCAACATTCGCTTTCAGCAGGAGATTCTATACTAAAATACCGAAGAGAAGTGAATGGGATAGAAAGGCGATTATTGTGAAAAAAGTGCAGATTACCGTCTATACTGGCGGTTCCACATAGATTGTCGGAAAAGTTGCGGGCATCTTCAGCAAGGCTCTGATTAACCAAATCCCTTAGGATTTACGGCGCCTGGCATGATTTTTAGGCGTAGCTAGCTGCAATAATTCAAGCTGCCGTGGGACTGAAAAGAGAACAAAAAATGCCCTAAAACCCAAAATCAGAACTATTCAAAGGTATACAAAATGGGTAAAAAATAAGTTGCACATAAAAACGTAGCGTCGCCGATTCAAGTTCAACGGGAAAATCATCACTTGTTGGTCCAAAATCCTACCCTCAAGTCGCTTATACCGAAATTAAGCCAAGAGCATCAGGTTCGGTCACTTATTTTTTCTTGAAAAATCAGAGTTTATAATTAAATCAAATTAATATTTGGCTCGAGTTCAAACTTCGTAAAGCATATACATAACAAAACATTAATTTGAAAAAGTTGATCAAAACAAAGACTTTCTTTCTACATCAAAGACTCAATTAAGCACTCTACAAACGCAGCAACAGACATTGATCCATGCAAATAAGCTTCTTAAAATTTTACCTTAATGTAAATTAGGTCTACAAATAACAAAAAAAAAATGTAAGCAATTCTCGACGTACCAGAAGTACGTAAAATATAGGGCACACTAATGCTAGCTACTAGGAAAGCTGAGTGTACATGAGCTATCCGGTAAAGACTATAGACTATAGTTTTTTTGCTGAAACTCGAGAGGCTCATGGACATCCACATACGCAGCAAACTCAATCCAATCAATATGTCCTCTAATCAGTACGCTTATAACAATAGGTACACCCTTGCAGTGTTCCTTGAAATTGAGGGGGCATTTACTAATGTTACCACCGAAACCATTGATTGCGCTTAAAGACACTGGAGCCATCAAAGTGGTATGTGACTTTATAGTCGCGATGCTGAAACGCATAACATATAAACTAGGTGACTGCGTATAATGAATGTCTGCCACCAGAGGAACCCCACAAGGTGGAGTGCTATCACCTCTCATATGGCTTTAAGTAATGAATACTCGTAAAGCCTATTGGTGAGGCCGACGAGAAATTTTCGCCAACATTTGTTGATCTTATGCAAGATGCGCTAAATAGACTAAGCCGATAGACCGGGTCATGTGGCCTAGCGTCAACCCATCAGAAACAGAGTTTGATGGCGCTTCTGAAATCGAGCTGCAAGTGCCAGTTAGTTAGTCTGTCTAATAAAGAAGCAGTATGCCAAGATTCATCTCTCTCTCTAGCTTACTTTAAGACCTTAAAACTTCCTTAAAACATGCAGACGGACGAACGGACATAGCTTAATCAACTATCTCGGCCTTGATTAAAATCTCGAAAAGGTTTTACTTTGCCTTAAAAATCATAAATTATAGGTTAGGGCATAAAAACTTTTTAAAATAAGACAGTAAGAGCAATCGTGGTCAAAGGATAGACATGTGCACTCAAGAGGATACAAGCATCCACAGGTTTTCTAAACCCACCTCTGTCTACCAACTCCTACTCTCACCTCCCCGTGGTGAACACCGCGTGCCTAGTACCTTAACTGGAGATTGGGTTCCAACCCCTTTGGAAGGTTGTTGGGGGTAGCAGACGAGGGAGGGGCGGAGGAGTGTTCCCACTAAGGCACTTCTCCTTGCATCCGGACGGCAGACAAGGAATTCCCCAGATGGAATTAACGGTGGCGTCCATAGTTCCAGTCAGGCCGAACTACTCAGGCCTATAAGGAGCGGGCTATCCGGCTCTCCGTCCTTGAGCTAAACAAAGGATCTGGTCCTCCAGGTTGGGGGTCGTACCGTCGGAGTGACTTCCCGGCCACGTAAAGAAACACCAGTCAACGAGCTCCGGATCTGCACGTGGAATGTTAGGTCCCTTAACAGACCACGTGCAGCCGAGCAACTTAACGACTGGAGTTAGAGGGAGGCCCTTAACGACTGCAAGGCAAACATTACTGCCATCCAAGAAATGCGGTGGGACGGGCCGGGCAGAAGAAGGATGAAAAACTGCGACCTCTACTACGGCGACTGCTATCGGCATCAAAGACAGCGCCTATTTGGATGTGGTTTCGTTGTTGGAGGCAGACTTAGGCAAAAAGTCTTGAGCTTCAACCCTGTAAGCGAGCGCCTCGCGACGATCCGCATCAAGGCTAAATTCGCCAACATTAGTCTCATATGCGCGCATGCCCCCACAGAGGAGAAAGATGACGAAACCAAAGATATGTTCTACGAGCTCCTGGACAAAACTTATGAGCAGTGCCCTAGCTACGACATTAAGATTGTCCTAGGCGATTTTAATGTCAAGCTAGGAAGGGAGGGCATCTTTGGTCGTACTGTCGGAAAGCATAGCCTGCACGACACGACCTCCGATAACGGATTCAGGCTGATCGACTTTGCTGCGGGGCGACACGTTGTGATAGCTAGTACACCGTTCCCGCATCTCAATATCCACAAAGGGACATGGAGATCTCCCGATCAATCAACCGTCAACCAGATTGACCATATTGCGATCGACGCAAGGCACTCCTCTAGTATCATGGATGTCCGAACTTTCCGAGGGGCCAACATTGACTCGGATCACTACCTTGTTGTAGCCAAGGTACGGCTGCGGATATCCCGACCAGCGCCAAGTAATGGAAATACTGTGAGGAAGTTTGACGTCGGCCGACTACAATCGCAAGAGATCGCCAGGTCCTTCTCCAACCGAGTCTCTCAAAACCTTCTACGAAGTCCTATGCAACCAGCATCAAGTATTGATAGCCAGTGGCAACATTGCCAAAATGCCATCAGAGACGCCGCTTCTGAAGTGCTGGGTTTCACACGGCGACCACAACGAAACCCCTGGTTTGACGATGAATGCCGGCAAGCACATGCAGCTAAACAGGAAGCATACAAAGCGGCGCTGCACAGAAGGACTAGAGCTGCTCGCGAGCTCTACGAGCAGAGGAGGAGAGAGGAGCACCGGCTTCTCCGAAGGAAAAAGAGAAAGCACGAGAAGCGCGCGGTTGAAGGGATAGAGAGATGTTACAACAGGAATGAGGTTAGAAAGTTTTACCAAAGGATCAAAAGGTCCTGCCAAGGGTATAAACTTCGAACTGAAGCCTGTAACGACCATCAAGGGAACATCGTTGTAGAATTGCAGTCGGTGCTGAGGATTTGGAAAGACCACTTCTGCAGACTGTATAACGGCGAGGACGAACCAAATACCGCTGTCAGGCAGAACGAACCATTCAACCCGGGCGAAGACGTTACTGACGAAGCATACGAACGATACCGCCCACCCGACCTGTAGGAGGTGAAAGTAGCTGTGTCTAAGCTCAAGTGCAACAAAGCAGCCGGAGCAGACGGCCTAGCTGTCGAACTTTTTAAATCCGCTGGCGATGAGCTGGTTAGGAGCATGCACCAGCTCATCTGCAAGATATGGTCGGAAGAAAGCATGCCCGACGAATGGAACCTCAGCATTGTTTGCCCGATCCTGAAGAAAGGAGACCCTCTGAGTTGTGCCAACTACAGAGGCATAAGTCTTCTTAACATCGCATACAAGATCTTTTCTGCTGTACTGTGTGAACGTCTGAAGCCGTTTGTCAACAATCTGATAGGCACATATCAGTGTGGCTTTAGGCCAGGAAAGTCCACCATCGATCAAATATTCACACTGCGGCAGATCTTGGAGAAAATCCAGGAATTTCAAATCGATACACACCACCTCTTCATCGATTTCAAGGCCGCGTATGACAGCATCTATAGAGACGAGCTATATAGCGCAATGTCTAGTTTTGGCATCCCTGCCAAACTCGTCAGTCTGTGCAGGATGACGATGGAAAACTCACGCTGTTCACCTCACCGACCCCTTTGATGTCAAAAAAAGGATTTAGACAAGGCGACGCGCTGTCATGCGACTTCTTTAACATTATACTTGAGAGAATTGTGCAGAAGTCTCGCGCCAACACCAGAGGTACAATCTTTCAAAAGTCCGTTCAACTACACGCAGACGGCATTGACATAATCGGTAGAACAAAGCGTGATGTCAGTGAAGCCTTCGTGAGTATTGGGACGGAAGCGGCGAATATGGGTTTAGCAGTCAATGAGGGCAAAACCAAGTATATGCTGTCATCAAGAAAAGACACCCAACACCGACGTCTTGGACAAAACATCACCATCGACAGCTATAATTTTGAGGTAGTTAGGGACTTTGTCTACCTGGGTTCCGCTATCAATTCAGACAATGACACCAGCGCTGAAATCAAACGAAGGATAACTCTTGCCAATCGCTGTTTCTTTGGGCTAAGGAGGCAATTGAGTAGCAAAGCTCTCTCTCGAGCAACTAAAGTTTCCATGTATAAGACCCTCATCATCCCACTCCTGCTTTACGGTGCAGAAGCATGGACCCTGTCAAAGGCGGATGAAAACACTTTAGGCTGCTTCGAGAGGAAAATTCTTCGGACGATTTACGGTCCCGTCTGCATAGACGGAGAGTGGAGGAGGAGATACAACATCGAACTGTACGGGCTGTACAGCGATACCGACCTAGCCAAAAGAGTCAAAACACAACGTCTACGATGGCTGGGTCATCTAGAGCGAATGGACGCCAACGCCCCGGCCCGGAAAATCTTCGAATCCACACCGCAGGGACGGCGCGGTAGAGGAGCACCGAGACTCAGGTGGCGCACGCAAGTGGAAGGGGACCTCAGCCAACTTCGCGTGCGAAACTGGTGCGCTGGTCGGGATATCCGCAGCCGTACCTTGGCTACAACAAGGTAGTGATCCGAGTCAATGTTGGCCCCTCGGAAAGTTCGGACATCCATGATACTGGAGGAGTGCCTTGCGTCGATCGCAATATGGTCAATCTGGTTGACGGTTGATTGATCGGGAGATCTCCATGTCCCTTTGTGGATATTGAGATGCGGGAACTGTGTACTAGCTACCACAACGTGTCGCCCCGCAGCAAAGTCGATCAGCCTGAATCCGTTATCGGAGGTCGTGTCGTGCAGGCTATGCTTTCCGACCGTACGACCAAAGATGCCCTCCCTTCCTAGCTTGGCATTAAAATCGCCTAGGACAATCTTAATGTCGTAGCTAGGGCACTGCTCATAAGTTTTGTCCAGGAGCTCGTAGAACATATCTTTGGTTTCGTCATCTTTCTCCTCTGTGGGGGCATGCGCGCATATGAGACTAATGTTGGCGAATTTAGCCTTGATGCGGATCGTCGCGAGGCGCTCGCTTACAGGGTTGAAGCTCAAGACTTTTTGCCTAAGTCTGCCTCCAACAACGAAACCACATCCAAATAGGCGCTGTCTTTGATGCCGATAGCAGTCGCCGTAGTAGAGGTCGCAGTTTTTCATCCTTCTTCTGCCCGGCCCGTCCCACCGCATTTCTTGGATGGCAGTAATGTCTGCCTTGCAGTCGTTAAGGGCCTCCGCTAGTTGCTCGGCTGCACGTGGTCTGTTAAGGGACCTAACATTCCACGTGCAGATCCGTAGCTCGTTGTCCTTTTCTCGTTTGCATTGGTCGTCAACAGTAAATCCGTCCGAATCCGAGGCTTGTTTCTGCTTCGTGACTGGTGTTTCTTTACGTGGCCGGGAAGTCACCCCGACGGCACGACCCCCAACCTGGAGGACCAGATCCTTTGCTTAGCTCTAAGGACGGAGAGCCGGATAGCCCGCTCCTTATAGGCCTGAGCTCCGAATACGTCGTAGTAGCCCATATAAGGTGTTCACTAAGTAGTTCGGCCTGACTGGAACTATGGACGCCACCGTTGATTCCATCTGGGGAATTCCTCCGCTGCCGTCCGGATGCAAGGAGAAGTGCCTTAGTGGGAACACTCCTCCCCCCCTCTCTCGTCTGCTACCCCCAACAACCTTCCAAAGGGGTTGGAACCCAATCTCCAGTTGAGGTACTAGGCACCCGGTGTTCACCACGGGGAGGTGAGAGTAGGAGTTGATAGACAGAGGTGGGTTTAGAAAACCTGTGGATGCTTGTATCCTCTTGAGTGCACATGTCTATCCTTTGACCACCAAAAAACTTCTATATACCCGACCTAAATACCCTGTAACACCAAATCTTAAATTTTTTTGTTCCGAATTCATATATTATTTGTATAGGCCACTCCCCCAAAAGTGGGTCTGGGCTAAAAATTAAAATCAATTAATTATAATTTCGTTAGAATCATGACAAAATGCGTTAAAACCGAAAATTATTGCAGAAAAACCGTTTTTTCCTAAACATGCCCTTTAAAATTGGGCGGAGCTCAAAACTTTGTATGGAGCAAACCTAGCAAATAGTAATATCTTGAATACTTGTTATATATTTTTTTTTCTATTTATAGTAAACTTTCCAAGAAATCGGGTTTTTAAAGATCTAACATGGTAAAAGTAGGCATGGTCGATAATGTGGGCGTTTCATTTTTTGCCTTCTTAGAGCTTTTGGGTCATTCTAATATAAATAAATAAATAGAGTGGCGCAACAGCTCGAGGTGAACCAGGACCAACTTCTCAACCTTGTATGCTGGTGTGTTAATTTCTTTACAAACAAGGGGAACTACAATTTTTTGCCGAATCCAAACGGCATGCACTTTGAGAAGTTTTTCAAGACAAATGATACTCTCGGGTGCTTGTCAGACCCTCGCGTAGGTGGGAGCCGTGAAAAAGAACAAGCCTTTTTTTTCAGGAGACGAAGGTAGGATTCGAACACAGATCTCCGGCGTAGTAAGCACACACGCTAACCACTACGCCACAGCACCCTAATTTGGCCATTATTGCTCTATACCGAAATTTGAGTTCCTACGCCTTGTCTAACTTGACCAAAAGGCGCTTTGAAAGAAAATTTGAAATAAAGGTTGTCTTACTAGAGGCTTTAACTAATTTTCTCATTTTGTCTGTACAAAATAAGAACCAAGTGCAAGTTTGAGCATACTAGCTCAATTTTAAAGACCTAAAAACTTCACACAAACGGACAGACGAACGGACGGACGGACATGGCTTAATCGACTCACCTGTCGGTCTCGATCATATCTCTAAAAGGTCTTAGGAGTCTACGGTGATTATTTCACTGTGTTACAAACTATGCATTTAAATTAATATAACCTCGGTCGGGTATAAAAATGGAGCTCATGACATTTAAGGAAGATTCTCTCAAGGTAGAAAGTACTCGTCAGTCATCATTTTCTATAGGACTGCGAGATGTCTGGGAATTTCGGTGCTAAAATAATGCAGTTGCTCATAAAATTGAAGCAATGAACATGATAGACTTGGCCTTACAAAGGTGAAGAAAAACGTAAGGAGTTGCCTTTTCAAATCCTGCTGTAACCAGTTGGCAACCCTGCTTGAATTTTATTCCGTAAATAGCTAATCTCATAAGATTAAAGGAGAAAAGGGTGCAGAATTAAAGATGTGGGGCCTCCAAAATATATAACGAAACAGGTTTCCTGGACTCATTCGGTCGCCAATAGCCGGCAACCTACTTTAGAGTCATTCAAATTTTAAAATTGATTGCAACTGCGGCCTGCTATTTTGCAAGTAGTCCTAAGTCCTATTGGCTTCATCACGGAATCAGTAAATGCTTTCATAGATATCAATAAATGTGGTGCCGTGGGGTAGTGGTTAGTGTGTGTGCTTACTACGCCGGAGGTCTGGGTTCGAAACCTGCCATCCTCACCTGAAACAAAAGACTTGTTCTTTTTCACGGTCCCCACCTCCGCGAGGGTTCGACAAGCCCTCCGAGAGCATTAATTGTCTTGAAAAACTTCTCAGTGCCGTACGGATTCGGCAAAAAATTGTAGGTCCCCTTGTATGTAAAGAAATTAACACACCAGCATACATTGTTGAGAAGTTGGCCCTGGTTCACCTCGAGCTGTTGCGCCACTCTATTTATTTATTTATTTATTTTAGATATCAAAAACCCCTTATTTTGAGCTTTAACGCACTGAACGTATCATGAATCTGGGTTTGGTTTTTCTCAAATGACAGATTATTACGTTTCTATTGAACGCAATATGCATGAATCCTTTCTGGTTATAAAGCTCTAATAAGTTCTCAAAAATCTTAGCTCCGTTTACCTTTGCTTCTTTAAATCGTTCCTTTTTATCTTCTCTCCTGCTCAGATCGCCGCCGACGACGGCAGAATTGACAAAGCTCCATAGATCCATATGACGAAGCTTTCTTGTCGAGTCAACATCTCCAGAAAAATAGTCCATGAGCAGTAAATGCCATCTTACTAGCGCAAACTTTTCCTTATCTAAATTCAAGGCCTTCATTCAACTGTAATTTGAGAATGTGTTTTTGGCCATTCGGATGCATCTGCTACGATAAAAATAACATCAACTGCTGTAACGCACTATTCTGTATACCGTTCCCAATTTCAGCCCGTGGACCAGTCTTACCAACCTGTTGCATCCATCTTATCAGTTGCATCTAACGCTTCCATTTATTTGCTCTGACCAACGTGTTCCGCATCGCATTGGCCCATCAATTATATCCCATAAGCCAAGCCTCATTTTCAAGACGGTCCACGGAGATTTATGAAAAACTAACCGCAAGTGTGTCACACGGCAGCATTGTGCCGTTACGTGCACCCGTAATCTATCCGACGATATCAAATTAAAGCAATTACCATTATGTTCATGCGTTCTAGTAAACAAGACATTAGGATGTGCGATCCATGTACGCCTCCCTCTTTCTAGGCCCGATGGCCGACAGATGGCAACAACAAGATCACTTTTTAAGCCAACGATGACTACTCTTACCGACCGCAACGAAGAGACTATGTCGACAGCAACGACGACGTGTAGCACCGGCAAATAAAAAGTGTCAAATAGCATCGACCTCGAATGGTCAGGTTTTTTATCTCCGACATGGGCCATCACACAGCCTACCAACATAGCGCGCATCGTCTCAGGGGCAGTTGGCCTCTGCGATGAAAGCAGACGACGACAACGGCCGACGAACGACGACGCGAAGTGTGTAGCATGGATCATGTTTAAAAGAATCTCCTAGGTCCTCCAAACCAACACTGGCAAGGATATTTGAACTCTAGGCGAGCTCTTATACGCTCGACAGTGTCTGTATGTGTAAATGTAACGTCAGTGTCTCAAAAAGGAAATTGTGTAAAACTTCATTGGAACTGAGCGGTACATAGATTCCTTGGGGCTACCATAAATCGGGAATGCTTCGTGGTGTACTGTCGCAACTGAGGACACTAACAAGACAGACAAGGTATTTTTTATTTTTTTGCAGCGAGAAAGACACTCGGGATCACGGGTATCATGATCAAGGCAACTAGATCGGCTAATGGGGTTTATGGTTTCACATCCGAGGGGATGTTCGATTATTGGAAAGTAACTGGTGTACGACGTGGAGGAAATGAAAGATTCGACAAGTAGCATGGAGCTGGGAGAGTCAGAGTAAAAGGTTAACTGAAGTTGCGTGTGCCTCACAACACAATTTCTTCGGTCCCTCCTCTTGACGTCTGCTACTATTCGCTTCTTTTACGCCACCTATTTAATTTCATTGTCAGTTTGGCGCCACCTCAACGAACAACATTAAATTCCAACTGTCACTACATATCGATAAACATCCCTTTACGGAGTGACATGGCTCCTTTTGATCCTCTCATTATATTTTCTCACCTCGTTACCACTAGCGCCACCAACATCTCTAGTCGTCTTGATGGGGACCGCAATATAAAAGAAAAACCTGCACCTAGCCGCTCACATCCGCAACAACGCAAGCACTAACTGCAGCCAGCGCATTCCAAGGAGATCGGTGTTTCCTTTTCAATTATTAAGTGTGTATATAAATTCATCGTCCAGCCACCCACCTTACCTTGGCGCTGGCAGAAATTCATTCCAGGCTTGCTGCTCACTCCTCATGTTCATTGCAACTGCAATTTGAAAATTATTACAATCGATGTCTATCGTCTGTCGACGCAACTGTCGGAACATCCATAAATAAAATAAAAAAAAAAGAATGATGGAAAATTATTTTCTGCAGAAAAATACACCCCGAGTTTTTTTTTTTTGGCGCGTATCTCAGGCAGGCCCACATCGAGCAGTTTTTACTTGTGCAACCTCCGAATCGAGCAACGACTACAACGACGACGACGAAGAGATTGACTGACAGACAGATGTATACAACCAGGTTCTTCCTTTTGCAATAACCAGAACTCGGGGAAATTATGAATCTCATACACGAGCGGAAATCTGGTGCCAGACAGCCACCATATCGGCTGATGCTGCTGCATCCTGCCAATAGATGGAGCAACAAGTCTCTCAGCGCGAACACCGCTTGCAATGTTGCACGACTTTCTCAAAAGCGCGAATTTATGCAAAACGATTAAGCGTTTCGCAATTTACAATCTATTTATTAGATACGAAGAATTTTTTAACTCGTGCCACAGCAGTTCGACGCGCAATGTGTCCACACAGCACACATCATTCTGATGCCACACATCGCATTTGGCATTTCGACGGATTGATGTGGTTGGTGAGGGCCCCTGGAGGGGAAATTGTGTCAAGTTAATAAAAATTAAGTGCACATCATAATTCAGTTTAAGTAATTGTAAACATTTGGTTCGGCACTCGTGTTTCGGGGCGGTTTTAATGTGTTGTTAATGGCCGAATGACTGACGGACGGACCAACACAGCAGGAAGTGTGCGCAGTTTTGTGGTAGGCTTTGGCTTTTTTTCCGTTGACACGATAACCGAGGTGAATAAGAAATCGTTTTCGTCGGGAGCACACCAAATTAGGTGGCTTGATTTACAAGGATGATTTGAAAAGGAGTTTAGTGCCAGTTTATTGTTTCCGGCGGAGCGCGGAACTAAGGAGCTGGGTATCTTTGCAATAAATTGAATGGAGAATGACAGGAAATGAATGAAACTTCGAAACGTTTTTAGAACAGTGCTAGTACTAACATAGGAATTTCTATTTTTTTGGCATTTCGATATCTCTGCGTTTACAGTGCACTCGCGAAATCGTGAACACCACCATTACGGAACACTGCTTAACATGAACAGATTTTATTTTTCATTGACAACTCTAAAAGGTGAACCAAGCTAGAAAGCTCTATAAGCTAAACAGTAAGTAATTCAACTTATTTAATAAATTGACTTATTTACTACGACAAACCGGCGCTGCTGTGGATGAACGTTTTTCCCACCTAAATCGTAGGACTTAACATGAACGATTCAAACAAAAATTCTGACGATTAAACTATCGACGTCAGCCCAAATGGGTGTAACTGCAACAGACAGTTCGACGACAACTTATACACGACGACGGTTACCAGGAAGGTGGCACCAGGAAGGTGGCACCAGGAAGGTGGAGAAACAGCTTTTCAAGTTGGCCAAATACGGTAATGCCTTCATCTTTTTGTTGGAAACCGACTCGGCGTCTTCTGTTTCAGGGCCGCCACTGTTATCCAACCTGCCTCTAAACAACCTGCTCCAGCAGTTGTAGCTCCTGCGGCTGCTCTATCAGGTTGTCCTGATGCAAGGAAAATGCCTTAAAAAAAAGCCAAGCCCCAGTGCTCAGTTTTATAAAAATCACGGGTCCGCGGAGCATACACTGAAGCGTTTCGTGGAAAAGGGAGAAGCGATTGGAAGTGCGAGCAAACGTGATTCTGCAAAATCTTCTGTTGTCCACCTGTTTCGCCAGGAGGGCAATCCGATGAGGGGCCAATCAGCATGGAACGGGTCGAAGAGAGCCAGGTCCAAGAGACCTCTGCTGACTACATCAAGTTAGCGGTCTCAGAGGTTGGCGCTGTTTGACCGATCGGCGCGAAGATAAAGGCCATACAGAAAGCCGAGATCCCAGTCACGCCGAGAGCTAGATTTGTGATCTCTTCGGGCCCTAGTAAACCGAAAGACGTTCTCCGTCTCATAGTAGTACAGAATCTCGTCCTTCCGGCCAAAAAATGGAAGGTCATTAAAGCTGATGAGCCAACTGATGTCGGGCGATTAGTTTTATTACTTTTTAATCCGGGGACTATTACACCCCTAGCTGCAAGAGGTTTTAAGTTATTTGATGGGCTGGAGACCCTCCAAATGAAGGTCTAAGGGACGGACATCAAGCCAGTTTCTTCCCCATCTGAGGAATCGGGCGGCCCATCTCGATCGATAACACTTGCCTTGTCTTGTCATACAGAACTACTCCTCACTGATCTCATACAGAACTACTCCTCACACTACCTTTTTGACGTGGTTTCCCACCGAAAACGTTTACCCTCGACCTTAAGTTAATTCCTCCAATTTATACCAACCCTCACCCCTCCCATCTTTAAGGCAAATTCATATCTGGAGTCCTACAGTCCCGAGATCTTTTTCTTCAGGGAGGTCTCTCACTGGCACCCTCAACTCTGCTGACAGTGGTTCACACCGAAACAATTACCCCCAGCCTTCCTAAACCTCTTTCGTGTAAGTCCGTCACCGTAACCAATCAACCGTTGCGCCGATTGGTGACCGGTATACCGAAACTGGTTGCTTCGATCTTTCCCACCCAGAACGGGTAGTTATGATTTAGGTCATAGGGCTGGCTCAAATCCGGTCCTATAAAGTCGTATAACAATGGACCTCCTCGCTTTGGTCTTAATGTGTCCTTGCCGAGCGGGAACAGCCTTATCTAACCTTTCTCTTGCCTCCAACTGTTCTTTTCTTCTTTTGCATAAAAATGTGCTCAAAGCAAATTTTTTTAAGATAAAATTTCAAAATGTTAAAATAAAGTTTGTAAGTTCCTGTACAAACTATTTGAATAACTTAATTAAAAACACAACAATTAACGCATGAACACATCCTTAAAAATAACAAAAAAACAAGTGAGTAAGTGTAAAAGTTCGTCTGTGACAAACTTCTATATACACGACCCGACCCTATACTATATGCCGTATAACAGCAAATCTTAAAGTTTTTTGGTATGAATTCATATATATAATTTTTATACACCACGCCTCAAAAAGTGGGCATGGGCTAAAAATTAAAATAAATTAAATGTTATTTTGATGAATCCAGTAGTGGGCGTACCCGTTGACGGATTGAGCCAATTTTCACACTTTGTCTCTGTAACAGAAGAACCAAGCAGTGTACCAAGTTTCGGCTCTCTAGCTTGATTTTGAAGAATTAAAACCTTCACACATACAGACGGACATGGTTTAATCGATTCACCAGCCGGTCTCGATCATATCTCTAAAATGTCTTATGGTATAATACCATGTTTCCAGCGGGCACTAATCTGCGATTAATATAAATGTTCATAAAATCCTCTACAAATCACGCGATTAACCACACAAATTTAAAGCGATTAAAAATAAAATAAATGACCTCATTAATCTCATTCACCGTGGGTGCCGTGGCGCAGTGGTTAGTTTGTGTGCCTCTGACGCCGGAGGTCTGGGTTCGAATCCTGCCTCTGCCACCTGAAAAAAAGACCACCTTGTTCTTTTTCACGGCTCCCACCTCCGCGAGGGTCTGACAAACCCTCCGAGAGTAACATTTGTCTTGAAAAACTTCTCAAAGTGCCGTTCGGGTTCGACAAAAAATTGTAGGTCCCCTTGTATGTGAAAAAAATATAGCACACACAGCATACATGGTTGAGAAGTTGGCCCTGGTTCACCTCGAGCTGTTGCGCCACTCTATTTATTTATTTATTTTTTTAATCTCATTCACCCTTTTCACGAACCTTTCAACGCTTTTCGAACACCTTTTTATCAGTTTGAGAATCGAAAAAGTATACTTAAACTGTTCACAAATGACAGATCTGTCAGAATTACGTCTTATCCAATTGTTTCTATTGGCATGTTTACAACGGAAATCTTTTTTTGAGTTCCTTTGAATATTTAGCCTGAAATTATGGTAAAAAAATCACATTCTTCCTCAATTTTGGCATTCAACAACGCGAACACTCTTGGTTTTAATTAGTTCACGTTATCGTGAGTGCGCTGTATTTTCATTTCGTGTCTGACTCTGACGCATTTTATTCAAGATTCAAGATTCAAGATTTATTTATTTCATTCAATGAACACTTAATAATACTAGGTTAAATTTATCTTAAGAATAACAAAATTTTAGATACTTTCATTGTAAGGTATATACCTTTGTACTTTGATAAGTTAATTCATTAAAAGAAAATTAATATAAGAAACATCCTGTAGTTATGGAACTAGTGTCGGATGTAAAGTTAAGTACCTATACAAAAAACCAAGAACAAATATTTTTGCTGTGGGGTGTGAATGCAAAACTAATTAAAAAGTTTTTTTTTTACATATCAACAAGTATTTATAAATTTAGGAAATCAAAAAGAAGCTATAACAGAATCGAGATCAAAGAAAAATTAAAAGGAGAGAACAAAAAGGATTATATTAAAGGTCTGATAAGACTATATAACAGAAATCAAAACTATATCAGATCAAAATTATATAGATTTCTGTGATATAATCAAAATTATATATAATTGATTATATCACAGAAATCAAAAGTAAATAACCACACTTTAATTTGTCTATTAAATATCAAAAGATTAGAAATACTACGAATAGCAAGCGGCAGCTTATTAAAAAGACGAGGTGCTTCTGGGGTGTAAAAGTTGAAGTATTTTTGAGTGTTATGACGCGGTATAGAAGCCAGGTAACTATGATTGCTTCGAAGGTTGCGTGCAACAAGGTTTTGATTGAGTAGATAGCCACTTCTTTGAAAAAATATTTTCAAAATTTTGTAAAAGTAAAGATGTTTAAGTGGCAGAATCTTCGAATAAAAAAATAAAGGAAAACTATGTTCACCATGCCTTTTCTTCCAAATTATTCTTAAAATATGCTTTTGTACTATAAGTAAAGGTTGAAGTTTGATTTTATAAGTACCACCCCAGCAAACAAGACCATATTGCAGCTTTGATTGAACCAACGCGAAATAAACTGTTTCAAGAACCTTATGAGAACAGAACTGCCGAAGGTTATACATTATATACGTTGTAGTCAATAAATACTTTTTCATTTGGGAAGTATGTACGTACACCCCAATCCAAATTACTATCGATAATTAAGCTGATAATTTATACCTCGATAGTTTCTCAAAACAGTGTAAGTCGTGCTTTATAAAAATTTATTAATAAAAAATATTCCAGCAAAACATCCCTATCCTTAAAAATAGTCCTTTATTCTCAATTTAAATCAAGCTTAGTGTATCTTTAAACTTTTCACTTGCCTTAGAACTTTCTTGAATAATGCATTTGTAACAATGTACACTTAATTGTCCAAGGAAAACATTTTTTCTTTTGTTCGGGCCTTAAGAATTCGGCATGACGTTTCACAATAATAAACTCGAAAAATGACAGCAATATTTTTTACAAACCAGTGGGAATTTGCATTTACACATATTTTAGATTACACTTTTTGCCATGAATAAAATTAAAAGTTCACTTATAGGAAAATACTATTGGCTTCAAATACAAATCAAATTTACATTTTTTCGATCACACTCGTCAAACATCACTCACTGCAAAGAAATATCACCAAACTGATCAAAAACAAACAAAAAGCTCTAAGAAAGCTTTTGTTATCACAAAGAAGACCGACGCAATTGCTTGTTTTGTCAGCTATAAGAAGAAATGTGTTAGAGCGAGGAAGATAGTTCAACGCACGCTACGTAGTGTCCATGTCCATCGTACCATCTTTAACCTAACGTCAATATAATAACATTTCAGGCGATAGAAATGACAAACAAAAATAAAGGGTTTTTGGTGAAATGAAATGTTGCCATGTTTCGGGTTATTAGAAATAGAGGTTGAGGTATAGAAATTTGGGTAGGTTCCTTTCCTACTTGCACCTACATATTGATATGCGTAAACGTGTTTCGGCATTACATGCTTTGCTCAATTGTTTTATGATTAAGTTATGCTAAGTTTCCACTTGTCGATTTATTGACAAATTTTGGAAGTTCTCCTCTTTGTCAATTAAATACACAATTGGCAAAGCGTAAGCCAAATTATTTGTCAATTCAAAGACACTCTATTTCCATTTGCTAATTTCTTGATATAACCTAAAAATACACCGTTTGACAATTGAAAATCGACAAGTGGATTCTTAGCATTAAACATGTTTAACAGAACCACATTAACCAGAAATGAAATTTAGCTTTTCGTGGGACATAATCAGATCTTCATTGAAATTGATTCCGATTAAGAAATTAGACTGTACAAAAGGGTGAAATAGAGAGTGAGTTAAAGGGCGAAACAAAACAGTCCCCAGTGTTTTGTTGTCGTGGAAGACCGTGGCATTCGATTTCGTTTTTGGAAGAATTTTCGACTGGGTGGACTGGCCTAAAAGACTATTCAAGATTCAACACAATAAGTACGAAAGAATTGTTTAACCCATGACATTTACACCAAACACTAAGTTGGTAGGTTTTGTTTGACATTTCTTCAATAAGGTAAGGTTGTTTTCATTTGGTTTGGCATACACAATAATTGCTCGTTAAAGTCTGTTAAGTAAGAGACAAAATCTTTCAAAATCCTTAAAATCGGCTGTTTGTGAAATGTTTTAACTGGTTTACTTTTGAGCACATATATCATTTGATTACTAATACATTTGTCCCATCTGGCCGGAGGACACTAATTTGAGAAAAACATAACTCTTCAACTAACATCCCAAAAATATGGCTAATTTACCGGGCACATTTGCTAATATGTCTCCACAGGACACTAGTCTGCAATCTTCAACTAATCTCCTTAAAGTTGCGAGATACCAATTTAAATCCTCTCGGCAAGTAATCAAACATAATTCTTCTCGTCAAACCTCTTTAATGTCACATTGGACTTTTTTCGCACACTTTTATAATAGTGTTTGAGGTTCGAAAAAGGAAACTGAAACTCGTAAAGTGGAGGTGTGAAACACTAGCGGACGAAATCACAAATGAAAAAATCATTTGCGGTTCACCGTAAGAGAAGATCCTGCAACTTTCACCCCTCGCGAGCAATGCTCAAACCATCTGAGCTGCGGTTCACCCGATTTAAACTTTGTCGAAATTCAACCACCTCACTAGCCTTCGCTAGAAATCATACACTCAAGGACGAATTCAGGAAACAAAAAAGTCAAAAAAGGGCAAGAACCTGGAACAATGCTCGAGTATGAGGCAGGCTAAGAAACTTCTTGGACAACTCAACCATAGAAGCTTCAAAGCATGCACCAACATGAGCCAAAATAACCTGCTTATCCTAACAGGCTTCCTAACAGGGCAATGTAAACTCAAGAAGCAACTTAGGAAAATGGGCATAGCTGAGGAAGGTCTTTGCAGATTCTGTGACGACACCGGAGAAAACCCCATAACATCTGTTGGGCACTAACCCGCAAAAGACATAAATATTTGGGCAAACACCAATTATCAGTTGAGAAAATACAGTCGCTAGAGCCATCTTTCGTCCTTCGAAGAAAGAAACAGGATTAGAGAGAGTGCTCTAAGACAGATTTCTTCCACCAAGGTGAAGCAAGAGCACATAACCCTCAAAAGATTCTAAAAAGAACTCCAATGAGAGATTCTGAGAACTCTTTAGAGGGCATGCACCTCTCCAAGGTGATGGCTGGGGCCACAATAAACCTAAAGGTCGCAGTGCAACATAATTTCTTAACCGAATAGTAATAGTAATAATAATAATAATACTGCTGAATACTCATTCCAATTTTTTGTAGCTGAATAGGAATGGCACATAGATTTCGCGCTTTGCTGCTTGACTACTTGTTACCACGTAACGACAATGAAACTTTCCATGTATGACAGATCTGTCACAAATACGATTTCTATTGGGATTTTTACAATCAAATTTTTTTTTCACTCCGGGGGAATATCATCGTCACTCTCTTTAGAGAACCAATAGGGCAACAAAAGGTTAAGTGCGTCAAATTAATCTAATGTTTATCCGGTAGAGGCACTTCGGGATTTTCGTTGTATTCTATACCTTCGACAATTAAAAATAGATCTTCTCATTAATTTTATTAACCCATTTCACAAACCTGTTTTATTCCACTTTAACTCGATTTTTTTTCACCATAATACAATCTTATGTCCGAACTCCGCCCTCTTTAAAATTTAATAATTAGAATAAATTTACAAATTTCCTGAAATTGGAATTTTTATACAGTGAAAACACTTCGAGATTTCATTTAAACCTTTTTTCACTGATCTTAGTTTGATGATGTATGGAAACATAGCGTAAAAGTTTTCGAGGTCTAAGGTAGGTATTAGCTATGCTATAAAACCAAAGTTTTCATTTGATTATAAACTAAGCCATGAACTCGGAGGACGATTAAGTATGTCCAAGGGATACAACGTCCATAGCATTTCCCCGGCGAGAGCAAACTCCTTATGCATGATAAATGTGTGTGTTTGATGAACAAGTATGTATGTGTATAAATACGTTTATGGATAAACTCCCAAACCCAAGGTAAAAGAGCAAGTAAGTCCTTTTTATCCGGATATGGAGTACTTGGCGAGCTTTTAAAGATTGTCTAATTGTAATAATCGGGACCTGTAGCAAATAAAATATCAATACAATGGCGCAACAGTTTGACTGGAATTAGGGCCATGTATATACTATGCGTTGTATTCTTAACATCCAAGGGATCTGCTGAGAAGTTTTTCGAGATAAATGTTACTCTCGGAGGGTTTGTCTAACCCTCACGGAGGTAGGGACCGTGAAAAAGAACGAGTCTTTTTTTAGGTGACGGATGAAGGACTTAGGCCCAGGCCTCCCGCGTAGTAAGAACGTTCACTGACACTATGTGTCACTGCGGCACCCCACACCTCTGGCAGATGAGACACATAATTTGTCAGTTTCCATGGATACAAAATCGCACAAATAAAGGCTTAGTGGTGCGGCAGGATACCAAGTTAAAAGTGCGTTTCAAGAGCAAGATCTCCTAAAAAGACCCCTAGGAAGCTGCTAAGCAAAAGTAAAAGCCGCAAAAAGCCCAAAAGGCTCAAGGACCTCCTACGTATTGCATGAACTTCTTAAAAAAGGCTTCTAGATATGAAAGTCATTAAAATAAATACCAAACCATACAGACTGCTTAAGGGGTGAGAGAATCTTAAGAGAAGCTTTTGCAAGGAAAAAGACGACGACTTAAGAGGCCAACCCCCTTCTTCGGTTGCTGGTCCCCAGTTTGGCGTCTTCCCAGATGGTGGACAGAGGACTGCTCATCAGATATGGTGTATACCGGCATGGAAAATATCCAGGGCCGAAATCAGTAACATATGAAAAATCCAGGAGCGTCTGCTTCAAAATGACCGGCTTCCTGGTCGGCGTCTGTTATCCAGGTTAGGGTCGGCCGAATATTCAAGAAAAAAAGATGTATGCAATAAGATGTATGTCAGATATTTCTTTTGAATTCTTTGCAGGTTCATTTCATTTCTCTGTAAAGGCTTTACACTTGTGGCGGAAAGTTTTGATGTTTTTGTGCAGGGTTTTCATGTTTCATACTGGCTCCTCAGCTCGTGTGTTGGATCGAGAATTCCTTTTCTTTTCTACGCTGAACTTATTTCCACTGCTTGCGATGTGCTACGTATTTTAAAGGTAGTCATAACGCCTTGATCGTGAGCTAATTATAAAAAAGGCACTGACTTGCATAAAACAATACTTTCCATCGCATATACCGACTCCGTCAAGGAATACACAGTAGAAAAAGTCTGCAGTTATAGTTCCGTGGAGTTATAGTCTGAAGCCATCGGAATGTTTGTTCTTTTGCCTCTGCTACGACCAAATCAAGTAGATAGTACTAGTTAACTGAAACTACGAAAAATACAAATTTCAAATGTCGAAAATTAATGAAAAGCTAACCGATGCCAAAGACTTTTCAACTCGCCTGAAAAAAGTACCTCAAAACTGGCCTTGGTGCTAAATGATAAAGAAAAAGGAGACCAAGGATTGTTCCTTCGCGATATTCCCACTAAGGAATATGATAATGTGACTATAAAATAAATTTGCAAACCTTCCTCTTACTTCGAGATTCTTTTATATGTCAAATTGAGGCCCATGTCAACATACCTGTAAGGAAAATTAAAAATAAGTATTATAGGAAATAATTGTAATAAAATAGAACAGTGTCTAAAAAATTAGTACTACAAATTTCAAAATTGAAAAACCAATCATACCTGTACAAATTTCCTATTCAGATTTATCAAATTTTTAATAAATTATGAAAATTTCGTTAAGAAAAAGAAGGCAAAATGGTGCAATGAAAAAACAAATTTAAACCGCCATTTTTTTTTATTATCATTGGTGGCCAAAGAGCTCTTTCATTCCTGATAAGTAATTAATCCTAACGAACAAATTTTCCCCTTTCAGTCAGTAAACTATTGGACAATAAGACATTTAATCTGCCCGAAATTTATTCTTTTTGGGAAGCAGAAACAAATGCAGTTTTTAATTTTGCCTTATAACTCCTCCCGCCTTATTATGTCGATGAATGTGTACGCGTATGGTATAAAAGAACAACTGATACTTTTCTTTTCCTTAGATTCATAAACTTAAGACTGATGCCTTCAATCTGAGCAAGGAAAGATTAACTCTTGTTCCAAATTATTTCAAGACAAAAAGTGAAAATTCAAAGAATCAATGACTTTTCATACATCAAACTTCAGGCTCACTTCTTTGCAGTGGATACCCAACGCCATTCTACCTAACAACGACGCCTTTCTTAAAATCTGAAGTTTTCAAAAAGACACCTTTTCACGACTTACAAAAAACGTCCATTACGAAGGTTACAAAAAAAAATAGCTCTTGTCACTTGGTTGCTCTATTTTTAACTCCTAAAAGCATTATTCGTTACAACTTGAAAAATATATTAAAACATCGACAAAAAAAAAACTTTCCAACGTAAAAGAGAAAGTTTGTTTAGGAAGAAAAAGCCACAACCCACATGTCCACAGATTCGCTAGCCACGAGTGCTTTATACTCACTGTATAGAAGCACACCGCCGCCGCCGCCGCACCTCTCCTTTTCTACTCAACTCTTGGCACTGAACTTTCATAATAAAGATCGACAAGCTGTCCGAGCCGATGTCCACATCCTTGATATGAAAGGGAATATTATGTTGTGGCATGTCTCGGAGGATTACAACTGACCGCCAGCCAGCCAGCCGGTCGTCTCACATACACGTGCTGTAAGCACACAGTTAATGGACGAGAGCGTGGAGCAAGTATTAAGGAGTAAGGTACATCCCTCCCGTATAACACACACATCTTTTCGGTCAGCTTAAATCTGTCAAAAAATTTCCAATCAAGCGAATGCTGTTGAGACTGCTGATGGACAGGCAGGGAAATAAATATATTTTCTCATCCTTCGCATTAAATTTGAGCTCCTCCTGCTTGTCTTCAAGAGAAAAAAAAACCAAGTGAGTTGAGCAAGTTTAAATTTAAATGCCTCGACTCATCCTTGTGGCGAAGCTGTGGCGTATATCACACACCAAAATAATAAACCGTCAAAGGATTATTATAACAATTTTGTATCCAACCGCCTACTCCTTCAGCAAGTGCTTTTGATTTTTTGTCAGCTTTGTCCTTTCCTTAAAAAAGAGACAGTTAAGATGAAAAAACGTGCAAAGGCAGAGAAAAAAAAAACTTAAAATGAATGGTCCTTCGTCCTGTATTTCATGTGATGTCCTTTGAGAGTAAGTTGAACGTTCAAGAATTAAACTTAAAACTTTAGTCCCGAACGAGTGAGTTGTCGTTGAACGGAACACTGTGTCCGTCGGTTTGTCCGTCCTGGCCGATCCTTGATGTGCACATATTTTATTTTTGCCACATTTTTTTTTTTATTTATTTTATTTTATTTGTTCGTTTCTTCGTCCTGTTTGATATATTTTTACACTGTTGTCCTTCTGAGTTGTCAAATAAATTTTTTTTTCTTCGTGTTTTTGCACAACTTTCATGTGCCCACAAGGATGTGAGAAGAGAAAGAGTAGGTGTATATAATGTGTGTGTTTATGGAAAGAGAGTGAGTTCGGGACGTTTGTTGTCGTTCGTAGTTTTCGTCCCACTTATCATCCCTAGTGACACTTTATAATTTCTTCCACTTTTAGTGTCCTGTCACTATGCTTCCTAAGGAACGAGAGACACAGGAAAGCCACCGACAATAACCCACCCTTAGCAAAAGAAAGAGAGAGAGTAAGAGAGAGAGAAAAACATAAAAATTGAAAGTTGAAGAGGACATCATTTTTTATCATGGTCCTTGACGGAACAGAACTCCACTTTGTGGAGGAAACGTTACCCCACTAATGTCACTTTATTGTTTCGTTTATTTTTAAGTTTTTATTTTATTTATATTTCACCCTTGGCGCAGGCAGGATTGTATAAAAACATACTCGTGTTCATACAGAACGGTTTTGAAAGGAGTATAGTCGGGTCGGGATGATACACTCTGCAAAATTGACATTGCCATTGGACTTGTCTGTCAAATTGAGGATGACAGCTGACAAATGGACAAGTTTAATTTTTCTTAAATTTCGTTGCCGGGATAATAAAAAGTTCACACACAAAGAGCCAGGCGGCACAGAGAGAGATGAGTTGACGAGGTGGACAGGCAGACACAAAGTGTAATGAATGCCTGAAGGAGAAAGAAATGAAGAAGTTGCAGGAAACTGGCACCAAACGGAATCAAGGAAGTTCGCTTGAGAGGAGAGTTGACTTTATATGATGAGGAGTTCTGTTAAAAAACGTTAAATTCGGAGAGTTTGAGTGTTGGAAATTGAATGCAAATTGGAGGGCGTTCTTGATAGGGATGGGTGTTCCTGTGAAAGACTTTATTTGGTAAAATTAATATAATGGTCTTTTGTGATGGGGGTTATTGTAGCATATGGAAAGGATTCGTTTGAGACAAAAATATCGTGTTAGGACAAGGTTCATCATAGCAATTTAGCAAAGACACAATTGTTTTTTTCTTTGGTGAGGTCGGTTTCGGCCAAGAACCATAACACATATTTGACAGGAATTTTCGTTAAGTCCGACTAGGATTTCCTGAGTGGTGAAACGCTTTAGAAGCTTATGCAAACTCTTGCAAGGGATATGCCTCGATAGCATAAGCATGACAATCTAATACAATTTTGTTTAGATCGCGCTTACGGACTGGATGGTTGGATTTTCAAGGCTGACGTGTTGAGTGACGAACAACTAAAATCTTTACAACTGAAGCTGCTTCTCACATTTCTTCGAATGACGGGAAAACAGGGTTAATTAAAGTAGGATAGCTGCAGTGTAGTACCAGTAGTCTTAGTGCTCTATCGGATGGTGGTTATTTCTACTACAATTTCTGACAAAAAATTTACAAATCTTCCACGAATTCTTGCAATTGTTTCATTCAATCAAGAGTAGCATGATTCAAATTTTGTTTATCAGGCGTGAACAAACCTTTTGTCCAAGGCGCGTAATTTAATAAATTCGACCGGATTTCCTCCATCCACATTGACCGGAAGAGGTTAATTAGAAAAAAGGAAAAATTAATAAACAACATGACCGCAACACGCAGGAAAACTATATCCTTTACATTATCATTCATAACTCTTGCCTCCTCGAAACTCATATATTTTCGCATCAGAAAAAAAATACACCATCGAAATCCAAGCTACACCTTCTGTCTAATTTATGTCGCTTTCACCGCACGCCATTAATCACCATAAACCACACACACACACAGGTACAACAGAATATAACCCTTTTGGTCTTGATCCTGTGCACTGATAGCACCGCTGACGGACTGACACATACCCCACCCGCAGCCACCCACAGGAAAAGTATTTTTAAGGGGTGCTATACACGTTTGGTCTAACCACCACCCCTGAGCCCTACACCCCATAATCATCCTCTATATCACAGCAATAAATTCCGTTCATTCGAACTGATAAAACGACATCATTAAGTCCTGTCACGTAACTTATGACAAATGTCAATCAATTTCTGTTCTATTCGAACGGGCTACCGGGACGTCGTCGCTGACAACCAACGGGTGGAGGTGTTAGAGGGCGTTGTCGGGGGTTGTGATATCGTCGTCAGAGCTGTCAGATACTTTTGACGAATTCTATTTCCAGGGTTAGAGTATATAGCAGCAAAAAAAGACAAAAAAAATAAACACACAAATCCCATAATGGAAAATGTCATGACGAGTAGTAGTCGTGGGATGTTAGAAGTTGGGGCTCATGCGAGGGTATGAGTGCTTTCGATGGACCTTGATGACGTGGGAGTGTGCAGCGATAGCGTACACAGTCAGTAGCAATGTGTGTTAGTTGATTTATTTCTTGTCAACATGAAATATAATAATAAATAAGGACCCGAACTTTGGGGGGAGTAATAGTTCGCCGACAAAACAAAAGGGAGTGGGAGCCACGGCTAGACATTGACACGAGGAACATATCGAAGAAATCCATCTAATGTATTCGCCTCGGCAGATTTACAGGGAGCGTGTCCGTTGTCCGTAAGCTTACTCCCTGGTTAGTCAACTTTTAAGTCGCCAATTGGATAGTGGGGGTTTAGCTGGATTTACTTTTAGTTGTGGTCTTATTGTGATTCCCTTAAAGATTTTAGTTGACTTGACGAACTATGTGAAGTTTTGTTCAAGAAATAAGCTTAAGATCTCACCAGGAATGCGGGATAGGCCCGTTTAAAACTTGAAAGACACTCTTTGTAAGCTGTTAAAGCCTGGTTTAATATTCGATAATCATGATGCATAGATAGGTGAGTTCGAACGAAGTAAAAGTACTGCACCTGCCTGCGACAATCACGCTGATTGGGACAACACATGTGTGGCACGTAGCGCCGTTGTCTTGAACCGCACGTCGTTTAGACCTTTATTTATCGGTTTGGGACAAGAGATAATAAGAATATTTTTTTTCTTTTGTTTTAAAGGCTTAGTTTAATTTAAAGGCGTATGCAATGTGGAATCTTTCAAATGAGGGCCGCCGGACGCGTCTTCGTTGGATGGCTTACATTCGAGAAGTCCAATATTCAATGAATAATAATTTGAATGAATAATTTACATGCGTAGATCAACTGAACTCGAACTAAGGAATGAGTCAAATGGTCTAAGCACAAGACCTCGTTCATAACATTATACTTAAATCGATTGTCCATTGTAGCATTGTTGTTGTTGCATCAACGTCTGTTGATATTCTTTAATCGGTAGCGCTCCTCAAAGATTAGGAGACTTGACCGGCGTCATTTCTGAGTAAAAGCAGACCGATCATTCTACCGGGACGGTAGAATCATTCCTTTCGGGGTTCCTCTGGTGTTTGCCATTCTTTTCTTTTTATGAAGTCATCTAGTTTAGACGTTATTATTCGCGCTTTGGCAACGCGACTATAAAGTCACATATAACTTTGGTGTCTCCAGTATATGGCTATTTGAGCGCATTCGCTATGGCTTCAAGGAACGCTGCAAGGTTGTATTATTCTTTAACAAGAAGTGACTCTTCTATATTAAGAACCATGGCGTGTAACACAGTCTCTACCGATCTGCCGTTCATGTAAGCGTGCTGGTATGTTGCTAATGTGGATGTCAAGGACCCTCTCGAGAGATTTCAGCAAAAAAAAGGATGACAGGCTTATAGGTCTAAAATAGCCTTTTATCTGATGGTGGCTGTTTTTGCCTGCCTTAGGGATGAAGTTGACTTTTACTTTCCATCGCGGGAAATGTTTGTCAGCCTTGGGCTGATTAATGTTTTTGTCGTCTGCACCTTAATGCCCAACTAATATTGAAGTTCTCATGAGACTATTCAAGAGCCTTATTAGAGTTATGTCCAAGAGTAAAGCCCTTTGAATTTCACTTTTGTAAAGTGTTATAAGAGACTTATAGGAGCCTTATAAGCGTTAAATTGCCTAGTTATAAGAATTATTAAACTTTTGGATCTTATAACAGGAAGCTATACTCTAGGAGTATTGAGAGCGTTACAAGGGTCATAATAAGAGCTATTTCGACGACGTTTTTAGAGTGAAATTCTCAAAGTATGTAAGTTGGGTATTTTAATACTCTCCAGTTGTTGAAGGAGAGAGTAGTAGTGTTCGAGGAGAATGTTACATCGGGAACTTTTCAATGATTTTTTAAACAATTAAAGTGGGTTCCTGTCCCCGGTTATTCATAACGAGGTTATATCTTATAATGAAGTTTGAAATAGACGCTCCTCGGCTGTTGATAATGTTTCTGCCCCAGTTTGAATGATGAGCGTTCGACCAATTATGATGTCCAAACCTTTGGTGACACCCTGCCGTAATAGCGTCCGAACGAATTCCGGGGGTGCCGTGGAGTTGCCTTCTTGTAGTATGAGCATAGAATGATTGGCGGAAGGCCTTCTCTCTTCAAGATACCCGTTGTCTGATTATCGTCGTTGTATTGGGATAGAAAGTATAAGTCAATATTTTTTTAGTCATTATGCAGCTACGCATGTTGCTTGCTTTAAGCGCATTTCATGTATACCCAGCTGCCAGCTAATCAGCACCGGCTTCCCGGTCGTTGGAAATACGTTGGGAGCAGGTTATGTGAGCATTCACACCTGCAAACCAAAACCGTCCACGGTTGGAAATAAAAACGACCAGTTAACCGGTGCCGGTTAGCCGGCTGCCGGGTATGTATGAAATGGGCCTTAATGTCATAGAAAAGATCATAGGAGTCGAACTTAAGTTCACGAATTACACCTTTTGAGGTCCATGGTTTTTGAAGAAGAGCGACGTCTACTGCTTAGTGGTGGAGTTGAACTAACAAGTTCGCGCAGGCTGACTTACTGTTATGAAGGTTTGGTTGCAGGACCTTCATCAGTTACTGTTGTTGTTGATGCTGGTTGAGTTCCTAGCGGATTAGCATCACGCCGAATCTTCCAGATTACCCGTACCTTAACCTAGATTAAGCCTACCTTCAGCTTGTTGTTCGCCTCGGGAGTTTGACCAGTGTTTGGTTTTTCAGGGACAATACAACCTCCTCTCCGGCAAGCGTTGGCTCTTCTAATTCCACTATCTTCCAAACCGTGATTAACCTCTTAAGTATTTTCAGGAGGCTTTTTTGGTACAGCTGGTCCGGGCGCAAACGTACCCTTGCTCTCGGTGCTGACGGCAGGTCTTTGGTTTCGCCCAAACAAAGATCAGCGCCTTCCCAAAGGTCGGACATTGTGTTGAATCATCCAAAATATTCGACTGGTTCAGCGTCCAGTCGTTATCACAGGAGGGTACCCTCAACCCCTTATGGTACACAAGCTGACCAAAAAATGGCTCCCTTTTGTGATCCTCGTCCAGCAGAGCGTCGATGCTGATAAGAAGTCTGTTGTGGACAAGTCTCCACTGCTCATCACTGAGTCGAAACTGAGGTTTTTTTGTACACTGGTTGTGGAACGCTTTATGCGAACCTGGAAAGCCGATCTTTTTAAAACCTCTGACACTTTCACCCATTAAAAAACGCAACCTTTTCCATCTTGAAAAACCACCCTGGAACCACTTTAGCATTACATCAGGGTGTTGTCGTTTCCTTTTCCCGGGGAACTGGCTTTATCACTTTCCCCTGTGTGCGAGCTTATATTTTTACTGGCTAAGCTTAGCTTCAGCCTGTATTTGGGAAAGCATTTGTACATCTTTCTTCCGCTTCTTGGTTCGCATGACTTTTTCGATAAAGGAACAATTGATATTCCAATGTCGGTAGAGATCATCTTCTAGACCACATTTTCTGGAGCGATTCTGGCTATTTCTAACTCAAGTCTTGTTCTTTGCACTGTACACCTGGTACAGTCGCAGAAGGTGTGCCGGGCGTAATTTTCCACGAAGCGTAGGGTTTGAAATTCAGATGGATCCAACCTACCACAGCTTTGGACATTTTTGCCTTCGACTTTGGCAGAGGAGATGTACCATCGGGCCTAACTCTTTCCTGCCCACCCGTAATAGGGGTTGATAACGATTTTTGATCCTTATTTAATTCACTGGCACCTGGCTTGTTTGATTCGCCTAAAGGTTTGTGCATCTCTGTTATTGCGGCCGCAGGACGGTGTCCTGCAGAAGCTTGGTTTGCGGCAGGCAAGACAGAGGAGGGCGAGCTCTACGAAATTGCCTACGCCCCAATTACTGGTAGTACCGTCTTCGTGATTAAGCCTTTACCGAAAGGTTAAATTTGCTGAGAACGCCTTCTTGGCAAAGTTAATGACTTTCCGATCAGTTCACGATGACGGGCGGGTTTTTTCCGAACTACATGTCAGACGTCTTGCGTTTCGCCTTTAGTTGCCATTTGTAGCAGTGGTTTTGAGCGATTCAGAATCACTTACAATCAACCCAACTTCGTTTTCATCCGCGAGTGTACACGTGTCCGTGGTCGTGGGCAAAAAAAGCATCAATGTCGTCCCCCACGGACTCAGTTACGAAATCCACCTACTTCGTTGCGCTGAGAAAAATTTTCCGCCCCATACACCGTGGCCCGTGGGTGGAGCAGCTCCCGCTCCCCGGTTTTAATACAAATTGGAATCAGATCCACTTCGTCAATTGACAGAAGAGAGAGCTGCCGGATGTTGGCCCCGTAATTCCCTAAATCTCTTGACCAAGCAGTACCTGGCCACTGCTGGAGAACGCCTTCGCACCTTCTTTGACGTGGACTTACGACTTCTTTGCACTGCTTCCGGACAACGCACTCCCGAAGCAGCTGGAAGCTGATGATAGCTGGATGAAAAATTCTCGAAGCATGATAACTTTCTTCTCCTCCGAATCCGCTGTGGCTGTGCCAAATCTTTTCCTTCCACCCAGACAAGAGAGAAGTTTCTCTCCGAATGAGCGTTTAAGGAGGTCACCTTCCAAAAACTCATTTTGAAGGTTTTTAGGATCTCCTACAAGACGAAGTGATTTATTGTTATTTTTAGACATCTGGATTCCACAAGTATCTCGGGAAAGACAGTCCATCCGCCCAGAGCCTCGAAGTATGCGTCTAGCTATACAGACTCCACGAGGACCTTGGCTTTGGATAGGGGCGGGACTGGCTGAGAAAAGAATCTTAGAAGGATATGGGAGAAGGGTGTGAAATGGGAATGGTAGTTTTAGCTTCACCCTTGACGTCCAGAATGATTCGAGGCAATAAGGTCCCCTCTTAGGCTACTAGGACGAACCGGCGCTTCGAGACTACAATGATGGCCGGAAATTGAAGGGGAAGGTACATGTGCACATAAACTGCAAAATCATTTAACTTTCAATTGAAAGCATTTGAGTTGTGCATTGTTACTATTAAAACATTTTTTAATAGATAATTATGCCCAAATTGCTGAAGAATTAATGCTGTGTACTTTGGGGCGTCACTTTGAAATAAGTTGACAAAATTTACCAAAGGTTAAGTAGTAGAGTTGACTTAAACGTTAGCATCATACACTTTCACAAGAATGAAACAGACAGTGAAGTTTAAATAATACCGAACGAAGTGTCGAAAGAAAAAATCATTATCGGTTTAACATCAGAGCACGGTCCTCCTAACTCAATCTATCGTGGGTACTGCTTTGACCAATTAAGCTATTGGTGACCCTTTCGGTCTCTGTCCGAATTCTACCACCTCACTGGTTTTTGCTCAAACCTATACTGAATATTTCTTGCTTTTTTGTAATTGATAAAAAAGTGGTTTTGATCATTGCTACAGGACCAAGTGTTGGACCATTGAGTTTGCAAGCATACATTACGACAACATTCTTGCATGTAGATTATAGATATTTGAGTAAGGTCTCTACTGTAATACCTAATTTTTGTACAGATATAAAAATCGCCATCAAACGAAATAAAACTAACAACTCAGGCATTGGCAACTTTGCATTTCTATCTCCGATACAGATGTCAATATTGAGCCAATAAAACTTTATTATTTCTCGATTTGTTAAAATTAAGACAAAACGGATCGCAAAATACCGTGGAAATTGACACCTGCATTAACATAAAATCGACGTAAGTTATCGTTTATGGTCCCACTCCACTATAGGAGCTCTTGCTGTTGCTCGGCGACCACTATATACACCGCCAACTGTCTCCGAGTCGTTCTCGATGAATTGAATAGCAATAATTTCTGATAATGGCCACCACACTACCATAGTATACGACACGGGAATAATATCTTGTGGGCTGGTGACTTTGTCGTCATCGGCGTATCCGACAACGACACCATCATCATCATCGAATCGACAGCATCGCACTCAAGTTGTATATAGTAGTTGCAATCGTTGTCGCTCGGTCGTTTTGTTCATTCGCGCAGTCATATTCGTATCCTTCGACATCAATTGAATGGAAATAAATTACCGTATCAGTTGTCGTAAAATTTTCATTTTTATATTGAAACACGTTTCCATCTGATTTCACATCCCGGACAGCGATCTCAAAAAGGTCGTAAAATTAATTAAAAAAAAGAAAAGGAGCAAACCCCTTGTGACAGTGGGTGATTCATTAACGCAACCTTTTGTATCATTGAATTTTATAGTCACTTTCGGGACGCGACGGTCCTTTTGAGAAAAGAAACAGCTTTAATCATAAATATATCGGGAGACCGATGTATTTGAGCTTGGTCATCTGCTACGTGTTTGCAAACTTCTTCAGTTTTACTTTAGATACAGGTTTTGTCAGCACCATAGTGGAACAACCTAAGATCAGGCTAAGTGCAATTGTTTGAAATTTTGTCCCTGAAACCACTGAACTGTCTTTATACTTCTAGAACCTCTCAAGACGTACGTCGTGTAAATTTTTGGGTCAGTTTAGAAGAATTACTAACGAGCACAATTCATTCTCTTCAACCCTCTCCCACTTAATCGCTACATCCCATTGTCCCCCTCCTTTGCTCTGGCGAAGGCTAGAGCTGCTTGTCATGAGTGATAAAAAAGAGTTTTGGCCTATTTCCCGACCGCGGCCTAGCAGCTCGCCTGGTGGCTTTAAGGAAGTTGAATACCTAAGTTTATAGCCATTGACCTAGTTTTCTTTTTAATTTTTTTTAATTCTTAAATCAAAACACAAAACAAATTCGCTCGAATCAAGCAAACGTGCAAATTAGTTTTTAATGTCCCTCGAGATGCCAACCAAACCCATATCTTGACATCTGTCAGAATACCAGCTAATTAACAAAAAGAAGTACCCCAGCAACGTTACGAATAACCAAACAGGATAAAGAACGAAACCGTCAAGTCAGAGTTGAAAGCGAGAGAAAGCGATTCGCGTTTTCGATTTGTACACGGCGCATTGTTATTCGGCGGACATTTTCTTGGCAATCATCCCAATCGACCATTAGGTTTGCTCTACAAAATGTCACAATAACCCCTCTGCGAAGATCTGGTCCACCCTCGCATCCTTTTCACCTGTCACCAAGGATTATTTTCTTTGTTTTTCCGCTTAGAGGCAATCAGGTCACATGGCGACATTCTACGCAAAAGAAAGAATACCAAAACAAAATGACACTATCGTCGCGATTTGTATCCTTATCGCTGAAGATTACCCGCAGCTTTTCGATGTGTTTCAGCGAAAAACAGTGAATGCGCTAAATTTTGCCCAAACAAATATAGGGAATCGCTTTTGTTTTTGGGACACTGACACACCGTAAAGTTTGTCTTCACTTCGCTGCCACAAAAGCAGGACATCTCAAAGCACTCACACAGTGCTTTCTTCTTCTGACAAAAGAGTCGGAAGAAAATTATATTATGGAGTCGAGATGATTCAATCACCCTCAAGCAGTAACGCGCATCCCTTCTCCGGCAGTGACTGCAGTTGACTTTTATACCCACATTACTTAGGGCCATGCACAGAGGCGGGGGCAGGGCGAAGAAGTATGGGAGAGATTTATGCACTTTTTGTTTGGACTACTTGCCTTGCATCATCATCGTCAGAGTCCTATCACCGGAAATAGAGGTGGACATGCGGATGCATCTCGCAGGACAAAGTTTAATGCAGTTAAATTGCACGACGTGTCCTTGTTTGTTTTATTTGAGTGGCATCTCGTAAACTGTTGCTATTAGTGTTGGAAGTTCTCCTCAATTTAAAGAACTTTCTAGGAAACGACACTGATGAAAGATTTGAAATTCATTAGTAAAAGCGGCCGAGAATTTTGTTTACAAAAGGTCACACATAAGACTCAGCGGCGTCTTGTTTCTTAAAGTGTTTCAAAAGAAATTTTAAAAATACATTTTTAGTATCAGAGCCCGTAAAAACATTGTCCCCAAAAGCCCATTTGTAGCCCAATCACTTAAAAACGAAAGATTCACCCTTTCGTCTTCGAGTCATTGATTTTCATTGACCATGTTAACTGCCATACGGGTCAACAATGAATGACGAAAAAAAAAATTTAGAAATTGTCAACATCTGTGAAAGCACGCAAAGGAATTAAGGACCTCATCTACTTATACTACAGTCATGCATGAACGCATTTAGCGTGACAGTGACCAACTCGTAGGCTGAAAAATATAAAGAAATTGCAATCTGATGATTGTGTATCCTTCATTCTTCTTCTAGCCATAACATTCGGAAAGTATTTATCGTTTTAATAAAAGTGAATTGCCAGCCATTTGATAAACAGAAGTATCTCACCAACCCACATGTTTTTCTACAAGGATATCCTCATCGTTTATGGCTTAATGTAATGTTCCTTCACGTTGTGTATTCAAAATACAATAAATGCTTATTTTTTCCTTGCAGGATAAAAAAAAACCATACTCTGTGTGGGTGACACCTGTTAGAACAAGAAAGGATTTTGAGTTTAAGACTTCAGTGTTTTTGCTGAAGTCAGTCAAATCTTTTAAGCTTCTTGACCTTCAGGCAAAAACTTTTAGAGGTTGAATTAGCTCCTAGTTATCCAGGGTAACGGACTTAGACTAAATGGTAAAACATTTTCCATTGATGCGTTGATTTTGATCGAAAACGTCCGAGCTTATTTTCTTTGCACACATGTATGGAAGAAGATGATAACAGAATTCTTGTTCTAGGATTACAGATTCCAGAACTTCAGACACTAGGTTAGGTTGATGGATGCCCTTTTGACAATAGTCACGGCTTCACTCAGACCAGCAGTTGGGTCCATTGTGTCCATTGGGAACCTTCTTAATACCTGGAACGAAAACAGAAATAGACCGCTGTTAGAAGCTCAGAGTTCCGCCCTCTTGGACCCATCCCGATTTGTATACAAATCTTAGGAGGTCCTTTAGATCGTCATTATTTAGATCTTCGAGCTCGTTGAAGAAGAAGCTGCCGAGGATACTACGCCTGATGCTGTTTAGGGCTGGGCATTCGCAGAGCAGGTGACGAACAAATTCAATTTCTTCAACGTCCCTGCAGCTTCTGCAGTAATCGTTATGCGGTATGTCTAGCCGCTCAGCGTGTAGACCCACAGCGCAGTGCCCCATGCCCCGTGAGGATTCCCGTGAGTACTCGGATGTTCCTGCGGGCTAGTCCGATCAAAAATAGTGATCTCTTTTTGCTTACCGCTGGCCATAGCTCCCTTGTGTGTCTGCACGTATCAAGTTCTGTCCAACGTAGATTGGTTCTACTCAAGGATTCAGTTTCTATCCTACGTGCTATCGAACTCAGCGGGACTCTTATAGATTTGAGGGCTAGAGATGCATTCATTTCAGACCCAAATCTCGCAAGCTTGTCCGCTTCTTCGTTTCCCGATATATCGGTGTGACCTGGCACCCAACACACAGTTACAGTGTTGCCAAGTGATAACTCGTCCAGAATTTCCCTGCATAGTTTCACAGCCCTTAACTTTACCACGTCTGATTCCAAGGCTTTAATTGCCGCTTGACTATCAGAGTATATGGTGATGGTCTTGTTTGCGGGGTCGTGTTTCTTCAGCTCGGAGGCAGCTTCGATTATGGCTGCCAGCTCCGCCTAAAAAATGCTGCAGTCGTCATTAATTCGAAAAGATTTACCTAGACCCAAATCTCCACAGAAAATGCCCGCACCGGTTCCGACGTCCATCTTAGAACCGTCGGTATATACGGCGATCTTGTCATCTCCTGTAATGGTCTAATCTTCCCATTCACCTCTTTCAGGTATTCTGGTAGCGAATCTCCTGTTGAAGGCGAATGTCATAGGTAGGTAATCTGTGACTGGGGTGTTTGTGGAGGCAGCCCACTGAGTTTCCACAGAGGCGTGTCCATAGGATCTTGAGGACCACAGTCCGGATTCCCTTAGGCGAACAGCTGTTTTAGCTGCCTTGCTGCTGCAGTATATGTCCAAGGGGGTGAGGTTGAGTAGTACCTCCAGTGCCGCGGTGGGTGTGGTATTTAGGGACCCTGTTATACCCATGCAGGCTGCCCTTTGAACTTTGGTGAGGCTAGAGAGATGACACTTTCTTTCCGTAGCCTTCCACCATACAACTGCACCGTAAGTTTAGATGGGTCTTACAACCGCTATATACATCCAGTGTACTATGTTTGGTTGATGTCCCCACATGCTTCCGAACGTTCTGCGGCAGGCGTACAGTGCCACGCATGCCCGCTTGACTTCAGACACTTATCTATTATTTCCTTTTTCTTTTCTGGATCTTTTGACAACTTGGTGTTGAATCAGAGCTCCGAAAGGAAAAAGGAAGCCAAGTCTGTCCTTACCTTAGTGAAAGCTTTATGCAAGAGGTGGCCAGTGTGATCAAACAATTATTGAACAAAATCACAATTACTGCACTTGTAAGCCTATGTTTTTGTTTTAAGGGCCCTTTTTCTTTAATATTCGGTCTTGGGAACCTTGTTTTAAGTGAAAAGCCAAACCCAACAAATTGGCAAACACAGGTTCTGAAACAAAGGTTCATGTTTGACGTTTAAATGATGAGTATTTTCGTTATCCTGGTACACAAAACCGACAATTCACTAAACAGTATTTCTTTTGAAGATACCTAAACTACGTTCGCCATAAAAGAAAAAGAACTACAAGACTGACTGATAGAGTAGATATACTTTAAAAGTGAATCATAACCTCAAAATTTTTTAAATTTCTTAATGCTAAGGATTTTTTTTTTTACTAAAATCTCGATAAATCAAGGAAATTATGTTCGATTTTCATGAAAATTTGAGAAAAGTTGTAAATTGATGCCAGCAAAACGGGATTTCAAGAAAGAGAAAAAAATTAAATTTAGCCGGCCAAAACGGAGTTTTTTGAATAAAATAAAATGACCGCCATGCCATTTTCCCCCAAATCAAATGTGTTTGCATTTTCATATACTTTTTGGCGAATTTACGATAAATTTTTGCACTTTACTTTGAGTGAACTTAAGGGGACGAAAAAGTTAAGGAACTAAATTGTCACGTTTTTTGCCATAGTTATCTTATCTTGATCTTATCTTCCTTGAAACCACGCTTTTCTGGCATCAATATAAAACTTTGCTCCAATTTTCATGAAAATCCGAAATATTTCCTTGATTTATCACGATTTTAGTGAAAAAATCCTTAGCAATAAGAAAGTAATAAATTTTGAGGTAAGGATTCACTTTTAAGTTATCTCTATCAGTTAGTCTTGTAGTTCGTTTCATTCCATAGTAAACCCTTTTTTTATACGAATACTGATACAGGCGAAAATGTAACATAGAGAAATAATAAAGATAGACGCCTATCGAGATCGAGACAGAATTCTGAGTTGAAGTCCGCCCGTCCGTCCGCATGTCACCAATTTTTAGGCCTTAAGTTTTAAGCTAAAAAGCTGAAATTTTTTACGTAGGCTCTCTGTCATCCACAGCAATATAAGTGTTAAAATTTTTGAGATCCGCCCACAGACACGCCCATGATCGGTCTTAGTGTTCAACTGCCTCCAATGATTTCAAAAATGTAGGACGTCGTGAAAAGCTGAAATTTGACATTTAGCATCTCCTAATGATAAAAAGATATAAAAAGTAAAAACGAAATTGACATACCGCCCCTAGTGGGCGTGGTATCGATTTAAAGAGTAAACCTTCAAATTTATTCAATATATTTAAATATATATTATGTAGCAAATATTTGGTTCTACATTTGATTCATACAAAGTTTCGGGGAACACCCACATTAAGAAGCAGCATTCAAGAAAAACCTATAATTTTCCACAAAAACATGGATTTCGACAGCTTGTTACCTTTACTAAGGCTTATACTTAGCTTTACTAATATAATAAGAAATAAAATTTACCACATAAAGTACACCGCATACTATTTCAGACTTCGTTCATACAAAGTTTTTGGCCACGCCCATCTTTAGAGGTCAATTTCAGAAAATTATTGAATTTGAACCAAAAATATTACATTTTTGCGTACTTTTGCGAAGCATACTTTTTGGGGTTCACGAATTCAACAAGAGGCGGATTACTGTACAAAAGCATGAAGCGTGGGTGGATTTTTTCTCCACGGGTAAGCCAACATATTGGCCAACCGATAGGAATAAAAAGCCTGCCCTTGTCGATTTTTTCATCGCTAAAGGGTACCTTACCAAATACCTTACGCGAATCGAAGAGTGTTATGATCTTTGCTCAGACCACTCAGGAGTAATCTTGAAGATGGGTGGAAGACTGGCGAAAATAGAAAGATTTCCTAGATTAGCTAGCAAAAATATGAATTGGGACGCCTTCAGAAAGGACTGTAAGGAGGGTGTTGGCTTGAATGTGCCATTGAAAACTCCTTTCGAGTTAGAAACTGCAGTTGACCAATTCATTGAAGCAATTCAGAGCGCTGCTTGGAACAACACTTCGTCCCAAATCGAAGAATTGATTCGTGAAAAGAGAAGAGCGCGTAGGAGATGGCAAGGCACGAGACTCCCCCAGACAAAACCTTTTTGAACCACCTCTCTAACAAACTGAAAAGAATGTTGCAAGATCTTAAAAATCGTGAGACCACTGAATACCTTGAAGGCTTGTCGGCGGATAGGAGCTCGAACTACTCGCTGTGGAAAGCAGTTTAGTCTATCAAGAAACTTATAATCCACTCGGCACCAATAAAAAAAGCTAACGGCGAATGGGCAAGAGAAGACAAAGAGAAAGCGAATTTGTTTGCTGAACATTTAGAAGAAACATTCAAGCCTTTCGACGGTCTGCCGTTGGCTGACGTTCTAAACAACAACGCGGAACCTGATATCTTTAGAATGAAAAAAGTTTCGTTAGTTGAACTCCGACAGACAATAAGCAAACTTAAAAATAATAAGGCCCCGGGTTACGACCTGATCACTGGCGAAATATTGAAAGAATTACCAAAAAAGGCACTATTCAAGCTACTCTATATGATAAACGCTTCTCTTAGACTTCTATACGTTTCAAGACAATGGAGAGTTGCTGAAGTCATTATGGTTCTAAAACCGGAGAAATGCGCAAATGATAAAAAATCTTATAGGCCCATATCGCTTCTGCCGATAATATCGAAAGTATTCGAGAAACTTCTGCTGAAGCGATTACAACCAATAATTGCAGAAAGACCCTTGATCCCGGATCATCAATTTGGTTTCAGACCTAACCATTCCACAATCGACCAAGTCTACAGAATAACGCATGAAATTGAAAAAGCCTTAGAAGGGAAAAAAATATGTTCAAGTGCTTTCCTCGACGTATCGCAAGCCTTCGACAAGGTATGGCACGAAGGCTTGAAATATAAGCTACGGCAAAACTTGCCAGAAGACATGTTTAAAATATTGGAATATTATCTTGAAAGCAGACTCTTTCGTGTTGAGTGCTAATGAATACTCGAATTTCAAGCAAATTCGATCTGGTGTACCACAGGGAAGTGTCCTCGACCCGACACTGTTTCTGCTCCACACAAAAGACATACCTCAAGATGATCAGCCAGTTATGGCCACGTTCGCGGCCGACACGGCAATCCTGGCATAAGGTGAATCAGTCGAGTCATCAACGAAAAGCTTTAGACAGGGGCGGATTAATGTAAAGTGCCGCCCTGGGCCTTTTATTTCCGCCCCTGGGTACATGTAACAAAAAATACACCTAAAAAACGTGTCTAAAACTTTGTGAATTAATTCTTTGATTTTTTAAGGCCTCGTCCACTGAGGGAGGCGTTTTGTTTTTATTTTTTTTGTTTTTCGATGCTATTTTTTTGGCTTTGCATGCTATTAACATAGTTTCAACTTTTTGCGACTATTTTCCAACAATTTTTCTGGCGAGTTAATATCACCCAATCAAGGAAGTATGTCAGTGGGCGGGTCTCTAAAACTTTACGCTTTCATTAGTTCGACCTAAAAAATCCGAATATGTAGTTTCAGACTGTCTACCTCGCAATTTAAGGCCTTTATGACGATATCCATGGGGAATAGCATATATATGCAGAATTGTGATTAGAAAAATAAAAGGTTAAAAGACACCCTCAATTACCTACGTGTCCAAAAATGCTACGATCCGTTCAGAGCATTTCTTTCCCAAAAGTTGAATGACTATGTGCAACATCATAAGATATTGCATAAACCCTGAGGATATCCTATAGAAAAAAGTCAGGAGCAGCTAGATTACTTACTTACTTAAGGTGGCGCTACAGTCCGGGGTGGACCTGGGCCTCAGCCAACAAGCTTCGCCAGCCAGCTCTGTCTCTAGCTAGCCGTCTCCAGTTTCGCACGCGAAGTTGGCTGAGGTCCCCTTCCACTTGCGTGCGCCACCTGAGTCTCGGTGCTCCTCTACCGCGTCGTCCCTGCGGTGTGGATTCGAAGATTTTCCGGGCCGGGGCGTTGGTGTCCATCCGCTCTAGATGACCCAGCCATCGTAGACGTTGTGTTTTGACTCTTTTGGCTAGGTCGGTATCGCTGTACAGCCCGTACAGTTCGATGTTATATCTCCTCCTCCACTCTCCGTCTATGCAGACGGGACCGTAAATCGTCCGAAGAATTTTCCTCTCGAAGCAGCCTAAAGTGTTTTCATCCGCCTTTGACAGGGTCCATGCTTCTGCACCGTACAGCAGGACTGGAATGATGAGGGTCTTATACATGGACACTTTAGTTGCTCGAGAGAGGGCTTTGCTACTCAATTGCCTTCTTAGCCCAAAGAAACAGCGATTGGCAAGAGTTATCCTTCGTTTGATTTCAGCGCTGGTGTCATTGTCTGAATTGATAGCGGAACCCAGGTAGACAAAGTCCCTAACTACCTCAAAGTTATAGCTGTCGATGGTGATGTTTTGTCCAAGACGTCGGTGTTGGGTGTCTTTTCTTGATGACAGCATATACTTGGTTTTGCCCTCATTGACTGCTAAACCCATATTCGCCGCTTCCGTCCCAATACTCACGAAGGCTTCACTGACATCACGCTTTGTTCTACCGATTATGTCAATGTCGTCTGCGTATGCAAGGAGTTGAACGGACTTTTGAAAGATTGTACCTCTGGTGTTGGCACGAGAGTTCTGCACAATTCTCTCAAGTATGATGTTAAAGAAGTCGCATGACAGCGTGTCGCCTTGTCTAAATCCTTTTTTGACATCAAAGGGGTCGGTGAGGTCTTTGCCGACCTTGACGGAACAGCGTGAGTTTTCCATCGTCATCCTGCACAGACTGACGAGTTTGGCAGGGATGCCAAAACTAAACATTGCGCTATATAGCTCGTCTCTATAGATGCTGTCATACGCGGCCTTGAAATCGATGAAGAGGTGGTGTGTATCGATTTGGAATTCCTGGGTTTTCTCCAAGATCTGCCGCAGTGTGAATATTTAATCGATGGTGGACTTTCCTGGCCTAAAGCCACACTGATATGTGCCTATCAGATTGTTGACAAACGGCTTCAGGCGTTCACACAGTACAGCAGAAAAGATCTTGTATGCGATGTTAAGAAGACTTATGCCTCTGTAGTTGGCACAACTCAGAGGGTCTCTTTTCTTCAGGATCGGGCAAACAATGCTGAGGTTCCATTCGTCGGGCATGCTTTCTTCCGACCATATCTTGCAGATGAGCTGGTGCATGCTCCTAACCAGCTCATCGCCAGCGGATTTAAAAAGTTCGGCAGCTAGGCCGTCTGCTCCGGCTGCTTTGTTGCACTTGAGCTTAGACACAGCTACTTTCACCTTCTCCAGGTCGGGTGGGCGGTATCGTTCGTATGCTTCGTCGGTAACGTCTTCGCCCGGGTTGAATGGTTCATTCTGCCTGACAGCGGTATTTGGTTCTTCCTCGCCGTTATACAGTCTGCAGAAGTGGTCTTTCCAAATCCTCAGCACCGACTGCGATTCTACAACGATGTTCCCTTGATGGTCCTTACAGGCTTCAGTTCGAAGTTTATACCCTTGGCAGGACCTTTTGATCCTTTGGTAAAACTTTCTAACCTCATTCCTGTTGTAACATCTCTCTATCTCTTCAACCGCGCGCTTCTCGTGCTCTCTCTTTTTCCTTCGGAGAAGCCGGTGCTCCTCTCTCCTCCTCTGCTCGTAGAGCTCGCGAGCAGCTCTAGTCCTTCTGTGCAGCGCCGCTTTGTATGCTTCCTGTTTAGCTGCATGTGCTTGCCGGCATTCATCGTCAAACCAGGGGTTTCGTTGTGGTCGCCGTGTGAAACCCAGCACTTCAGAGGCGGCGTCTCTGATGGCATTTTGGCAATGTTGCCACTGGCTATCAATACTTGATGCTGGTTGCATAGGACTTCGTAGAAGGTTTTGAGAGACTCGGTTGGAGAAGGACCTGGCGATCTCTTGCGATTGTAGTCGGCCGACGTCAAACTTCCTCACAGTATTTCCATTACTTGGCGCTGGTCGGGATATCCGCAGCCGTACCTTGGCTACAACAAGGTAGTGATCCGAGTCAATGTTGGCCCCTCGGAAAGTTCGGACATCCATGATACTGGAGGAGTGCCTTGCGTCGATCGCAATATGGTCAATCTGGTTGACGGTTGATTGATCGGGAGATCTCCATGTCCCTTTGTGGATATTGAGATGCGGGAACTGTGTACTAGCTACCACAACGTGTCGCCCCGCAGCAAAGTCGATCAGCCTGAATCCGTTATCGGAGGTCGTGTCGTGCAGGCTATACTTTCCGACAGTACGACTAAAGATGCCCTCCCTTCCTAGCTTGGCATTAAAATCGCCTAGGACAATTTTAATGTCGTAGCTAGGGCACTGCTCATAAGTTTTGTCCAGGAGCTCGTAGAACATATCTTTGGTCTCGTCATCTTTCTCCTCTATGGGGGCATGTGCGCATATCAGGCTAATGTTGGCGAATTTAGCCTTGATGCGGATCGTCGCGAGGCGCTCGCTTACAGGGTTGAAGCTCAAGACTTTTTGCCTAAGTCTGCCTCCAACAACGAAACCACATCCAAATAGGCGCTGTCTTTGATGCCGGTAGCAGTCGCCGTAGTAGATGTCGCAGTTTTTCATCCTTCTTTTGCCCGGCCCGTCCCACCGCATTTCTTGGATGGCAGTAATGTCTGCCTTGCAGTCGTTAAGGGCCTCCGCTAGTTGCTCGGCTGCACGTGGTCTGTTAAGGGACCTAACATTCCACGTGCAGATCCGGAGCTCGTTGTCCTTTTCTCGTTTGCATTGGTCGTCCACAGTAAATCCGTCCGAATCCGAGGCTTGTTTCCGCTTCGTGACTGGTGTTTCTTTACGTGGCCGGGAAGTCACCCCGACGGCACGACCCCCAACCTGGAGGACCAGATCCTTTGCTTAGCTCTAAGGACGGAGAGCCGGATAGCCCGCTCCTTATAGGCCTGAGCTCCGAATACGTCGTAGTAGCCCATATAAGGTGTTCACTAAGTAGTTCGGCCTGACTGGAACTATGGACGCCACCGTTGATTCCATCTGGGGAATTCCTCCGCCGCCGTCCGGATGCAAGGAGAAGTGCCTTAGTGGGAACACTCCTCCCCCCCTCTCTCGTCTGCTACCCCCAACAACCTTCCAAAGGGGTTGGAACCCAATCTCCAGTTGAGGTACTAGGCACCCGGTGTTCACCACGGGGAGGTGAGAGTAACAGAGGTGGGTTTAGAAAACCTGTGGATGCTTGTATCCTCTTGAGTGCACATGTCTATCCTTTGACCACCGGAGCAGCTAGATTAAGCTTACAAAAAATAGGACACAACAAGGCGCTTGGGACCAACATGGCATTCAAAATAAAGTTTTAATGGCGGCTGTAAATGGCTTACTCAGTCGGTTTTCACATTCGACAGATTCTTTAACTTAACCTAGCTTCACTTTAACTTGTATATAATGGCTCTGCTCAATGGAAGTAGTCCGAATCTAACTCGTCCACCAGCCCACGACTCGTTATCTCAGTCGAGATATCAGTACTTTCGGGGAGTAGACAACTGAAGTGTCAAATGACTGCGCCGTTTTTTTGTCCTTGAAGTTCAAATCTTTTAAGGCAAGCTCTTGGATTTTATATGGTTCTCAAAGATTCCAGTTTTTAGAGCAGTAAAGGGCTACACAAATGTTGGTCAGCTGCAATCTAAAGTATTTGGAGCGTATCGCGTTAAATCTGTCATAGTTTTTCTCCGACTTCAAAATGACTTCATGATCCACCAAATACGAATTCATTTTATACCGTTAACTGATACTGATAAAAACTCGAGTTTTTTTCGACTTTTTTATAATATTTTACGTGCTCAGCAACAAGAGACTTTCTTCTGAATGTTGCATCTGAAGTGAGAAGAAAGAATTGACTTATGGAAAAGGTTCCGCCACTTTCAATGTTGATTTGAGGTTTTCACCAAAGCACCCAAAATGGACCTTAAATTTCCTTATAACACCAGAACTAAAAAAAAATCCTTCCGCATATAATTTGTTAAAAAGAAGATTTTCTAGGAATACTCGAAAGACCCTAAAGGGGTCTCGAGGGCAGGGAGAAAAATCCTTTTCGCGTGCATGTAATCCTTTTTAACTGCTGCACAAAAACTGATAAATTTATTTGATCACAAACGAGAATAACCACACAAGCTTAGTAGGTGCCTACTTCACTTCCTTTTCATTGAGCCGAAAATTATTACGAATATTAAATAAATCGTATACAAAAGGTGTACAGCGCGCAAAAACGAGAAGCAACTAAGAAAAGATGCTATATGCGAAAACCCGTCAGAAGCTTGAAAAGATTTATTTCTCTCATTTCCTTGGCTGCTCTGGCGTGTTGTGTTGCCCTTACCAGGGACCGATCTCGCTGGTGTGTTATGCGTGCGCTTCTCTGTATATATACCCACCTTGTGGCGAATTGAACACGTTAATCGTCGTCCATCACTCATGTGAATCTTGGCTACACATTGAGCTGATGCACACTGCAACAATGAGTCGCAGCGATGCAATTTCCTCAGCACCAGAACTTCATCTCGGCGCGATCTACAACAGGTATCCAGTATCGGAGTGCATAATTCCATCATCTTCGCGAATGCTCGCTTGTTGTGTTGTCTGTCTGCCTGTCCAGTCAAACTGACCCTCGCATTCCTGTTCTCTCTTTCTCTCGTCGCGGGATAAATTATGGGCAAGCATTTCCTCTGCTGGACTGCGTCTTCCTCGGCGAAGAGAAAACCGATTCCAAGCGCAATCCGTCTGACGTCCGTCCGCCCAGCGAAGACTTACCGCCAGTATCCGTATCCATTGCAATGGTAGGTACTCTGGCGTTCCTCAGAGTCCATCAGCATGACGGCAATTTTTCACTCAATTCGGAATGATGGCGTTTCTCCATGCTTCCACTCGCTTCCATTACTAGCACCAAGCTTCTGACAGCTGTGGACGAGAGAGAGTGGTGGAAACCTCGCCATGCCACCGTGTATACTTGGTCGTTGGCCAATCGCCTGTCCATCTGTGTGGTATGTGTTGTTTGTCCGTCGCGTCGTAGTCGTCGGTTCAAGCGTCTCGTGTTTGGCGCGCACTTGCAGTTTCTGGGATTCGAATTTCGAGGCCATCATGTTCCAAATGGAGCTGCGACTGCTCCTCCTGCCTGCCCTGATCGACTCTCTCGGTCGCTCTCACTGATTGATTAATTGATATCCAAAGTTAATTGCCTTTCAGATTATTTATGAGTTATTTATGGCGGCCTGGGTTAGTTGGATTGCAGTGTACTCTCGAATCGCACCAGTCGTTGGCGTTGCTGGTGCTGGATGCTGAGTCGTCGTTGTTTTGATCGTGCAGTGCGCACACTTGAACGGCACACAAATCTGAGGAGTTCGGTGAGTGTCGATCAATTTGACAGTCAATTTCGATTGCTGGTGGATTGTTTTTACTTTTTTTTTCTCTTGATTTTCCCAATTTAGCGTGGCGGGGTGTGCACGCCGAGTAATTTGTCGATATAATCGAAGAATAATTTGCGATAAATTTTCGGTGACCTCATAATTTAACAACTTGAGTGCAACAATGTGGGAATGGGAAATTCATTTTTTAAAAGACCTGTTAAAGAACATCTGGGTAATGATATAATTACTCAACGAATCTCTGAACAAAGAGGAACCCATGATCATACAATAGGAAGTCTCCGTCCTCTGTTATCTAACATCTTTGAAAAAAATTCAGAGCGATGTTGTGGCATAACTAATTATGTATATGTCTTCACTCATTTAAGTCTATTATACCGGCCCCATTGAGCAGGATAGAAATAAGGTCTTATAACGACCTTTGACTGAATCCCCTAGCAGTAGTTAACAAGAGGTATTCAAAGGGAAGCCACCATTTAAGTAAGACACCTAAAATTAATGTGTAAAAGGTCTTGATTCCTCCCCATTAAGAGGAGACGGTATGAAGTAATCTGTACCAACTGTTAACTAAGTTAAGGGCTACAAGCCCCCAAGCGGTAAACGCTTCGCCACTAAACAGCCAACTGTTTTTACATTGTGCATTTCCAAAGCCCCCGGTGCTTCTAAAAAATATGACGAAAGCGGGCGAAAGTAAATGGAATGAGCGGAACACAGATGGATTTCACTAAATGTTCGATGCCAAGGGGCAAGAGCTACAACCACCCGGGACTTATGCTTTGTATGCATATCCGAAGACTCAAAGGTCAAAAACGATTTCCCAAGCTATCAACATCGACCTGTCACAATAGGTATCAGTTCGCAGATGCCCACAGTAGACTTGACGATGAAAGTAAGATGGAATTTCTAGACAGCAGACTAGAAAACACTTGCGAGAATAACCAATGTCGTCATCAGATAAATAACTCCAACACAATCCAATTCTGTGCATCCCCAAAAGGGCTTCCGCCGGGATTACGTCCTCTGCTGGAATGTATAAACTAGACAGTGATGAATGATTTCGGTCAAATGGTAACTCTAGTCTTGGAAACGAGCTTATGAAAAACCTAGACGAAAACAGGAAATGGAAGTTGATGACCACAGTCAACAGAGTCGATCCTAAACACTTAGGAAAGCTTACCCCGGAAACTATGCTTTTTAAGCCAAACTGCCAAATCTTGATCCCAATAAACTATCGCAAAACCAGGTAACCCAGTGACAAGCCATTTTAAGTCACCTTAGCCAATTCCATATGCTAGCCGCTCAAGTCTCTTTTCTACAGTCGAATTTATACTACAATCTTCTCAGTCACAGAGGGAATATTATCAGGAATTTCTCAAGCACAGTGGCGCAAAATAAGAGGATCGGGGAGCTTCTATCTAGGAAGATCTACAAAGCTACCTTATTTTTCTGTTGAATGTTGCTTCCCACTTTGATGGAGCACTAAGACACAATAACAGGTCGATTGCACTGCCATGCGCCTTGCATTAATGTTTTTATTTTGCCCATCTTTCGAAGAAGGAACTTTCATGCACACACCACGTCAAAGATCCTAAGATCCGCCACCTGTTGAGAGCAAAGGCTGGAAAACACAAAGGATTGTTCCGCTGTATTGGCATCCTCTCCACAGGCGATGGTTGTGTCGCTCAAGTAGAAAGCACATGTGAGCTCTTAGCGAAAGCATGGTGGTCCGAAAAGTCGCCGTAATGGTGTCTGAAGTCGATTCTCCTGAGAGATAGAAAGAAAGACGCAAACCTTTTGTAGATGTCCAGAACAAAATACACTCTTATTCCGACTAAGTTCAGCGAAAGCTTGAAATCAAGCACTATCTTGCTTTGGCCAAGCTAACTTAGTTCTTCAAGCAATCGAAGATGGGCATGCTAGTTCCGGGTCTCCTAGCTCGTCGGACGGGGTGGAAACTTGACCCTTGGCACGCGTTCCAAAATCATACCAGTCTTGAAAGGCGTGAAATGTTGTACGCCTGCGGGAATTCTCTCAAAACCCTTCCTACCTTGGTTATGTTGCCCGCATCAGTGAGCCCTTAAATGTTATAAGCTTTTCAAGATCATCATAATATGTGCATTTGCAATCACCTCAACGTTAACATTGTAGAACAATAACGCTTAACAACGATCTTTCCTGAGGGCCAGTGCTGGTCCTAAAAATTTATCAATGAGGAGGTCTTTGAGATTCTTGTCACATCCTATCGGGAATTTAACTATTCCGATGACATGGCACTTGCACTTTTGAAGAGGTCTTTTGAAGGAGTAAAACAAGTAGCAACATAAGACCCAAACTATCTGAACGCAGTTAAAATCGATATCTGTAGTTTCCACCTCAATCACAGAAAGGCCCGCGATCGGATCGGTCACGATACAATCAGTAGATTTAGCTGTCGATCGATCAGCGGATGACGAGCGCAGTTAAAACCGTTTTTTGTAGTTTCTGCACCTCAATCAAAGAAAGATTCGCAATCGAATCTGTCACAATCAAGTTCAGAAGATCTAACGAAAGATCGGTCGGATCGCGAACAAACACCGGATATCTGTAGTATTTAACTCAATTACAAAAAGGCCCGTGATCGCATCTATCGCGGTCAACTTCAGAAGATCTATTGATCGAACGGTCGATCGCGATCGACTGGAGGACGATGAGGGCACATAAAACCGACATCTGTATAACTTCCACCGCAATCATAGAAAGGCCCGTAATAGGATCTGTTCTGTCGCCGTTTGCTTCAGAAGATCTGGCGATCGATCGCGATCGAGCAGCGACCGACGAACGTAGCTAAAACCAATATCTCTTAGAGTCCCACTTTCTTTCAAATTACAGAAAGCCCCATGATCGTATCTGACGCGATCGATTTCAGAAAATCTATAGATCCTTTGGTTGATCGTAATCGTCGTTATTCAGAAACTAGCAAATACCTCCTAGGGTGTATCCTTACTTCGGATGGAATCGGGTAAGATGATTTATGAGAAGTTATGTCACAAATCACAAAAATTCGTCTGCGTAAACTCTGATCATCACAATTTTCTTGTGACAGCTCTCGATCAATCACCGTCAAAATCAGCTGGTCACCAATTTTCAAACTTTCTGGTAAGATGGTGTTTTTGCCTACCCTTAGGCTGACTCTCTGCATGTACGAATAAAAATCAGTGTTTTTACATCACAAGCCTAAATAAAGCAACGATTTGGTATTTTTGTGATCACCTTACGCCGAACGATTATTTGGTTTGATCACATTGACTGTCACAAAATGTGAGAATCAAAGATTACCATAGTCGATTCCACCCCTGTTCTCTCTTGCTGGTATATTCGCAGCCAGAATATTAAGCCCAATACACAAGGTTGACTCCCAGCTGAGCACCAATATGATCTGGCACCTTAATGCTAAACCCAGCCAAATGGCTCCTCATGCTCTACCATATATCCCCACCTGAATTGGGAAGGAAGCAAGCCTAAACCAAAGAACTCCACAAAATCCGAGGAAAAGTGAGAATACACTTTTATGCGGATACTGGAAATGCCACTACCAAGGGACTTCGCCCATCCTCCAGCAGAGTTCGCATAGAAGGTAAGTCTCAGTCAAGATACTTACAAGGGTTATTTTTATGCAGACAAATCCAAATGCTTAACAACCACTGATGAAGCGGATAACACGGTGGTGGAAAAACCATGCTAATCTCTCCAATAGTGGGCACTTGGCAATTAAGCTATTGAATTTCGACAGAATTCTAGTCACCCATAGCTTAGATGGTTAAGCCATTACCGGCGATAGGTGAAGTAAGCAGGATCGTGTCCTGCCGAACAACTAAAATAACTTCTTTCGTTCGGAATTTCTTCTGCTAGTTTTAATTTCGGAGGCACTATCTTTTCTTCACGGTTTCCTGAAAGAATTCATAGCCAAATACCGCGTTAAAGGCTTTCATGGCGAATTGAAGCAGGTGGTTGATCTTAAAAAAAGGGAGGACAATAATTATTAGTAGAATTTTAATAATTTCATACCAAGTAAAATTAAGGGGACTGTTATTTACACTTCATTTGATAATATTTTGTGTGGTGTACCGAAGGAAAGTCATCTGCGTCCAACCTTTTTTATTCTTGCTATAAATTATGTTTTTTCTTGTATAAAATATAGTGACAGTTTTACGTGCTTGGTGTTTAAGTACTAATCACTTACAGCAGCGTTATGAAATGAGCCTGTGTTAGCATACTTTTGCTTGGTAAACCTCTGCTTGTTGGTTAAGCTTGATCAAAGTGAGGTAGCATGTAGGTCGTATAGTGCAACTAGTATCTCCTAACAAACATTTGTTCACCGAAAAAAATCACATACATAAGGCTAATGAATAGGTCTCCCTTGAGATATAACCCTCGCGGATGCGGGACCGCGAAAACTTTTATTGTCCCGGTTAGGATTTGAACCCGGCACCTGGTCCGACACACTGCTGTCCGACAAAATGCTTCAATACAATGATTGGAGTTTAGGGAAACATTATTTAGAAAGTTTTTTTTAGATCGCGATCAGGAGTTATGACTACCCTTAAGATGCGTAGCTCATCGTGAGCGGAAAGAATTTGAGGATAGCAAAGATAGAAGAGAAAAGTAATTCTCGATGTTATCGAAAAAAAACTGACAGTACAAAACATCAAAACTCTGCACAGAAACACCAAACAAAAATCCCGCAAGTGTTAGCCTTTGCCGAAAAGGGCAATAATAAAATTTGGGCTGCATCTAATTGTTGTCCTTTTTATTAGAGGAGAAAAATTTGTTAAATATTCGGCCAACTCTTACCTGGATAACAGACACTGACCAGGAAGCCGCTTATTTTATGTTTTTGCCGTGGGTAGGTAAAAACCTTCAATACGAGGACCGGCCGTGCATACTAATAGTAGTGTGAGATCCTTACTCACTAAAAAAACATCCCGTTTTGCGTTAGACTACGACTAAGTTTCCTTAACAAGAAGTTCAAGCTTCTGTAGTAATCGCGTTCGTAATTCCGCTAATTTTAAGACAGACGCTCCTGGGTTTTTGGTTTGGTTTTGGTCCGCCCTGGATATTTTCTATACTATGGTGCCCACCATATCTGGTGACCATTCCCCTATCAGCGACCTGGGGTGTTGCCCAATTGGAGACCAACAACTCCAGAAGTTCACAAAGAACGACGTGTTCGGCAACCTTTTCGACATAAAGTTTTAGCACAAGAAGTTTAAGTATTAGTATTGATTAGTATATTAGATTTGATAAGTATCTTCGCTTTTATGACTAAATAAGATAATGTAAATATTGATGTAACAATATATTTTTTGTCAATTGGCATTTTTTCCAAGGGTGGGCCCTGAATTGCTCATAGCTATACCCCATCTACTAAAATTATTTCGTAATTTGACAAGAAATATTTTGCAAAAAATGCAAATATGACAAATAAATCACACAAAATTATTCACGCCGCTTGCATTCATTTGGCATTTGCTTTAGACCTAAATGACCAGTCCACCAGCAGGACTGCCATTCCATTTCGCTCAACTGACCTCTTCTTCCTCACAGTTTGATGACATATTCAATACAAAAAAAAATTGCTCCTGACATTTCGCTAATGACTGATTTGATTTGTGTCCATTATTTCGCCATTAAAATAGCCGCCGATATAACTTTTGTCCATAATTCACCACGTATACAACTAGCTTTGACGGGGTGGGGACAGAGACGAGGTACCTTTACCATACACGCCATGTGCAATGGGTAATTGCTTCTATAATTTTCCCCAATCCAGCATCTCCACTCATGAGTATTGGCGATTGACCTGGAGGAGAAACCCCGATGATGATGCTTGGCTTAACATTAATGGCATTTCATCATTCGTTTACCATTGCATGAGCTGAGCATCCATCCCCAGCTTCTCTATGTGCCGGCCGCCTCGTCCCCGGTCCCGATTTCTATCATTTATTTATTAATATTTCGAAAAATTAATTAAACATTCCCTGGCCGGTGACACTCTCATGGCTGCATTTGAATTATGTCAACTTTTACTTCATTACCTAGAGCTGACGTGCCGTGCACAAAATGGTGAAGCAGGAAGTCAAACACAGCAGCTATACGGCTGGAAAGGAGTGGGCAAACAAAAATTCCAAAACTGATTCCTTAACCAGCCGGGAGAGTAGTGTGGTGAACGGTATATTTGTGTATATTTCTATGCACGTTTACGTGAGGCCATAAAGTTCAATCGGAACTGCCATCCCAAGTAACATCAAAAAGATGGATTCACCCTTGCTCGAGCTTGACGGGCAGTCAAGACAAATGCCGAATTAGACCAAGGATATGGATATTGGATAGCAAAAGGAACGACCCGAACAAATGCAGTTTAAATAACTCAATACAAGACAAGACTATATAGAGGAGTTGAAGGAATACAGGCTAAGGCCAGACTGACATGACCAAATCAGAGGTGGAACGGGGTTTGGGTGGGCTTGCATTACAAACCGTTCACGATTGATGAGTAGATTCCTTTTCCTGGTTGGACGTAAAGGCATGCAGACAAATCAACCGCACACTGCAAGGACTGTTCCTTCTCGGGTTTGATCCGTTTTTGGAGTCAAACTTTGGATACTGCCTTAGAAATTCGCTCCATGTATGCTGATGATGAGGATGAAGACCATCAGTTCAAATGACAAAGAAATGAAGTGAACTTTTCCGATATGGCAAACGTAGCCCCATGCAATCCTTCACGCATACGAACGACTCCATACCTCTACTTTACATTGCTGGCGAAGCTGTGGAAGGAGATGAAACATCTTGGCGTCAACATTGCTGGGCTGATGAACATGGACAATCTACTGCAAACTTATTGCTTTTGATATGCAGAAGCACATGCAGTTGGATAGTTGACTGGTAAGTTACAGCACATGCTGCAATTAAAGGTTTGGTTGAAGTTCTGACGGGGTTGCCAGACTAGCTGGTTTTAATTGCAATGTGGAATAAAATCAAATGTAGTGCAGTATAAGTTTAAGGGGCACCACATGCGAATAATGGAAAGGTAGGACGGTCAGCAATAATATGTGACAAGAAAGTAGAATCATTGCAGCATAGGTTGCACATAATTAGGGCTTAGTTCAACGTAATTACTTGTCAAGATGCCCCGATAGCAGGAGCTTGGGAGCCAGCTCTCTCAAAAGACCATCTTTAAGACATTTTAGATACAGAAGAAGCAGGATTCCGTAGCTGATCATTTTGTGTTGGCCATATTAATGAACTGTAAGAATTAATTTGGAACAACATTTCAGCTTCAAATCACTGTTTTACCAGGTCTGTTAAGACATAACGTGCAGTTTTGACAGTGACAGGAAGAAATTTATTTTACCTGCGTTACGTAACGCAGAAAGCTTTTTTTGAAAAAATATTATGTGCTCAAAAGTGTAATGTTGACCAAAGAAGAGAGCTGCTCGGTGCAATTGAAGTTGCTTCAGAGCAGTACAACAAAAACAGGCGGCCACCATGAGTAGAGCCATAATTCGGTGGCAAAGGTACGCTAGACTTTTACAAACCTGGCGCAAGGGTTTTGGCTTTTCAAATCAAATATGTTGACCGTGGATGTCACATACGAAATTCCTTAAAAGAACGTGTAGGTTTCAAGAATTACCAAGCAATAAACCAATTACGCTTCTCGAAGCAAGACACACAAATTACATCTTAAATCCAAGGGTTGAAGGGAGTATTCGAACCTCCCAGAAAAATTAGCTCTTTCTTGGATGTGCTAACTGAATCTGGGAAAAGTCTACAGAGAGCGCTTTAGTGGGAGCCTCTTATCTTTGCTTTCATTCTCCACAGACTTGAACAACCAGTGGAGCTAGTCGGATGTCCTTGTATGATGATAATTGCACGTACAAAAACAGTACACAAAGTATGCATTCGCGTAAACGTTGCAACATATAACAAAGAAAACGAGGGAAGAGCATGGAACCAAAAGAAGGGACGAGAAAGAAGGTGGCACACAGATTTCCAACTCAAGAGAATGCAAGAGTTTTAACCATGACGCATTGATATAAGCTTGTGCAGGACAGGGGCGATAGGACGTAACTGCCAAGGAATCTCTTATTCATACTGTACAGTGAATTTTTGCAGTACAGGCCTTATAGGAGAGCTTTAAGCACATTTAATTAGAGTTACCGTAGCAATGATAACGCCATATATGTTATTGAATAACTACTGCTATAACTTATGTTCGCAACTTGCGTCCCTCTTACCAACACCCTTTTGTTTGCATTTTTTACAAGGCTTTTAAAAAGCTGTTTTTAATAAAGTTTTTTCTAAAAAGTTTAGTTAAGATTTTGTTAGGGAGCTTGATGGAAACTTTTTGCAAGTTCATAATAATGCAGTACGGAAGTCCTTGACCATTATTTTCTTAGCTCAAAGTTCTTCCATAGGGTTCGACACTTTTGCGGCACTGGCCAGATTTTAACAAAAAGTGTGATAGAAATAACGGAGGGAGGAGAAAAAGTTACTGTGAAGAGAGAAGGGGGCCAAAATCAATCGCCCAGCTCAAGAAGGTGGAAGAGTCCAGTAATTAAAGCAAGAGCATAAAGCTCCAGGAAATGGCTAAACAATTTCGGGATTAAGAACTGGGACGCAGGTAATTGGGAAAAACAAAGGAAATCTAGCACCGGGAGAAACTGATGCTTTAACAGTATTTTGTGGAGCAAAAAGAAACCCGAATTCCAGCACTCGAGTCAACCTTAAACAAAGTTCCAACATCTTTAATTGAGGAAGGTAGCATAGGTATAAGAAAGGCTTTAGAATAAAAAGTCAAGAATTATATCAAGTCAGGTCAATGCTTAATGGTTCATACCTTGTATCAATTCCACTGTGTCGTTCCCACGTACGATGCCGGTGTAGTTTCAGACCAGAAGATCAAAACTTACATAAAGAAGAATCCTTGAGAAGATTAATGTATGTATTTTAGATCGAAACATATTGTCTTTTCATCTGCTTTAAAGGTTGGCATGGTAGCATCATCGTCAGGAACCATACTTGATGATGACTGAATTCAGAATTTTTGTAAACCTGATCACATCTCGTCCTAAAAAATTCAAATAATTTGTAAGGCGGGACACTTACTTACTTACTTAAGGTGGCGCTACAGTCCGGGGTGGACCTGGGCCTCAGCTAACAAGCTTCGCCAGCCAGCTCTGTCTCTAGCTAGCCGTCTCCAGTTTCGCACGCGAAGTTGGCTGAGGTCCCCTTCCACTTGCGTGCGCCACCTGAGCCTTGGTGCTCCTCTACCGCGCCGTCCCTGCAGTGTGGATTCGAAGATTTTCCGGGCCGGGGTGTTGGTGTCCATCCGCTCTAGATGACCCAGCCATCGTAGACGTTGTGTTTTGACTCTTTTGGCTAGGTCGGTATCGCTGTACAGCCCGTACAGTTCGATGTTATATCTCCTCCTCCACTCTCCGTCTATGCAGACGGGACCGTAAATCGTCCGAAGAATTTTCCTCTCGAAGCAGCCTAAAGGCGGGACACACCACCTATCAATTGACTTGAAAGCCGCATTTGTTGTCAGGAGTTCAACTAATTGATCAGATTATTAATCGGCAAAGCCTTCCTGTGGCTGTGGCATTCCCTGGCGAATTCCCAAAATCTTATCATTCCGGAGGCAGCAAGGAAGACAACGGCCTTGCCTGGAATAATATCAGCTAGGTTTACCGAATCCATAATTATGCGAGGAGACTCATCACTCTCTAGCCAAAGTTTCTGTTTCCGGAGAGAAGCCGCTACGATGAAGATGTTTCCTTAGTTTGTAACGGCGCGGCCGCTTAAAGTCCCAGTGCGGATTCTTAATTTAGCTCAGTCCAATTTGGTCAGGGTATGGGGTCTCCTGGGATATAGGTTAAGTAGGTAGGTAGGAAAGTGGCTTATTAAATGCACTTAGGTCAAAAAGTAGGCCCATTGTACCGCCACGTGGGTATATGACCAATGGAGTAGGTTGACGTGACTTCTATGACAGCCAGCCAGTGTTTTCAATGAATTTTAGTAGCTTTTTGACCGGTGCTTCACTAAGGTCGCTTAGGAAATCTTAAAAGTAGGAGCCTAGTATGGATTTCCTGTACGACGCGAATGCCGGGCAGCAACAGAGAAAGTGTTGTACACTTTCTTCTTCTTCCTCATCTAGGCAGCTTTTACAGAAGTCGTTTGAGAATAGACCTAGTCTTTTCGCGTGAAGACCTAATAGGCAGTGTCCGGTGATAATTTCCACTGCAGTGCTAATTTTTAAACCTCTTTAAGGAGATCAAGCTATCTGATCTTTTTGGATCGAGGCGAGACCAGACTTGCTTGAAAGTTAACAAGTGGTGCCTGTCCTCCATCTGGCGTTAGTTTCTTGTATGCTGTGATTACCTGGGAGTACCTATATTACAGGAGATTTCATCTTCTGGCAGTCTAGTGGCGTTCTTAGCTAGTTTATCAGCCTCACAGTTTCCCATGATTTCTCTATGACCTGGCACCCAGCACCGGCGGATGTGAAACTGTTCGGACATCTCATCAAGAGATGTGCGACAGTTAATGACTAATTTAGAGTTTATAGAGATCGATGTCAGAGATTTGACGGCAGCCTAGCTATCCGTAAAGATACAGATATCGCGGGCGGAAATCACGTTCCACTTTAGCCAGGACAGGGCTTCACTAATTGCCATTTTTTCTGCTTGAAGACGCTGCATTGGTTGGGCAGGCAAAGGGATTTAACTTAGTTATGGCACTCAGAGAATACACCACTTCCTACACCGTCTTCCGTCTGGGATCCGTCTGCGTAAAAGTGTATGGCGTAACCAAAAGGTAAATTATACTCCTGGGATATAATTTTGGGAAATTTTTTTTGAAGCAATACTTTTTAAGAATTATAAGCCAGACTGTGCTGGATTCTATTGGAGCTCGGGTTTTAGAAAAGTTCGAAAAGAGTCTTTTACTGACTTCACAAAATGGTTCAGGCCCTATTAGTGGTGTAATTAAACCGACTTGAGCTAGATAGTCTTCGAATTCGTTTCAGTAAAAGCCTCAATGGGCTGAAATCCAGTGAAGGATAAGATTATTCTTAATTGTTCTTTGATAGCCATGTACATTTCCCGAAACTGCCGGCGAGTCAATGACCTTCTTGAGAGCGCCTTAGATGTCCCAGAAGATAAAGATTGTTTTTACTCGTGTGTTTGAACATAAATTTATTCTAAAAAAGTAGTTGATGCCAAGACTTTAGCCTGGAAAATAGATAATCTTCTGACAAGGCAAACTGAATTACTTGAGGATCATCATCATCATCAATTTCGAGGGCCGCTTATCCTTTAAAAGGCTCGCAGAGCGAGGTGGCTAAATTGTTCTCGAGCCTCCGCCACCAACTCAAGAGACTCCGGCGCAATCCGCAGGCGGGACTCAGAGAGGTTCTTTACCTGATCCCACCACCTGTTTCTTGGCCTACCAGGGAGGCGACGCGCTCGCATCTCGGCTAGCATGACCTGTCTAGGAAGTCTGTCAGGGGCGTGCGAACAACGTGTCCAAACCATCGAAGAATCGATCGCTCCGCTCGGAGAAGTAGCTGCTCAACATTAAGATTCCCAAGAATACTGACGTTTCTCACTCTATCCCTTAAAGTTACACCAGCAACGCACCTCAGGAATCTCAGGAATTACTTGAGGATTTAGGCAAAAATTATCACACAGAGTTCTATATGAGTTTTCAACGTGGAAACAGGTCGTCCAAATTCGTTAGTGATGTTTAAGTAGATGCAGATTGAAATGAAGAATGCCGCCTACCGCTTAGGACAAAACTTTATTGTATGGGAGCAGAAACTTAGGGGTTTTTTAATAGCTTTGTCTATACTCTAGGTTTTCTAAATTCTAGTTTGGTATGGTAAAATAGTTTAGTTTAGTGTAGTGCCCCCCAAGGGGAAATTTTATTAATCTTAATAAAAGCAAACTTAAAACTAGGTACAAAATCTTATACTTAACTTAAAACTAGAGGGGAAAAGTAAGAGCTGGCACCGCAAAGGGTGCTCAAATTAAGAATGGATAGAATTTAGGAGAATTTTTTTAAACAATGCTTTGGGGCAATTAAGGTCAAAAACTTCAGCGTAATTACTAGTAATACGTAGTATTCTAGTGATTGGCTCGAAATGACCATAATTAGTGCGGTGGGTAACAAGGCGGAACAAGGGAACAGATCTGAGATTGCGGAGATTAGGTGAAAAGGAAATCAATTGGGAAAGTTGTGGGCTGTCAATGTTTCCGTTTAAAAGCTTGTGAAAGCTTGTGGTTTGCTGATATGGAGACCAAACTTGACAAGCATATTCAAAAAGAGGTCTAACGAAACTAATGTAGAGGGCTTTGGTGACATACGGATCAGAGAAATCCTTGGACCATCTCTTTACGAAACCTAGAGCAGAGTTTGCGCGTTTCATGATGTTATCAGTGTGAGAACGGAAGTTCAGTTCCTTTCAACAAATAGCACCTAAATAACGGATTTCGGTTTGTTGTTGAAACAGGCTCATCATTAATGAGATTAGATTCTTTTATGTTGGGGGCTACGTCTACAGGAGTAGGTTATTGCCTTGCATTTGCTGACGTTAAGGTCTAAATAGTTTTTTTTTTTACACCAAACTTCAAATTGATTTAGATTGTTTTGCAAACCGTGGAAATCAGAGGGTACAGAAATGATTTTTGAGATTCGCATATCATTCGCGAAGACAGAGGTGTTGGAGGACCATTTTAATGTCGTTGATTGCAAGGATGAAAATGATAAGGCCGAGATGACTGCCTTGAGGGACACCGGAAGCTGCCGCAATTGGGTCAGAAACTGAAGATCTAAAAAGCACTCTGTTCTATCGATCCTCTTAGTATGATTTAATCAAATTAACGAAACAAGCGCAGAAACCGAGCTTTTTAAGCTTCAGGATAATAATTGGGAAGGCTAGTTTTTCCATCTTCCAATGCGCACAGGATCCTTGAAACAAATTCAGTGAGATTGGTAATGGTGGATTTGCCTTTAAGAAAACCATGTTGATCTATTGAAATGATTGGCTTGTAATGGGGAAGCATTGCTTGATACACGATACTTTCAAAAAGCCTGGGAGTGCACTATAGCTTAGCAATTGGCCTATTTGGGATATTATAAGAGTCGTTCCATAGAAATGGAAAATTGCTGAAGTAAACGACAGAAGAAATAAGGCTGTTAGAGGAGGGGCTAAAACGTTAATGCATATTTTAAGCTGTAGAAGATCCTTACTGTCATGTTTTGTATTATGGCGCTGAGTGCCAATGCTGCTTTAGAACTAGACGCGGCGTGAAGGACTCAGGAAGAAATTTCCTTGGTCGCGGGTGGCTCTACCTTGCGGGGTGGGTTCGAAGATTTTCCGGACCAAGGTGTTGTTGTCCATCCGCTGCAGACGACCGAGCCATCGCATCCGCCGTTGTGTTCTGACTCTCCTATCTAGGTCGGTGTATGTATCTGTACAGCCCGTACAGTTCGATCTTCTTCTCCACTCTCCGTTTGTATGCAGACAGGACCAAAAATTATCCGAAAGATTTTCCCCACGAAGCATTTCTAAAATTTTTTACGCCGCCTTTAAAAGGGTTCATGCGTTTGCACCATGCGTTTGCAAGACCTTCATCATTCCGGCAGGACTGGAATGTTGAAGGTCTTAGAAATTGAGACTTTACTTCCTCGAGAGAGGGTCTTGCTAATCAGTTGTCTTTTAAGCGTAAAGACACAGCGATTGGCAAGAGGTAACCTTTGTTTAATTTCAGAGTTGGTGTCGTTGTCTGAATAGCGGAAATTGGATAAGAACAAAGTTCCTTACGCACTACCACAAAAATTGTACCAATATGTGTATGAAGTAAACCAGGTCAAAGCACGACTTAATTGCTCGGTGGTCAAACCAATCGGATGCATAACAACGCTTCAGCCAAGAGAACCGCTAAATCCAAGCCCTTGGGCTCGATACGGATAGAAGGATCGAGCATCGCTCTCGCGGAACTGGAAGCAGCATATGTACAGTATTGTTACAGGTTTACGTAAATTCGCAATTAATTCCTTATAAAAGGGATCTTCTCTGCAATATGACGGATAACGTACCTACGGTGGAAGTCAAATGTAATTTACTAAAATTTTAAAAAAGTATGACACTTAGAAGATTCAGGATTTTCTATGTAAAAGGCACTCTTGAGAAAAGGTATAAGTTTCATAACTCCTTTCCCTGTTTAAAGGGTTTTGGTTCACCGAATATGCATCCCGCAAAGGAGCACTTTTCTTATTATCGTTATTGCGTCCATGATTTCTTGACTCTTGGCCATTTTAGAATGGTGCGAATTAAACACTAAAGGACACCAATTCAGGCAACCCTGATCCTGCGAAGGTTATGTTTGCTTATGCTTCTGCATATAAAGTCCATAAAAAGACTTTTAACTTAAACAAAGTCGCATATATTTCTTGGGTGATGGGGCGCATACTATTACTACGTTGTGTTCTACTAAGTTTGTGTTCGATCACCAACTTATGTCAATTGGTAAAACGAACCTCTACTCCGTGAGGAAATCACATAACCCACATGTTCGAAGCCGTAAAAATGGATAAGACAATTAAGACGTACACAGGATCGTGAGAACCTAGGCCCAGATTTAGATCCAGCTGTCGCGTCTGATATTTTTTTCGGGATATAAATTGTCATTTGAGAGGGTATCTGATAACTTTGTGTATAGAATAAAGAATATAAATGGTTATTTTCTATAACTTCGGACGCAAGTTCCTCTTGAGGGATAAGACCCTCTTTGGACGATAGGGAACGTGCCACCCCATAAGCGGACGATTAGGAATGCAGTGGAGTGGGTTTATGATCCATCACTTCAGATCATAAATTCTCGCCTAAAAGAAAAAGAAAAAGGGAACGTGCCACAAAAATTTGCTTAAACGTATTCACTTGGTAGGATAAAAAAGTGCACATACCTAAAAAAAAATTATACTAAAACGGTGTGTTTTCTTCTACCTTTATATCTTAGATCCTTTGAGTTTTGGACGCGCTTTGCTGTCATTTAATTTTATTTCCTAGTTCAAGATAGTGGAGCATATAAATTAAGTTTTACAAAATTTCGAGTTTGCTTAAAGAATATGGCAACACTGAAACACCTACCCTTGCAAACGTGCCATTTGTCTACGTATATCGTTTCTTAACTTTTCACATCTTTCTAATCCACTTTAGAAGAAAATTTCGCCCGCACATGAACCTACTGCACTTTTCTTCAAATCGTTTATTGTACGGGCTTCCATGGCAATAATTTCTAAGGACATCACTATACAACATGGAGGTAGCTTAATAGTGTCATGTCAGGAAACCTTCCTTCTTCCTGTATGCATCATGCATGGGTACATATGTAAGTATGCGTTTCTGGTGATGTTGTATAAAGGATTATTAGAAAGTGTATATGATACCGAAAACCGAGTTAAGAAAGTCAATGTTGAGGAAAATATTCTACTGTCTATGACAGAGTATCCCATAGTATTTTATCGTCTGACATACGCACACCTAAACATCTTATGTCTCTCAAAAACTTTTAGTGTCTCCTAAGTGACACGACAAAAGACAGATGGACAGTGAATCCAGAGACAGACTGACAGTTAGACGTTAACGGGTAGCGGTGGACAGACGACCAGAAAGATGGACAGCTGGAGCTGAGTAAATGCAGGGCTAAGGACATGCATTGCACTTGGTACAGATAATAGTGTCCGAGGATTTATTGGTTTCAGAAAGCTTTTGTGGACAGAAAGTGTTCCACCATCACTTCCCCCCGAACAGAACAGAAGTGAGGGAATAAATGCATTTTACTTGAAATTTTAGTGTTGTCAAGAAAACCAAGAGGTTGTTGGTGGGCGGAATGGGACGAGGCCAGTGTGCACAAAAAGAAAATGTGGAAGAAGCAATGAATTTTCTTCGAGACTTGGATACGAACAGTTGAATATTGTAAGAGCAGTCTATCAAATCGATAGAGACGTGTCAATCAATTGGGGTAAGAAGTTGACCGATTTCGACATGAAGACTGAAGCCACGGACGACCGACCCAATTGAAATGCAACGATTTGATGGAATCCGTTTTAAAAATACAGACTATGGGTGCGGGTGGAAGTCGTACCTATCGTGGCATTTCGTGACTGTAAGTTCGATAGTTCATTGGCCCTAATTTGGTATGCAGGTAAGAAAACAACAATCCTGATGTGAAGAAAATTACGCCGCTGACTGGAACTGGACTGTTTTCTCATGCTCTATTGAAGAAGACATTGTAGAAATATGATAATGTTGTTACCCTCTCCAAACCATCGAACTTTAGATAGAATTTTTATTAAGCATACAGAACTGTTTTCACGTCAAAAAAATAAAAATGCAGTAAAAGAATTGCATATGTGCCCATCGGGTCTGATTTGTTGGCACACCTTAGCACATGCCTAAGACTGTATGCAATTATAAATTAACGCCTTCTTGCATCTTTAGACATGATCATCATAAATTTGACTAAAATGTGACACATCACAACTCACCATTTTCGTTTGTATTCATCCACCGGTACGATGGTCTCGGCTGTTGCTTGGACCGCATACTATTCCGTGTTGCAATTTTTATAGCCTTTACGACTAATAACGTTACTCAATAGTCCATATCGGCAAATTTAACTTCACTATCACTAAACACTTCACTGATCTCAAGCAGCTCTCTTAAACTAATTGGGTCGCATAATCTGAAAATAGATTTAAAAATATGACAAAAAATAAGTCAAACAAATCAAACATTTAACAAGAAAATAAAATATAAATTCCTATAAATAAGAATAAAAAAAAAAAAACAATCTATAAAAACCACATACACAACAATTAATTCGAAATATAATTTTGTGACGATCGCATCAGTCATTTGGCGTGTTGCGCTCTAGATTTCGACCCACGGCCGACACACTGTTGCTATCCATCGTGTATTCAACGTGAGATGAACGGGTTGGTTTTATGAAATTTTTTGACAGGAATTTATTCACACACAAAAGCACTTTTATTTGTGGTTTTCATTTTCGAGAAGACGAATTAATGACAACGACAATTGTTGCCACACATTGGCGACAATCCATCCATCCAAAGAATGATCAGGAATTAGGCGATGACAGTAGTGTTCAAAAGTTTTTAACCTTGCAAGTGCTTTTTTAAGTGCAAGAATAGAGATAAGTCTGAAATATTAAAATCAATACCGCATTGCTTAAGAAAACATCCGGCATAAGAAAAATGAGACTTATACCATGTCTCCACCGAAAACTAATCCGCGATTAATATTAATCTTCAACTAATATCCTCCAAGTCTCGAGATTTGCCATACAAAATTTATATCCTCTCGGAAAATTAATAAAAATAAATATTCTCTTGAATCTTATTCAACCTTTTGCGATAACTTTTATACCACTTTCCTCGCCCGCTTATATACCATGTCTCCACCGGGCACTAATCCGCGATAAACATTAATCTTAATTAAATCCTCTACAAATTACGCAATTTACCATACAAATTTAAGTCCCTTTGGCAAGCGATTAAAAATCAATCTTCTCATAACACCCATTCACCCTATTCACAAACCTATTTCCTGCACCTCTGTAACAGTTTGAGAATCAAAAAAGGAAATTGAAATTGTCCCTGTACGACAGATCTGTCACAAGCACGTTTTCTATCGTGATCTTTTCAGCGAATATCGTTTTTCGCTAATGAAAATGACATCGTCACTCTCTTTCGAGAGCCAAAATGACAGACACAGATTGTTCTGGTCAAATTAATCCTATATTTGTCCGGTGGAGCCACTTTCGGATTTATTTTTAATCGTCTCCCGCTTATCCTCTTTTAATTGCCGGTGGAGACATAGTATAAGACCCGAAAAAGGAAAAGAAAAAAGAGACATCTGTCATAAATACGTTTTCTCTGGCGATTTTTGAAACACAATTGTTATCTAACTCCTGGACAAACATAAGATTACTTTTGACTCCTGTCAAAAGTAATCTTATGTTTGTCCGGTGGAGACACTTCAGAATTTATTTTTAATACACCTGGCTGCAAAATGTATAGGTGTTTATTTATTCCATATATGATTTGAATTTCTTTATAAAAAATGGATCAATTTGAAAAGACCGCAGTCAAAAATCATTTGTTACGTGAAGACTTAATATTGCTTTTTTTTACTAGGCAGTTTACTTGGGTCAAAAGATGAGAAAAGACATACAAGAGTCACTCACAAGAGAACTCACCTTAAAACGGACCTTATTGTCAAAGTACCTACTGACAGCAACAACTGATGAATACTTGATTCTGCTGGAAATAGGAATGGAATAGAATTTTTCCGAGTAGTTATGGCTAGAAAAGAGTTGTTTCGAAATACCAAATTTGATATAAGAAGAAGTGATTGATGTACGATAAAGTAGAAAAAGTTGTCGAAAAACAATGAGCAATTTTTATTCCAAATAACTAATGAAGTTGAGTTTTCGTAATTCATCTTATATAAGTTGTGTTTACGCAAAATTTAGTTTTATTCGCCGAACCCAAGTTTCGAACATTACATTGGTGTCAGAAATTTATATTGAAACGCATAATAGTACGAGAAATGCTAGTGCTCTTTTTTAAGTAGCAAATTTGTGAAAACAGCATCGGTTGCTAGTTCCGAAATGATGTTTTTAGAATTCCTGTTCTGAATTAGTTTATTTTGAATAAGTTAATTTTTAGAATTCCTGTAAAAATAAACTTACTTTGTGATAAACATTTAGTCTTACTTGCTTTGACTAGCTCAATTTGTTCTTTTAATAGCCGCCAAATCGCTACATAGCCTCTCTGAACACAAACAACGAGTTCGTGATATGACAGTCTATATAATCGAGGTGAGGTTCGACGACATGACAACATGCAGCAAGCTTACCATTTGGTCCTAAAAGTTCAGACAAAAACGATTGACAATTTTGACTTCGGCGTGGCGTGTCGCTCGTTAGCCCAGGACGTGGCCGGAGAGCACGGGCCGCTTTTCGAAAGCATGGAAAATAAGCTGAAAATTTTTTTGTAAGAGATGAAATTCCGAAAAAATTTGATGAATTTACGAAAAAAACCTGATGTTTTTCGTTTTTTTCGTTCGCCAAATAAAACACGCCAAAAAATTTTCGGGCTTTTTTCCATTAAAATTTCTGGGAGCCATAACTAAAATTTGAAGTTAAATTAAATCAAGCAGATTTGGCAAGTGCTTTAAGAGCGAAGTTTTAAACTGACTTGTTTACCATATTCTTCTTTTATAAACTGCGAGGGAGCTTCAGGCGGGATACATAAATGAAAAAATGCCGTTCATACGTCTGGCAAAAAAGCCTCGGTTGAATTAAAACAAACGACTGATTGCATAGGACGAATTTAAGTTACGGAAAAGGATTTAAGTCGGATCTTTTTTCCCTGCCCATAACATTTTTTTGACTTTCAAGTCACTTTTTTGCAAAAAATACGTTATAAACATATCGGTAAATTTTTTTTCTGGGAAACCTAACAATACTTAACAAAAATTGCTGCAACAAGGTACCTGAAAAACGCACAGATTTTACGATAAAATCGGCTTGGAAAAAGCCGTAGCTGGTAAAATTAAGAAAAATTATTTTCACGAATAATATACCATCGACTCTTCCTACGGTGCTTCCGGGTGCTGTTAAATTCCTAAGTTTCGCGCCCTAAGTTTTAGTGTCCTTTAGTTTTATTAAGCCTAATGTTTTAATGTCTCTACGTATTGGCTTACTGATGATACCATTAAGATAGGAGGACCGTGCTCTGAATCTGAATTAAGCTTCGAGTTATCGCTTTTGATTTAGCAGGATTCAAGTAAAAGCCATTTTCACAGGACCAACTCGAAATACGATCAAGCTCCAAGTTACCATTTGTTACACATCTATTAATGTCACCGATCGGCCTGCACAGATGTCATCGGCAAACTTGTAATTCCCAGAGTATTTAATGACGTTTGGTAGGTCATTGACAAACATAAGATAGATTAGAGGTCTCAGCCCAGTGCCCTATGGCACTCCATTTGAACAAAGCGGATACTTGATGATCTACCATTTGCAAGGATTAGTTGAGATCTGCCTACATGGTATGAAAGAAAGAGTTTAGCTGAATTTCAGAAAACTTAAACTACTTTAATTACTTTGAGTACAGCAACACATCATACAGCCTACGCTAGAATGCTCAAGTCAACGCGTCAACTTCGAAAGAAAGTACACTACTCAAGGATCAATCAGATGCTGGAGTTGCAACCAGCTGGAACATCTATAGTGACCAAGAAGATCGTCACAAGTACAGTAAACTGCCAACATTTCGCGAGAAGCAGGCAGAATGCCAAAGCAATTATGATCTTGTTAGTTTAGCTCGGGAGGAAAAGCAGCTGAAAGGGCGTAGGTTGATTAATTCGACACTCTTCAAGCTATCATCCGAGTTGGAACAATAGCAGACGGAAAAGAACTATCATCCAACTTCTTAGGACAGAAGGCTTGATTGAATCGACGTCCGAAGATCAACGTCAAACTGAATGTCATCTCGCCCAGAGTTAGACAGTGGCATTTCCGCCAGCAAAAATGTGCCGGCACTACCGACACGGGTGGCCTCCGTAATAATATTAGAAATCGTCCACATCGTTTCTGGCCTTAAGATCGTCCACAATCGTTTCTGGCCTTAAGATCTGCTACCATAAAAGCATAAGATCTGCTACTACAATCTGAAGACAACTAAGGGATAAATAGCAAATGTATACTGGAGGTACATCTTAGCAGGTTTGACCTTCTCGCACGAATTCTCGATTGCCGATATATATGAAGAACGCATCATAGGATTTAATTCTAGCGCAAAAGGTAATGAATCACATGGACGTATCAGTGCGCGCTGCCGTAGTTAGTTTTGTCAGACTACTGCGCATGAGGTCACGGGTTCGAATTCAGACCGGGATAAACGCTGTCCGTTCTCCTAGAGTCTGCCAGGCCTTCCGGGGCATCATGTATCACGAGAGACTTCACAATTTACTCGTAACCGGCGAAGATTGTAAGTTCCTTTCATATGTGCAAGATTAAATGTAACACAGACAGCATTCATGATTGTGAAAGGTCTGGCTATGGCTCTTATGAGCTAAGGTGACAGTAATTTTCTCTTTTTCGAAGAAGGTTGAGATAACAGTACATGAAGTATCGAAAGATACAACCGTGCATGGTTGACCAAAAGGGAGTGAATGATCCTGCATATAGCGCGTTATGTTCTCACCATTAAGCTACGGTGAGTCTGGTTTAATCTCTATCCAATTATTGGAAAACAGCGAAAGAGGTTCGAATGTTCCACTCTTTGACTAAACATCAGAATAGAGGGGCCTGGGCCTATACGGCTTAGTTGTCATCATACATTTTTTTTTCCAGCGGTCCGTTCAAAAATTGAAAAAGGACCTTAAATCTTGGAAATAAATTTAAAGAATGCATTAAAGAAGCAAATGTTTTTGAAAAAATCACACGTAGCTTTCAGAAGCTATCAAAAAGCCAATTCTGAAATTTGGTTCGAAAGGTCCCAAAAGTTCTCAAACACTAATTTTTGATAAAAATCAGCATCCTATCGGAAATAACGATCGTGTTCAAATTTGGCTGAAGTATAAAGCGCATTCGAAACAAGATAACTGTTTCAATTTTTTTGCAAATGATCACAACTAAGCTCTGATCACTACTTTAATACGCACTATTAAGCGTTTTAACATAAATTTCTGACACTAATGTAACATTTCTAACTGCGTTCGTCGAACTAAACTTAATTTTACTTAAACACGAGTCTATAAACCAATTTAAAAAAATTCAACTTGACAACTTATTGAAATTAGAATTACTCATGTTGCTCGACACTTTTAACTAATTTGTCGCAAAACAATCAGTTTTCCTTTTATCTAATTTCCTTACCTAATTCTTTCAAGAATTTTTTTTATTTTTTTACTGCGATAAGAAGATTGAACGATTCAATCAAGATGAAAATGGAGCAGCAACTCTTTTCACAGCACAAAACAAGAAACTAAAATAGATGACTTTTTTTGACTACTGTTGGAAAAGACCAGTCTGCCGCCACAAACGACACCAACTAATGATGAGTATGATGATGTTTTCAAGGTATAAAATTTTATAGATTCACACTGCCACGCAAATATTTGAATTTGATAAAACCCATAAAGCTATCTGGCTGGCAAGTGGATGGATGGATGCATAGACGAAGAAAGCAAAACTGTCCGGAGAAAGATGCTTTTTTGTTTTATGGAGCAGATGTGTCTAATAAATAATCTGTGTGCGTGTGTGCAAAAGGAAAACAACTTTAGGATACATAAAGCTGAAAGATTGAATTGTAAAAATAGACATACCTGTCACAAAATAGATCAGGATTGGGATTTTGCATTTCAGTAATAGCCCGAATTGTGGAATAAAAATTTAAAAAGCTTAGATCCAAAACAGCTTTTTTGGCTTTAACCAAAAACAATTTTGATATGACCCCGAATAAAAATTAAACCAAATCTTTTCCGTGTTTGTAAAAAATATTTTCTAGAGTTTTTGTTTTTCAATTTGAAAGCAACATAAAATAAGTCGTAGAAAAAATTTTCCAGTCAGCCTAAATATAACTGCATGTCACATTAAAGAATCGATTTTACCTCTGGCTACAAGCAAGTCGCTCAAGTTCCTAAAAATCCTTCTGTCCAACAACCAATTGATGAAAAATTCCCCCAACAGGAGAAAATCATTTAAAAAATTTAATCATCAATTTAATTGGAAATTTCTGCGCACATTACTAATCTCTAACTGTGATCATAAATTGACGGTTATTTGCTAATTTCAATTAAAAATACTTGCAGCGAATAAGTTGAGAAAAAGAAAAGATGTAAAAGTATCTAGGTGCACATCGAGCATTGCATGTTGCTTGCTGAACAACCCGGGCATCAGTTGATAATAATTTAAGCAAACAAATGCGTTCGCCGAGGAGGCTTTAAGCGCTGCGCGGAGCCGCGGTTAACTGTATGGATAGCTGGCCAACTGCTGCTGCAACTGATCACTGCGATCTTGACGCTGTGTGTGATGTTGATGTAGTAGATGGCTAAAACAGAGGCCATGTCCCGGTGGTGGTTGTCGTTGAACGACACTATACGAGAGGAGACAACTAATCCAACAGCGACCGTTTTCCTTGACCAATCTCTCTTGCTGCTGCTGCTGCTGCATCTGGTCGCTGCAATTTGCCTGTATTCCGAGCGATATGTGTATGGGTGCATTTTGCCAGGTTTCTATCGTTGCAAATGAATCTAGCATCAATTTCAAGTTTGACACGAATGCGCCATGTACAGACATCCCATAGGCTTCATAAATTTGTCATCTGCCACTGAGCGTATGATTAAAGTTATGCTTGTTTGGCTGGCTTGCGGTGGAGCAAGGAGATAAATCCATGTCCATGTCAAGTCATCAAATATTTTCGCTGTTAAACAGTTTTGTTTGATCCGATCCAAAAAATTAGTGGCAATGCGTTGAAAAGTTTTTAACTTATGTAAGTACTAGCTACCGGTATTTGCGAAAAATGTGTTTAGATATGTTTTGTGTGGAAGAGTAAGCACCAACGGATTGTTCGAATATTGAGTCACACTGCAGGTTTACAAAATTTTTACATGCACATCAGAGTATAGAGAGTAGGGAAATATGACAACAGAGCTGAAAGGCATTTAAAATCAACGCGAAATTGTGAGTAGAATGAGCTTTTTCTATCCGCCCGTCCGCCTGTCTGAGGGTAATTTTAAGGCCTTACGTTTCGAGCTAGGAGCTTTTAAACTTCAAAATGTGATATCTAAATTACCCACTGACACGCCCACTTTACTTATTTGGGTTTAATTTTCAAACAGTTGCAGGAGGTCAATATTTTGAGTTCTTTTAGCTGTGAGATCATGATCAGCTAGAACTAAAAAATCTTATAAAAAATTTGATTCCTAACAATCAATTTGGATTCAAGAGCGGTCACTCCACTGAACACGCATTACTCGTTCTTCATAATAAAGTTATTCAAAATCTGAGAAGAAAAGAAACAACGGTATGCTTGGATATAGATCTGGAGAAGGCCTTTGACAACATCTGGCACAAAGGTCTCTTATTCAAACTTATAAAATTAAGATTCCCCACTTGGTTGATAAGAATCGTTAAAAGTTTTTTCGATGAGAGATTCACATCAGTTTTTAGAGGGCAAGTTTCATCTGACCCCATATCAATACTCTCTGGTGTAGCTCAGGGTTCAATTATGGGCCCAACCCTCTTTAACATATTCATTTATGACTTCCCATTTCAGGATCCGATCTTACACGATCCTGGTGGCATTTTGTATGCAGATAATACTACAATTTTAGCTAGTCATAAAAAACCAAGCGTCGCTCTTCAGAAAGTTAAGGACAAATTACCCGTTTTGGAGAGCTACTTTCAAAAATGGGGACTTAAAGTTAACGCGTCCAAATGTAGTTTGATTTCTTACCGGAATTCCAGCGGAAAAGGTTACTATCGCGCCGTGAGTGAAAGCAGAGCTCTCAGGCTACAAATTCATGGGAAAAATGTCCCTCTACGAAGTGAACTCAAATTCCTGGGCGTAAATCTTCACAGCAGATTTGTTTTTAATAAACATGCAAGAAAGATATTACTCAAGGCCAAAATGGTAACGTCTAATTTGAAAACTCTGCTGCATTCCAAACATTTACCCAGTAATACCAAAATTTTGATGTACAAAACTCTGATAAGGCCCATTTTAACATACGGTTTCAGTACCTGGTTTACGATATCTCCAACAGTAGCAAAAGAGTTAGAGACTTTTTAAAGGAAAATCTTAAAATTTTGCAGTGGAAAGTTCCGCAGACCGAATAAAAAATGGTTTTCAAATAAAACTTTGTACGATATAACTAAAGTTACACCTCTGTTAGTTTATCAATCTGATCTTTTGCAGAAAAAACTAAATCGCATGTCTTCACATTGAAACACCTTGGTAAGTATTCACGACAACTATTACCTCTCGTCATTTAACTGCCTGCATAGAAGTTCTGCTACTCAATTTAGACCAAACGCAAATGGAAACCAAGCTTTGCCTTTTTACGAAAAGGCAATGCCGATAAATTTAAGAGGGTAGGACAAATTAATCTGAACTCGGATCACGCACACATTGACCAATGTTAAGAAGCTTTTATCTGTTTTGCTTATATTGTTTTATACATTTCAATACATTCAAAACGTACGCCGGGAGCAAGCGTGCACCCAAACTTGCTTAGCACTGTATAGTCTAACACAATTAACTGCTTAATAATTATTATATAAAAATTATTTCCTACAATTGCTTTGCCTGGCATATCCTTAAGCCGGCCACTTAATAATTACATATAAGATTTACATATTATTAATCATTATACATAAGAAAACTGTGTTTCAAAAAGCCTCAATAAAGAAATAGAATAGAAGAAAGTGTGTGTATACATTATTAGTATTTTTTTTCTTTTCCTCGCCAATTAAATTAATTCAGATTGTCTTGACTGAATAGTACAAATATATTTAAATTTAAATTTATATTTTATTTTTAGGATTAAGTTTATTAAAGAAACATTTAATTAGTATTAAGAAAAGCCCAAAAGAAGCAAAGCCGTTTTTGTATGTCGGGAGCAAGCATACACCATAAACACTTAAATATACATACTTCACAATATGTAATTGTAAAAAACGATTAAACTCATATGATTTTCTTTCAATATCTTTAGCCAGACATACCTTTAAAGTCGGCCAATAGTATAGAATAAGTAATTTGTAATGTACACGTAAGATTATAGAATGCCTCAATAAATTAAATTGAATTGAAATTGAATATAAAAAAAACACAAAACACGCCAGTCGGTGTGTGAGAATCGTGCCAGGATATTTGGCTCTTTCTCATGGTTTAGGAGCAAAATTTTTTTCTTGGCCGACCTTTTGTTCGGGAAGAGTACAAGCTCTTCTTTTTAAAAGCAAGGCATAAGAGACCGAAGTGGTCTAGTCTTAATATAAGTAATAAAGTTGAGCTTATTTTGTTCCAAGACCTATTTTCTCTTATGAACACAATCAAGCTGTGGTATTTTTTTATGAACAATATTTGAGAAGTGTCAAGTAGATTTAAGAGCCCAATATAGGAAAAAAAATGTGGGCGCCGAAGTGCCGTGCTTAGTGTGTCAGATTACTGCGAATGTGGTCCCGGGTTCAAGTCTAGACTGCGGCAATAAAAGTGTTTTCTCGGTGCCACCTCCGCGATGGTCTGACCAACCTCCCGAGTGTATCATATGTCATGAGAGACCTGTCAAATTGCCGTTCGGAATTAGAAAAAAAATGTAGGTCGCATCCATTTGTGTAAGAATAAATGTAACGCACTCAGCGAGTGGTTGTGGGGTGCCGTGGCGTAGTGGTTAGTGTGTGTGCTTACTACGCCGGAGGTCTGGGTTCGAATCCTGCCATCGTCACCTGAAAAAAAAAGACTTGTTCTTTTTCACGGTCCCCACCTCCGCGAGGGTTTGACAAGCCCTCCGAGAGTATCATTTGTTTTGAAAAACTTCTCAAAGTGCCGTTCGGATTCGACAAAAAATTGTAGGTCCCCTTGTACGTGAAGAAATTAACACACCAGCATACATTGTTGAGAAGTTGGCCCTGGTTCACCTCGAGCTGTTGCGCCACTCTATTAATTTATTTTTACTCAGCGAGTGGTTGTGAGAGGTAAGGCAATGGAGTTTCTGAGCTGCAAGTTTCAGTTAGTTTCCTAAAAAAAAAAACATTGGCTGAATTTAATTTGTTACCTATGTGGATACCCGGAATCCCTTGAAGTGTTTTAAACAATCTTTTGCCTGATGTTGACTACATTGGCCTGCTTTAGGAATGAATATCAGCTTCCCGCGATGATATGCGGAAGGATCCACAGTTATCAACTAATTCTTTTACTGCACTTATATAACGCGAATGGAGAAGAGCAAATGGAGACAGGTTATGAACTGGTGTACTTGGCTATAAAACAGTTAAGCACTATTATGCAGTGATTATCTCTTTCGCGGAAGCCTGTTCCACATACACTAGGTTCAGCTTATGAAAGAAACTACGAACTGGTATTTGCAGATCAGGAGAACAATCGCGCCTGACTTCTCACAACCCTGCATGCTGTGTGCGTTTCAGGTGTTCTGAGGGCCTTACATTTTTTGCCGATCCAGAACAGCAAACTGAAAGGTCTCTCACGACAAATGTAGCTCTCAGAGGGTTTGTCAGACCCTCGTAGAGGTGGGACTGTGAAAAAAAAACTTTTTTTGCCCCGGTCGGGAATTGAACCCGCGACCTCATGCACAGTAGTCCGACACACTTACCACTGCATCGACAAGATCTTTGCAAGAGGACCTGAATTAAACTCCATTTGTCCTTCGGCAGAATTTTAGGGATCAGCTCCGTTCCGATAGGATAATCAACGTCTTATGGTTAGTTAAAAGTATTGCCTGCCAATCGAATGTTTCGAGGTTGAATTGCAGACAAATGCACAATTTTTTTTGATTTTGAGTGTTTTGTTTCCCATTCCAGAATTTTCTGGGAGCTCATGTATCGTGCTTCGTATTAAGTTACAATTTTCTGGTCAAAGCTTCTGTAATTAAGTTTAAGAGACAGAAGCAGGCTAAGCTCTAGATCGGTTGTCTATCGGTGAAACCTGTTGATTTTTACATAATGCATTCATTGACAAGTTTGGATATTGGGTACCCGAATCGTAGGCAATTTGAACGCAGGCTAAGAGATCTTTGGAGTCTTTGGAGTCTATCCTACGGCGAGAGCTGCAGAAATTCAGGATTAGTGAAAATGTCATGTGCTTTCTTTTCCACATATTGCATATTGTTTAGTTGCCAGAGCAGTCGCAAGGGTTACCCTTGATTTTCTGTGCGACTCTTTGGTTTCTGGTTTAATCGCTTTAGTTACCAGGGTTTCTAATGACGGGAAGGGCATACCCTTGAAAAACAAGAAATCCGTAATGGCTGGTAGCTGTTTAAGTGACTGTTCCCAAGTGGGCACTTTCGATTACAAAACGAAGCGATTCCTATGCGATTATCGTAGGTCAATTACAAAGTAGTCAAGGTTAAAAATGTAATTAATTAACTGATTACAATGTAATCAAAATGTTGATTACAATTTAATCTTGATTACAAAGTCATGAAATTTTCGATTCCAGAGTAATCTGATTCCAAAGTAACAGGAAATTCCAAATTCCAAGTAATTTTCAGATAACATTAAAATCTCAATAAATTTCTTTTAGTTATTTTTTTTGTTTGTCATGATTATGTATACAGACAAAAAGTTCTGACCCACAGGAACAAGCTTAGAACTAGCAGTATTTTCTTATTTACGCCCTGTTTCCTGTTATAGAGATCAAGAGATTGTTTTTTTATTTCACATCTTGCTTAAGCTTTTTTTCTTTATAATCGAAAATGATTACATTTTGCGATTCCCTTTGTAATTGCAATCAAGACCGATTACATTTATGATTCCTTTTGTAATCTTGTAATTGTAAGTATAAGTATGTACAACTCGTAAGTATAATTCTATGAAGCTTTTTGAGCAGGATGTTAAGGATCATTTCCAAAATAGTTTGAAGGCTTTTTAAGTTCACTCCTTCGTGGCGTTTTGCGTAGCATTGATTTCAATGGAGCCTTCATTTTAAGCTGTCATTTTCAGTTTTCATCCGAAATGGCAAAATATTTATCTTAAGAGTTGTTCTCTCCTCTCTAGGTAAAGTTGTTGTTAGGTAGAACAATTTTTGGCACTTGAATTGCTATTGCTTGTGAACTAGTCTCGAGAACAGCGCTTGTACTCATGTAGTCTCTCTGAAATTAGGCTTACGTAAAGCAGGATTTACACAAATTGTGTTTCCTAACACAATTTAGCTTCGGCTTCAACGTCTCGTTAGGTTAGGTAAGGTTGAAGCGGCTGTCAGGTTCGAAGAACCCAACTCACTTAGACCTATGTAGGTCCAATTCTGGATCTGGAAAAATTGGCTACTCGTTGAACCATTTCGACCTACTAATGAAGTGTAAGAGACGTATTGAGTCAGTGGTACTAAGATCATTATAGAAGAAAGCTATAATGATCTTAGCTTTCTTCTATAATGATGATAGGTGAAGATTTCGTTTCTTAGAGAGAGCGGGGCATGTGCAAAGAAGCCGGAGAGTAATTTTTTTCCTTCCTTCTTCCTCCTTATCTTCCTCCCATGCAACTCCTGCAAAAATCGTTGAAAAAGACACCAAGCCTTGTGGCGTGCTTGCCTATCAGACAGTGTCCTGTAATAACACCGATTGTAGCACGCATGTTCGATCTATCAAACTCCTAGAGCGTTTAAGATCTAAGTAAACTTAGGCCAAATCTGTTTCGTTACTAGACAGGTACTACCGCTTGTCCATCTGAGATTTGTTCTTTCTATTGCATCCACTTTGTATGTCGAAATAGAAATGCCTTAGGAGTCTTTCTCAGGCAAAATTGAGAGAGAAGTTCCAAGTTTGGCGAGTTCGTCAGCCTTATAGTTGCCTGGAACGTCTTGTTTAGCAATCGTTAATAGAAAACGAAGTGTTACGTAATGTAACGCCAAAGCGAAGCCTTAGTTCATTGCACATTTGCTTCTGCTGACATCTCAATAAGTGGGTATAAAAAATCAAAACTAGAATTTATATGTAGATTATTTTTTTGCATTTGAAGTTATCATTGTTGCAGCCATTTTGATAACATTTGTAGAATTGCAATATTGTAATTTTACATTTTAAATATTAAGTATGATTTTGTTTATATAGAGGCCGATCCCCAATATATGCATTATGCAGAGATATGTCCGGTTGCCTTTTTCTTCAAAATTTTTAATGTATACGCGTTGAGGATAATAAATTTTAGTGGTGGTACACCTAAAACCATTAAAAGCTCTCAAAAGAATGTCATTTCAAAGCAGGTTCAAAGCCGTCGTATCGTAACGAGGCGAAGACGAAGCCAAAGCCTGGTTGTGAAGCTGCCTTAATGATTTATGTTGTTAACCGGTGGTGTCGCTAAAGATGGGAGGTCGATGGTAGAAAAAGAGTGTTACTTCTTCCATCCTGGTCGTAAGATTAATTTGATACATTTAGACGTCTTCTTCTAGATGTAAATATTCAGTGATGTATTCTTGACTTATAGGATCTTCAAAAAATGGCTGATTGTTTCACGAGTTTGTCTCAAATCCATCCAGTAGTACCCGGCGGTGCTATAATTGATGATGCAAAAACTCGCGATCTGTCCTATGGGCTTAAAGCCTACTAGCAACGGGCTTAATGACTGTGTGGTTGTGCTTTTATAACCATTCTAACAATTTATCTCGTCCTGAAATTCCAACCAAGGGATTTCTAGCATTTTATATTTCTTCTATTTGTATTCGGCGTTTTTACAATCCGACCCATCCTTGCCAATGTTTATCTTCTTTGGCTTCTGTAGTTCTACTTTTTTGCATCTACTCTGCCTACTGTTTAGAAACGATGTGGAACACCTCCATCTCGTCCATATTTCCGTGCATTGTATTTTCAAGCAGTGGTAAGATGACAAACTACCTCTTGATCACTACCTCAGCTAATGCAGCTTCAAATTAAGGCACGGTGCGGTTGGAGGTGCAAGCGTTTCCACGCTAAATACCTCTGGTAGAGCATTTTGATGAAAGGGTGACTTGGCTTTTTCTTACCGTGTTGGTGATCCAAGGAAGTTCACGATGCATACTTTTATTAATGCAAAAGCTAACCGAACGCATCGTTGCTTATATTTGGGAGCGACCTCTATAACAAAGCCAGGCAATTTTTTTTCGCTTATCAATAATGAATACTTTTAGATCACGTCGAGTTCCGTCAATATTTCTAGTCAAACGCTTATATTGGTTTCGACCGTGTATTCAATTTTTAATTTAATGCTTCTTACCTCGGGTGGGGGACAGCAGTGTATAGCAGAATATAGATATGGGCAGACTTAAAATAATAAGCTTCTTATTTACTTATGATAAGACATTTTTTTACTAAATTTACCCACTAAATAAAAAAAAAGTAAATTATGTATCTATAAACTAAAAGTTTTACTTGAGTTTGACTTGAACATGACCTTTCAGCTTATCGAACGTCAAAAATGTACTCCATCCAATGCTAGCTCCTATTTATTCGAGGGTACTAGAAAGACCGAACTAAAGTGTCAACTATCAAGTCATTGCGGTGGCCAGAGCATTTCAGGATGAAATTTCAGAGCAGGACGAGTCCTGCTCAGGATCTTGCGGGGAATGGATCGCTACTTTATCCGATGCAGTGCTCTGGTCTAGGCGATGTGTATGGGTAAGTTTAATGCAAATAAAGGAACGTAGCTACGCAACTTTAGTCTATGCCCTTTTCTCCTCACTTTTGAAAGCCTAAGGGTGGCTAGAAATCTCTAAATTTTTGGGAGAGTGCTTAGCTAGCTGAGGCGGGTGATAATGACGAAAGATTCTCAGAAAAGCAGTGCCACATTTTACTACACTTTATACACATACTTTTTTAAGATATTATTGACTGATTCTCAGATGTCTTTTTAATGGATTTCAAATAATTTAGTTCCCGCATTTTATCAAGTGGGTTCTCTTGACGCTTTCCAGACCGTCCATTATGGACAGTCTATTGAATGATAATAATTTCGATTGATAATAATAATTACTCACTCCATTCCATAGAGCCTGGCATAATGTTTCCATACAAAAATAAAACATTTAGTAATGACAAAACTCCATTTACGCTATGAGAAACAAGGAAAAGATAACGCTGATGAAATCTAGAGTTTGCGGCCATGTGACAAATTTGTATTTTTAATTTAATTTTCTGAAAAAAAAATTGTTGCCCCACATCTTCCATCCATCGCTGAGTTCCATACGTGGCTGGTGGCAGTGGTAGGGCTAGCACTTTGGATCTCATCGCGCCAAAGCTGTCATCTGTCGCCGGGGCTAACTTGAACACAAACGATTTCTGATTTCCCCTATGGGGGGTGAATGAGTGAATGAGATATATTTATGTCCCACGAAGGACCAATACTTAAGGCAACCAACATAACAAAAAATATTAGAGCAGCAACAACATACATACATGTACGAAGTCCGTCCGAAATGAAGTGCTGAGTGCACAAGAGTGACGAAAAAAAAAGCTGCAAAACAACGAAAAATTATGATAATAAGACAACGGAACCGCCACCCTATTGCTTACACAGAATGCGCGGCAATAAATTACACAGGGTAGTGGCTGAAGGACGAGAAACAAACCAGTCTAGGGCGACAACGACGGGAACTTGTCGAAAAAAACTGTTTAATAGGAGTAATTAAATTTTCTAACAAACATGACGAGATAATGGACTGGAGCCATTAGACTGACCCGTCGTGTCGTCGTCGGCGGAAAGTGTGAGAAAATGAGAGCGTTAAAGGAACATTGCTCGGGTCCAGAATAAAGCATAGAGGTGTACTTTAGAGTATTTTAGTGAGTGGTGGATTCTGTTTGCAAATATTATGTAACGAGGAAACGGGAACCAGACCATTATAAAATAGGCTTTTCAGGGTTGAACAAAAATGACTTATTTTGAAAAAACAATTTTAAAAAGAATAATTTCATATAGGGCATTTGGACAGTGAAGGTTCACATACTATGCAAACTTTGTTCGGCCAATTTACTTGTCCTATCGATGCTGATCGTCCTGAATATATAAACTTTTCAGGACGATCAGCAACTCACCGAGTTTCACTTGAGTTGGTAGTTCGCGGGGAAGTTTTAACTTTAACATTTTTAGCTTCGAAAATGGGGCATTTTTTTTTAGTCAACTACCCTACAGAATGCAAATTTGAGAAGTTTTTGGGCGGTGTTGCCCGGTATTAAGGATCAATTTAACCAAAAAAGAAAGTTATTTTTCTGAAAAACTTAAACCAGTGACTTTCAAAACATTATACCTCTGCGGTCTGATTCCTACTACGGGACAACCTCACTCAAACTGCTCCCCTGCATGTAGCTTTTCATTGCAGTCTCCAAATATAGCTGCACTTAGCGCTGTGATTGATTGAACGACTTTGGCTAGCGGGGGAGGCTAATAAACAACTCGGACGTAATTGTTTGCATCGGTATTGCCGGCGCTGATTTTAATTTTTCATGAAATGTCACAAAGCTGCCACAACGACACAGCAATTCATCTCGACCAAGTCGTACGTGGGTGGGTGGATGGACGACTATCATCGGGGGTTGGTGGAAGACAACTTTTGGACAAGAGTTGTTTTTGAGTGTTTTTCTTTTTTCTGTGCTAAAAACAACCAAATAAATAATAAAAACCACATGTCATAATCGAGCGTTGCAAGGCGACAGCGTGCAGCAGCAGCGCAGTGCCATTGGTGGCGTCAATGTTGTTTCCAACTATGAACAGATCGCGAGTGCGGTTTCGTACGTCGTCGTCAATAATAATCTTTCGAATAAAATTAATTACCCGCAGGTGAAACCAGTACCTATAATGTTGTTGCACACAAAATTTACAACACATTGGCAAGGCGAAATGTCAACCTGACAGCCGACTTATATAGACAACGACACCGAGCGAAAGAAAGAGAAAAAGCGACACCACACACCGCACACAACCACGATTTTTACTAAATGATTGAGTCATTTTTCTCATGAGGCAATGCTGTCACTTCCATAGGTTGGCGGTGCAGTGGCGTCGGTTGTGGTTTGGCGGCGGCAAATTGGCGGGCGCAAAATACTCAACTCACATCGATCGGGACGGAACTCAAAGTGCAGCAGTCGCTGCAGATCGATTGGCAGCTGGTGTGGCTCCTAGAAATTTGCATGGAGGATCAATGTTGGAGGCGAGAACTCAATTTCCCGAATATATATAAGAAAAATGCTGATTGACAATGTCGTTGGAAAAATTGTGTGAAGAAAATTCATTTTGATTATGATTTGTAAGCGATCGAATGAAAATAGAAAGGAATTTAAATAGGGGATCGAGAATTGCGCGATCACTTAATATAGAGAACGCGATGACAGCTGCTGATCTTGGAGATTCATAAATCATGCCATGTGGCGATTAATTTATTCAAAGTGTTATTATTCTAGTTCGCCAGATGAATTGTGAATCGCAGATTGCTGATCTAAGTGACCAAACTCAAGATGATTTATATCTACACCCTTCACAGCTCACAAGGGAATATTGGCGCAAATTAATCTAGCAACAAAGTAAGTGTTTGATAGAGACTGTCTCTTAAGATAATGACTTAAGGATTAAATGACAAAAAGCAAATTGAATAACTCAGAATTTTTTAGATTTGAGTTGAATTGAAATTGAATTAAAAAACTTTAGACCAGATCCAGTTCACAGTAGATCTCGACTTGCAAAACAGTCGATAGTTGGTCGTCAGTTAATTTTAGTGTTAAATAAAACAAAACAAAAAAACTAACTGGCGCATTATGATTTTATTATTTATTCGATTTAGAGCGAAATTTCAGGGAAATTGAGTTTTAAAAATCTTACATGCGGCAAAAGCGGGCATGTTCGATGGCGTTTCAATTTTCTTTCTACTTAAGAGCTCTGCCCAATATTGTTATACACCGAAATTTGAGTTGCAACGCCCTGTCTAACTTATCAAAAGGTATTTTGATCAACATGCAAGTCAATTCGGCAAAGCAATAAGGTCCAATACAGAAAATGATTGGGAAGCCTATAAGGCTGGTTTTGCGAATTTTTTAGAAATCAATTAGAACGCCAAATAGAACAGCATTTCTGCAGTAACAAAGAAAAACAGTGCATAAGACTGCAAAAAATTTGCCAAACGAGCCAACAGCATGTGGTTTTGTTGGAGACGTGAATAGAATCTCGACGGATCCGAAGATCCACCCGGAAACACTGAAAATATTACAATACACACATTTGTCCAACTGCTCTGAAGTGGCTAAGCTCTATATGTAGATAACCTCCACCAGCTACATTTGCTACGTTTGCAAAGTCCACTCCAAGTAGAGTGGACAGTGGACTTATTTGGGCTGTATAAGTCAAGTGGACTTGAAGGCATTGTTCCCACTATACTACAGACGATACAAGGATACTTTTCCAAGGCATGGCGATAAAAGGCCAAAAAGTTCATCTAAACTAAGTGACTGTAAAAAAAATATGTCTACCACCAGAGAAACCCCGCAAGGTGGAGTGATTTCACCTTTTAATAAGCTCAGAAACTCGCTGCGGTAAAATACATCACTTATGCTAACAACCTTGCGTTCAAAATTCGCAAATTCTTGCCAAAACTTTTTGATACGTTGCAAAATGCACTTAATGGGCTAAGCAGATGGACTGGATCATGGCCTTAGCAGTAAAAAATAGCTTGTTCTCTTCAAAACAGGAGTTTGATTTCGCCAACACTTGAAAACTCAGCTATTCAACTATCTTAAAATGCTAACATCTGGGCTTCATACCCACCGAAAGCTTAAAGCTTAACACAGACAGAAGAGTCAACGAAGAATGCAAAGTGTTCACAACGTACAAGTGTTCCCGAATTTGCGCGGAAAAATTTTGTCCTTCCCCTTAAACAAAAAACTGGCTCTTCGCTGCTATATGGGAGGAAGCATACTCACGTATGGATGTTATGTCAGGTGATCAGCAATTACCAAGCAGAAAACTCTCAAAACCTTACCTAAGGTAAAAAAAACATGGCATATCTCGTCACTACAGGTGCTCTGAGATCCTAGGGCTAGACATATTCCTAAACTTTTCGCCCATAGGTTTCTTTATGAAAGAAACCGCAATACGACTTGATCAAAGTAGACTCAGCTCAGAGGCAGACAGAATAATGACCGCGTTGTTTGGATGCCAGGTAAAGTGACTTCGTTGAAAATCAAAGGGCTAGGCTGGCGAGCCAGCGAAGCATGGCTCATATCTATCTTTTCCCACAGCAACCAAAAGGGCTCATCCTCCGCATTACCCCACACAGATGAGAAAATCTGCTGTCATACAAGGGCGTTATGGCCACCCATAGACACAAGCAAATCAAAAAAGCTTATAACACTGCCCAGGCCATCACTGCCCATGGCTACAGAGAGTAAATATAGGCCACAACCTGTTAGGAAAACACTCTGCAAATTTAAGCATCCTTAACACCATACTAGATGTGCCGAGCTATTCATGAGCTCTAAACGGAAAAACGGAAGAGAAAAAGATATAGGTACTAGCGCTTTTCTAGACATATCGCAAGCCTTCGACAAGGTATAGCATATAAGGTGTCATAAAAACTCTATGGAGTTTTAGAGTCTTACCTTGAAGACAGATATTTCGTGTACCTATGAAAATGACTCGGAATTTAACGAAATGAAATAAAATAAATCTTAAATTTGCTTTATACTAGCGACATACCCCGCGATGAGGTAACAATTTTAGCTGCGTTCGCTGACGACACGGCTGTTCTCGCCATTGACATGACAGTTAAGTCATCAACAGCAAAACTTCAACGCGCCTTAGACGAATAGAAGCACTGGCGAGTTGTCCTTAACGAGACTTGTTCAATGCATGTGAATTTCATGCATAAAAAACAAACCATTCTCGCTCTTTTTACAAAATTAAACTGTTAATTGCTCTCTGTAATTTTACAATGTCAATCGATTTCGTTGTTTTTATCAAGACTTTTTAATTATGTTTTCGACTATCAGTGAATTGCTTAAGAAGAGTCGCAGCAGACTCGTAACACATTCGATCTCAATAAAAAGACAATTAATTTTCACATTTTCTAATTTGTTTCATGGTCAACAAAGGTGTTTCGTTTGTTTTCGTTAATAATTTCGTAACAAACTTTTATTTATTAATTCGGTACTCCAATGACGCGAAATATCTATCAATGATTCTGAACGCAAAACTTAAATGGAAGCCATAGGTTAAAAAGAAATACGATGATCTCGAAATCAGCTTAAAAGCTTAATTAAGCGTTTATAGCAAAGTGTTTTTGTATAAGCAAGTGCTAACCCATCTTGAGAATACAGTATACAACTTAAGGGTTGTACTAAACCAAGCAAAACATCTATTTTAAAATTTTTTAAAAACAAGACACTTAGGGAATCGTCGATGCTCTATGGTACATAAGAAATAGTGAACTGCAGCGAGATCTAGGAATCGCAACCGCGACTGAAGAGGCAACAAACTTTGCTCACAAACTAATGTACTATTCTTCGCGGATATTGCAACTACGAAATAGTCTGAACTCTGGACCAGACAAATCTTACGCACCGACAACAACGATCGAGACTCTTGGAAATAGCGTCGTAAGACGAAATAGCAACTACTTGTTAACGAAACTTAGTCGTAGTCTAACGGAAATTGAATTCAGCTTAAAAGCCACTCGGAGAGTATTATCTACTTGCCATGAAAAACTACCCAATTTGCCGTATAAATTGTATGGTGCCTCCATAAGTTGTTATAGGTCAGATCTCCTCTGAGTAGGTAATTTTTTTTTTTCGGTAAGATATAAATAAATAAATAGAGTGGCGCAACAGCTCGAGGTGAACCAGGGCCAACTTCTCAACAATGTATGCTGGTGTGTTAATTTCTTTACATACAAGGGGACCTACATTTTTTTGCCGAATCCGAACAGCACTTTGAGAAGTTTTTCAAGACAAATGATACTCTCGGAGGGCTTGTCAGACCCTCGCGGAGGTGGGGCCGTGAAAAAGAACAAGTCTTTTTTTTCAGGTGACGATGGCAGGATTCGAGCCCAGACCTCCGGCGTAGTAAGCACACACACTAACCACTACGCCACGGCACCCCCCCCCCCGGTAAGATATGCCGTAGGTAATGTTTCAGGCCTTCATGCCAAACCTTATCGAAAGTCACTTGAATCCCAAACCAAAATGTGTTTAAATGGTTAAAACAAGGTTTTTTCTTCAATAAGCATTTATTGACTTAACTTCTTTAAGAAAAAAAATTCTTAGAAAAAGTTATTTTAAAAAGAAGCCTGTTATTTACCCTGCATAAGAATAATAAACTTCATTAAGTAAAAAAAATTAAAAGCAGTTTCAATAGGTTTTTTGAATCTGAAAAATGCGGAAATCTCAGTTAGAAAAAACCTCTTCCCTGCTTTGTGTTCAACCCTGCATTAGACAGTAGAGAAAAAAAATCCATACACCAAATTATAATTAAAAATAAATAATCTAAAATTATAATGAATTAAAATTATAATTATTTCTAAAATGCTAGCTGGCCCGGCGAACTTCGTCTCGCCCTAAATTGTTAATATGATGGAATTTATGGACTGGGTTAAAAGCCCACAACCCCGAAAAGCCAAAGGTTCTAAATATATACATAATTATATTATTTTAAACGTGAAATATGAATAGGCAACCCCATTGCTTGGCTTTCTTTGCAATCCTTTAAGTTAAAGTACGCCGGCTTTTATAAATGTCCCATTACACACAGTTCGTTTGCCACGACCATAGAAATTTGCTCGATTTTGTTAGGTTTTCGTTATCTTCAGCTAGTCCCAATCAAAACCCAATCAAGTCAGAGGTTCGACGCGGAAATTTTACAAACAGATCCCATACGATTTCCGAATTGTTTACTTATTTTAGTCTCTCTATCGGCTTAATATATTTTGGCCATCGCTACCGACTGGCGAAATTTGAGCGGGATTTTCGATGTATTTTCATGGCATTAGATTAATCCAACTTAAGTATATTATGGTTTGGCCTTAAGAGTTGTTAACGTACATACTAACTGACGGATGGACATGACTCAATTAAGTCTCTTGTCGTTCTAGAATATGTGTAATGCAAATGTAACCTAAACGACCCTAGAGACGTAGGCACCTATTATGTTAACGAAGTACTGTAAGTAATTTTACTTACACTATAAGAATGGTTCCCTTATTATCGAAGGTCCAACCACTTCAATTGACTCAATTCAATATAAGAAGCATGGTGTCTTAATTGCAAATATATATGTACAGTACATAGTTTTTAGTTATATGTATTATTTTAGTAAAGTACAAATATATATGTACAGTACATAGTTTTAATCATTTCTAATGCAGTTTTCAATCGACCAGACCCCACTGAAAAAAACAAAAAACAAAACTAACTTTTAGTGGTACTACCAGAGGGAAGGCTGAACTAAAAAGATCCGAAGCCCAAGCCCATGTATTTGCAATTAGGGCAAAATCAAAATTCTCTTAAAAAATACTTGATAACAAAAGTACCATTCTAAAGTTAAACTAACTTTCGCCACCGCTGCTGGGGGAGGTGGGTTGAAAACGGTGATTTTTCAGATTTTTGTTTAGGAGGTATAACCATTTTTTAACATATACAAACTAAAGTGAACTGTGCCTTAATTTAGAATATTGGGGTCCCAGACAATTTAGGTGTCGCCATACCCTGCCAGACGCATCCAAAAGTGCATAAAATCAGTTTGTGCGCTTTTACAATAGCTGGATGCGCCTGGCAGGGTATGGCGGCACCCAATTCGCCTGGGACTCTAGCTGGCCCGGCGAACTTCGTCCCGCCCAAAATTCGTTAATGTGTTGGAAATTATGGGTTGGGTTAAAACCCGCAATCGCGAAAAGCCGCGAAAGTCGCTCAATAATTATCCAATGTTATATATAAATAGACAACCCCATCGCTTGGCTTGGGGTATATATTTCTTGATTTCTTATAGGTATACCTACGTATATTTTCGTGATTATAGATCTTTCAAATTTTGAATTTTCACTTGTTAAGATTTTCCGCATTTTAAAAATTTTGGCTCTGCGCCCTAGGCGTTAGGTTTTTCGAGAATCGTTCCGACTTCCAAAATAATGATTTTAAACATACACACCCTGCGTATCGAAACTTAGCTACGCTCCTTGAAAATAAAATTTTTAAGGAATCCCGAAAAGCAGCATATAATGCTTTGGTTAGTAGTGATAGCTCATCATAAACGCTTAAATGTCTAACTATAAAAGACTTAGATTAGCTTAAGTCGGTTTAGAGGTTCAACGCGAAGTATTTGAAAGCTGGTGAGTAATGAACAAATCTCTTACGAATTCCTAATCGTTTACTTAAGTCTATTGAGGCCATCGCAAGCCATTGGCAGAACTTCAGCGGGATTTTGGATGTATTTTGACATTATATTAATCTGAAGTCTATTATGGTAAGGCCTTAAGGGTTGTTTACTGACGGACCGACATGAATCAATAAAGTCTCTTGTTGGTTACGAATATAATGTAATTCTAAAAGATCTAAGAGACCAGTCAGTCGCCTTTGTCTACTATGTTAATGTAGCAGTGCTAGTAAAATAGAATCATGGTGCTTCAAAAATATAGGCTTTATCTAACCATTTTAAATGCAGGTTTCCATCTACCAGACGCTCCTGAAAAAACCGAAAAACAACTAACTTTCAGTGGTACATATCAGAAGGACAGCTAAACTTAAAAAGTCTGAAACCCGTGTATTTGCAAACAGGACAATGCATTGGTTACTTAAAAACTGGAAACTTACTGGAGTGATAACGCCCTCGATAACAAAAGTACATATTATCATTCCTCAGTTAACACGACTCAAAGGTAGTTTCACGTCTTTGAAATTTACATACCTTTCCAATGATATCCAACTTTTTTGGCTATAGATAATAACCTCTCCCAAAGTCTGCTGTAGGCTTTTAAGCTATACGTATATGCATGTTCATATGTATGTACCTGTTTAAAATTAAACAGACAAATACATATGACCATATCCATTCAAACGAAAAAAAGCTATCCCAAAATATCATACATTAACATAATGTACATGTGTCCATACATATGTACATGCATATAATTTTTCTTCCCTCGATTACATTTTCAGATTTTAATTTTTTTACTGACAGGCTGTCGCCTACTTTGTTTTATTTATATAGATAAGTGTAAACTAACTGTAAATTTTTGTCCATGCACTTTTCTCAAATTTTAATGGCCTACAACCTATTCTGGGTGGCTACGAATGCAGCAATCAAAAAATTATAAAAATCGGTTTAGCCGTTCCTGAGATATAATAAGTTTAACACACACGACTTTATTTTTTATATATAGATTTAGCAGCCTTTAGATCCCTTTGAAAACATAAAAATTATTCATTAATTGTCAAAACAAAAATATATTACGGTTCCGTTTTTCGGACATTGTTTCTTTTTTGAGCCATAGCAATAAAATATTGGACAACAATTGCGTGCCACTTTCTCCTTATATACTGCTGGGTATTTTATCTATTCAGGATAACACATACAATGTCACTTTTTTTGGTTGCCACACAAGTGTTTGATGGCTCATACAATAGCAAAACTCTATTTAACCAAGTTAAAAACAAAATCAGCATCGCTTTGACAGCTTTCCAAATATTTGTGTCAAGTAAAAGTAATTTGATGCTCTATGAAGGAAGTTGCACATGCACAACTTACTTTGTGTTGTGTGTGCAACAAGATCGTGCGATGATGACGGCAAATTTATTGGCATCCAAGGAATTGAGCGGCGCGCACTTGGTACTCAAATCCAATTGACAATTTCTCTGCCGGTGTCGTCGTTCGGCGCGCAGTCGCAATCAATGCAATCCATGACGCTGTCCATCATGAACACACCTAGTCACGATTTGGATGTCGTCGTCCAAAAGCGTTGTTCGCCAAAGAGCTGTGCTGTGAACTTGTTACGTCGAACGATGATGATGATGGCGATGGCAGTGGCTGTAGGTTGGTTAGGCTCTCCACCACTAAGCTGCTGCCCAAGTCGGGCAACTTCAATTTTATCTAGGAGTTGATTGAGTGAGAGGAAATGTATTCCGGGTTCGGCCAAGAGGTGAGAGTTTGTGACAAGTGAAATGTGGGGGTGGCAGGAAATAAATTATCGTGTGACAGCCTGGCTAAGGGTTTTTTAATTTGTTGGGGTAATTATTTTGAATTGCACAACACATTAGTAGGGCGAGAGGTATTTTAGGAATTGTATGAGCCATTTAAACTATGCCATATTTTAAATTCTTCCCTTAAAGAAGTCCCTCTTCAACTCTGCATCACTCATCCACAAATCACTTGGTCAGGAATAGACAAATACAATCGTCCATTCGCCATCCACTTCATCTTGCTGATTGGCACTCTTGCACCACACATATTGAGTCCTTCAAATCCACCATAATCGATCCTTCATATTTCATCTGCTGCCAGTCATCATAGTTTTGTGATTCGATGGAGCTGCTTGAATTCATACATCTTCTTTTTGCGGGCTCCTCTCATATTTTTTCCCATTTATTTCATCCTTGGGAAATCATCTCGTCATTCAGCAGCAGGATAAGAACAAAAAACACGTCCCCGACTGTTATCTGTCACTGCAAGCTTCGTTTTCATCATTCTGTCCATCGAAAGAGAGACAGTGTCCCCGATGAGCTAAGCTAAGAAAGTGTGCGACGACGTAGATTGATTGAAAAGTAGGACAGTGCTGAGAAGATGATGAATTTATAGTTTACGAACGAACCATGGCAACGACGACGACGGTCGATGCACACAATGACCTCATATCTTGGCCATCAATCACATGTCACTTCATCAAACTGGAATGCGCATTGTTCGACCCTTTTGACCCACACCCCCTAGCTCGTCGACAGCAGCGTGTAGACGTTAATAATCTCAGGATTTATGGATGAATCCGTTTTTTATTTTCGCGAGCGCCAATCCTTGTCTCGTAAACATGTCAATTTGGACAGTGTTACGATGATCCGAGCGACGTTAACTAACCTCGACGAGGAACCTTGTTAAATGCTACCGTCACTAAGCTCGTCCATGAGACGCTCTGAAAGGAAAACATTTGCTTAAGCTCAGGAAACAAGGTGAGAAATCATTTTATCTGCTTCTGACATTGGTTTGTCAAGAAAAAACACTAACTCAGTTACAGTATGTTCAGAAAATAAAGCCGTTCATGGCTTTTTAAATTAAGCTTGGGTTATAACAACAGATTTACGAGACTTTTTAAACTTTTTAAAATAAATATCTCCCAACATCACACATGTGGGGTGCCGTGGCGTAGTGGTTAGTGTGTGTGCTTACTACGCCGGAGGTCTGGGTTCGAATCCTGCCATCGTCACCTAAAAAAAAAAGACTTGTTCTTTTTCACGGTCCCCATCTCCGCGAGGGTCTGACAAGCCCTCCGAGAGTATCATTTGTCTTGAAAAACTTCTCAAAGTGCCGTTTGGATTCGGCAAAAAATTGTAGGTCCCCTTGTATGTAAAGAAATTAACACACCAGCATACATAGTTGAGAAGTTGGCCCTGGTTCACCGCAAGCTGTTGCGCCACTCTATTTATTTATATTTTTTATCTCCCAACATCTCGAGGCACTGTTTCAGTGTTAAAGACCCGCCTCTCCTGAGAGAAGAAACTAAAAAAAGAAAAATACTGCAGAAGTTTTAAAATTTTCCTCAAAATGCTTAAGTCATTGCCTCTCTTGTTTTTTAGGTTTGTAGCCAGTAGTTCATAGAAATCGTAGCCACGTTTGTGGAGTTGCTGCCTGTAGACTTGCGTTTACTTGATTTTCAAATACTTGCTTTCTGATGGGAAACCGTAGGAAAGGTTGCCACTAAATAACAGAATAATTATAACGAAAAGCAGTCTGATGAACATTTGGCTTCGTCGGAAGTTCGATCTTCAATCGAGCCAATTCCGGCAAAAAAAACTAGCTGGATTTTAAAACTCAGAGGAGCTATGTTCGACTATAGGATATTTAAACTTAAACTCAAAATCGTAGGAGGGTTACAATCCGCTTTGGCGAATCGTGGGATACACCATCCCAATTGACCCCTGTCAAGCTACGAATAGCCAAATGTCAATTTTTGTTGCTAAGAACAGTAATCGCATTTATCAGTTGACCCCAACCCCTTTTCAACCCCAAAAATGTGGGTTTAAATGATTATTAAAAGGCAGTAACCGATAATAAAAACAGCTGGTTTTAAAAAAAGGATTAAATGTTACGAGTGTTTGCTGCAAGTTTCAACGCTGGCGCTAGATCTCCAAGCTTGAAATGGGACTGCCTGCACAAGCTTAACGATCTGGCCATGTAGGAATAGAGGGGAATGAAGCAGCGGACGCCTTGGCAAGACGAGGAGCAGCAGAATCCTCCATAGGACCTGAACCTTTCTGCGGGATATGGGACCACACCCTTAGGGAAGAATTCAGGAAAACAGAGAAGGTAAACAAAGCCTTCAATGTCTAAGGCAAGCAAAGAATTCCATTCTAGGGATCTCTACAACCAGAGAAGATTGAAAGCATGCATCGGTCTCAGTAAAAATAATCTGCGCATCCTTACAGGTTCCCTATCGGGGCATTGTTAACTCAGGGTACACTTAAGGAAAATCGGTGTAGCGGAGGAACCCTTTTGCAGATTTGGCGATGAGGCTAGTGAAACTCCGGAACACATTTTGCAATCCTGTGGGGATCTAAACCATAAGAGGATAAAATGTCTCGGCAGATACCAGATGCCAGGCAGAGAGATACCCACCTTGGACCCACTTCCCATTTTTAGACTCCTGCGTGAAACTGGGCTAGAGAAGGTGCTCTTAGGACGAGTTCTTTCAGCCTAAGCCAAATAATTTAGGAATGAATGAGGGGATTTCCTTTGAGGGAGTTTACCTCTCCAAGGCTTACAGTAGAGGGCACAATAGACCAACAGGTCGCAGTGTAAAACCCAACTTAGTAGTAGTAATAAAATGATACATCTTCTTCATTCAGATAGCTTGGTGGTGGAGGGCGATGCAGGGTTTACACGTGTTTGAAGACCATTCCCTGGTTGAACTTCCTGGTAGTTCCTGTCCACGCCACACCTACATGCCATAGATTGTGCTCTTGTTATCGTCGCAAAGCGGTAGACAGAAGCGAAGGCCTGCTTGCGCATCTTGTCCAAGCGTTGGAATATTCCGGTGATGAGCTTACAGCTCATATAGACCTTGGCAAGTTCCTGGTTCTACTTGTATTCACCGAACCAGATAGAGTAGTTCTCGGGGTCGAACTGCTCTCAGAAGAATGCAATAGACTTAGGCACTTCCTCGCTGGAATAGAAGCGCTTGATCGTCAAAGTTGAAGGTGCTCTGGGGCAACTCATCCAAAGGATCCTTTGACTTGAGTTCCAGAGCGAGTTCCTCATCGGCGGCACCCAGTTCACCTTTTTGGGAGTTGCGTTCTTCTCTATTAGTTTCTTTTCTCCCTTCTTCTTTTCGGTATTAGCGCCGGCTGCTGCACCAGCTCCGGGCTTGCCCAAGAAGGTCGTAGGCGAGAGACCTCGCAGAGGAAGAAGGCCTAGAGGACGACCTGAAACTGTGGCTGATTGAGGATGGTGCTGATACAGAATACTGTTGAGGTTGCCGTTGGGCGCGCTGAGTGATGGCTCCAGCACGTACTGATACAAATGAAGAAACGATGTCGGCCTAGGTGATGCGCTCACCCATCAGGTAGGTGGAGTCGAGCAGTTTCTTGCCGAGGACACCCAAGGAAGCGGCGACAACGTCCGTGGCGGTGCCGTTCTTGGCTAATGGCATGATGCCCAGCAGAGGGAATACCCATGCACTCGAGACTGGTACAATCTCGTTCTCAGCATAGTTGACCCACTGCTGCACTAGGGCCCGCAGATATTCATTGGAGCCGCGCAGCCATTGATTGGCAAGGAAGTAAGCGATGGCTTTGCTTTCACTAAGATACTTGATGTCAGCTGTTTCGAAGGCAGGAACCTTGCCAGTTGGGAAGTTCTTGAGGAATTCCGAAGTTTTATTTTTCTCGCCGAAAACAAAACCTTAGGTCACTTTCAGTTTGGCCACAGAGTATTTAGCGGCTACGAGTGCTTTACGGGATAAGTATAAAGTTTTGCTGTAGCCATCTTTGCCGTTTGCCGGAGAGGAACCTAACATATGGTTTTAACACATGATAAGATGCATTTTTATATCAAAAATTAGGTTTCAATTCAAGTACGCCCTCGAAAGTGGGCGTGGTGAAGATTTCTACAATAAGTTGATAGTACACACATAAATGTTAACATATAATTCAATATTTACTCGACTGCAAGCAAACATATTGCACACTAAGACCGTTTGAAAAACTGAATTTTACATTTGTCGATTTTTTTCAGATACAAATGTCAAACACTTCAGCAAGGATATTGCATATCATATTTCAGCATTCTACGGCAACTTCGATTTTTTAGGCTATCAAGTAAAGTGGTCGGATTTGAAAAATGTTTACGCTTGTACTGCTTCGGAACCTTAAAGGCTCAGATATGAAGTTTCAGGCTCATAGCTTAAGATTTAAGGCCTTAAAACTACCGATTGGCAGACGGACATATACATATATATATACCCTCAAGGTCTTGGGTCCTACGATTATTGCTCTATGCTACAAACTATGAATCAATTTTTATTTTTTTTTTGTTTTGACGTCTCATAATTTTCATTTGAAAGAAGTACTGAAACACCACGCAGCTTCACACACAAAATAAAAATAAAACTCCAGAGGCAATAGCTGACCTTGCGAAAACTTTTCCGAAGCATGCCTCGCAAAGTGGTGTCATTGAGTAGCCTTTCCCATCAGTTTGGTTCATATTTAGGAACCAAGGTAATAAATGCCTCTAAGATAAAATTTTAGCAACACCAAATGGTGATCAGTTCTCATCTCAGCTCCTCATAAGAACACAGCGTTGCAAACTATTCCTTGAACACATGTTTCAGTGACACTGTTACCCAAAATTAGGGAACATTGTGAGCTCCGACCGAACCTATAGGAAGATGGAATAATTCACACGTAAATAGACAAGAGTGATTCGTTTGAGTTTCGTCAATTTTGTTTGTAACTGCAAGAAAACTACCCTCTTATTCAATTGACAAAATTTCAAAACAGTCGTAGGTCAGTCGTTAAGTATAAAACCTTTAAAGTTCCTGATAATTGCACTAAAAATACTAAACATTTCGGGAAACCTAGCACAGTAAAATGGCAAAAACCCAACAATACATTGTTCAATTGGTAGAAGCAGTACCTGCAATAGGTTAAGGTTCAAAAATTCTTGCCCTTATATTTCTTATCCACCCCCACAAATGTTGTCAATTTTAAGAAATCTTCTACTTTAAATATTATTTTTTTTTATTCTGTTTAGTTTTTTTTTTAAAACCTTCTGTGGATTGTCTTTCAATCCATCCTGTATGTTTCATTAAATTTCGATTGCCCATCCAATTGGCATTTACGGGAAATAAACAAGGCGAGAAATTTTACTTTAATCTTTAAGTATTTCATATAAATACCTCGCCTCACCAGCTTACTGGTTCAGAGGTCATAAAAAATGGGATTTTAAACTCTTCAACTGACAGTCGTTGCCTCATCAATGTCAATCACATGGTGTTCATCAGCAGCAGTGCGCTGTTGAGTCAGAATTTATGTTGTAAAAATTCAAAAGTTTCCTTGTTACCCATCGGACGCGGACGGGAACGGAAGAAAGAAAGGAGAAAACTACTCACTTCACTGTCAGTTGCAGGATGTCGACAAGTGACATATTCCTTGGAAGGAAGTAGTTATGTTCTGTTGCTGCTATGCTGGAGCTCTGTTACTGCCTCTGACGTCAGTCACAGTATACGTATGCCTGTCAGAATAGTAAAAAAGCTTCCAAATTGTAGGTACGTGAGCGCGTTTTCTTATATAAATACCAGACAGACAGATGGAAGAAACGAAAGGGTGAGTGAGAGCAGACGACTGACGACCAGAGCGACAATGCAGTTGACATTGACAATTTCAAATGCACTCTCGCTCACACTCTACGAGTGTACCTACTTGCGAGTGTCAGGAAACTATTGAATGAGTGACAGTCTAAGACAGTGAATTTCATCTTTGACAGATGACACGAAGACAGTCGGAGAGAAATGGTAGAGCATTAAAAGCAGTATCGAAGGATATTGCATTTTGGGGGTAGTATAAGGACTAAGTTCGGCGGCGTGTGGTTAGAATTGGAGAGCTGACGTTTATTTTCGAATTTGCATTTATAGACGGTGTTGCGCCTAGGAAAGGAGTGATAAATATAGGCAGTTGGATGGAAGCATTCCTTTTTCATTGATTTCAATGTTTACGGTGGCTGGGAATGACGTTATGCCAGAGATGTATCGAGATTTGACCCGTGAAGATTGAAGGAAAGGGAAGGCACACAGGTTATTCAATAACAGGTTTTGTAGCAAAGCGCAGATCCGGAATACTGTTACGTTTATCATGCCTATCTAGCCCCGTCCCTCAGCAAGCTCCTCAACTGAAGCCTCTTTTGTGGATATTTTGAAAATTCGCTTTTGTAGATTTTGAAACTTTGCCCTTACAAATAAAGCAGAAGTTTTATGCGAATGCTTTAAGTTTTTACCAAAAAAGCAGCGGTGATATTTTTTCTTGCTTGGCAGTCTCAAGAACTTGAGGGTACATATTAGTTCTTAGAAACGACCACCCAGGTTAGGTAGGTAGATAGAGGTGACGGTTCAAGTATGAACCCAAGTAGCACTATGATGTGCATTTTCGATACCATGACTGGTGTGACCAGGTTTGTGAATTGTGATGGTGTGTTGCATTGCAGTCGTTACCAATAAACAATCAACCTGTGGATATTGATATTAAAAAAAAAAAACAGAAAATTTGTATTCGTCAAAGTTTCTGTTCAAAGTCAGACTTTGACAAATACTACTTTCGCATTACGATCCCAGAGAGTGACATCACCAAAACGCCCCAGAAATCTCTTTTTCGCAACTTGAACCCAGCTTGTACCCTTTTGGCAGCTTTTCCCAGTAAGTGCCTAAATTTAATGATCCTAGATGACAACGAAATTTCTGGTTCCCAATAGCTAGGTGCTTCGCATGACGGCAGGAGTAACAAAGCGAGATATAGAATAAGAAGTAGGAGGATACGAGGAAGCCCCACGTAAAAGAATTTACCTACAGAAAATTAGAGCACGACCAACGACCTGTGTCAAAAAGGCAATGTAAATCAACACTCCAGGAACACAGAAAAGCAACGAAAACAGCTTTTAATGGGACTGAGTGATTAAGAGATTCGAAACCGTCACCTGGTTTATTCTTAGGTCCAGTCATCGTGCCCCACAAGCGGACTATAAGGAATGCAGTAATAATGGGAGGTTTATGGTCCCTTAATTCAGATCAGCGCCAAAATGAAGAGAGAAAATCTGCGCCCAGTGACGTCAACTTCTATATTGCCTTTTTTCGACTGACACACATTGCCATCGTGAGAGCCCGATTAGAGATGGAAAAAGGGGTGAGCTCGCAGGAGAATTTAAACAGACAAAAATCACCGCCCTTCTTAATTCGGAAGAAGACACTAGCAAACCCGAAAGATATTGATTTGCTTAGCACCTGCTACAAGCTGCTGGAATGCCTGACGTTAACAGAATAAGTCCAACAGCGAACAAACTGTTAGCAAGTTATTATGAATGTCGCAAGCTGAAAAAAGCTGAATAACAAATTGCCACAAGGGTGAGTACTGACACCACTACTCTTGAAACCTTACACACAAGACCTTCCTACAGCCAGCTCAAGGAAATTCGTTTATGCAACGACATCGTAATGACAGCCAAACACCAGGGCTTAAAAACAACCGAGTCCATCTTGAACACTGAGATGAGCTCGGTACACCCGAAACATCCCTGAGCTTTCGATACTATCTCACAAACTCAGCAGGCAAATAAGAACGAGCAACAACATTCCCCAAAAACGTGCGGGGACACCGTCGAGGAGTAAGTGCATCTTCACTTCTTTCTGCTGTCGTCGGATTTTATTATTTAGCCCCTGAGTACTGACAGTGTGGATAAAAAGGACCAACATATCAAGAAGTAGATGTACTGTACAGCGAGATAATACTATGCTACTTTCGACTCCTTACTGGAGCCTATAAGACCGCCAAAAATGCGCCGGCCACATGCACTACTCTGAGAGTAGGCAAAAATGAACAGTAACATCCAATTGGCCGTGCAAACCGACACAACCTTTCTAAATGGACATGAGAGCCTTAGGTCTAGAGGACCAACCATGAAGAAAGCAGCGATATTAGCGTCCAACGAATTCGAAAAGAAGAACGAATGGCAAGGTCATTGGACAAAAGCTACCACTTCTGGTTTTGCTCCGATGGAAAAATAAAGATCAACCAACGCTTGGTGTCGACAGTCGACGGAGGATCCCGAAGAGGAGTTTCCCTAGGATCACCAAAGATTCAAGTCTGCAGCTTGGTTACCCTCGACCTCAAGTTATTCCCTCCGATTCATACGAACACATCCACTCCCAGTTTCAAGGCAAATTCCTATCTGGAGTCCAATAGTCACGAGATTCTTTTCTTCAGAAAAATCTCTTACTGGAACTCTGCTGACAGTGGTTCATACCGAAACTTGTACCGCCAGCCTCCTCAACCCTTGTTCGGGTAAGTCCCTACCCTAACCAATCCAGCATTGATTAGTGATCTTTGGAAAAGGCTTACACCGTTCCTGATTACCTCGACCTTTCTCATTAGACCCTTCCTCGGCCCGGTTACTCCGGTCCTACAAAAGGTATCACAATGGACCTCCCTTGGTCTGTTACTTAAGGGTTTTCAATAGGGACTTAAGAGCTTTGACAGGTGATTTCGGCCATATTGGTGAAGCTACAACTGTAAAATTTGCTGTCATATGTTGAGCTTGTTTTGCCAAATAAACAGGGAGAGGTGTTCGTTAACATTAACAATATTGTCGGATTAAGGAGGAGCACAATGCAATTGAGTAAAAAAAAGCAGAACATTCATGGGGAGTCATTGTTTGGTATGGATTCGAGTGCTACGGGTCGAGGAACTCGCCGTAGGCATTTACTTCTTCTGTAGCTTTTTTCTGTAGAAGAAGCATAGACTTCTTCTTGTAGGTTTTTCTTTTTTTTTTTAAATCGCCTTCCATCACTCGCTAAAAGCATAGCTCTTTACTATCATAACTCTAAACGGTTGTACACAAAATGTTAACTAAGATTTCAATTTCCTTTCCGCTTACGATGCTTCCATCAGGAAAGCTTTCTGCAAGCAAGAACGAAAACCTCACTTAGTGTTTCTGGTTTTGCTGGAAAGTTTTTAGGGGATTTCCACTAATACGATATTTAGTTAAACAAAAGGACAGGATCGATAGAATTTTCTCTTAAAAGTAATATTTGGTATGAATAACAGGCTTCATAAAATGATGCCTAAAATCGGGGAAAAAAATTGTGTCTTTCAATGTGTATAAAAAGAGTACTAGGCTGTGACTAATCCTGGTTGTAAATGCCAATCACTTTTCTTTCTGATATGTTTTACGCAGCGCATTTAACAATGAATTTTAAGTGGGAAGAATTCGATTAAAAATATTTTGAACTTAAAATATTTTTTGTTACCAGCTTTAGAAAAACCCGCAGATGAGTCGTTCTTTAAATTGAACATTAAAGAGAGATCGGTTCAAAGGGACCAGACGCAGAAAGTGAAACTTCTCGATCCAATAAAACAAGCGTATTTTATTTAAATTTTAAGGTCGATTGTTCCTCTTGCAGATTCTGAAAATTTTCTTTTTTTAAATCTACTATCATGCCCATGATACGAGCCCACCTTTACGACGCGACCCTTATCCGTATGGCGAATACTATAATTTGACTTTTTGTTAAATTGCTTCAAAAAACTCATTCGCTCACTTTCTGGTAATAAATCACTTCCATGCACTTGTCCACATGCGATTCAACACCCCTCCTTCAATTTTCCCACTGCCTGCACCAAAAATTTGATATATTTTCTAGAATATGTCTCCGCTCCATACAGCTCAATCGAAATAAATTGCCGAAGAAGCCGGAGAAGAAGAAAAAGTATCCTAAATCGTCCTGTGTCGGCCGGAAACTATACAGAATATGTGCAAGCAGATTTCTTTATTTTTTTATCGCCCCTCTGTGCAGCCCCTGTCATATTTCTCAATTCGTCATCTGCCAGCCATCAGGGGAACCCCTTTCATCTTGCACTAGGTGTGTGTTGCTTTTCTGTTTCATCTTCCGCTTCTGCTACTTCTATAGCGACCATCTTTGGCAATCCATCTTAGCCTCATGCATTTCTTCCGGCTGGTTGTGAACACTTGCCGGACGGATGATGATGGTGAAGAACGGCGACGATGGCCGAACAGCTCCCAGCCAGCCAGTCAGACACACACACGTACACTTCACAATTTATATCCTATCAATATTTCAAAAATGATAAATACAATCCATAAATAAGGTGCAAAATGGGCGCAGATATATCCAGCAACGGATGAAGAAGGTGGTATCAGCAACACCAGACGCCTGAGCAAAGACATCAAATCCTTCATTCACCGTGTTGCAGCAGGCGAAGAAAAGCCAGCAGCAGCAAGGACTTCTAATGCCTGCCGTGGACGTCATACGTATATAAAATATCTCCTCAATGACGACGACCGGCACAGGGATGGGGAGATTGAGGTGCTGAGAATATTATAGTATATATGTGTGCAAGAATATCGTTTGCTAGAATATTTGGCCTCACTACCATACGCCACCTCCTGACCTCAGCAAAAACACATCATCCTCGTCTCTGGGCTTCAATCTGTCGAATGTCGAACGAAGGCTGCAGGAATATTGATATGTTGCCTCGGCTAATATTGGGAACTCTCACATGCAATGGACGTCTTCTTGGATATCACTCAAAAATATATGCCCTCAACCCTCTCCGCACCGAGGAACAGCGACCACATCAAGATGATTGAACCGGATGCATCCTGGACACATAAAGATGTTTGTGCTCCTTGCTGACTCTGACTTGCGAGATAGGTAATCTATTCGGATTCACATCTTTTTCGTCGGAGATTTTTGATGAAAGTATTCTCCAATACTGTGTCTAGGATTTGTTGGCGCACACATACCCTGCTGGATGATGAATGTGGTCACATCAATAAATGTTGATGTTTGAGCAAAACAAAAAAAGGATAAATACATCCTTAGGTCGAAAGGAGAGGACTGAATGCGTTCGAAGTTTTCATACCATATGTGCGATGGGTGGCTGATGCAGACAAATTGAGACCAGACATGATGTTCAATATTTGCTGTCAGATTGACGGATGCCTGTTATCGTCGGTGATTTCTTTACTTTTGAGAAGGGGCTGATGTCTTCATTTTAAAAGGTTTGATAGAAGTTTTTCTAAAGGCAATTCAATTTCGGGTTGACTTTCTTTTACAGCCGACGCATTTGCCACACGTCGTAAGGCAAGTGCAACAATGTCTGGGCAAGTGTTCCCTTCGCTAAAGACATCAGGCGTTATTTCAAACAGATATAAACTCATTTTTAAGGTTTGTTGTCAATATTCCACCTTAACTCTAAGATCCCAGGTGCCGCAATATGTTATAAAAATGCCATGTCTGGGCAAGTGCTGGGCAAGTGCTTCAATAAGACGATGAGTCGTTATTGTAGACAGACACAAAGTTACTTTTAAGGTCTTGTTATAATATCCGGTTATTCCGCTTGAGCTCTTATATCCTAGGTTAGAAGTTCAGTCTCGCTTCCATTTTTCAATGAGCACTTAAAAGTCTTGACTTGACACAGTCAGTCTTTCCGAAGCAGCAGCTATTCAAAAAAATTTCCTGGATTGGTGCCTCTCCATCTCCTAATTTAATTCATGTTCCGCACTATAAGCGAGAAGACCACCTTTGTGTTACATAGCACCGTTGACGGCTGTAGGGACCTCTTGCTTTTTGTTCGGGTGAATTAATGGATTTAGGTCACTTCCAAAGTAAGACAAGTTTCTACTCGTGAGGTTTTAACGTCCAGCTCGATACAGATTTATTAAATTTAGTTTCGTTAAGTAGGTCACGGCACAAAAGACCGAGGTATCATTGTTCAGAATAGACGTGCCAAAAATTTGAAGTAAAGATGCTTCACTGTAATATGTACTTGGACAACTGTGATGCTACCTGAGCCGGTCAGTTCTTGTTCATTCTGGGATCGTTTTGATTTTTAGACCCAATTTCGGTTGTTGAGCGAAAGTTTAGCAAGCGTGCTAGATAGTCCATGACTTCTGCTTTTCTACCGGCTTAGTTTATCTTGAAAGCTTCCTCGGCTGCAGCTCTAATTTTACTGCAATCATTTTCTAGATTGGAGAAGGAGATTTTGCAATATTGGTTATTATGGCTACCATCTAGGTTGTGCGCAGGACGATGGTAAAGGGGTCGAGTCTATAAATGAGATTTAAGAAATGGAGACGGTTAGTTTTAAAGACGTGAAGAGGATTAGTAAGTCAGCTTCCATTTTAGAGTATTGGCCTTCCTACCACTGAATATGATTGTTTGCGGAGATTCGTTCATTTGCTGATGCTATGCAAGCTTGAAGTACCGTAGCGGTTTTCCTGTATTAGCTATAACCGCATGAATCCTTCCTCTTTTAACATGTTTTTTTCTTGCCTAGGAAGGTGTGGATTTCAAGGAAGAAACTGAGCGCGTACTTCAGTTTCATCGTTGTGATTTTCAGCCACTTAACCCACCTCGCCTCCTTTCACTCATCCTCGGCGCTGTCGTCAAGCCTTCTTTTGCTAGGGGCTTCATCAGCCTGAACGTGAATAAGCCGAATATGTAATTCGGCTTATTCACGTTGGCTGCAACCTGCTCTGCATGTCGAAGTCGTTCAGATCTTCTTCGTTTTTTCGTGATACTAGACACAGTAAATAGACACAACAAGCCTACTGCGTGCTCAACATTATGTCTGATAATAAGCTTTCTCTGGGGCTAAAGCTTTGTCTCTGGGTTTAAGCTTCCACCCAGTGCCATTCTGCCATTCTGTAGTGCGTTTTTGAACAGTGAAATTGAAAAATGATTAGTTCTTCCTCTTCAACTGCTTTTGTGCATGTTGGCCAATATGAGTTGCCTTTATGCCGTTCAAAGCTGTGTAGTTAGGCTCTGAAACATCCATTTATAGTACAAGCATCTGCGTCAGCTGGAAGTTTAGCCCCCAAGCTTTCCAAAAGTCTATACTGCCGATCAATCTCTGCATCCATTTACTTTTGTCTCTGAGTTTATCTATTCTGCCATTCTTCTAGGGTTTTTCTTTGAGGGGCTTATTACTGTTGCCAACCTTGTCCTGCGGAGACTATGTTTTCTATTCGGCTTCTTTAATAAGGAGGCTTATTGGCATCATTCCAGCCACTAGGCATGCGGCGCCGTACGAGCTTGTTTGGAAGGCGCTGCAGAGACTCAACGCATTGGTTCTGTAGACCGCCTCTGATTTTCAACTATATAAAACTTCGTTTTCATCATTGCAGCCAATATTTGGAAGCCACAGAGTATCATTGACGAAGCAACTCTCCTATATTTGGCATGATCCTTAACAGCGTATCTTTTGTTCTAGCCGTTTTCTCCACTACATCTAAAGTGACATCAACTCTGCTTTAGAAATTATAACATGATCGCTTACGGTCACTTTTATCGTTTCCAATACTCGTCTGCTGCTGGTGAGTGCATCCGTCTTTTCCTCTTCTAGACTCAGGTCCATGCTTACTAGCCAGTCTTGTACCATTCCGATGGCTTCATTACTGTGATATAATCTATCGCTTTCAGCAATTGCCTACTACAACTACTCGCTGTCGTCAGCGTAGCCAATTATTTTCGAAAACTGGGTATTCTGAGTTTGAGTACGTTGTTTATTAGATTCCACAGTAGTGGGCCTAGTACGGAACATTAGGGGAACCCACCTTTAACGTACTGCCTCATCCCGTCGTCGTCGGTGTCGCAGTACAATACTGTACTTCTATAATCTGTTTCTAAAGTAGTTCATCATTATATTCTGCAGGTTTAAACCTTTCTACAGTGATTAAACCATTCTACAGTGTTTAAACTTTTCTACTCCTCAATCTGGCAGACGGCAATGCCAGACCATTATGATTTTATGTTAAACTATTGTTCTATATAACTTATCGTTTACTTTAATAAAATCTAATCTAAAATCTATAAAAAAAAATCTACTCTGCAGGTGCTCGCTCCAGTTCGAGGTGTTGAAACCGTTCTTAGCAATTAGCCTGATGACTGCACAGTACAGCTCACTTCCACCTTTACATCGACTTTCGCTGTATTTGCGACTTCCTAGAAGGCGTCGATTGTAGAAGGCTCCTTGCGAAAATCATACCGGCTATCGGCGAAACCTCCTGCTTCGTCGATCACACTCCCCTATCACTTACCATGCGCTTAAGTAGTGTGTGACACCCATTATGGCTATTGTGCAAAGAGTCCTTTTGGCGCGAGACCAAGTCTTTGTTTCTGCCATTGTTTTAAGTAAACTCCGTCCTTGAGGCAAGCGTTGTAGACATCTGCAGAAAGGTGTTGGTGCCTATTGATTGCTAATTTTAATGCAATGTTGAAGATTTCGTGTGTTTTTTTCTTAATCATGTTTTTGCAGACTCCTCTCCGCCTGCTCTTTTTCCTGAAAGAGGACATTTTCCTGTGGAAGAAGTACAGCGGCAACATTTCGAGAAATACTGCAGAGGTATTTTACCTTTGCCACCCTTTACCTTTGCCATAACCAGTTAGTAGGCTCTTCATGGGCTTTAATTATCTTTATTGCACAGCTCGTCGAAACTTCTCATCTTTTTGTCTTTGAAAGCCATTTTTACGTTCTCTTCGGCGATTTTGGGTTTTTCCCTGGGTGCTCCCTGTTGAGTGCTGGAACAATCGACAAGTCATGTGGCATTCAGCGCGCTGTCTAGCAATATCGTCATTCAACCAGTAGATAGGTGGCCGCTGGAGCTTTGTTGTTGTCCGTTGCATGGAAGTGTCACAGGTTCTTGTTACTCCCCTTGGAAGCTGCTTTCCTTTATCGGCAGATTAATACAGGAATATATCCTCCATCAGCAGCTGGAGTACCTTGACTTCCAGGGAGTGTGGTTTCCACCCGATATTCCCAAACTGTCTTCTCTGTTCTCCCATACGTCCTATATATATGGGCCATATCTGGAAATCGCTTGCCTCATAATCGCTGTGCCTCACTCTCCACGCAGCATTTTTTCCAAAACCAGAATGTAAAGGCCTCTTTCTTGTCTAGAGCTGGGATCTCTTGGGACCTTTCGCTCATCATATCCAGGGCGACTGTCAAGGAAGATATCTTGGGGATATCAAGGAGGATATCTTTAACTAGTCCAAACAATTTGTTGAAAGCTTAACTAGGCCTCAGTCAGATGGCTGGAAAGTGAGCTCGGTCTTGCAACCGGAAAGCACTCTATGTTTCGACAGGAAAAGCATATGAAGGTCTCAGAAGGATGACGGGGAAGTGGACTCGCTCTTGCAACCGGAAAGGACTCTATCTTTCGACAGGAAAAGCAAAGGAAGGTTTCAGTCGGATGACTGAAAAGTAGACTCGGTGCTGCAACCGGAAAGAATTGTATCGTTTGATAGAAAAAAACAAATAAAGGTCTCAGTCGAAGTGGAAAGTGGTTTTGCAACTGGGAAAGAATTTTATCGTTAAATAGAAAACTGCAAGTCGATTAAGTCCTGTAATCCTCGGTGGGTCGATCGGCAGTCTTATGTTGTCAAATCGAGAGGACGGAAGAAAAATACAATAAGCTTTACCTTATTTATTTATTTAAAGCAGAATAATTTACAAAACATTCTTAACTTAACTATTTAAGGCTAGACATCAGGGTGACAAATATAAAATGAAACCAACCAAATGAAAGGACCAATAAGCGTCTTTCACTGAACTGAGGAGGAACTTATTTTGTTAAACTTGTTATACCAGCGTTTCGGCTCGAAGCCATCGAATTTTTCCCAACGTTACCAACGTTTATCTCCGCAATCAATTTTCCTCAACGGTGTACTTTATAACTTTTCGCCAAAAAGGAAATGTGCTCAAAAAGATGATATAGCGATATCCAGCGATGCGAATACCTGTAAGAGCGTTCTTCCTCTGGTGTTCGTAGCACGTGAGCCCCATTCAACCGCCCAGGCGTGGAAGTCGCCTGCAATGACAACGCGGGATATCCCTCTTGCAGTTGCTTGCGATGTTGTCTACTATTCATTAAAATTCCTTTTGTGTTTCACTGGGAGCGGCATAATAACTGAAGAAATAAGTGCCATTGACTTTGGCCCACACAAGGCCTTTCTGGTGCGTCACCATCTTTTCTTCGAAGGCTCGTTGCCCACGAATCCATAATGGGCTTTGTCTGAAGCTTCAGCTGTCCATGCCCTCTGGTTCAGTATACCGATATTTACTTAGTCCTCCCAGACCATATGTGTAATTAGGTCCGGAGTTGCCTCGGTCTGGTTAAGGTTTAGTCGGATAGCCTCCATGTTCGCCCTTTAGAGGCGAACTTTCAGCGCGAGCTATAGTTTTTATGTTTCCAGTATGATTGGCGTTGTGCCGGCTTTCTTTGCAGAGAACGCATCCCACGATCTGAAGAACAATCTTTTGCCCTTTGTACCGCTTCTATAGCAATGTTCAGATCGATCCTTGCTTTTGCAGTCCTTTGCGACTTAGCCAAACACCAAGCAGTGGTAGCATCTCCTTAGATCCGCTTTTCCTTTCAATCGGGAGTTTACCCAGCCGATTTCAAATTTCCCAAACTTTGACAGACGTCTTCAAACGTCAATGAATCACAGCGTCTTGGTGAAGAGAGTCCACCTCAAGTAAGTCATCTGGGCATTGTTTATGAAAGTAATATTTGAGGTTCTGGAAACCTTTAGATGACTTTGCCTTCAACCACAGCTTTAATAACTTTTTTGAGTGCAGATAAAGGAAAAATTCTTCCAGCAAAGTATGCTAACAGAGGCTCACTACTCAGATGCGAGAGGGTAGTTAGCGCATTCAAAACTTTATCCCTACCTAAATCACAGAAGGAATATCTTTCACACAAAATTCGTCTAGTAAATTCACCCACCAACTCCCTACCACCCCATGCACTACACATCAGATAGACCTCTTTGACAATGGTGGGGAATCCATCATAATCATCCCGATTCGAGCGTAAATTACAAATCCATCCGAGCGTCTAATAGCGAGCATCCGATATATGTCATCGTTATCATCGTGTCATGACTGCGTGATGGTTGGCCATAGAGAGCCGTTGTGTTGCTGTTGTTCACCTGTCCCGCATTTTGATGGACACAACAACGTTTGTCATATTCGTTGCGAAACTAAACGCGCCCGTATGCCAGGGCATACACCGCCGCCCGCTTCAAATGCTACACCACACACAAACGCAAACACGGGGGGCTTCATAAACATTTATTTATATTTTTGAATAATTATAATTTCCTCCGACATGACATCAGCAGAAAAGGACTCGTCGATGCGACACACAAACCGGAGATACGAATCCTTTTTGTGTCCAACGATGACCATCGTCATCGTCATCAGAATAATCATCATGATGGTCGACGTGCCCTTGCTAGATGATTGACAGCAGATCATTGTTGGGATGGACGTTTACAGTGCCCGATCGATAAGTGCATATTATACGCCAGGATACCATTATGTAGGTATATATATCATCGCAGGACAATGTACTACAAAGACTTGACGTATACACACACCAAATACACCCAGTTGAACAATGACCGAATGTTGTCCCGAAGACATGATGACGATGATGATGGAGAGATTGGTGATTATGACGAGGACATTTCTCGATTATATGAATCCTTGAGGTGGGTGCTGCGTAGAGATGTATGGTTGAGTTGGTGGTGTTGGCGGTGTGGTAGAAGTGGTCGATATAACGTCCAGCAATCCATCATTTTTTCCAGTAAAACACATCAAACATTGATGTCGGGAATGGATGTGACAATTGGTTTTGGATTCGTCGTTTTTGCACATACAAAAACCCATGTGGGTGCGTGTGTGTCCATGTCCACAGTGTTTGTTCTGTGAATGAAATGTAGTCCAGCTCTCTCTTGGGCTGTCAGTTTGAATGATGGCCAGAGGCGAACGAGTGGACATTTCCTTGTATTATGCTCAATGATTAATAGTCATCGTATGCAGTGGCAGTTGTGTTAATGATTGCGATGATGATTTAAAGGATTGAGAAGCAAACGATGAGACGATGATTAGTGAAATTTAGGTTAATGGTGATGATGGACGTGGAACACCCATGATGTGTTAAATGGAGTGGTCGCAGCTTTTGTGCATATATTCATGGATAAAAGCTGTTGAGATTATGAAATTATTGGTAGACTTACTAATGGATTTGGATTGGGTTCCACAAAAGCTTTCCACGAAACCAGGCTCAGTTTCAAGAAATGGGTGAAAGGGCGGATCAGGTTAGTTGCTCCTGTTGCTGGCTTTCATTTCCGCATTCCACAGCTGACAGACTTGAACGGGTCAAAACTAGAGTCTCTTACATCCAGATTACGAAGGGAGTCTTGGGAAGATCAATTCTACTACCTTTGAACCCAACTGGGAGCACAAGTTGCAACTGACTTAACGACCTTAACTAATGTTCAACGAATGTACAACGAATTAATTTAAAGAGTTTCTATGTTGGAGTCTTACACAATTAACATTAAGAATATCCAATTTTCTTAAAAAGAGTTTTTTAAAAATGCCAATAAGTGGTCCTTGCAACCGTCCCGATCCTCCAACAACTCAACCTGTCGCTTAGTAAAACTTGTACTTCTACAATTTTGTAAGATTTTTGAAGATTTTTGATCCCGCATTCTGGCAGGGTTGGAGTCAAAATTCTGCTTGGGTCAAAACTCTTTTTCAAAATTCTGCTTTCAAAAGAAGTAAATACCAAATAGTTTGTAGGCTCTTGGTTTGGGTAAGATAAAAGCTCTTGAACGGGAGCGAATTATAGAAACAAAACTTAGTTAAAAGAGTGATCAAAACCAGGTTAGAAAAAAGGTGCTCCATCGGATAGTAGCAACATCCGAACAAAACAAAACAAAATTGACTATGGTGACCCACGAACGGTGAGATGGTGAACGCGAGAACGATTTGCACCGCACGTTTAGGAGAAGTATACACAAATTCCAATATATCTGTTCAATGTAGAAGAACAGCTGACATTCTTTCAGTAAATGTAGAGGAGTCATTGTCTCTGCAAGAAATGTTTGTGGGCGGAAGTGGCTTGGGGCAGCACCTGATAGTGAGAAACAGCTTCTTGACCTCTGCGTGCTTGGCTTAAAGCACCTGAAGATCAAAAAGTCAACAAAAAAAAAAATAAGAGAGCCTTATTGTGTGCAATAAATGCAGGAACTCAACTTCCCAAGCCCGGTGCCAGAAGCTGCGAGGAACTGCAGTCTGAACACCTAAGGAACAGGCATAGAAAACGTTCGGCGAGAAGTAAGAGCATGATTACAGATCTGCAAACAAGATGTCTTGGAAGAATAGTCGTCGTTTCGGAGAAAAGAAAATAAATATCCTACAAGGGGTTAAACCCAAGGTCGGTTGAATTCTTTCAAATGAGGACGATGTTTTACGCAGATGGTGCTAGCACTTTTCGAGGAGCTTACGCCGACCAGTCCCCCCTTTTGATGTGTGCGTTACTCACTGAAGGTGGTGCTATAGTCCGGGGTGGACTTGGGCTTTGCGAACCAGCTTTGCCAGCCAGCTCTGTCTCCAGTTTCACACGCGAAGTTGACTGAGGTCCCCTTGCGTGCGCCACCTGAGTCTCGGTGCTCCTCTTCTGTGCCGTCCCTGCGGTGTCGATTCGTGAATTTTCCGGGCCGGGGCATTGGTTTCCATCCGCTCTAGATGACCCCGACATCGTAGCTGTTGCATTTTGGTTCTTTTGACTAGGTCGAGGTTGCTGTACAGACCGTACAGTTTGATGCTATATCTCCTCCACCACTCTCCGTCTATGCAGATAGGACCATAAATCAGCCGAAGAATTTTCCTCTCGAAGCAGCCTTAAGTGTTTTCATCCGCCTTTGACTGCGTCCATGCTTCTGCACCGTGAAGCAGGACTGCGATGATGAGGGTCTTATAAAAGGACACTTCAGTTGCTCTAGAGAGGGCTTTGCTACTCAATTGCCTTCTTAGCCCAAAGAAACAGCGACCGTGAAGCAAGACTGGGATGATGAGGGTCTTATAAAAGGACACTTCAGTTGCTCTAGAGAGAGCTTTGCTACTGAATTGCCTTCTTAGCCCAAAGAATCAGCGATTGGCAAGAGGTATCTTTCGTTTGATTTCAGCGCTGGTGTAATTGTCAGAATTGATAGCGGAACCCAGGTAGACAAAGCGCCTAACTACCCAAGACGTCGGTGTTGGGTGTCTCTTCTTGATTACAGCATAAACTTCGTTTTGTCCTCGTTGACTGCTAAACCAATATTCGAAGGCTTCACTGACATCACGCTTTGTTCTCCACGCTTTTGACTTACGCGACTAGAGCTCTGGGTTTGCTCCAAGATCTGCCGTAGTGCGAATATTTGATCGATGGACTTTCCTGGCCTAAAGCCACACTGATTTGTGCCAATAAGATTGTTGAGAAACGGCTTCAGGCGTTCACACAGCGCATCAGAAAAGATATTGCCTTGCAAAGGGTCCCTTGAGGATCTGGCAAACAATGCTGAGATTGCATTCGCCGAGCATGCTTTATCGAACCATGTCTTGCAGACGAGCTGGTGCATGCTCCTTACTAGCACATCGCCACCAGTTTCAAAAAGTTCGGCAGCTAGGCTGAAGCGGCGGCTTTGTTGCACTTTAGCTTAGACAGAGCTACTGTCACTTCATCTAGGTCAGGTGGGCGGTATCGTTCGTATGCTTCGTTGGTAACCTCTTCGCCTGGGTTGAATGGTTCGTTCTGCCTGACAGCGGTATTTGGTTCGTCTTCGCCTTTATACACTACAGTCTGTAGAAATGGTTTTTTCAAATCCTCAGCACCGACTGCGATTCCACGACGATGTTTCCTTGATGGTCCTTACAGGCTTCAGTTCGAACTTTATACCCTTGGCAGCACCTCTTAATCCTCTGGAAAAACTTTCGAACCTCATTTCTGTTTCAACAGCAGTATAGATCTTTAACCCCGCCCTTCTCGTGCTCTTCCTTTTTTCTTCGGGGAAGCCGCTGTTCCTCTCTTCTCTTCTGCTCGTGGAGCTCGCGAGCAGCTCTAGTCCTTCTGTGCAGAGCAGCTTTGAATACTTCCTACCTCAGGAAAATAAATGGGTGGAGATTGTCATGTCTCACTGTTTGCTTTTTGTTAATGTCTCACACTTCAATTGGAGTTGAACGAACAATGTGAATTCGACTGTGAAAGAATCAAAGCACGTGAAAGTTAAAACAACTGCTTTGACCAATACTGGCATTGTGTCTATATCTTTTCAGAAATGAGTCAAATGGATTGTCTCACCGTCATTCAATCATAATCTCTATGTTTATATCGTAACCTCCACCCAAAAGGAAAAACTCGGTCCTTTATACAGTTTTTAATTTCAATGCACGCCAAAAAGGAACCTCAAATCTATTTGACTGACTCGTGCTAAGTAGCTTGCAAAACCGATAACTTTTTTTTTAACCCCAAAGCATCCCTCTTCACAGGGTCCTCTTCATTTGCCAATGCTTGACGATGACGACAAGTTGCTGGCTTCCTATGCTTGCCTCGTTTGCGCCGGATGTCATGTAACTGTCCTGCGTTTTACAGATTCATCATCATTTTTGAGCTCTGATTGACAGTTTCAAATCGTTTAACAGTCGTTTCCGTCTGTCTGTCAGATGTTCTTCGATTTTTTGCCTTCCATTTTGACGAACGAACGACGCTGACGATGTCAATTGTTGGGTTCTATCTGGGATAGTGCATCGAAGTGCGGTGCGGTGCGGTATGCTGGTCCATTCTACAGGTAAATCACGAATACTGAATGGGAAGCTAAGAGGAGTATGTGTAGACTTTTTTTTCCGTGCTACTTTTCATTTGAGTGACAGATTCTTTTTTTTTCGTACGGCTTTATGGTGTAACGGGTTGTGGAGGGTGATGCCCAATGCCCTGGCGGCACCACAGTATAAATTTGATGGATTAATTATCGATCAATTTCGCATAGCAGAGAGGCGGATAGATAGATATAGATAGAGAGCATCGATGATGAATGATTGAGCTTTACTGAGGCTTTGACGTTCCAGCAGCAGCGTCAGGGGGACGCTATGTTGTTTGCTCCTGGGCACTTTTTTTCTATTTTTCTTCGTGGCTAGGTTCACCTTTTTCGTTACACAGATTGTCTGTGAATGTGCGGTAGTCAATCAAATTTCAAAGATAAGCAAAGCAGTGATGGTAAAATTGATGATGAAATTGTTAATTTGGTGGCTGTTGAGGTGAGTGAATGTGATTGAATCGCACCGGGGGTGGGAAGGTGGGGCTTTTTTGTGTCTTTATCAAGATTTGTTGGGCTATTGCGGGACTAAATGAATCAATAGACTTGTGAAATGTGCTATAAAATTGATTGATTCTACTGCGATTGTGTGTACCGGCGGCGCCCCTGTTACCGGCGGCGCCCCTGTTACCGGCGGCGCCCCTGTTACCGGCGCGGAGGCAGGTGGTTCAGAGTGATTTGTCAATGTTTTTTTTTCGTGCCTCCGCTGATGGAATGTATTTGCATATGAAGGGAATTGATTACGAACGATGAGAAAGAGCTGATATAGATAAATTGGAGTCATTGATAAATGTTCACATCGTGAGTGATTTTTAATGAAAAGGGTTGTCGACTCCTGCAGGAAGTACTTAGTTAAGGCTGAGTGCGTCGGAGGAAGAACCCTTTGTTGAAGGTTCAACTTAAGAAAAAGAAGGAAATGAAAAGTGCAGCAATTCTGTAAAATATAAAACGAACGATCAAATATAGCCAGATTATCGCCAGCTTATATGAATTTGGCAACAAGGCCCTCAGACCTGGCTGATTTGCTGGATTAGACCCATCTACTTTCACTTCATACCCATCCAGGTCGGGTTAGCGGTATCGTTCGGATATGCTTCGTCGGTGACTTCTCCGCCAAGGTTGAATCCGTCATTTTGCCTGACAGCCTTTGACATGTTTCCCAAGCCTTCAGCGCCGACTGTGATTCCACTAAAATGTTTCCTTGAACTGAGACGATACCCTTGGCGGGACCTATTGAAACTCATTCATGTTGTATCATCACCCTTCGTTTTGCGACGGTCGCAATATGGTTAATTCGGTGTATGATCGGGAGATCTCTAGGTCCCTTGGCAGGACCTTTTGAAACTCATTCCTGTTGACCATTTCTCTATCTCATTCTTCTTGCATCATCGCTCTTCGTCTTGTGTCGATCGCATTATAGTCAATCCGGTCGATTGATCGGGCGATCTCCAGGTCCTTTTGTCTGCGTTGAGATGCAGGAACTGTGTAGAAGCTACTACAACCCGCAGTAAAGTCGATCAGCCTGAATCGGTTATCAGAGGTCGTGTCATATAGGCTTTTCTTTCAGATCATGCTTTCATCCCGAGAATACCGAATATATTCCCTCAAAAGTCAAAAGGAATTGTGGCCCCAAGTCCGAGAAATAATTTCAAGAGTAATATAGGTTTTAGGAGTTAACTTCCGTGTTCGCATCTCCCAGAACTGCATATCTAGGTACAAGATTGTGAGCTACATTTCTTTGGCATTACTTTTTAAGTTCATTGGTGTCGTTCCGGTTTGAAGTGCGAAACCCTTTGTATCTACCAGAATATTATATGATTATTTTTCCCCAATATCAGCTTTTTAGACTCCCCTTTTTTGTATAAGTCTTTTTTAAAGTACACACTTGGCGCCATTTGAATATTTTCTTATCGAGCATTATTTTTCTCCCCTCAAACCATATGCAAACTCTACCGTCTACCCTGAAAAAAAAAGTCAAATCAATATCAGGCGGGTCTTCCTGATCAATCAGTCTTGTTCCAATCAATAAGCTTCGTAAGATAGTTTATAGCTCATTGCCTTTGATAACATGTTCGATTGGGCACTTTTGGGTGATACGATACGAGGGAAACACTTCATCTCAATGAAACTTAAAAAAAATATGTAAAAAAATATGAATGTAGATATTGTATATGTATTAAAAACCAACTTGTGAAATATTTGACATTTGATCAATTTACCATATCGAATTGGGGAACTCTGGATGGCAACAAAACCAACGCAACGTCCGGCTTGTGTATTACGGACGGAACTCTTATCAAGGCGCGCCTCTGACGGCAATCAATCAAAAATTGTTATTCGAGAGCGCCGCTCGATTGACAGTTTGCACTGTGATATTGAAAATATTTTGTTTACAATATATTTTTTTTATGATTCATATTATTTTGGCTAGAGGTACGTGAGGTTTCTTTGGATTGATTGTTTTCGGATTTGGATTTCGTTTTATTGACCACTTCAAGGCGAGGGTTGTTGGATAAGATTTATAATAATGCTAAGTGACGCATGTAGGTACACAGAATTAGAAATTTGTTTTTATAAATCAATCTGTGCAATGATAAAATTGATTCGTCAATGTCGACTTCAAGTGGTTTTTGTAACCTTTACAAATAGATGCATAGCGTATTAATAATTTTAGAACAAGGTTCTCAATTTAATCCATGATTTCGAAAGATGTAATCAGCATTAATTTGTATAGTCATTGATAAAAAGGACTTGTTGAATCCTTAGTATTCCTTAAGTTAACTTCTGAATCCTTCTTTGACTGTTTGTGTAGAAGAACCACTCTGGGATAATTGTAAGCGCTACTCACATGCTCACCGTTTAAACACGCTAAAAGTTTTCAATTATGCATTCTTTGTCAGATGAGTTAAAATAGGTGGATACATACACGTTAACGTCGACTGTTTTTGCCTTGTTTGAGATTTTATGGAAATGTATTCGACTATGGAACTTGTTTTAAGTCATGCTCTGTGTTTGGTTTTTATATATTTCAGACAGATATACTTCCACCTTTTTTAAGGGGCCCGATCCCAGCGACAACAGAATGACAAGGAAAATGAGCTTTATTGCATTGCTAAATGGTTGGTGTCGGAGTTCTGGTTAAAAAATTCTGGACATGTAACTTCGACAAAGCGATACAGTGAAATTTGTTTGGGACACATGCGCCCCCCGCAACACCCCCTGCCTGTTTCTCTTTCTACCTTTGCTTAACTTCAAAAATTTGCTTCAAAAAGAAGAACAAGCGGAGTTTTATCGCTTATCCATTTGGACCCAGACCATACTTGAACACTCATAACTTTTTTAGCCCGACCTAGGATATATTGTGAAATAAATAGCGTAGACCCCTAAGACATTTTAGAGATATCATCGAGACCGACAGTTGAATTAAGCCATATCAGTCCGTCCGTCTATGTGTGCGAAGGCTTTAGGTCTTCAAAACCAAGTTAGAGAGCTGAAACTTGGTGCACGGCTTGGTGCTTCTGTTGCACAGACAGTGTGAAAGTTGGTTAAATTCACTAACGGCCACGACAACTACTGGCTTTCAGTGTGAGACGACCTCTATATCACATTTTCTTTCGACAGGCCTTTTAGTCAAGTTTTTAACAAGTTAGATAAGGCGTAACTCAAATTTTGGTGCAGAGCAATTGTGATCCCCGCCCCCACCATTGACCATGCCCACTTTTAACATGTCAGATTTTTAATACATAAAAAAATAGTTTTAAAAAAAGTAATATGACAAATATTAAACATATAACTATTTGCTTAGTTTATTTAATGCGATGTTTTGAGCTCCGCCCACTTTTAGGAGGCGTTTTTAGAAAAAAATAATAAAAATAAAATAATTTTTGCTTTTCACGCTCTTTCTCATGATTTCAAAGAAATAACAATCAATTGATTTTAGTATTCAGCCCACATTTCGGGGCGTGGCCAATAAAAAAAAAATTACAAAAGGGTAATGAATTCGAGCCAAAAAAAAACTTTTAGATTTGGTGTTACATGGTAAGTAGGGTCGGGTATGAAGAAGTTTGTAACAGACGAACTTTTGCACTTAAGCGAGGACCACAAAGCAGCCTGGGCTTGGCCTCGGCTTGCCATTTCCCTTTACAGCCAATGAAGATCGGCTTCAAAACTTTGTTTGCAAGTAGTGACGCTACATAATGAGGCCGCAAAGCCCAGATGTTCCAAATGGCTCACAATCTGTCGCCCTATAGTATAGGGCTCTATAGTATATTGATGATGCATGGATATGACACAAAATTTATGAGTCTATATTTCAGACAAAATTGCGTAGTTTTATTATTATGTATTATTTATTAATTGGATACTGAATGTTCCACATAACTATGTACACAGCACTAGCTGCCAGGGCTTTCGGCTGTGTGTATTATTTAATTTATCGTGGCATAGGTACGTTGAGAGCGTAGTGATTGCTATAAAAGTTCTCTTTCCATGAGCGCACCGTCGCGTCATTGCAAAGTCGGTTCAATGCCGACGCATCGTAACGGGGCGAAGCCGAAGACAAGGCTGCTTTGTGAAGCAGCCTTTACTCACTTGTTTGTTTTTAATTTTTTCGACCTGGGATGCTTAATGAACGAAATTCAATTCTCTATCTGTTTTTTACTATCGCAGGAACTTCACACAATTTTGTAAAATTTTTTTCTCAAAATGAATAGAAATACTCTGTCACGGTATTCTGTCTGTTGATCTGCATCGGTTTCTGATCCCCATCATCATGTGTGGAGCAGAAACCGGGTCGGACCGAGCACGCTTCCCTGGTGTACGTCACCTCGAATTTTCTTGAATTTCGAGTATTCAGTACCGTATCGAACACGGAAGATTCTGTTATCGAGGTAGTTTTTCGATATTCTATACATTTCTTCTACTTCAAGCCTTTGTGCCATACCTAGCACTAGAACACATGTGTTTTTCCTTCTGAGGCTTTTTCAATTTAATGCTTTGTTCTGTAAACTGTGTTCGGTGATGATGATGTTCTGTAAACTTGAGAGATTGTTGAGTGGTTAGTCCTTTAACTGAATTGACGTTTCGGATTGAAGCGTCTTTCTGCAATTATTGCAGGAAATTCCCTAAGCCTGTTGGCAAGAGTTTTCTCCGTCTTCCGCAAAAGCAACTTTCCATGGCCTTGGAACGGAATAGAAGTCTAAGAAAAGTGTTTATATAAAAGATTAGTGAGCAGCGTCGTTTACAGTAGTTCCACTGTAAAACAGTAGTTTACAGTGTTCCTTGCACTCAGGTGTATCATGGGGCTTTAATATTTTCAAGTTTGGTTATTGTCTGCGGAAATTCTATGATTTTGAAAACCGGACAACGGCGCGCGGACCGTGTCGGCATCAAACGGGGCGTGAATATTTTCCCGCTTTCTTTATATCCCCTTTTGTCCATACGCTGCCGTTTGTTTTCTTTATTGACGCCAAGTGCATTATGTGTTTCTTGAAAGACTTAACTGCCTTCCTCAGGTCTTGCCTTTTCGTTCTTCGATTTCGAGAGAATATGCTGTGCGCACATTCCCGTAAGTGCTGCGGGAATATGCGCAACGCTCTAGATTGCTTCAATGAATTGATCAACTGCTTCTTACAATTCGAATGGAATTTTCAACGGCATGTTCGGGCCGAAACTTTTCTGGCAGTCCTTTTTGAAGACGTCACAGTTCATTTTTTTGTTAGCTAATCTAGGAGCTCTTTTTATTTTCGCTAGACTCCAGCCCATCTTCAAGATTACTGCATAGAGCTCATCTTCAGAGTTCTTATGTAGTTTTTGGTGTAGTTTATTGTAGTTTTTAATGCAGTGGTTTTTACGCAACGTGGTTCTTTTTGACAGTACGCACTCGTGTGTCGGAACTCTGATTGTAATATTAACATCTTGTGGAGTGAAATGTACAAACGAAGGTAGCCTAACAATTAACTCTGCAGCAATTTATTTATACTCTAGTTAAAGCTGTTCTTGAGGAATTAATAGTGGTCATAAAGTAAAAGTTGCGAAATCGTCTTCACTTCACTTAAGTTAGTTGAACTTGCACGTGGATTCGATTTTAGCCCTGATTCGATTCGGTGTTACACACTCTTTCGATACCCCGTAGTCTTACATTACACGCCGGTATTTTTTTTATAGACTCGTTTTCTTTTCGTAGAAAGTCAACTTCCTTTTTAAGATCATGGTAGAATCGCTCCACTTCAGCAAACTTAGCTCGGAGTTCAATGTTCTCTTTTTCTAAATTATTAATTTTCACTGAGCCGTGGCTCATTAAATAGTCTGGCTCAAAATAAATAGCCTGTCTTTTTTTACTTTTAAGCTTATCCCTTTTTGGGGCGTGGCGTAGTGGTTAGTGTGTGTGCTTACTACGCCGGAGGCCTGGGTTCGAATCCTGCCATAGTCACCTGAAAAAAAAGACTTGTTCTTTTTCACGGTCCCCACCTCCGCGAGGGTTTGACAAGCCCTCCGAGAGTATCAATTGTCTTGAAAAACTTCTTAAGCTGCAGTTCGGATTCGGCAAAAAATTGTAGGTCCCTTTGTATGTAAAAGAAATCAACACACCAGCATACATTGTTGAGAAGTTGGCCCTGGTTCACCTCGAGCTGTTGCGCCACTCTATTTTTATTTTTTTCTTATTCCTTTTTATTCCGTAATTGATACCTTATTTTACTTTAACTGACCGGACTACACATATAAATAAACTGAAAATTTAAGTTTTCAAATTTGTACATGTACGGGTTTTGGTAAAAATTATTTTAAGCTACTGTTCCTTAATTTATTGTTTCATAAGATTTTTTTGTTTCATTAGATACCCATAAATGACCTCTGTTCACCCTCTCATCGATTGTTAAGTGTAGTTGGTTTTATTTTCAAGCCGACATTTTTGCAATCGTGACAATTTTCTGGTTAAATATTTTGATGATTGCTAACGACCATTGTTTGACTATGCAATTAGTTTAAATCCATTTCCTGATAGAGAAAATCAGATTAAATGCATTTGACGACTGTGGGTCAAGTGTGAGTACAGCGTGGGGACATTCGCCTGACGTTCCAGATAGTCCCGCATAGTTTCAGACATAAAGGACTGATTATGTCAACCTCAACCCCCACACCCCCAAAGCAGAAGAGGGAAAACAAAACAATTTTCAACTGGAAAAAGTAGAAAGAGTGAAATTGAAATGCAAATTTCATCTGCAAACTAATTTATTTGTTAAACATTTTAAATTGATTAATATTTACTAAACGCATAAGTGTATGCATGTACAATTATTTTTTTGTGTCTGTAGTGGGCTTTCGGGTGTATCAGGGAGGCATTTGATTTATCCTTTTGAAGCTGATGATAATGATGACAGTATTGGTTGGCGCAATGAAAAATAGTAATTCTATTATAGGTGTTTTTTTTCTATGCACACAACAACCTGGTGGCAATTTATTTTTATGGGAATGCATCGATGTGGATTCAGAATAGAAACGTAATAGAAAAGCTACGCATTGTTATGGAATGTAGCTACAACAGTTGTATGGCTACGGAACTCAATTTAACTGGCTTGGTGAACGCACGAGGTATCGAAATGCGACAATTGATGTCTTACTCCGTCGAAACTCGAAGCCACAGCCATCTTGAAGGTTCGTTTTAAAGTAAATCACTACTGCCCGACTCACCTGACCGTGTTCGAAATGGTTACATAATTTGGAGCTTTTTGAGTTTAACTCTTCTAAAGTTTCCCATTTTTTAAAACTTTTGCACATTTTCTGAAAAATTTAGAAAACACTACCCGACACATTTTTGTGACACGTTCAGTGGTGAACTCGCCCGAAAACAAAATGTTGCTAACATAAAAAAATTCCATTAACCGACTGCACACATTCGTTGCACCCTATAAACTGAGAAAACAAAAAATATTACAACCAAACTCCCATTGCATAAAATATTTAATGTTTTAAATGAAAAATAAATAAAATACCCACAGTTGACATTTATTAATTAAAAATAGAAAATTTATTTAAATTTTAGTCAAATTGTCATCAAAGTTACCGCAGGGTGCGTCGTGTATTCGTTTTGCTGATTGTTATGCATTTCAGCGGAAGCTGTTTTTTTATGTCAGTTGTGTATTTGATGGAGGTGTGCATAGGGGTTTGAGGTTTGACAGTTCGGATAGTATATGTGCCTGCTGCATCCCTTCTTATACTGACAGTTCAGGCAAACGAACGCAATATAACAAATGCCACCAAAAACTGAGCGCGACAACAAAGCAAATTACATAAATTTTTGTTTTGTTGATTTATGAGCTTTGTGTGAATGTGTATAGATATGTTTTTTGTGATAACGATGGTATGAATTTTTCGATAGACTTTTTTTACTAAAAGGATGGATACATATGCAAATTTACGGCTAATCCTGTAATCAAATAAAATTTAATGTTGTATTGTTTTGTTAAGGGCTATATTGGTTCACGCGGGTGGTGGGTTGATGGGCCATGTAGATGATTTGTGGTTAATTTAGAAACGTAAAAAAGAAACAAATAAATTTATCTTGTCTATAGCAAGTTTAATTAATTTTTAATCAAACATCGCACATAAATTGTACAGTGTTACATTTTAGTTTTATTTCACTTCGTTTTCACAAAGGTTCTTAGCGAACCTTTCCAGCTGGTTTTTCTTATACGTAGATCTGGATTATAATCAAACTGTCTTGGGTCGGGTGAAATGGCGCAGTTGATACACATAAAGTAAAACGTGGAGTCAACAACAGGTAATCCTGAGTAGAGTAAAGCTTTAATTGTATTACAAAAAAGAATTTATTTTTGTGCCGCGTTTTTTCACTGAATTGTTGTGAAAAGTTGATAGGCTATAGAAGATAAGACTCGCACGTTAGATAGGGATAATTCGTTTCATGCTTAATAGATGTAACGTCGGTAAAGCAGTGAAACGGTGCATTTTTGAGAGAGTGATTTCGCTGGGCAACTATTTTACACTCCGTAGATTAAATCATTCTTTTTTAACATTCACATAAGGAATTGTGCTCTGTATCCGACTGGTTGTTGTTTTCTGTTTCGAAAGGTAGACGCGACGATGGAAACTGGAAATTATCAATCATAAGCCAATATGGCAAGGAACAATATAAAACACCATCTTTCAGGTCCAGCAGGATGAAAAGGAAAGCAACAAATATGCCTCGGTTCACCTTCCCCTGGTGATAGTACCGCGAAAGAGGCGCCTGGGCTACGACGGCTGATTTTTGGCTTATCACCCACTCCAGTTCTAGTGTGGCGGACAATATTTCCTGCGCCTCTTTGGGCAACAATAAATATTAAAACAAACGCATAAAAATGCGGAACTATACCGCAGAAGAACTTCTGTTCCGAACTATCTTCGCAGAAGAACGAGATCTTAAAATCTGCATGGTTCTAGGCAAGCGAAACCAAATACCAGCCAGTACCTTGAAGTCAGGTTAGACTGCTTTAGTAGTTTGGAGCTAGGCTCTAGCCCTCCCCCTTTGGTGGATAGGTGACTGCAGGGCAGAGGTTGAAAGCCGGGAACATTACGACTTCCCAATCTGCTTCTTCTATCTCAGCTACCTCGAAAAGAGCTTTACACCTGAGAAAGCGTGAGCGAAAGCAAGAGAACATAGAATTCAGCCGTGACTGAGAACCATGTCAGCGCAAAAGAGAAGCACAAGCTCTAAGACGTCTCCTGCAAAAACCACAAAAAGATTAAGAGGAAGCGAGTGGAAGAGGTTCAAGGTGAAATCTCTGTAAACCAATACAGTGAAGGCTGGGAGAAGCCATGCTGCGGCTACGTGTGAACAAGCTGTCATAAGCTGTGAGAAGCTAATATGAAACGGTGAAGGTGGGATATTCACAGCCACTACTCGAAGCCAAGGAGCTTGAAGCACTCGAGAATGTCATTGGAATGCTGAAACGGTAGAATGGTTGAAGTTGGTGGCCCCGAAGCTGCATATTTAATGGCAGTAGGTGGCTGCTTTTTTTGGATTTAAGAAGCAAGATACCCAGATGGAATCAACAGTGGCGTCCACAGTTCCAGTCAGAACGAACAACTTAGTGAACACCTTATAAGGGCTATTAGGACGTGTTCGGAGCTCAGGCCTATAAGGAGCGGACTAACCGGCTCTCCGTTATTGGAGTTATACAAAAGAGCTGGTTCTCCAAGTTGGGGGTCGTACCGTCGGGGTGACTTCCCGGCCAAGTACGAACCAGTAACATACCTCGGATTTGGACGGATTTTACAGTAAAAATTAAAGCACCAAGACTCAGGTGGCGCACGCAAGTGCAAGGGGACCTCAACCAACTTCGCATGCGAAACTGGAGACGGCTGCTGGAAACAGAGCTGGCTTGCGAAGCATGTTGGGTGAGGCCCAGGTCCATCTGGGACTGAAGCGCCACCTTTAGTAAGTAAGTAAGAATGATAGCAATGAAACAAATAAGCCCGAACACAACTACATGAAATTATTGTTGAATTTAAAGCCTAAGGAACACCAAATCCCAAAGTACAGCATAACTGTATCAGCGAGATTAGCCGAATGTCACCCCCCAACTTTAGTACTGTACTTTGGTACTTTAAGCTCGAAGGCACTACGCCCTCCAAAACATTTTAACTTTACGCTTTGTCAAAGTTACAGGATTTTGAAAAAGGTACCTCAACTGCATAGAAAATTACAGAGGAAGTTCTTTCGTCAACTGTTCAATGGAGTTTTTTGCCAGTACTACTTAATAGACTTCATTTAGTTAGCAGAACTTAGGGAAGGAAGAACAGACCACATTTTAACCCTTACAAATATCGCTCAGTCCTTTATTGACAATAGCGCTAAATTTTCTTTTTTCTTCCTGGATTTCGAAGCTGCATTCGACAGGAACGTGTTTTTTACTAACTTCACCGCAAGTCTAAGCTCGAATGTTATCGTGCTGTTAAGGGCAATGAACAACAAAATGGATCCAGCGGCTTGGAGCCATTTTCGGAATGGTTCTCAACCGTGATAGGCGTTAAGCAAGACTACGTGCTAAGTACTCCACTTTTTATTTTTGGATGACCTACTGGAAGAGCTTTGTGGAGGTATTATTTGGAATGGTAAAAAAATTAAAGCCTTAAAGCACGCGAACGACATAAATTTGTTGGATGGCTGAGTCCTGTAGTACCCTCCAAAAGATGATTGCTGCTTTGGAAAAATATTGCAAAATTTGGAATTTTAAAGTCAATTGGCGAAAATAATAGGTTGTAATTTTTACAAAAAGCAGAGGAATATTTGGTTTCGGAGCTAATTTGCAAAGATAATGTGGAATACAAGAGTGTCTAATCCGAGAACTTTTTTTTGCCCACCGCACCGTTATCACAGCTTCCTCGTACTGTGCTGAGAACGACTGCCAAAAGTCGTTCCTTGCCATGTTTGAAAGTGCAATACTAGTACGTACAATCTTGGATCAACCACATTCACTACGTAAGTGATCCACTTAACTCCTTTTTTACTCAATGGTTAGACAGATAACAGGTCAGAGTTCCGACCGATGTTAACGCCCGCTGAATATGCATTAGAAAAATCCATGCATAACCATAACCCTTATGTGGTTTAAAAAAAATGTTACGCATACGCCCACGATACTATATTAAATAAAACGTGCCGTTTTTGTACATTTTCTTTTTTTGTATAACAAGTTCTTATAGTTTAATATGTTATTCATTTCAATAGTAAAAATATAATAAGAAAGTAACATCGAATTAAAATAAATCACAATTAGAGGAATCTGACAATTGGTATTCGAAGTATAGAGTCATTTGTTTCTATCCCTTGAGTTAAACTTTTACTTAGACTGTATTTGTAGATTGAGGTATTCAATTTTTAAAATTTTCACATGCCTTGAAAATTCCTTCAGTTGTTTGAGCTGCGTTAAGGATTTGAATCTATAAATTGTTCTTCAACAAAAAAAAACTGCGCGATCCATGAATAAATATTTAAAATTAAGCTTGATGCATTTCGAATGGTATTTAAGTCCATCGACTATGTTCATGTTGTGCTGACCTATGATATATGATAGCTACAATACATTTCAAGTGACCAGGTATATGGTAAGTATAGTGTCGAAACAAATTAGGTTCTATTATTGTTAAAAAAATAGTTTAAATAAAAAGCATCACATAAAACCTCAATTAAAATAATCTCCATTAGCAATCGTCATCACACTAAAGGGGTGAAAAAAATATTTCTGTATTTACCACCCGATAAAAAAACGCCTGTCTTCTAACCACCGCATCCAACACGTCATCATCATCGTCATTATCATCAGGGCAATCGTGAAAAAAGTGGCACGGGCCTCAAACTGAAAAAGCTTTTTTGCAATCGAATGCACACGTTAACTGGGCGGAATTAAGTGAATGACAGGACCAGTGTGAGGGGTTGCGCGCTTGTGGTTTCCAAACAAAATACAACTGTCAACTAAAAACAAAGAATTGAATAGAAGTTTTGAACTTTTTTATCACTACGTATTTTTCTGATTGTCGGGATGTTAGGACACAGATATTTTGGGATCTCCATCAATTGACATTAGTTTTAATGGTTGAATTGACAAACGAGGCTTTCGATGGCAACAAATAAAATCTCTTGTGAAATATGGGCGCAGTAGATTTTCGGATAGATTCTAGAATTTCATGTAAATTTGCAGGGGAAAGTAGAAATTGCCTTCACACTCATCTAGGATTCAAAACTATTGCAAAAATAACTATAACTAGGGTCTTTAATTTAGGTAACAGCTTCAAAGTGCAAAAACAAAGATTTCTTGAAAAATTAGACTTTTTTCTTCTAAAAACAATGAATTATAATGCTATATCATGTATAGAAGAAAAAATTCGCCGACCGCCTGCAATAAATGTCGTTGGGGTCGCAGACTACGGAAAGCTGCGAAATATCTTAAAAAATACTCTGGGGACGAAGTATAATTTAATTTCTCTTCGAAATAATGTATGGAAAGTCAATGTCGATGACTCTGATGCCTATCACGCACTTTCGCAAAAATTAAATACCGAGAATGTACAAAGGTAGAAAAAGACACCGTGGTCAAGCGCGGTCTTCCTATTTTCATGCTGACGTTCGATAGGATTGAAAACATAAACGAAATATATAAAATAAAAACAATCCTTAATATCAGGGTAAAAATTGAGCCCAAGCGAAAGGGCAATAGACTAGTACCTCAATGTAAGCGATGCCAAGGCTTCCGACATACTCAAGCGTACTGCCAAAAAGAACCGCGATGTGTCAAATGCGCCGGTGGACATCTTTCAAGAGATTGCAACGTAAGCAGTCAGGCCCCAGCGACTTGCGCCGATTGTAATGGAAGTCACCCGGCGAGCTATAGAGGTTGCGAAATCGCAATAGAGCTACAAAAACGTCACGAAACTGTTAAGCAACATATTGTAGATAGGGCCACAACCCCAAAACGTTCTAGAGCTGACAAGCCGAAAACTCCCAAATCGGTCAGAAATACGAGATTGACGAGAAAAAATATACAAACTCCGCAAGAAAACGTCGCCGGTCCAAGTACAAAGGGAAAATCATCACTCATCGGCCCAAGATCGTACGCTGAAGTCGCGTCACACAAAAGCAAACCTCCAGAACCTACCACAACAGATTCGGTATCTCAAATATTATTTATGATATTGGAAAAGCTTGAGCAACAAACTAAAGTTAATCAAGTAATATTTGACAAACTGAGCGAGCTAGAGTTTAAACCTCGTAAAACGAATAACAAATCATGAATATGAAGCTCATTTACATACTTACATGGAATGCAAATGGTCTTTTAAAGAAAATCGACGAACTAGAAGCATTTCTACGGAAAAAAAATATTGACCTATGCCTGATTTCGGAAACACACTTTAAGAAGGGATCCGGACCCAAAATTAGAGGTTACATAGACTACCACGCGCATCATCCATCAGAAAATTCGAGAGACGGATCCTCTCTCTACATCAAAGACTGCATTAAGCATTACAAAAACGAAGAAATTGAGCTTGACTCTATGCAAATAACTTCAGTATCGGTAAAAATAGGTCACCTAGATTATAATATTGCCTCGAGTTATTTTCCTTCACAGTATAGGCTAGCGGACGACGATCTTACTCCCCTCTTTGACTTACTTGGGTCGAATTTTATCATCGGCGGGGACTTTAATGCGAAAAACACCTTTTGGGGATCACGGTGCAATTCAACAAGAGGTAGAGTACTCTTCAAAGCTAGCATGAAACGTGGCGTGGTTTTCCTTTCGAAAATTGGCCAACCGACAGAAACAAAGTACCTGACCTTGTCGATTTCTTTATCGCAAAAGGGGTCCCTCGCCACCTCACAAATGTAGAAGAAGGCTATGATCTCTGTTCGGATCACTCGGCAGTCGTTTTGAAAATCGGCGGAAGTCTAGCAAAAAATTAGAGAGCGCCTAGGCTAACGAATAACAACACCGACTGGGATGGCTTTAGGAAATACTGTAAAGAAAATGTATCTCTACATGTACCACTTACAACCCCTTTAGAAATAGAAGACGAAGTCGATAAACTCGTTTAGAACTATCCAAGACGCTGCTTGGAACAATACTTCTTTCCGGAAGACTGGAGTAAGGAAAAGCGGATCAATTTACCCGCGCGAAATTGAAGAGCTCATACGAGAAAAGAGAAAGGCTCGAAAGAGGTGGCATTTGTCTCGAGCTCATCCTGATAAAACCATTCTGAATGGGCTATCTAACAAATTAAAGCACTTACTTCAAGATTTTAAAAGTCGCGAGACTACCAACTACCTCGAAAACTTGACTGCCGATAGAGGGTCAAACTATTCACTTTGGAAAGCCGTGAAGTCCATTAAAAAGCCCATAGTACACTCGGCGCCAATAAGAAAAGATAACGGTGAATGGGTAAAAGGCGACAAAGAGAAAGCAGATGTATTTGCAGAACATCTAGAAGAAACATTCAAACCGTTTGACGGCGAGCCGCTGGTTGACGATCTGTATCGCAATGCGGAACTAGACAATTATCGAATGAAAACCGTGACACTGTCTAAACTTCGTCAAACAATCCGAAATTTGAAGAATAACAAAGCTCCAGGCTACGACCTAATTACTGGGGAAATTTTGAAGGAGCTACCGAAAAGAGCGTTAGTCAAGCTTCTCTGCATCATAAACACATCAATGAGAATTTCATACGTTCCACGGCAATGGAAAGTCGCAGAGGTAATAATGGTTCCGAAACCAGGGAAATGTCCGAATGACAAAAAATCATATAGACCGATTTCGCTTCTGCCGATTATATCTAAAGTCTTCGAGAAACTTGTGCTCAAACGACTGCAACCAATAATTGAAGAAAGACGATTGATTCCGGATCACCAATTCGGCTTTAGGGTCAAACATTCAACAATTGACCAGGTCTATCGAATAACTAATGAAATTGAGAAAGCCTTAGAAGCGAAAATGATATGTTCTACCGCTTTTCTTGACGTATCCCAAGCCTTTGATAAAGTTTGGCACGAAGGCCTAAAATATAAGCTACGGAAAGTTTTGCCGGAAAAAATGTATGAACTCTTAGAGACTTATCTTGACAACAGACTATTTCGAGTGAGATACGGGAGCGCATACTCAGAATTCAAAGAAATACAACCCGGCGTTCCACAAGGTAGCGTCCTCGGTCCACCACTGTTTTTACTTTTTACAAGAGATGTACCTCAAGTAAAGACAACGACTGTAGCCACGTTCGCTGACGACACGGCTATCCTCGCTACGGATAAGACAGTCGAACTATCAACGGGAAAACTCCAATGCGCTTTGAATAAAATATGCGAATGGACAAAGGCCTGGCGAATCCTCCTAAATGAGACCAAATCAACGCATGTAAATTTTACTTACAAGAGGGTAATCATCTTTCCTCTATTTATAAACTCGGTACAAATTCCGTACGCAAACGAGGCGAAATATTTAGGCATGACCCTAGACGCAAAACTTAAGTGGAAGCCACACGTTAAAAAGAAACGCGATGAACTTGAAATCAAGCTACGAGAACTGAATTGGCTTATCGGACATTATTCGAAACTAAGCGTATATAACAAACTGCTATTGTATAAGCAAGTGCTAAAACCATCTTGGACGTACGGTATACAACTTTGGGGTTGTAACAAACCAAGCAACATATCTATTTTAGAAACTTTTCAGAATAAGACACTAAGACCAATCGTAAATGCTCCATGGTATATAAGAAATAGCGATTTACATCGAGATCTAGGCATCGCAACCGTGACCGACGAAGTAAGAAACTTTGCTCGCAAACTTCACACTCGTCTTCACGGCCATTGCAACCACGAAATAATCCGAACGCTGGATCAGACAAATCTTGCACGCCGACTTCAACGAACAAGACCGTTGGATCTAGCGTCGTAAGAGGAAACCGCACATAATGACGGTATTGCAGGTGCTTTCGTTGGAAGGTAGCCTGCCAAACGCGATTACTATACAGAAGCATGAACTACTTGTTAAGGAAACTTAGTCGTAGTCTTATAAAGATTGGGAGGTTTTTTAGTGAGTAAGAATCTCACACTATTATGAGCACGCGCGTTCGATTCTCATAGTGCCTATGAAGGTTTTTACCTACCCACAAAAAAAAAAAATGTATAAAAGCTGAAAACCGTCCCGAGAGCAGGTCTCAAAACGAAATTCCTCTCTTAGTCTTAAAAAAGATTGTTGTTATAACGACGCTGAAAACAGTCGGACTAAAAACTTTAACCACCCTTTAGTGATGGTGCCCCTACAGGTCGATCTAGTGTAGGCATTCTCTTCAAACAGCACAACAATAGCCAAAGCCTTTTTTGATTCCGGTGACATGGTAAGGATATATCCGAAGCGTTATCATATACGAGGAGTGGACTCTTTAAGTAAATGAGTTATATTGGTAAGTAACGACTGGGAGACCTTAAATCCGAAGCTTATTCCAACCGTTCGAGAACAAACTACAAATATATTTGTGGAATCAACTAAAGGCGATTTTGCCACCGAAGATGCGAACAGATATTGAATATACCCATACAAAAGAAAATTCTGAAGTTGGAAAGGACTAACGTGTGACACTTTTATAAGGGAAACGCTGTCATATTTAGGGAGAAAGCATCGGCATAAAAAAACAACAGGGTGCTCAGAAACATACTCGCTAAGAAAGTTTATAAGAAAGGCAAAAAAACAGTAGGGAAGATTATTTTTTTAAAGAAACAATCCAGGAAGAACACTCAGCCAAACGCAATCTAAGAAGGTGAGTAAGGAGAAGTATAGGGTAGATTAGATCATATGCAGAGTTCTTGCACATTCATAAACACTAAACTTTCCCAATACGCGACATTAATATGGGCCACGGGAGCATCTACCCAAGTCTTCTGTCAAGACGGCCGGCATAACATAAAATAGAGAATACAAAACTTTACAATGAAAAGCGTAAATATTCGGGAGCTGAACACTCAGAATATTATAATTTTTCATTTGAAAATTCATAGAGCGACTCGTGGATAAGCATATGAAAAGCATTCTTAACCATCAGATTTTTATATCATAACATTATTGTCATTACCTGCAAACAATATCCACTAACCTCCTACTTGAACACATAGAGGACTTTGAATGGTACAAACAGATACTTTCATGAATCTGTGATGGAGTTGTTGCAAGTTTTTTTACCCACGAGCACAAGCTTTGTTATGGTCACAGCCACTAAGGAGCAAACTCTATATGAGCCGAAAGTTTATGAAGTTCGGAGGTTTGTATGGCAAGATTGCAGAGTATCCATAACCTCTGACCAACCTTGATAGGGCTAATTTAAAAGTCCTCATTCGAATTTTCAGCGGCCATGGCAAACTGAAAAAACATCTCCATCGCATCGGCCTTTTACCGGACGCCACCTCGGCGGAGAAATTATGACATCGGCAAACCTAGCCGATATCCCTCCAGAGAAGATCCTGATCTTCCTAATTGGGGAAGGTTAAATAGACTCCTTTTAAAAGACCACAGTGCTAAAACCCCAAGAAGGATCTCCCGACAAACAATCTAATCTAATCTAATCGATAATCTCGGAACAAAATTTAAGCTTATTTTGTTTTTCGTTGAGAAATGACAATAGCTTCACGTTTTTCTGTGGAAAAATATTTTTTAAGAGAGCCTAGTGAGCAAACTGAACTCCTTTTCCTGTTTTTCTGTGGGAACTGACAGTTTGGTAGTGCAGAATCGACGCAACGATTTTGATAAATTTATCAACGCAGGTAGTCTTGATGATATTTTTTACTATCGCGACAAGCAATAAAACAAATATTAAAAAGCTAACCGTACCTATCGTTGCTTATATTGGGGAGCGGTCTTATGGCAAAGCCATACAAAATTAGTTTTAATATCGAAAAGTGAAAAATTACAACAATTTACAATTCTAGTAACATTGTAATAATGGCTGGAACATAAAAACTTTTGTACTTTGTATTTTCTGCAATCCCTTTGTACTTCGGGCAATCCCAGCATCCCAACCATATGGCATCAAAATCACCGACTTATCCAACAGCCCTCGAACTGTTTAAATCAATAAAAATCCAAAACATCATTGTGCAAAGTGACACCTCTTTTAGTCTTTGGAAAACCCCTTAACAGTTTCGGCCACTCTTGCGGAAAAGTAGACACAGTGGGTAAACACTCTTGCTTTGTTGTTTCTAAACTAAGACGTTTTTAACCCATTTCTAAATAAAAAACTCGAGTCTGACGTTGGTCACGACAAGAGCTATGTTTAAGCTGTGTTTTACGCTGCCAAATACAGGGAAGATAATAAATATTAACAAATCTTCAGCATTCTCGGTACAAGAGTGTTTCAGAATTGTGTGTAACATAAGCACAAAGAAACATTAAGAAATTGCAACATGGACACACCAAAAATATTTTTCTTTTTTAAGTCACTCAGTCTTTTGTAGATATTTTACTGAAGAAAGGAGGCGAGCATTTAAAAATTTGATTAAAATGTCACTTTCTGACACAATTCTCTCAGAGAATCACTCATTTAAGAGTATTTTTATGCACAGAGCTTCGAAAACTGTGCTTAGACTCGGGTCTAAATAAACACAGTAAGAAAATTGTCTATGGACATGAGCTGTGTCTAAGTTGTATAAAAACTTTAGACCTAAGTTTATTTAGATTTGGGTTTAGAGAACGACTATGAATATGGGCGAGTATGTTTCAGAGATTTCTTAAACGGCCGACTTAAATTTTTTAAAACTGCCTTTCAAAAACAGTCAACCTATTAATATCCAAGAAGTTAGTATCAGGCTTTGGGCTTTCTAAATTCGTAGATTCCAGAACATTTTCCTTAAGCCAAGCCCACAGCTTTTGTCTTATAATTCGGCGCCGAGTCCTGCAAAACATTCTATTGGTACACTTTTAACCTTCTTCACAAAAATTGAGTTTTGTCGTATCGTCACAAAACAGTTTTTTAAATCATCAGAGATTTGGGTTTGTACCCTTTAACCTAATCACCGGAGCGGGCGCTTTCTGAAGATCTGGGGTATATTTCGTCAATTTGTTTGTTGGTAAACTAACTCATCGATTTTTTTGTCGTGCCGTTGTTTTTGTAAAGGCAGGTGTTAGCATGTTCTAGAAGCTTCTTGGCTGTTGGTTTAGGACTCTTAGTCCCGGGGTCATCCAGAAATAATATAAATAAATAGAGTGGCGCAACAGCTCGAGGTGAACCAGGGCCAACTTCTCAACAACGTATGCTGGTGTCTTAATTTTTTTACATACAAGGGCCGAATCCGAACGGCACTTTGAGAAGTTTTTCAAGACAATTGATACTCTCGGAGGGCTTGTCAGACCCTCGCGGAGGTGGGGGCCGTGAAAAAGAACAAGTCTTTTTTTTCAGGTGACGATGGTAGGATTCGAACACAGACCTCCGGCGTAGTAAGCACACACACTAACAACTACGCCACGGCACCCCACTCCAGAAATGCCCCTGTACATTTCCATGGACAAAATTTTGTGGTAACATGATGTTCATTCACTTTGACGAACTTAGATTTTCAATCTTATATAAACGTCGTAAATGTCAGCTCAATTATAAAGGACTAAAATGACTTTTCAAATGACGAAAAACGAGGATTTGACCAATTTGAATAGAGGAAGATGTACAGAAATTCGTATTCCATTTCGAAAGGTAATATTTACCCACCTGTCACCAAATTGCGACCAGCGTTCGTTGCCATCATCAGTTTTGCATGCAACCACCGCCCAGCTCATTACCCCCACACCCAACTCAATGTCTAAATTAATATCGTAATATCGTAAAATTGGTTATTTTTTCTATTTCAATTTATTTGTATTCGAATTTACCAATTGCTGATCATTAAATTTAACATTAGCACCTAAATGCATTTGATAGCGAAAAAAAGAAACCACCTCCACCCAATGCACTGCGCCAGGCCCTGTCAATGGTGGTTTTTTTCAGGTGTTGGTGGTCGCTGATAAATTAACATTCACAAACGAAATAAACTATACAAAAAACCTGCGATTGAAAATAGTTTACATATTTAAATTTTAATTGCTATTTACAAATTCGTAATGCGAATTTGTTTTGTCAAGGGATGCGGGTGTCAAGGCGCACATATAGACGGCCGGGCCGTTGTGGGTGGCCCATTTGCTGTGTTTAATTTTTTTTTGCTTTCCGTTTGTGGAACGAGCAAACTTTTTGTGTGTACTTTTATCTATTTTTTGTGTGTGTCTCTCTGTTTGAACATTTAAATCCATTGTGAGATTAATTATTTTTAGCATTACAAATTCCATAATTGACATATATCACAAAGGATTATAACGAAATTAAGGACGAAATGTATATACTTTGGGATGTGTGCGTATGCTGTATGGGATATGCGGGAAAAACTGTTTGGCATTAAATTGAATATAGAAATTCTCTTTGTTTTGTCAAATGAGGTTAGCGTGAACGTTTTTGGACATGAGTGGTGCTGCCATGAAGTCAACCAGGCAGGACAGCTAGTAGCCAGCCTAGTGTGTGTTGACAGTGCGTGGATTAATTTGAAAAATTTATATAATTACGTTGATATCAGATGGAAAATAATAGAAATGGCAAAGAGGAGAGACGGGTAGCATTTGTTTTATTTTGCAATGGGCGGCGGGAGGGAAAAAAGTAGATGATTTAAGTCAACCGCTTAAAATTTAAATTTATTTTTTTGTTCGTCCGGGATAGCGATTTCCATTAGAGTTACACTCGCCAAAATGGAAAAACGCGGCATCTACATCTATAAAAGGCTTCAGTACTTAAATCTACTTCATAGGTCACCTCAAGCATGAGGTTCATGGAGACAAAGCAGTGAAGGCTCAGAAGCACTACACCGTTCTTGATATTTCAAAAATTATTTTTATTTGCTAAACATGGGGTGTGAATCGCAAGGCGAAAAGTAGGACTTACAAATTCTCTCGTCTTGTCTGAATTGACTTTATAAAATTATATGTCTTATTAAGATTTATTACCATTCCTTGAACCACATCGAACACTTATACAAGTCTTATGCCACAGCTTACACAAATCTCAACTCGTTTTTGAATAATCTACTCTTTTCTAAGGGAAAAAAATGAAGATTCAATAAATCATCTGCACTTCAGAGCGAAGAAAATGTTTTCAAAGCCAAACAGCGCATAAAACACGTGGGAGGCGGAAGTTTTTAAAAGTTATTAAAATATCTATGCCTTCACACAAGCGGGCCACAATAATTAGCACCACCACACAACAACACGAAATGAGAGTCAATGTGTGCGGTAAAAGTTGATTGCCAGCAGTCGATCATTAGCCGCTAACACTATAATGGAGGTGGATTTATTGACGTGAAAATGGAATTTGAAAAATACCAGAGAAGCGAGGGTGTGCTTGCGTCGCAGCGGCATTGACACCTACACATCTCTTGGATTTGCTAAAAATTTACTTAAATGAAGACTCTATTAAATTGTAATACATTGCCGAGAAATATGACTTGTAAGACATTTCCCTTTGTAAGATTGAAAGGTTAAAGCTCAATAAAGGGCTGTAAATAGGGTGACTATAATGTAGCAATTTGGTACCGATTCTTATCATAAATTAACGATTTTTATATTAAATTGTTGAAAAGCTAAGTAAAAGTCATGAGAGTTTTATAATTTCTTCGGCAGCTTATATGTTGTTTCTAAATAATCTGCACCGGTCTATAAAAATTAATAAAACGACGACTGGAATCTACATATATTGACGAAAACAAACTGATTTTAAGGGGCATATTCGTAGGTCGAAATATGGCTCTTACTAAAAATGTTGTGTAGAGGTCGAATCTCTAAACGCTTAGCAAAAATACAAGGAAAGTCCTGCACAGGAGAACAGAATAAGCAAACTTGCTTCAAGTCTTAGACCTGGTGGTACGTAGGTACACCGAAATCAAGCTGATTGTGCCTTGTCTCCACCTGTACTCGAGAGCGTAGAACATTCCATGGGGCAAATCCATTTTCGCACTCGTACAGTAGCAGGAGTCCTTAAAAATCTCAACATACACAAATCCGCTGGTCCAGATGGCATTTCCCTATAGTTCTAAAGAGGTGTTCTTCCACGCTGGCAAAACCACTGCGTAGGCTATCTGTCCTACTCTTCTGGTCTATTTCCGAGTAGATGGAAAACTGCGTTTGTTCAGCCCGTCCCAAAAAAGGCGATTCAACTCAGCCGAACAGTTACCGACCAATTGCACTAACATCCATTCTTTCCAAGGTCATGGAAACGCTGATGAATAGTCAGCTTATGAAATATCTAGAATCACGGAGGCTTCTCAATGACCGTCAATACGGCTTTCGTGGCAAAAGGTCCACTGGTGATCTGATGGCTTACCTCACCGAAAAGTAAAACCGCTCCTTGCACCTTCATGGTGAAAGCAAGGTTGTTGCGCTCGACATTTCTAAAGCATTTGACAGAGTCTGGCACCAGGCTCTCTTGTCGAAAATGCGTGCATTTGGAATCGATGTGTCTTTTATTCAGTAGATTAGAAATTTCCTTTCGAACCGATCGATCTAGGTGGTTTTGGACGGTTTCAAGTCTGATGTCCATCATATTAATGCTGGTATTCCACAGGGCTCAGTTTTATCTCCAACACTCTTTTTGATCTTTATAAATGATCTCTTGTCTGCCACATCTAATCCAATTCATTCTTTTGCTGATGACAGTAGTCTTCGTTTTTCATATTCGTTTCCTTGCAAACGCCCCAGTCCTTCGGACGTCGAAAGGGAACGGTTAAGTATTTTGAACTCATTAAATTCCGACTTAAACAGCATATCAACATGGGGGCTTTTAAATAGAGTGGAATTTAATGCTGTTTACTGTCATCCAAACTGCATGCAACTCTCATCACTGAAACCGAAAAGCTTTCCATCCTCGGTATGTGTGTTAATGACAACTTACGTTGGAATGACCACATATTCGACGTGCCAAGAACGCAGCGAAATGCCTAGGATTCCTTAGTCGATGTAAGAAATACTTTACACCTTCTGATCTGGCTGTCATCTATAAATCGTTCATACGCCCAAAACTGGAGTATAACTCTCATGTCTGGGCAGGAGCTCCTAAGACAAATTTACACCTACTCGATCGGATACAAAAAAGAGCATTGAAATTGATAGGAGACTCAAACATTGCGAAGTCAATCGACTTGCAACATCGTCGCAATGTCTCTTGTCTTTCATTGTTTTATCGTTTCTTCCATAAAGAGTGCTCCAGTGAAATAGCCAGTTGCACACTCGCGCAAGAAGGAATGCTCATCAGTACACCCTTGATCCCAATTTCGGACGAACCGCGTTGTATTGGAGTTCTTTTTTTAGCCGAACAACACGGATGTGGAACAGGCTTCCGAAGGAGTTTTTTCCTTGTCACTACAGTCCACAACAGTTCAAAACCAAAGTGCATCAGTTCCTCTCTTCTTTTTCCTCTGATCCTTTCCATTCGCGTTATGTTAACTCAGTATAAGGGTAGCCATAACCCCTTGAAAGCGGATGAATTATAAAAAAAAAGCCGAAGACCTTTCAGTCTTCATATGTAGACTCACTTCCCGGGAAATTAGATAACCGGCAACGGTGGCCACTTTAAGACCAACGAACACGACGCGGCTAAACTGGTATTTTGCATCCAGAGTGGTGATAGATGACGCTATCAAATATGCGATTTGCATCTTTTTAGAGTTTTAAGTAAGTCACCCCATTAAATTGGAATCTAATTAGTTATGCTGAATCAAAATTTAAGTCAGCTGTTCTAAATAAATAAATAGAGTGGCGCAACAGCTCGAGGTGAACCAGGGCTAACTTCTTAACAATGTATGCTGGTGTGTTAATTTCTTTACATACAAGGGGACCTACAATTTTTTGCCGAATCCGAACGGCACGTTGAGAAGTTTTTCAAGACAAATGATACTCTCGAAGGGCTTGTCAGACCCTCGCGGAGGTGGGGGCCGTGAAAAAAAGCAAGTCTTTTTTTTAATGTGACGATGGCAGGATTCGAACCCAGCTGTTGTCCACGCTAAAAAGAATATTCACTGAACGTCTTGCCTTGGTTTACATGCCCATCCTTTGCCGTATGGTTAAATTTGTCTTCATATCCACTACCAACACCTAGTAGGGCTGACTTACTTACTTACTTACTTAAGGTGGCGCTACAGTCCGGGGTGGACCTGGGCCTCAGCCAACAAGCTTCGTCAGCCAGCTCTGTCTCTAACTAACCGTCTCCAGTTTCGCACGCGAAGTTGGCTGAGGTCCACTTCCACTTGCGTGCGCCACCTGAGTCTCGGTGCTCCTCTACCGCGCCGTCCCTGCGGTGTGGATTCGAAGATTTTCCGGCCCGGAGCGCTGGTGTCCACCCGCTCTAGATGACCCAGCCATCGTAGACGTTGTGTTTTGACCCTTTTGGCTAGTTCGGTATCGCTGTACAGCTCGTACAGTTCGATGTTATATCTCTGTCTATGCAGACGGGACCGTAAATCGTCCGAAGAATTTTCCTCTCGAAGCAGCCTTAAGTGTTTTCATCCGCCTTTGACAGGGTCCATGCTTCTGCACCGTAAGGCAGGACTGGGATGATGAGGGTCTTATACATGGACACTTTAGTTGCTCGAGAGAGGGCTTTGCTACTCAATTGCCTTCTTAGCCCAAAGAAACAGGGATTGGCAAGAGTTATCCTTCGTTTGATTTCAGCGCTGGTGTCATTGTCTGAATTGATAGCGGAACCTAGGTAGACAAAGTCCCTAACTACCTCAAAGTTATAGCTGTCGATGGTGATGTTTTGTCCAAGACGTCAGTGTTGGGTGTCTTTTCTTGATGACAGCATATATTTGGTTTTGCCCTCATTGACTGCTAAACCCATATTCGCCGCTTCCGTCCCAATACTCACGAAGGCTTCACTGACATCACGCTTTGTTCTACCGATTATGTCAATGTCGTCTGCATATGCGAGTAGTTGAACGGACTTTTGAAAGATTGTACCTCTGGTGTTGGCGCGAGAGTTCTGCACAATTCTCTCAAGTATGATGTTAAAGAAGTCGCATGACAGCGCGTCGCCTTGTCTAAATCCTTTTTTGACATCAAAGGGGTCGGTGAGGTCTTTGCCGACCTTGATGGAACAGCGTGAGTTTTTCATCGTCATCCTGCACAGACTGACGAGTTTGGCAGGGACGCCAAAACTAGACATTGCGCTATATAGCTCGTCTCTATAGATGCTGTCATACGCGGCCTTGAAATCGATGATGAGGTGGTGTGTATAGATTTGGAATTCCTAGGTTTTCTCCAAGATCTGCCGCAGTGTGAATATTTGATCGATGGTGGACTTTCCTGGCCTAACGCCACACTGAAAAAAGATCTTGTATGCGATGTTAAGAAGACTTATGCCTCTGTAGTTGGCACAACTCAGAGGGTTGAAACATTTGGCTAGGCTAGTAGGGCTGACTAGCCTAGCCAAAAGTTTCAGACTTATAAGTCCATCTGCTTTCCTTAGGACAAGCTTGGATAGACAGATTGAGCTGCGCATGTGCAAATCTGCTTTTCGATCGCGTCCTCTTTCTGAGATGCATCACGCTTACCAGCGCGAAAAATTGTGCGAAACTGCTTACATTGTTGGTAGGATTGAATGTACGAAGTTGGTATTGCCACGTTTAAAGGAGAGATCCTATATGAACCCTGTCCCAAGGGCAATGCCAGTTAACATTCCAGCGCAATCGCGAAAGAGAGGAAGGCCTAAAAATTCATGGATCACACGAACGCAATGCCAACACCATTAATTTGGCCCTAATGACGAAGCGATCCAAAACTAGGTGGCCTGCCGGTATATTCTGAAGTCAAATCGGCGTACCTCACAAGCGGACCATTAGGAATGCATAGAGTGCGAGAGTTTTGATCCATCACTTTAGATTATAACTTCACGCCTAAAAGAAATAGAAGAAGTTGGTAGGCTTTAATGTGCTCTGGACTAGACGGAGTACGTGCTGGGCGTTTTCCTCGATATTAAAAGTGATTTAGTCGGAATATTAAGTTACGTAAGGTTAGCTTGAAAACGTTATTTGCATTTGTTGCGAGTCAACTCAGTGGTCAGGTTGACCCATTGTGACTACCCTTGAATGATAGACAAACATGGTTGGGTATGTCTAACTTTCAGAACTAGCAAGATTTTTTAATAAATCTTTTTAGGTGTAGTAGTGCTTTTCCGGTAAGGAGCCAAAAAAAAAAACTGACTCCTAAACAGGTTGGCTGTTGTTCTTGGAGAGCAAGTGCTTACTTGCCGGTGCACATTTATAGGTCTTCATTTCTTTCATTGGACAGTATATGAAAGTTTAGATTGTATTGCTATAAGTTAGATTATATTGCTAGTTTAGATTGTCCACTTATTTTATCTTTGTTATATATGTAACTTTAAGTGTGTCTTTAATGTTTCTTTCACTAATCTTTAATATAACCCGTTTTAACACAGCTCAATGTTACAAGATATTATCTTAATGTGTAAGTCGAATGGTAATAAATAGATAAATTGAAAAAAAAATATTTACAATATTCCAAAATCTATCAAGTTCAGGGAAAACCTTACAGATGTGTCTATCGTAACCATAACCTTCAAACAATGCTGAAATAAGATCAGTACTTTCCGCAGAGTAACAACTTGATTGCAGTCGAATACCAGCAATGTTCAACTTAGATGTGTTCTAGAAGGATTTTCGAGGTAAGTATCAAGAAAGCTACAACTTCTCTTACCATAAAAAAGAGCAATATTATTTAGAATTTAAATTTTTGTGTAATTGGGCCCATTTAACTTCTGCCCCCATCTAAGAAAAAACCTAGATGGGGGCAGAAGTTGATTGGGAAGAAAAAAAAAGCAAGCGCCCATGGGTCGATGTTCTTTTAAGGTCGAGCATTGGCCATAAGCAGTGATTTACAATACAATACTGAGACGGCTGCCATCGTTCATTGGTTAGTTTAAGTGCGTCTTGATCTATAAAACTTTTGGCTGTGTTAAAAGGAGGAAGTACCCATCGTACATTCAAAGTTATGTCCATATCAGAACCTTTCCCGGCCAGTTCGTCTGAAATTTCATTTCCTGCCACGCCAACGTGCCTAGGAACACCGGAGTAGAACTGTGTGAAGACTTTTGACATCAGTTAAGAGTCAAAGCGCGAAAATAGCGAATACAAGGGTGAAGCCCTAACGCCTCAAGAAAAAACGATCGAAATTCATAATCAGCACCAAAAAAAAACCCAATAATAGCGAAAATTCCATTCCGTTAGCTCTTAAAATAGCCTTACCAATGTTGAGGGTAGTTTCAGCCCCCTTTTATAAACCGAAGGGTTAAATTTTTTATGAGTTATTATTGAGTATTTCAACTCTAGAGTCAAAAAGCAGTTTTGACGCATAATTTAAGTCAGAAAAAGTAAATGTAGAAAAATCCGCCTTTTAGGGGTACTTTTCACCTGAAGGTCAAAATTTTTGTAATATATTACTTTATATTCAAGTTATACGTAAAACAATGTTTTTTTTACACCAATTCACACTCAAAGCCCGTATATTAAAAATTTTTAGGGGTAATTTTGGGCAATTTAGGGGAGAAGCGCCAATTTCTCAAAAAACAAAAAGAACTAAAATTCGTAATCAGCAACCCAAAAAACCTGTGGTAGAGCAAATCTGGCGGCGGCCACCATTAACCGCAAATTAACTGGAGTATTGATAGTTCTGTTAAAAAAGATTCCATGATTTCACTGATTGTTGGAAGATATTAAGCTGTTATCAGTAAAACTTTTTTTATTCCGCTATCGACGAGAAATTTTTAGAATTTTGTTGAATGAGATATTCCAAAGAAGGGGTGAGAGCATTCCTCCTTGTAGAGTTTCCCTTACAGCTGTTTCCTTAATAGTATAGTGCCCTAAGTTAGAGTTTATGACTCTGCTTTTTAGCATTGGCTTTACTGAGTTCGTCAAATTTTCCTGCCAAGGAAATCAGAATGTCAAAAATAAATGAGTTTCCCTGCTAAATAGGTTACATCTAATTTTTTTATCTAAGCCTTGGTGATTTTTCAATCTTAAATTTAATATCCAAGACTACTCTTATAGGGTAGCCAGATAAATGCTCTGAAAAAAAAATCGTGGCTGGACAACCCATTAACCATAGATCACTTGAACTGTAAAATTAAATCAGTTTTAAAGCCGAATGACATTCCTTATGCTCGTTCATAATCCACGAGCTCATTTAAATGACCTCAATATCACAGACCTTGGCTATCTGTCTAACTGATGTTTTCACATGCCATCAAATCAAGCAAATTTAAAATAAAACAAGCTATAAACATTTTATAACAGCCATCTTTAAAACGAACATGATATTCGCATAACCACTTTAAAGATACGTCGTCGATAAGAGGCCAATCAATCCGGACACCAATTTCATCTCATCTGACAACTAAACCAATAAATTGTTAAAACTCGAAAAGTTCCTAATTTGCATTCTTAAATACCTAACCAAAGCGTGGTAATAAAAATTAAAAATCAACATTTGTCCTCAAATATTTGGAAAAAGAGTGACAAAACCAACGAAAACAACCTACGCCTGAAAATAATCATCCGTAATCAAGTCCAGCCAAAGCCCAGCACTTTGACATGTGAATCTCTTGTCTCCGAATGAATATTTACTCGCACTTTCTACTCCATCCATGTCCAGTCTATCAAATTTATTACCAAAAGAAAAAACAAAACTTCAAATAACCAAAAGCCAGTCTCAATAAATATCAAATGATAAATCTATTATTCATAATTCCGAATGAGTTACAACAGTGAGAAGAGCCACAGCAGCCCCCAAAAGTCGATACATTTCTAGAGACAACCAGAAGAAATCGCGCCTTATTCAACCCGTCCGGTCCGTGGTCGTCGTCGTCGCACTCTGTCCGTTGACGTTAGTCTGATGGCATCTTTCGAATGCAAATGTATTCAGAAACAATTTCATTTTTTGTGTCATTAAATCCCACTTAATGCAAACAAAAGAGCGGAAAATCTATCAGCTCATCACCGCGCCATCATTATTATCGATGAATCGCACGAGATGTATGAACGGGATGAATGAGAGTTCTCTTCGATATGGCAGCGCCAATTAGGAACAAACCGTACAAATACGGTTGGCTATAAAATAAAAACCATAAAAAGCAGACGTATCTGCATAAAAATGTTTGAGCCAAGTTGACAGCGCTCGATTTGCTTAAATACCCGTATTTGTTGGGGTTATTCGGACAGGTCGTGACGTTTTGCTTTATTTTGTTATCGATAAAGATGGGCTTTATTGTGGAAAGGTGGCATACATGCATATAAATGTATTATTTTTCAATGCAAGGTCAGTAACTTTCAAATTCCGAAGAAAATACGCTTCCTGAAAAAGTTTCCGCGGCGATTTTGTCAGGGAGGAAGGACATTTCTTCAAAAAATTGGTGGTATTACATCCCAAAGCGAGAAGAAGCGATGGTTCGGTTTGTTTTCTTTGAAAATTGGTTTTACCTTTATCTATTTTGTAGGCACAAAACCTAGGAAGTACAAGTCTTTACAAAAAGAAAGTTACACCCAAAATCGCAGCTACCGCAACTCGAACACCAAGCAGCAGGGTTGCAATTTAACTAGTTTCTTTAAATTATTTTTTCTAGTCTCAAAAAATTGGAATGGTTCACCCTGTTATTAAAGACAGAGTTCGCTTCTCGTATCTGTGATATCATAAATTTGTCTGACAGCTCGTAATAGTTACACATTTTGCATCTCATCATGCGTATGACCGACAATTTAATATCAGTTTTTTTTTAATTCGGTCTCAATGCAAAATGAATAAATTTGTCATTTAGCCACGATAATGAAAACCGGGCGGTAAAAGGGGTTTGAAGTTCAATTAGGCAAAATAAAAATACATGCATGCCTATCCGTCTGTCGCGCAGTAGTAGTCGGTCAAACGAATTTCAACTTTGAATTGAATCGGGGATTCCGATTTGACAGGCGGGTATTGCAGGCGACACATAAATTGTCACCAAGCGGGATCGTTTGCTTTTTTTTACCTTAAACGCATTCAACGCAATCGTATATGAAAACAGACAAACATTTAGGACGACAACACGGTCGCATTTTAAATAATTAAAATAATTTTTCATTGGATTTTATTTTAATGTGATTTCGAACCCACTATACACCTTGTATCGGTAAACTGCGGACGGGATAGCTCCTGCAGTTTGGTGGCCTGCTTTTGATTGAAAATTCATCTCATAAAATTCATTTGATCACGTGATGCGATTTATATGGATTGCAGCCAATAAATACAGTCCGCGTAGGTATGTGTGGATGTTCGATTGGTTTGTGTCAGACATTGACATAAATTATATCGACATCGTTGTTGCACCACCCTGTATAGTCGTTGCAAGTATATAGAGTGACTCAGGCTGTATTTTCAATTCTGTCGCTCATTTTGTTAATGATAATTATCATCTCTCTTGTTTTTCTGCAGATTGAGGTATAATTTTTTTCCGTCGCCGACACCTAGAGCGTGTTTCGCACTAAATGCAATAAATAATTTTATTTATGTGACAACGTAAAATTGAATTATCGCCTTTAATTGCAGAAGTCTAACGAATGATGTCTGAAAGTCCATTGAAAGTAGGACGGCATTTAAAAAAATATACCAACAACTTTAAAATCAGTTTAAATTCGTGATCTGCTCATCACATTTTCATTGGAAGATTTCAAGCCTGAAAGTGGGAATATGTAGGGTAAAAGTTTTCAGCATTTAGCGACAAAGGGGTAGGCACATTGAGTTTTATTGAAACCATTATACGAAGAACACTTGTGTGCCTGTGTCGATTCCAGAAAATCGAATGTAATTCGAGCTTACCTGGAACAGTCAACGGACATAGTTTTGTCTCTCAAACAAGGAGGCCCTTAAAGGTTACTTGTCGTTAGGTAAATACTGCGAAGTGCTAGAAAAACACTACGCGTGTCGAATAATACTACAATCTGTCAGAAAGAAATTGACGCAGGCTTTCTGAGACAATTCATTTTATATTAATAGCCAATGCTTCAATTTCGTGGGCCAAAAACTTAACGGATCTGCATGATATGTCATCAAATAAATGGTTGATTTTTATGGATGGACACAATGTTCTGATTTTTATTTTTGATAAGTATTTTCAGAGACATGAGCAATTGAATCAGTATACTTTTTATACCCGACCACCCAGGGTATATTAAGTTTGATGTATAGTTTGTAACGCAGTGAAATAATCAACGTAGACCCCTAAGACCTTTTAGAGATATGAATGGGACCAACAGGGGAATCGATTAAGCCATCTCCGTCCGTCCGTCGTATGTAAACAACTTTTAGGCCTTAAATTTTAGGGTAGAGAGCTGAAATGGTGGGTTGGCTGGAAGTCCAGTGCTCCAGATCAAGTTTTAAAATTGGCTGAATCCGCCCACAGAAACGCCCACTACAGGCCTGTATGTGCGACCATACCTAATTTTTAAAAATACATTTTCCAAATTTTAGCTATGTTACAAAGGCGCTAGCGCATTCATTTGTTGTATGTGACATTGCCATTTTGCAATCCATCATAGATGCACTGTTGCACTTTCCCACTTGTTTAAACGAAATTTACCAAAAGTGACAGTAACAAGCGGAAAAATCCCCTATGAAAAACACCTGGCAGTAGATTTTCAAAAACTCTTCGAAGCTTGTGAACGGAATGTGCATGGTGCATTGGCCGAAATCCGAATAAAAAATCAGCCTCTATACCCGCTGCTAAAAGCCAATGTAGTTGTAGTGTAGGTGCTGTCGCAAAGGGGTTTTTTCAACCTGGTCTGATGAATAAATTTGAAGGAAGCGCGATCAGCGAAAGCCCTTGCGGTGCCAACTGCAGGGAAATTTTACTTTTTTCCGAAAAAGCGTTCAATATTAATATGGTAGACATTTTATACGGTCACCCCAAAGCGTTTACCAAAAACTTGATATGTAGGACCCTATCAACATGGCTATAGCTCTTGAAAAGGTCAATTTACATATTTAATTCATCAAGTCGCCCAATTTTAGACAGGGCATTTCGGCATTTTCCAGGGCGGACTGGAAACAGACCGAAATCATTTATTAATATGACTGCTAATGTCATTCGATGGTAGGATTCGTTACACCACACCACCGATCTCTGGGCGCACTCAGAAAATCTAGGATGGACAAAATCGCGAAAATCGGTTTTAAAAATCCAGAAGCCAAAAAACTGTCGAATTAAATTTTTTTTTCTAAAATTCTTGAAATTAGTTAAATTTGAATAAAAAAAGTTTTGTATGCCTAAACTAACGCCTACCCCAAATCCTATACTATGGCGAAGTAAGGGGTTACACAAGGTAGCGAACCCCCGTTACCTATCCAACAAGGCAAACTGGAGATTTTCTTTACATAGCTTAATCATGTGACGAGCCATTCGAGATTTCAGTTTCAATATTTTTTTCGTCCGCGATTTCTGTTTTCTGCGTACATTTTGGGGTTTTACTATAAAACGGGAATCCAACAAGGTGATGCACTGTCAGTTGACTTTTTTACGAAAGCCAAAGGCTAACATCAGCGCCTAGGACTCTCAGAGACACAGTTAAACAGAAATTGCTTGCAGAACTTGCAGACAGTAACAACATACAGCATAGAGAGATCGAAAACCTGCAGGTTAAGTTATCCTTTGGCGGTTCGTGAGACGATGTAGTAATCGACCTTATGAGCTGTAGATACAGCGACATTGGCCTTCCCAAAGAAGATCCACGCTCTAACCCACCGAGCCCAATCGGAAAAATCTCATTATAGGATTTAATGTGTTTTTAGATCTGGTAGACATTGAATCTTTTAATATGATAGCAAATTTAATTTTCAAAAAAGTTATGTTCTGAGAGTATCAGGAGCTTTTTAACATGAGGTTTTAAGATCAGAAGTCTTTTTTTCCAGACCTTTAAGAGCACAACTCTCGAGAGTATGTATATTAGGACACCATCTCCCGAAAATTTCTAGATATCTTCCAAACCAAGAGGAGTACACTTAAGCGATCAGCGCGCGGGAAACAATACAGGTGCAAGGAACCAAACGCCTTGTCATACCAAATCATAAGCTAACTTGTAGCGTAAACTCGCATAATTTTCATAAATTACATGAGTTATCTCATATAATTGTCTTTGTAACCACTCGTTTTGCAACGCATAATTCTTGATGTTTTCTTCCAGACACGGATCTTTTAAAGCACTTTTAAAGACAAATATAGGCTTAAATATGACAATTGATTTAGTGGCCTATAACACTAATGAAAAATTTCAAATTGAAGATTAGCTTTACACACGATCAAGTTTTATTAAAAAAACCAACGGTTTAAATAAATACTGAGATTAAAATTCAACAGCATAAAGTCCTTCAACAGCATTAACCTCCAGTGCACCCGGGGGTCTAAAGCCTTCTAGTTGAGCGTTCCATATTGGTAGAGGTCATCAAGCCGCTACCTCAAACGAGAATTTTCTGTATTTCACTTTCTCTCTGAACCAAATTCAAGAAAGTACTCTTGTTATAAGAATAATATTCTCGTAGAGCTAGAGCAATAGTAATGTTAGAAGAATTATTTGAGAGTTATACTCTTAAAAAATGCCAATTCGCCCTCATAAGGGCGCTATACCAACGCTAATACCTAATAAATACCTAATAGCTTTGGTCCTTTAATTCCCATCAATATCCCCCCCCCACCACAAGGTTTTCGCTTAGAGAACTGAGCTACTACGGCCTTATTGGTTGGTGACCGGCTCACACCGGTACTGGTTGCTTCGGCCTTTCTCACCTTAAACAAGTATTATCAATAAGTTCCTCGGGCTGGTAACTCCGGTATTACAAAGTGGTATCACAATGGTACTCATATGGTCTAAGGTTTGACATCCTGCCTCACAGGGATAACAACCGGGCATTAGTTATTCAGCCAATGGTTGGGGGTTATTTAATACGCTTTAGTACTATAAGTCCCCCTATTCTACCTCAAGAGTTTCTTACATTGCACACGAACAACAAACAACTACATCGATCGAACACATGCTCAACCAGAACTGCGTTAAAACAAAGACTGTCATCTGATACATAGATCTGGTCAACATGACTTGTCAGTACCCTAAAAAAAAATGAGGCGCGTTAATTACTTTTGAGGCGCAAAATAATTACTTTTTTTTACTGAGCTTATGAATTTTGTGAATTAATTGCACGAAAAAGTAGAAATTTACTCACAATTAAATCGTCAATACAATTAACTATCTTTAGTTACAAGCACTATAATAACCAATAAGTTTGAGCCTATTAGCACAAATGGTCGCATCAAAAAGAAACACAAGTTTTTTGAAGTCTAATAAAGGCGCCACTCCACGGTACAATCACTATGCCTCCCTATGCATAAATTAATTTTATTTACACACTTTCCTCACCCACGTGACTAAGATTTAAAAAAAAAAAGATACCAATCGAACTTGTGATACCGCGCCAGTGGCATCTGTTGAATTTCAATGTATCTGTGTTTTGGGGTTGAGTTCAAAAAAATCGTTGACGATCGACGTCAATTCGCACCTCGACGCACCAATCAGGCGTCTTATGATTATGATAGTACACCGCGCGCCGCCTTTCTTTGAAGATCTTTGAAGATCAATAGCGGCCGAGGTAATTGGATAATTTAACAGAAACTCTCCGCCTTTCATCGATTTAGAAGTTCGCCTTTAATCTACAAAATTAACCAACCGATAATTGCTGATATTATGGGAGTAGTAAATATATTCTCCTTTATTACCGGCCATAGGGTAATAGAAGCGGAGGGATATTTACATCAGATGTTTTCGGTTCCGATTTCCGCTTGGAGATGGGTAGCAATGTGGATAGAGAGGAACTTCTGACTAGGTGATGCGGTGTGGGAACCGATTTGGAATTTGTTGGCCGATAAAAATTCTTGTGAAGTTTTACTTTGATACCGAAATACGTAGAGGCTGTTGATTTTCGATGGAAGACTGTGATCAAGTGAGCACAATATATTAGAAGTGATAAAGAGTTTTAGATTGATTTCGGCTAGAGTGTGTTTACAACATTTGATATGGAGCAAAAGCAAGAAGGGATGATTTTGACTTGAAAGTGTTAAAGAATTTTATTTTTTGTATTGAAAGTTGAAAAAGAATATGGAAAAGAAATTTTAATAAAACGATTTGGTGATGCTTTTCCTGGTTTTTTAAGTCTACAATTACATACTCTTTTATGAAAAACCATAAGAGGAATGGTCTGTTTAGTAAGGGTGATCCAGTTCGCAAATTCTGTTTTCAATTTGCAAAAAAAAAAACCTACTAAAAACGCTACAAAATACGTAATACAAAATACATAATCTTGGCAGCCAGCAGACGTAAAAAAACCTGAAATTATGTGATTTTCTATCTTTTTATGTAAAAGACATACATCGTTACATGTATATTGTCAATCAACAGCGTTTTGTTAAACATTATCTGAATCAGCCTACATAAGCAACGATAATATTTCCAAGGTGGAGTTATTTCTAAAAGATTTTATGAGCACAACATTTTTTTCTTGAGGAACAAGTCACTTGATTCGTTGGATCATTATCAACATGTCTCTTGTCCTTTATTATTTTAAAGTTCTTTCAGAAATACTACTCAAATGAAATGACCAGCTTAATCCAAAACTCTTAATTGGAAAGGAATTGCACCGTAAAAAAAAGTGTAACTGAATACTCATGAATTTATCCTAAGCCTTTTTTCGGACTTACACCATTGTTCATACTAAAAGACTTTCTTCAGCAGAACATTACATAGATGGAACAGGCTTAAGCGAAGGTTATTCTCAGTCCTCCAGAGACGACTGCAGTCGTCCATGGAATCACCAATTCACACGAGTTCGTTGTCTGTGAGGAAAGTCACAGCACTTGATCTTCAATGATGAAGATCTTAGGTGTTTGGCACCAACCCAGCCGTGAAAACTAGTTTCTTCTTCCGTTTCGGTTGAGCAGAGGACAAGGCCGCGAATCGGCTGATTCCTTTTTCTCTTCCGCTGCCTCTAGTTAGCGCCTGACTCGGCCCGGACCCATAGAGGTGTTCCGACCCAGTTCAGACAGTTGTCCAGCAGTTCGGACAAAGAGCCCATTGAGTAGGTTGTTCCTTTTTTCTTAAGTTAATGTTGGGGTGAGGGCTTCCAGACTCCGTGCCCCGACCACAGTCAAAGAGACTGTGTTGGATTTTGGCAATAGCCAATACTGTCTGGAGTAGAAACATTTAAGGTTCTCTATTAATTTATGACTTGAAGAGATAAAAAAAAAAACAATGGTCGTTCAATATGAAATGGGTCGATTTTGGTTGCACTCTGAAAACAAATCAGGGTGCACGGGGTCATCATTCCCGTCAGCTCACCTAAGTGAAGTGAACTTGGGAAAGCATTTGTTCTTAATTACTTATCCAGCCTTCACAGTCGCTGTATTCTGAATCTTCCGAATTCTGAATCTTCTGAATAACGATATTGTAGTTCTGTCTTCGTCGGTGTGGGAAAGGAAGACAGGAGTTGCGAAGGTTCTTAGAAATATCAAGAGATTCTCATTTAAACATCTTTCTGAAACAGCAAAAAGGCCGCCAATTCATCAGACTGATCTGTGGACTGATGCTTTTTCAGGAAATCTATACAAAAATCCACCTTTATTCCATTGCCCCTCACTAGCTTGACGACAGAAGATCCCTTGTTTGAACGTTAGAATGGCGACAAAGAGAGTATACAAGAGGTACTGAAGAAGTTCATCTCAGACAAGACGACCCTTCATCCGTATAGAATTTAGCTAATGAGCACGCACAGATTAGTTGTTAAAGACGGACGAAAGCTCTCCATTTTTCGTCAGCCCCTGACAACCACTTGTATCATATAGTCGCAAAACATTATATGATGAAAACACCTACCATAGCTACGAGCTCGAGGCATTAACTGTGGTAGAAACTACTACGGTTTTGCCAATATCTTCTGGACAAGTACTTCACAATACTTACTGTCCTTACACTGTCAAGATAAGCAACAAAGGACTTATGATCACAATTTCCCGATTTTTGCTAAAGTTATCAGAATACGACAACGAGGTAGGTAACTCACAGTCCCAGGAAACTGATCAACTACGTTTTACGCGTTGCCTAGGAAGCCTTGCGGCGTGAAAAACAGATGTTGTTGTCAAGAACATTCCCATGGCTGCTTGGGAAATATATAAAGCACTATGACTATAAGTACTGAAGGGTGACCTCATACATTGAAAGTGCATATATTTTTTTTTATAATGAACTCGAGATCAAGGGGTTGTGACTACCCTTAAGATGCGTAGTACGTCGCTAGGGGTAAAATATTGAGGATAGAAAAGAAAGAAAGATAGTAGAGAACAGCGGTTTATTTCTGTTCGTTTTAGGTTTTACGAAGGTTCCCAAATAGATACAATGGACCCAACTGCTGGTCTTAGTGGCCCGTGACTATTGTCACAAGGTGATCCATCTACCTATCCTAACTCCTGGCCAGACGTTTTAGGGCTTTAGGATGACGCTAATCAGAATCGCTGAATTAATATGAGATCAGATCGGAAGAGCAGGAACACAGCCTTAATTCGACACAAAGTCCTGCTAAGACGTACATCGTTGGAGAGTAAGTTATGCCCAAAAGCAATGAGTTCAGCTCAACTGCAGCTTCCCCCAAGTTAAAAGCAAAATGTCGTCGGCTATACGTCTAACCCCATATGTTTGGTTAGGTAAGGTTAAAAAGGGGTGTGGTGAAAACGGAATCACAAACAATTCATTTTCAAGGAGCCCTCCGCTTCTTGCAAGCTCATCCATCTCTACCGCAATGTCCTGCCACCCACCAGCATAGTCTCACATGATGTTTAAAGCTTTATCCGACAACATCTGGACTATATCAGATTTTATGTTAATCGATTGCATTGCCTTAAGCGTGTAGCCTGGCGATCGATGTAGATGACGATATGTATGTATTTCTCCCGGATAGCGTTTTTATCTGCATTAGCCCGACGAAAGGCCAGAATCTTTGATTGGAACACACTGCTTGTACGTTTATGGACACATTTTGTTTGGTATCTTAAGATAACAGTTACAATTTCATAAAACCTGACAATTGCAACTTCATCCCAGTTCTTCCTCGCTGGATATATTTTCATACGGTGAGTAAATGGCAGCAACCCTCTCCAGCATCGTCCGGTGTCCGAAGCTACCGATCTTAAAGTGACCTTAATTAGTGAGTCGCTCGCAATTAAACTGAGCAAACTATGACTAAGCCACACTCCGCAGTCACTAACAGCTGATAAATGCAGCGATTGATAGTCTCCGACGAAGAGCTCCAAGAGGTATCGCTGACCAAATCGATATCGACCAATGACTTGGCCTGATATCCGATTCGAAAGGAATGTGGTGAAACTGAACTGAAGGAATGTGGTCAAACAAAGAACGAGCCAAGGAAAAAGGATCGAACAAGGGTAGATTCCACACGTTATATAAAGAAAACTTTAAAACAGCTGTTAAGACAGTTTTTTTTTTTGTCAATTTTAAGAAAATATTTGAATTTTGAAAAAAAAAAGTTTTTTATCGAAAGCAGTTTTAGGTAAGATAAATCATAGCTAATACATATTGTGAATACCTACCTAGGATAGAACAGAAATTAAAGAGCCCCTTTGTTGGTGCGCAGAATTTCAATTTCAATGCGCTTCAATTGAATAAACCCCTGTCCAATTGGATATTTTTAGACAGGTTAATGCCTTGTCATTTCTTAGGTACCTTTCTGTACAAAGATACAATTTGTGTGTATGAATTCAAGACTCACCTTCACTTAAATTCAGTTAACGTATGGTTTCAAGTTCACATTCTGCTCCGAAAACTAAAAAAATCCCGTTTACCTATGTATGACAGAAAGCACGTGAGCAAGAAAAAAAGTCACTACACAAGAGCTCCAAACTAAAACTTTTCCCGCCAAAAACGCGCACACACGTGTGAAGCAACAAAAATTAAAAACTCCCGAAGCCGCCTCATGCCGCACGCACTGACATACAGTTTCACCGTAAGAAGACTCCCTTAAATCCCCGTAGTCGGGGATATGAGGAAAGAAAACCCACCCAATTCACCACCCCATCAATACACCCACTGCCCGACTTCTTATGCAGGCGGTGAACTAAGAAACCGTCACCGACAAAACAAAAAATTCTCTGGCCTTTCGGTGAGGATACAAAAAAAGCCGGTAAGCGGAAACTTCCGTTTTTCGTTTCTTCTTTCTCTTCCCCGCCTTTTCTTGTTGCGTTACTGTAAATCAACAAATTCCCCTCTGCAGTGGTGCTTTATACTCTGCTGGGTTAAACGCGGTGAAGAGAAGCGAAACGAACAACAAAACTACACACAAGTGTTGTGGGAAAGAGAGGGTGACGCAGTTTATAACTTTCAAGTGCGGGTGGCCAAAAACGTGCGTGCAACACCGGCCCACTCTCTATACTCTTCGATACAAAAACCACACATGCTCGTACTCTCTTCACCTGTGAACTTTACTTTGCTGTCAATCAACACAAGTGAACTGTCATAAAGTTTTCCTTTTCGTTTTTGCCTTTGTTTACACACCAACACACGCACTTGTATGCTCTCTTTCCGCCCCCACTGCGACGCGACGACCAGGCAAGTGCCCCACACACTAGGCTAGGCATGCACTTTGCACAACAAGCATTCGACCACTTTTTTGCGAATTTACTGCACCGCGCCGCCGACCAACACGAGGCAATCACACCGAATTCGGATGCATTTCGTGGGCGATATGCGAAAAATATCTTTAGCACGTAGAACCCATACGAAACACGACGAAAGAGCGAAAATTCCTTGCGGAAGGCAACGCGCTGGAGGAACTATTACGACGCGACGACACACCAGTCGACGGGGAATGAAATCCGTTTTGGGGTTTTGTTTGACACTCTACGGGACTGGACCCCATATGCATCATATGCCACTAAAGTTAGAGAAAATGTGTGTAACCGTAATAGTCGTCGCTCTTTTTTATTGCTCTTTTATTTTCGCAAATGTTTTGGAGCGAATTCCATGGAAATGCAATTGTATTGTAACTGTCTTGACTGGATTTGCGATGCAATTCGTTGTTGTGAATATTGTGCAGCATGAAATGCACAGGTGGTGGTAAGCAACGCATACCACTGTGGTTGTGGCGCTTGTCTGGGTGTTAGTGTTTTATTATGTCGTTGTGGTTGTTTAAAGAGTCGAAATTTCTCTTTGCATTGTTCACCTGCCGAATTGGATTGCTCTTGAACGGAGAAATACTAATTGGAATAAAATCCACCTGTAACTACGGAATGACATGGTAATGGACTGTATTCTGGTAAGAGAATCATTCCAATTAGAGTCGTCTCTCTTTAAGGTTGTGGGAACTGCTGCTGTGTAGTTTTCGCTTTGAAAAACGAATTTGGTTAAACAAATTGAAAAGCGTCAATTTCAATGGCTTTGGTTTAAAGGGGCATATTTTATGTAAGAGTCTGAATCAAAAATTTATTAAAGGATGTGTTAATTTTTGTTAAGCAGCTCTAAAAGACTTAAAACTCTTTTAGTTAAAATTATTCTGCGGAACAGATATCTACGATTAGACTCGGTTCATACCATTCGAGTTTCCTTAATTATTATTTCAATAAAGTGTCTATTTGCTAAAGCTGCATTTCTTTAAGGCCTCATAAATCTTTGCGGATAAAGCTGAAGAATACAATTTCATAAATAGAGAAATGTGTAACAAGGAAACAACCCTTTAAAAAAAAATAAATAGTTGCCATATCCCGTCGGCTTTTGCCAATGTGGGGTGGTTTTGAAAAAGCCTGGATAGCTGTTTTTTGACTTTTTGGGCATCTGTTTGTTTTTTGGTACGTTCATCAGAATTCCTTTTTAAACAAACAAATATGTAGTAAATTTTTTTACATTGCCTAAAAAGTAAGTAAGTCCGCTACCTCTACACATTTAGATAGAAAAAGGAAACGGTAAAGCGTGTTTTATTAAAACACGCTTTGAGGAAATGCATGAACTATCAAAGCGAAACTGTTATGCAAAATTTGCAAATAAGCAAATTAATATAAGAAAAATATAATGTATAAAATAAATAAAATAAATAAATAAATAGAGTGGCGCAACAGCTCGAGGTGAACCAGGGCCAACTTCTCAACAATGTATGCTGTGTGTGTTAGTTTCTTCACATACAAGGGGACCTACAATTTTTTGCCGAATCCGAACGGCACTTTGAGAAGTTTTTCAAGACAAATTATACTCTCGGAGGGCTTGTCAAACCCTCGCGGAGGTGGGGACCGTGAAAAAGAACAAGCCTTTTTTTTTTAGGTGACGATGGCAGGATTCGAACCCAGACCTCTGGCGTAGTAAGCACACACACTAACCACTACGCCACGGCACCCCACATCAAAGCAAATAAGCAAAATAAAATGTCTCAGAAATTTTAATGTAAAATTCTGCTGTTAAGCAAAAAAATAAATTAAAAAAATCAGGTCTATCGATTTCTGCCTTTTCGAAACTTGACTAAATCGAAGAAACTCTGCTTTTTAGGCTAACTTTTAATTTTTTTTTAATAGCCTTGTCACACTGGATCGTAAACTAAGTTTTTGCGTAAACTCAAATAACCTTCATTAAAAACATGAGTATTCTCATATATTTTTATAAATTTTCTGTTTTTAGACCACTATGAACGTCACGAGTATCATGTTGTCGTTAAGAAATACTAATTCAAATTTTTGTAAATTGCAAAGAATGTCACTTCTTCCTCAACTTTGAATACAAATATCTACGAAGCCGAAGACTCTATCTAAAAATTGCTTGCATTATTGAGACCAAGGTACAATTCTTGGTATATTCCCTTCTTTCAAGGACCTTTAAGAGCCCTTTCGAAAATAAATATGGGCTTAAATGATAACAATAATTGCTGTTCTATAGACAAACCAAAACAAAACCGAGTTTCCCTTCAGAAGTGTGAACGGCTAAACGGTTTTGTGTAAACTTTTTGCACAAAACGCAGTTTATGATTCAATGTGAATGGCGTATAAGTAAAGTAAGCGCAAATAGGTGAGTGAGCGCAAGAGTTCACCTGTAACGAACTTCTATACATCCTATTTACCGTGTAACTCCAAATCTAAACATTGTTTGGCCCGAATTCGAATACTGTACGTCAATTATTTGTATTAGCCATGCCCCCAAAAATGGGAGTTGGCTGAAAATTAAAATCAATTAATTGTTATTTCTTTAGAATTATGAAAAAACTCGTAAAATTTCAGAATTTCTAAAAACGCTTTCCAAAATTGGGCGGAGCCCAAAACTTTGTACGAAACAAACTTAACAAATAGTAATATCTTTAATATTTGTCATATAAAGGGTCCGCCATCTAACGTTTTTTTTTTCAACTAGTGCTTATTTCGTGAATGGTATTACTTAGCTGATTTGATAGATAATTAGTTTTATCCTTCCGCTGTACGAATATAGTTGTGTATACGCTTGAACAACGCTGGGAAATATGCGTTTTCGCTTCGCTAAGTGGGCCTGCGATCGACTTAGAAAAGATGCCGATTTCGCCAAAAAAAATCATCTTCTCAGATGAAGCTCATTTTGATCCTGGCGGGTATGTAAACAAGCAAAATTGTCGCATTTGGGGCACAGAAAACCCGCACGCATACATTGAAAAGCCGATAAACCCACCCAAAACGAGTCACTGTTTGGTGCGGATTTTGGGCCAGATGCATAGTTGGGCCATTTTTCTTCTAAAATGAGAAAGTAGTGGCCGTTACGGTCAATAGCGATCGTTATCGGGCCATGTTGAACGAATTTTTGTTCACAAAATTGAAGAGGAGGATATTGGCAACATTTGGTTTCAACAGGACGGCGCTACGTGCCACACAGCCAAAGTTCCACTCGATGTTTTGCGCCCTGTTTTTGAAGATCGCATTATCAGTCGCAGAGCTGATGTCATTTGGCCACCTCGTAGCTGCGATTTGACATCGTTGGACTATTGTCTGTGGGGTGCCGTAAAAGATAAGTGTTACGCCGACAAGCCAGAAAAAAGTCACGCTTTAAAGAACAATGTTCGTGAAGCCATTGGTGAAATACAGCTGCACACAATCGATAACGTGCTTAAAAATTGGACCGATCGCGTAGGCTACTGCATGGTCAGCCGAGGTAGCCACGAATGAAATTATTTTCCATTATTTACCGGAAGGATTGTACTTTCAAATAAAAAAAGAAGTTTGAGAAAATGTTTAGTAATTTTTTTTTATAGCACTTTAAAAAAAAGTTATTTGGCGGACCCTTTAATTTTTTTTTTTCGTTTTGAAGTAAATTTTCCGAGAAATCCGGTTTTTGAAGATCTAACTTGCTAATAGTGGGTATGGTTAATGGTATGGGTGATGCAATTTTTGCCTCAATAAAGGCTTCTTGCCAATATTGCTCTGCATCAAAATTTTGAGTTCCTACACCTTGTCTATCTTGACCAAAAGACATTTTGAAAGCAGAGATAGTCTCACATTGAAGCCAGAAGTGGGCGTGGCCGTTGGCGTATTTAATTTTATGCAACAGAAGAACCAAGTCGTGCACCACGTTTCAGCTCTCTAGCTTGATTCTGAAGACCGTAAACCTTCACACATACAGACGTACAGACATGTCTTAATCAATTCAACCTGTCGGTCTCGATTTTATCTCTAAAATTTCTCAGGGGTACGGTGATTATTTTACTGTGTTACAAACTATGCATTAAAATGTATGTACCCTGAGTCGGGTAGAAAAAAAACCAGACAGCGGGGTGCGGGTGGGCAGGACCGTCAAGTATGAACACCTATTACATTATGTCGGCTTTTGTTGAAGGTGAAACTCATCTTTAGGTTAGGTCAAGTAGGGTTGCTTGAGCCAAAATGTAGGCTTAGGCCTACGTAAGGCATGAATTGTTAGTCAAAGTATCCTAATCATCGAAGAGCAACTTGACTCAGCCGGAGTGCCTGCCGAACCTCACGATATTCGCCACCGGCTTTCTTGCAAGCTCCTCAAAGAAGAATTGAATTAGAAGATTAAAACGTTGTCTGCTGCCATCTGACATTGACAGAGGAGGTGTTTCACATCTTCTTTCGCTTCGGGATTATGACAGCCCCTGCAAATGTAGTTGGTGTTAATGACTCTTAACTTTGCTAAGTGTTTTCCCAACATGTGGCCTGTTATCGCCCTTGTGGCTATGGCCAGTGATGGCATTTTTAGTGCTATAATCTTTTTCTACTTGCTGCTGTCTATGGATGGCCATAACGCCTTTGTGTGGCCCCAACTCTGTAGCTTTCTCCATATATTTTGGGTTATATTTTGAATAGCTGTATACATTTTACCTGTCTCAGGTAGGTCTGCAATGATACATATATGTGAGCCATATTTCGCTAGCTCGTCAGCCTTTTCGATTTCGATGTAGTTACTACGGCCTGGTGTCCAAACAATGCGTACGTTATTCTGTCTGCTTAGAGCCCTAAGTTATAGGACACGATATTTTACAGTTCGTTTTGCCAGGGCCTTGATGGCTTCTTGGCTGTCTACGTAAATGGAAATTTTCTCCTGTGATAGTTGCAATACTTTGGCCTTTTCGGCGACTATAAGTGTTGCTAGAATTTCGGCTTGCAGGATACTGCAGGAGTTCAGCAGTCTTCTGCTTGTTAGGATACCAAGTCTCCTAGAGCATACACCTGCTTCAGTACCCTCACTTGATTTAGAACCGTCTGTGTTGATTGCTTTTTCAGAGTGAATTACTACGTTATCCAAGCTCCAGTATTCTCTACTACGAATAGGAATGGAGTAGTCTTGATTGAAATCAAGTTAAGGTGTAATGTGGTCTGTTATTCCTGCACAGTAACCTAGTGTGTGTAGGATTGAACTGTGTCCTGTGGATGTTGTAATTGCCTCTCGCTAGAAGTCTGATTGACAGGCAATTGTTTTTTTAATAAAGATATATTTAGGCGTAAGGTTTAGGATTGCCGCTAGCTTCATGGTACGAGCGGATGTCAGAGCATATATGGTGACGATACAAGCCATTCTTTGGACCTAGCGATTATTCTTTTTGGTTATAGCTTGCTACCAGACGTAGCGTCCATAATGAGTACGGTTAGCTGTGCATAATCATTTTGTTATGCTAGGGCAGGATCCCACTTTTCCCCCAAATTCGGTTAATTCGGTTGCACGTAACAGAGCTGTATAAGTACGATTTTTGAATTCTTTCTTCTATGTTTAGATTCCAGCTGAGCTTACTGCTCTAGGGTCGGGAATAATACCTAAGATATTAAGCATTTTTTGATAGTTGAAGAGACGAGCCTTCGAGTGTTGGTAGCTCTACATGCGGGATTGACATTCTGTTTGTGAAGCGGACAAGATTTGGAATGAATTTCCGAGAAATCAGTTTTTTTTGTAGTTCTAACATGTTAAAAGTGGTATGGTCGATGGTGAAGGCGGTTCTTTTTTGTCTAATTATTTGTTCCGGCCATTATTGCTCTGCCCCATAATTTCAGTTCCTAAGCCTTGTCTAACTGCACCAAAAGGCATTTTGAAATAAAATGTAAGTTTGAGGTTGACATCGAAGTCAACCGTGGGCGTGGCTATGGGCAGATCTGACCAATTTTCATGCTTTCCCTGTACAAATGAGAGTCAAGCAACACTCCAGTTTTCTAGCTCAATTTTAAAGGCCTTAAAACTACATACATACGGACAGACGGACATGGCTTAATCAATTCACCTGTCGGTCTCGATCATATCTCTAAAAGGCCAAAGGGGTCGACGGTGATTATTTCACTGTGTTACAAACTCTGCATTAAAATTAATATACCCTGAGTCGGGTATAAAAATAATATCTTTTAGGTCGTTCTTGGGGCTTGTCTTAAAGTTTTGTAATTGTTCGGGGTTCGCCAGAGATTTCATTCAAAAAATTTCAAAACCACTGCAAGAGGACCACCATTGGTTTTCAAAAGCAGTTGTACTACGACTAATAGGGCACTAAAAGTATGCCTTTGTCAATATCGGTGACATGCCTCGAAAAGTTTTTGAAATTGTGGTTTGTTACCTTGATGACTCATCCTAGTTGACATTCCTTGGGCTGAGGAATTTTCCAGGCTTCCATGTAGCGGTTAAGACGTTAAATTTCAAAATACTGTAGTCAGACAAGCTACGATAAATTTTTAATCTCCAGTTGCTCAAGAATAAGGTATCAGTACTAGAGAAGATTGTTATATCGGGAACTTCACGACAATTTTTAATAATAAAAGGTTTATGCCTTATGTATAAGAAGGTTATGTTTTATGATAAAGTTTAAAAGAGACTCACCTAGGCTGCTGATATCGCTACTACCCCAGTTTGAGTGATGGGCGTTTGCTCCCATGATGGTATCCGAACCTTTGATTTCATCCTGACTTAAGTGTGTCCGTAGGGATCTTGGTGGAGGGAGTTCGGAGTTACCTTCCATATATGACGAGCATAAAATAAGGGGCGGGAGGTCATCTCTCTCTAAAATGTCCGGTGTTTGATCAGCGTCGCTGTATTGGGATAGCAGATATAAGTAAATACTTTTTTTAAGCTCATCTTTAGTATGCAGTTTAACAAGAATTCTATTTTTTTTTATAAAAATTAGAATATTTATTTAAAATTATTACTATAAATTTGATCTTTTAGTTCCAACTCTAGAAAAAGAGTGGCAAAAACTTTTCCTTAATTTTCTGTTTATATTTTTTTCTTTTAAAAAGAAACTCGTTATAAGTTTCACCTCTTTTTTTTTCAGATCTTTATGTGGTAGCTTAATGTTCATGTCGGTTTGTGGTTGGTTGATGTTAAATAAGTGGGCCAGAAGTTTCGATATTTTTAGGTACTAGCAGTGTCATGTAAGTCAGTATTACCATCCTACTAACCATCCAAAAAACCATCTACTATTTCAAAACTACAAGTTTTTTTCTTATTTCAAAAGACACACCAGTTATTTATTTAAAATTTTTCCTATTATTGTTTCGGAGACAGTGAAAAGGACACGTGTTCTTGAGACTAAGTTATCCTGTAGGTTTGGCTCGAGGGAGTAAAGTAAAGAAAGTTACTGGAGTAATAGTAAAGCTATTACTGGAGTAATAGTAAAGAAAGTGCGCCGGCGCCGTCAGTTATCTGAAAGCTGACTTTAGAGTAGAAGATCTGAGAAGCAAAGATCTGAGTTTTTAATTCAGCGTCCATTCCAACCCCCATTTATGGTCAAGAAATTTGGGTAGTGACCAAAAGAATTAGATGGGGGGTACAAGCTGGCGAGATGAGATTTCTGAGATGCGTTGCTGGTGTTACTCTAGTCTAAGGGATAGTGAGAAACGTCATCGTTAGTAGGAATCTAAATATTGAGCATCTACTTTTCCGAGTGGAACGATCAATTTTTCGATGATTTGGACACGTTGTTTCCGCATGTCTCCGGACAGATTTCTACCTGGCAGATCAAGAAACAGGTGGTTGGATTAGGTCCAAGACCCGTCGGGAGATCTCGCCTGTGTCTTTCGAGTTGTTGGCGGAGGATCGGGAACGATGGAAGGACCATTTAGCCGCCCTCGCTCCGAGACCCTTCTAAGAATAAGCTTTCACAGAAAGTGGTGATGATTAATCAGTTGAGAATCTCCTACAATAAAAAAGGGGCGTGACATCAACCCCTTTCCAATAACTTCGTATTTTTCTTGAAGTATTTTATCAGATGTGGTTTATATGAAAAATTTAGTTTTCACTTAAAAACGCCCCCAAAATTGGGCGGGGGGAAATTTATTCATTGAAGTTGATAGTGCACGCCTATATCTTAACACTTTATTGTGAAATTTTTTTGGATTTCAAGTATTTTGAATAAATGCTATTAATAAGAATGCAAATGCAATGTGACCACGCCCACATGGTGGCGTTTTTAGTTTTTTTTTTTATGCTTATAACAATACACTTAAACAAGGATACAGCATACCAAATTTCAGCGTCTTACGACAATTTTAATTTTTCAAGCTTTTCGTAGAGTGGGCGTGTCAGCGGGTGGACTTTAAAAATGTTTACACTTGTACTGATTCGGGAACTACAAAGAACAACGGGCGGTAGTGGGTAAGTTTCGGTCTCGATCACATACCCTTGAAGTCTTGGGGGTCTACGGTGATTATTTCTCTATATTACAAACTATGAACTGAATATACCTCCTATCCTGTGGGATAAAATATAACAAGATCATAAAGATACTTTTAAAAAACCGTTTTCATAAATGCTTTTACCTACATCTTTTTTGAAAATGCGTCAAAGCCGAGGTATTAAAACTCTTTTAAATAAATAAAACCTAAACCATTGCTTCAGCTTAGATGCCTTATACGTATACTCCAAATCAGTTTTGTGCACTAAGCGCTTCAGACGGTCTTTTTTAATATTACGCGAGATAATGCGGTGTCAGCACTTTTAAATAAGACACCGAGTACAAAATAAGAGGTGTTGCGGCCAAACAATTTAAGTTTTATCATAACCAAGGATTTTATCTACTTATCCACTCGGATCTTTTGTTTTGGTTCAAACTTGACATCATCCACAGTCCATCACCGCCCACCAGAACACTCCTCCTGTCCGTGGTCCACAAAAACCATTCTTTACATTCGCTGACACATCATAAACTCCACCGCCATGTGATGGAGGGCAATAAAAACATCCTTTGCAAACATTACCCGATGTGTAACTACAACTACCACTGCAATGAAAAACAATCGCCCATCTTCTGCCCCTGCCCCATAGTCGATCGTTAATCATTCGGTTAAATGGCCATTAAATGTGTCCAATCCTGAGAGCGTCCAGCCATATTCGTCGAACAGCATTCTGCGACGGTAACGGGTAGCAACATCAACATCATATCTAACGGATAAGTGCCCATATTCATTGTCATCCATCAAAGGACTAATAAACTGCTTCAGACCGGACTGAGCCGTGTGCGCGCACCCATGCAATGGTGCAAAAATTCATCGTCAAATAGTCGAAGTCTTGTTTTTTTTGTTTTGTGTGTGTCCTCGTTTCGTTGTTGCTGGAGTCCTTCTTTGCATGCGGCTACTATACACATAGCTGACGGTGTGGTGTCCACTTTGCATCATGTGCGGGCAGCAAAAGTGTCGCCGCTGCGACATACAGTGAAGTGAACATCATGACTTAAATTACCATCATATCCTGTGTCGTATATCCTCGCAGTCCATTTATTCATCAGATGCATGTCGACTGTTACACAGCGGACCGTTGCAGAAATTCATCATTTGGAGCATAAAAGGACCAAAAAGGAGGGCACACTATAAAGCCATTTTGCAGCCACCATCGCGCGTAAACAATTCAATCCAAATCCACTGACGATGCACCCTCGTCTGCGGCGGGTGGCAGTGCCTGCCGAGAGACCACTCAAAAAGGCATCGAGTTGAAGGATGACTATGATGGCATGCGGATACGGAAGTCGTCCTTGGTCCAGTGAGTGTGGCATGCATACGTCTCGCGTTATCATAACTTTTGGCACTTTACCACCCAACCCAGTTGACGAAAAAAAACACAAGTTAGCAAATCACATCCCACGACCATCCAGAACGTTCCAGCTTTAGGCGAGTAAATCCCGAACTGTAACTGAGTTTATTCCCATTGTCCTGTGTGAATTATATCCCCGCGTCGCATTGTTTTGGATTCTTTTCTCGCTATATAGCGGCTACCGCCCTCGCTCGTAAATAATTCAAAATTATTATTCATGTCTGAGTGGAGGCGACTATGCATGATAAGTTCCAGTCTTGCGTCCAGCAAAACTTAGCTGCATCACAGCAAAACCCCAACACTGAAATCGTCAGAGGACGAAATATGGATTCTGTCGGTTTTCGGGCGACCACTCGGGAGAGTGTATAGCTCATGGGGTGTGAGTTGTTTTAGAAAAAGGACACTTCGTCAAGAGAATGTAAATAAAATTTCTGAAAAATACAAAAAGGATACCGAAATTGTCCTGTGACAGGATAACATCTTTGTTATTAGCTTTGCGGCTAGTTTGGTGAGTGTTTGTTGTTTTGTTCAAGGGGTGATATCACATCCATATTTCGGTTTGTTTGTCACATTTTGATGTTAGCTGCGAAATTTATGATCCTCTTCGGTTGGGATGTCCTTACACTCTTTTAGAGGTATTATAGGGACTTTTTTTCCCAGTCTGTGTGGTAATTGAGCGGACAGTTGGCTTGAAGGACTCGAAAGTTGATGGAATGTTGATGGTTGCATATGGTACTCTGTTCCGAAACAAGTGCTTTGTGTCCCCTTTTCTTTTTGTGGTCAAATGGATAAAAGATAATTTAAGGAACGAACGGATAAAAGCGAAAAAAAAACGAAAATCTTTTGCCTTTGTGGGTGGATTTATGGCTTATGAACCGTTTTTTTTCTTTTTTGTTCGCAGGAAAAGTTATGGTTATGGCTTTTCTGGGTTTGAGAAAATGTGTATAGAACTTTTCTGTTGATAAAATATTCAGCATTTCTTTAGCTGAATAAATATTTAGCCCTTTCGTTAGCACTCACGTTGGACAGAACTATGTAGATGGTTTGTTCGGAGCACCTGCACAGACATAGAAACTTTACTGGATCATCATACCAGCCTTGTCCAATAGTTAATTAATTTTCAATGATTTAATAAATATATGACGTTTTTTCTTACCAGCATTGCTGGGCGCCTCCCAACATCTTAAGAGGCATAAAATTGAGGCGAGGTCATGATTTGAGTTGAGAGATCATATGGTCTTTCCACAAGTACCAACAGCTTGTCAATAATTTATTGGCAACACATTTCACAACTCTCATTAATCGGCTTAAAACTGCAATAAATCCTCCATTTTTTTATGCTCCATAAAGAATTCAAACTTTTCTGCACTCACTTGAGCATTGCGCCACTTCTCTCTCTGCGCCTCAATCAGTCTTCCAATACTCCCTCTCTCTATACTAAATTACAGACAATTAAACTTTTGCGCGCCCCCGTGTTAATCTCTTTTTAACAAATCGTTTTGTTTATAGTTTATTTAATTTTAATGTTTTAACACTTGACTGCATGATAAATGCGAATACAGCAAGAACACGACTGTAGTACAGCGCCAAGCCCAGTGGCGTGCATCGCCTTCACACACACACACACACGACAGATACAAAACAATTTACTCGCTCGTTGATTAGCCAAATGTTAAGATTCTTATTTTATTCCCTCGCCAGTTTACTATATGCAGCCCATCATCCGAAACGAAAAGACAAACATCTTTGGAGCAACCAGAGCGACAATTTGATGACACTGAATAAAATTCGAGGCCGTTAAACCTTCGGCTCTAATATGGGGCGATGAGATTTTTATGTTTTGACTAATGACTAGGGGGGCCAGGCACCCCTCATCCCATCCTGATAACTCGTGCTTGTATTTTTAGCCAGTTTTAGGTCTTTTTTTGTTTTATAGCGTGTAGTAATTTGTCGGATCGTTAGTCCTATTCGTTTGGGCTTTCTTTAGCTGTGCAGAGCTGAATGCCTTTTACAGTGCGGTGGGTTCCACCAAAACACATCTTCTCTCTATTTATAGCGAACAATCACGGTTAACCATTCGGCCGCCTCTGGTCAATAAATTCAAAAGTCTTACGAGCATTTTCATAATAATAAAAAGATTTTATTACCGAAAACACTCTATAAAGGCGAATTATTGTGCGGTATCGTCGCCCGCGCGTCGGTGCCGGCACGCATTGTTGAAGGAGGAAATCGCTGAGCGATGTCGCGCACTATTATAGTACGACAGTGTCGTATAGGCGACGACGAGGTTTTGAACTCAGAAACGGAGATTCCAACGGGATTAGGGAGTTATTCTGTTTTGTTTGGGTTTTTGATAGAAATCCACCTCAACTTGTGGTAACATAATGTTTTTTTATGTCGTTTATTATGATTTTGACTACAAAGGTTAGCGGCATGTAGGAGCCGATTAATACCAAGTAAAATTACTTTATAACTTGGTCAATGGCTTTTTAATGCCCTCATAATGAGTAAGTGATCAAAACGGGGATATAATGAAAAGTACAGATGGATTTTGATATTAAAGGATAAGGACTGTAAAATAACTTCGACAGATCGTTGCTAATATTAAGGTAGTTATGCAAATATTAGCGATATAAATTCCGCTGCCGTAGGCGTTGAGGGCGACAAGTCTAACAACAATCCAGCATATTCCCACAACATCATCTGCCACGGACCGTTAGTAGAAACAACTTTGTAGCAGAAAAAGAGTTCCCCTTACCATAGGGGTCAGCTCTAGCAGAGAAACTCTTTTACAGATGTGCTTTCACGAGCGACGGATATTTTCTGTTGTCGTGTTCAGATTCGCACTAGATACTTGACAGTCAAAGCACATGCTCTCTAGATCATCAACCCATAATCGGTATTAGCGATAAATATTATGACTGTAACGAATTCCGAACTATGGCGATTATATCCATTATATCTATCCCCCAAGGTAGGGGGGATCACAGGGGTTTGTTTTTTAAAGAGAATAGAGCAATAATGTCGATATTGTTTCCAGAACTTTGGCAGTGATTACTTTTTATGCTTTTGGTGATGCTTTTGAGCCCCGTGTTGCAATGGTTAGTAGTATGTAGGACTACTTTGCACGAAGTCCCAGGCTCGAATCCCGAATGGGGCCTAAAAAGTTTTTTTTCACGGCCGCAACTCCTCCAGGGTCGAACGAAAGCTCCGAGAGTCCGTCTGTATGTGTGGAGGTTTGAGGTCTTCAGAATTAAGCTAGAGAGTTGAAACTTGGGCCCAGCTTGGTTCTTATGTTGCACAAACGAATTGTTAAAATTGGTAACCTCAAAAAAACATTTTTTTTAAAAGACAACCTCAAATTTACATTTTTTTTACAAATTCGTCTGGTCAAGTTTAACAAAGCGCCAGGAATTAAAATGTTGGTGTAAAGCATAAGTGGTCAGAAACCTTTAATTAGGCAAAAATGTAACCGCCCACACCATCGGCCGTGACCAAGTTTAACATGTTAGAAAGATATTTTAAAACCTGATTTCTAGGAAAATTTATTCAAAATCGAAAAACAAATTATGCCAAATATTAAGGATATTACTGTCCGCTAAGTTTATTACATACAAAAGTATTGAACCCCACCCACTTCTAGGGGGCGGTTTTAGGAAAAAACTGTTGTTTTTTTGTTAATGAATAAATTTTTGCTTTTAGAGAAAATGCGTTTTCTTAGATTCTAACGAAAAAAGACTTAACTGAGTTTAATTTTCAGCCCATCCCCATTTTCGGAGGCGTGGTGAATACAATTAATTGACATACATTAAATGAATTCAGGCCAAGGTTAGAAGTTTAGGTTAAAAAGGCATGTGGTGAAAAAAGTCACTCAAACACTACACTCGACACCAAAACGGGACCATCGCGATTCCTGGGGAACCAGTTGAAATTAACATTCAAAAGGTTAAATAACCTAAACATTCTTTCTGGTGAAACAGCCGATTTCCCTGCAATAACCAAGAAGGGCTTTGAAGTTAGTCTACTTTTGCAAAATTTTCGAAGAAATATTAGCCTAAAAATTTCCTGCGTATACGCGAAATAACCTCGCATTAGCACAGTATGTGTGTTATATTCCAAACCGCCTGCAGATCAATGCAGAAACGACTAATGTGAATTCATGCCAAAAAACTTATGAAATTATTTAAAAGTTCATTGCAGACGAACGCGTGCACTAAATCACTTGTTTTTAGTTGGAACGAGTCAAAGGTTGGGCACAGTCAATGCTAGGCCAACATTTTTTCCATCGCCCTAAAGACAATTAGGACAAATTGGGGTGCCATGGCGTAGTGGTTAGTGTGTGTGCTTACTACGCCGGAGGTATGGGTTCGAATCCTGCCATCGTCAGACTTGCTCTTTTTCAAGGCCCCCACCTCCGCGAGGGTCTGACAAGCCCTCCGAGAGTATCATTTGTCTTGAAAAATTTCTCAAAGTGCCGTTCGGATTCGGCAAAAAATTGTAGGTCCCTTTGTATGTAAAGAAATCAACACACACAGCATACATTGTTGAGAAGCTGGCCCTGGTTCGCCTCGAGCTGTTGCGCCACTCTATTTATTTTATTTATTTAAAGACAATTAGAAAATTATGCTGCATACGAAAGAACAGTGTGCTTGTGCGATTGTCATATAATTTTTATGTGATTATACAGCCTTTAAAAAATAAAGGCGTTCGTAAACACAAGCCTGTAGTGGACCTGTCTGTTTGCGGAATTAGTTGATTTCCGAAATTAACCTTGTAAAGTCGAAGCGACCGCCGAATTTCAGCTGTCTAGTTCAAAACTTACAATCTGGAGCTTGTTAACATCCGGATGGACACTGCAAATCAATTCTACTGTCGGTCTCGTTCATATCTTTTTAAGATCTTAAGGGTCTACTTACGGTGATAACTTCACTGCATTACAAACTTAAACTTAATACAAAAAAAAAATATTTTTCAAAGATCAAATCCCCCCCGAAATATTTCTCTGGCTACGGCCTTGCCGCCAGGCATTGCTTATGGATTACATGGTAGTGATCCTAGGACGAGCAGCAATCCTCGGGTCAGAGCTAGTCGGTTTCCGGGGGATAGCAAAATAATGCCACTGCCTGAACGCAAGCTCAGGGTCGCGAGTTAAAATGCTGGAAGCATGACTAGTCGGAGCTACGAACTTGAAGAGATGATGGTTAGAGGGCGAGTGGACATCTTGCGCCCAAGAGACGAAATGGCGCAACACCGAAAATCGGGCTCGTTTCTTGGATGTAAAGACAAAAGCTTACAAGATGTAGCTATTCAGTACTACGGAACTGAACAAGGTATGAACGGAATCGGTATTATTCTTGCGGCAGAGCTACTTGATGGCATCTTGAATATTTAAAAGCCGCAAGTGACCGGTTGATATCTCTCAAGCTGGTGATGCAAGGTGAGGTGTGGAACATCGTTAGTGCATAATAATGTTACCCAAGTTGGGTGTGGGTAAAGGGAAAAAGATGCATTCTGGATAGATTTTCATAATCTCACCAAGGCAGTCTCAAAGGCGAAAGGCAGTCTCAAAGACAAAAGAGCTTTTGTTTTTAGGCGGAGACTTGAACGGACATGTCGGGAAATCTAACGAGGACTATGAAGACTGCCATGGTGGACTGGGGTATGGCACTAGGAACTTTTCTGGTGAAGATATCCTAAACGTTTACAAGTCATTCGCGTCTTATCGTGCTTAATACCTTGTTCGTCAAGGAAAGCAGGCACCTGATCACTTACAGCAGCGGTGGGAGTGAGACCCTGATTCACTATCATTTGGTTCACAGTTCCTTAAAACCACGGGTCAAAGATTGTAAAGAGATTTTGGCTGATTGGCGATTTATTTGGCGATTACAACACAACACCGCCTTCTGTTTTTTTAATTCTATGGCCAACAGTCTTAAAAAAAGCTGTAAAAAAAAGCTCCTTTTTTATTTCGTTTTTTAAATAGGCTTGAAGATACTTAAGTTAAAAACGGGAATTTCGATTTTTTTAATGCAGTTTGCTTTCTGCTTGTACGCTTTGAACTTTAATTAAAAAATACACGTTTTTTCATGAATTTTACAGATTTATTTTCGAAAATGCGTTAAAACGGCAGTATTAAAACCTTTGCGGAAAAATATGACTTAAGCATTTACTTTTATTTTATTATTGGCTTTTAAGCTAAGCAGTTCAAAGTTATGGCCTTAAACACTTTAAAAAACGTCACAATTTTTCAACTCTTCATTTCTCAAAAACATTTCAATATTTTCAAAAAAATTTTTTTTTTTGTTAAAGTTGAAAAACTTTTTAACTTAAGTTTCGCTTTTCTTGTTCTTGCCTGCTAAACTTCTTAAAAAACATCAATATTTTATTTAAATCTATACTTTTCAAACTTCTTAAGTAAATATTGAAAAAATATAAAATCCATTTTCCCATGAAATTTCAACCTGTGCGGTCGGATGGACAATGTACATTAAGAGATCCTTTTCCATTTTTGGACGGACCGCTAACAACGAACTTACGTCATAAGAACACCTAAAATGTTTTTTTGTTGACCTAAAAAAGTTGAGACCGACCATAGCTGTATCAACTTTTATTGCCTTTTACTTTCACTGTCCTAAATACGGTTGCCATCGAAAAACTGTAACACATTTACTTTGACAGGTTTCTTCTGTTAATGACTTAAATTTTCAATGAAACTAGGCACCTAACGGAACACCTTTTTAGGCTTCTATACTGATTGAAGCTTGGCATGATCTCAATCAATCTAAAGTTACATGGGTTACAGTTTGGCACATCCTTAATCAAATAAATGTTTGATTTAGAATGTGCCAAATGTAGTTATGTACTTTTATATTTTGGATAAATACTTTAATAAATATTATGTTTATTATTTCTTACAACGAAATATATCAAAGTGATAGCATCGAACTGTGACTTTTACCTATTTTCCCTACCCAAGGGGAAAAGATACCTCTGCATAAAATTGGTGCCCAAACTAGGTCTATTCCACAATAGATCTTTAAAGGTCTATAAGCGTTTCGGTTTTTAACATCTGTCAACCCCGGATGTTAATAAGACGCCACGAGATCTTTTGAGACCAAAACCAATCCATCAATGAACCTTTCATTAATTGCAAGTTTCTAAATCTCCGGTAAGGAAAGTTCATTTTCAGAAATCGTTGTGCAACACATAAGTTCTTTTTCTCCAGTTGATGAACGAAAAAACTTTTTCCTAGAAGCTCTCCAAACACGTGCTTAAGTCTGGGTGCTTCTTTGGATTGCTGTCAGTTGAGCACAAGGAAGGTGTAAATAGAGAACCACTGGAATCCTGTCGTTTGTAAAAACCAAGACACCCAACGCTTCAAAATATAAAACCTCATCCCCTTTTTGAGCGTTCCATTATTTTTAACTCCTGCTTAGAGTGATCATAATCAAATGTAAAGTGTAAACAGGACACATATTTCTGTTGGCAAAAAAAAAATTAATTCAAACAAAAACAACATGTTCAACTAAATCAGAGAGAATTTGAAACCACCCACCCCGTGCATGTCGCGTTGTGTTTCCGTTTTCCACATTTTGATATGTCTGTCGGTTGTTTTGGATTCGGGATGCTAATACTTGGCATTTAAGTCCTGGCTTTTTTTAAGTATTTTTTTTTTCATATGGGGAGGCCGAGGAATATTAACCGCCTCCGAGTGCTGGGTGATTGATTAAAAGTTGAAAGCATGACAACGCGCCTGATTTATTAGTCCCAAAACTGTGTTTTTCAAACTTCAACGTTCAAAATATACGAAAGTGATGAGGAGAGAAGAGAGAAAAAAAAACCGAACCGACTCAGAATGAGAAGAAAAAAATTAAAAATTAAACGCGCGGGTGTCGTGCAGTATGGAAAAGTTTTAGGTTACGTAGTGTTGTCGTTTTGAAGGGATCTGGGAATCTGGATTTGGATATGGATTCGCTTGGATATGTGTGTGGCAGATAAACTTTTTCTGTGCTATGTATGTTGCAGGAGGTATTTTTTTTCACACTTTGCATTTGCACTCGCCAAACACATCTCACAATCTTTCAGGCTCGCTTGTATATGCTTTGGTTTTCGTGACAATCCGTTCCATTGCTGGCGACATTTTTCGATTTGTAATTAGAGGCAACACACTCGCTCTCCTTCTCTCGGTATATCCTGGCGGTAAGTGAGTGTGGAGATGCTTGAAAATTTCGCATAAAACACACAAAAGTGACACTTGCCACACAGCTATACACAGGAACAGGAGCTGGAGAGAGTGTTGCAAAGTTGAAGCTGCAGAATCGGTAAATTGGAGTAGAAGCAATGCGCGTACCAGAAGCGACAATAACGGCAGAAAACAAGTGACAACCCAAGTGCCAACAGAACAAATAACCAAACTGGTGAACAGTGAAATTTTTTGACAGGCAATCGGGGACAGTAGCAGCCAGACAATTGGAATTATTATGCGATGACAGTCATAATGATGACAGCTTTGCTCGAATAGCTATATGGTATCGTATGCACTGTGATTTTTTTTAAGGATACAAAATAATAAATAGCTGACGGTTGCGGGTAGGAAGTCAGGCTTACTAGGGATAAGTGGGAGGAACATAAAGCTGATTAGGCGCGAAAGATAGGTATTGCAGGCCGATAACTTTAATAAATTTAGCAGAAGAAACTGACATATTTTGAAATACCAAAAACTATGGCCATTTATTAATTTGTAAATTGTAAATACAGTTTTGGGCGATTCTTCGAACAGCTCATAAATTATTTTAAAATATTTAGTTGAATGCCACAATTTCCCTTCGAGATATGAAAATATATCGTTTTTCAACGACTCAAAACATAATTTCAACAAAGAAAAGAAAACTTTAATCGGCTGATTCACTTTACGCCTCCCACTCGAACATCATTCTCGCCGCCAGGAAAACAAAGAGACACTTTCAACTTGGGGGTAATAAACAAATAAAGAATCCACCCCCTGTAAGATATGACAACCCAACCTCCCTCCCACCGCCATCCCTTGAAACCGATTGAAACAAAATGAATGATTACCAGTCCCCCACCGTCTGTTCTGCCCCAATCTAAAAATCCCACTCGCACACACAAAATAAGACGAGGAAAACAAAATGAGAATTTAATGGACTTGATTACTGATGGGCAATAAATTCTCTTCAAATCAAAAATACTAAAGACAAAAAAGAAAAAATCGACGAAAAAAAAAAACAAAAAGAAATTCTTCAAAGATACAGAGAACAGACTCCAATCAAACACTCACAACAAACAGATACAAATCGCGCGCTCCACATATTGTCATCATATCCACAAAACACCAACACCAGCCACTTCTAGCACCGGACCAACTGAACCGAGCCTCCATCAAGTGTTTATTTGCTGCTGGTGCTGCTCCCTTGCTCGGCTGTTTTTTAATTTGTATTCTTTAGATACTTTCTGACATTGGATGGATTTATGGCCGAAAGATTTATTTGACTCAATGGCAGATGATGATGATGATGGTAGAAATGCTGCTCATTCTGATGATGTGGCGTCGTCGTCGTTGTCGTCGTGGTTCTAGTACCGAACGCTACCATTTATCCCATATTTCTCATAATTGCTTGGCGAGCATATTTTTAAGTTAAGGAGCGCGTAGTGCTGCGCTAAGTGACAAAACGCATTTCAATATGTATAGATGCGCGCACAGGCAATTTCGTCACCGACCGAGAAAAAGACGTGAATGTTCAGTTTTCGTAAAGGTTCCTTTTCGTGGAGGAAAAACCGGCGAACAAATTATGTGACAGTAACAGTATGTCGGACAGAAAAACGTTAACACTTTTCGATTTTTGTAATACAAATATAAAATTGTAAACCATAATAATAGGTAGGTGCCCGGCCATGGCTTTTTTTTCTTCAAAAAATGCAAATTACTCAATCACTTAATAATATTGGATCGCTTTGCTTGGAAGCTGAGCGAAAAAATTCTTTCAGTTCTAATCGAGTCCTTTTTTGGCTTTTACAGAATTTTTAAAATTCTACCATAGCTTGCTTAGATACACAACCCACTGATGAGCCTCACTTAAGACTGTCGAGCGAAATACACGTGGTAAACATCGCCAACGCGATTATTTCAAAACCATTTAGAACTTATGACCAAAAGATGAAAGTAGACCTTTGAATTTAAAGTAGGAATAGGTTGCCCATTTTTTAAATAGTAGCTGTAACTTTTTACTGAAATTGTTGTTTTCTTTGCTGCAATAGTAAAAATTGCTCCATATTGAAAAGGTTATCACTTTTCACCCACATAGGTCCCGTTCCTGGTGGAAATTTTGACCACCTTTACCCCTTGTCCTTTAGTTCAAATTTAAATTAAGGGCCTAAAATATATTAATTATAGAGCCCATAACATAAGCTTTCCCTGAAAATTTTAATAGAAGTTTATTGAACACAAACTACTGTGAACCAGGCAATGAATATGATTACGTTCTTTTCAATTTCTCAAAATAAGTACCTACCCTTAAAAAGAGTGTGAAAAAAGGCAAAAATATAGATTTCTTGACATTCACTTTGCAAATGAAACTATAAAATACAATGTAAACGCTTCTACTCTTCACCTATTAACGATTAAATTGCTTCAGTTTAAATTTCATTTATTTGCAAAAATAAAGAATAAGCACCTAGTTTAACTTTAATTCATAAATTATTTGTCACCCTGTAAAGCAGCAATGCCATGTCATGATTTTTCGTTATATTCTAGTTATTCCTAACTTGACGTTTACTTTAATAAATTCTTAATAAAAATTGATTCTCTATAAAAAAAATTTAATAGAATACGTTGCATCTAATTAATAAACAAAACAGTTTGAAATTAATAAATGTTCACTCTGTTTAAAAGACGATGCTTTTGATGCTTTTGAGATCAGAGAATAAACATATTTAATATATTCAAACGCCGTCTTTAGCATTCGAACTATGAAGTTGTAAAAAAAGGTCGTGTGACCGAAATAGATTATATCCCAGTCCTAACGTCAAACTTTTTTTGCCAAAAATTTTCGTAAAATTTGTTTTTTTTTTTTTGCATTTTTCGGTTTTTGTGAATATCTCGGCTCATTAAAATACTTAAATAATCGGGATCACATCCTTCAGATAAAAATTTGGTATTCGGACGGTTGTTGTTTTGCTAGTTGTCAAAGTCGTCCTAAATTTCGCTACATTGGAGCTGGAGCAGCTATTCCCGCAACAAGTTTTGCAGACAGTTGACAATTTCATTCCAACTTTCCAACAGCTACACACTGGGCTGTGCGAAAAATCGCCCAAAACCAAAATATGAAAAACCGGCCAAAAATTAATTTAGGTGATTTTTTTCCGCTTTTGAGCGATTTTTTCTTTTGCGAAAATGTCAAAAATTAAACAAAAGGGAAGGTAAAAGGAAAGACAAGCAGGAGAGTTGCAACATGCTCATCCATGCAAAACCACTTTCGGATATGAGGTCCATGGATCTTACAGTTGGATATGTATGGGGAATGGCCGCCTGATTGGCCCTTTTATACCCTACCCAGCGTACGTATATCAAGTTTGATGTATTCTTTGTAACGCAGTGAAAGAATTACCATAGACCCCTAAGACCTTTTAGAGATATGAGGTCCGATATATATTAGTCCGAAATGTGTGCGAGCACCTAGCACAAAGCATTCAACAGTTATATTTTTATATTTCGCCCACTTTTTGGAGGCGTGGAAGTTTCCCATTTGGTAGGGTAGTGTATTCTGCAACACACTGTTGCACTGTTCCCACTTGATTTTACATTCCGTTACTCTTTCAGCAATTTTTCATTTGATTTTGGGTCTTCTTGCATAATTTTTTGAAAGTTTTTGCATAATGAAATTTCGTTTTCTGTTTTGGGCGATTTTTCACATAGCTTGCATACTGTACCGATTTTTTTTTAAACGTGCAGGATGTGGTATCAACAAAGTCCATAGGGATCATCGCTCCTGACGGTTTAAACATTACCCATCCAAGTTTGACACAATATCCAACTTAGGTGGCACAGAAGCAATATAAAACTTTATCTTAACACTTGAACATGAAAAACCTTGAATGGAAAATCTTTCAGAATATTTCCTTGTTCTGTCCTCTATTTTCACCTGATGATGAAAAATGATGTCCATAACCATTAAGGACTGATAAGAGCTTCATTTTCGAATGACAAAAATTGCTGTAGTGCTTAGCGCCGAATCGCATCCTGTGAAAGCGTGCATTTAGAGGATAATTGCTTGAAGTGTTTTATGCCGTAAACTTGTCAAGGAATACAGGACTGTTTAGTTGGATCCTCATCCTTTTTTCTTAAAAAAAAAACACTTTTTCAAATCCATATCCTCGTCTTAAATATAAATAGTGTCAAACTGCAGGGTAATAGAAAGAACTGTTTTGACGATAAGTGTATCAGCATCTTCCAAGGCCTGTCAAGATTAAATATAAAAATAGGAAGCCACGAACGAAATCTGATGGCTGATCTCAGAAATTATCTGCGAAACTTCAGTGATAAGTAAAATATTAACACTTTTATGTTTTACTGTTCATTGAAATGATTTGTGAAATTTCAGTGATAAGTGAAATATTAACAGTCAATTTAAAGAAAAGTTTAAGAACATAAAAAAAAGTTTAAGAATATAAAATATAAATATGTCTTTCAGGAAGACAGTTCAGTAGCTCATTAGCTTTATATTGATACCCATACAAAAGCCAGCATTGTTGACTCAATAGTCTTAAAACATAAAAATAAAATTTTCAGTGACAACCAACCAATGATAACTATGATTAGGCCCTAATACAAGAGCTCACCAACATTAATCTGTTGGACTTTCGAGTTAAAACCGTCCAGAACAAGAATTGATAGTCTGAAAACCAAATACCGACCAGCAAATACCCTAGCAATACGACCAGCAAAAAAAATACCAGCAAATACCAAAATTCGGCCAAAAATTGTAGGTCCCCTTGTATGTAAAGAAATTAACACACCAGCATACATTGTTGAAAAGTTGGCCCTGGTTCACCTCGAACTGTTGCGCCACTCTATTTATTTTTTTATTTTTTAATTAAGAGAAAAAATCATAGCGCAGACCCCTAATACCTTAAGGGCATATGATCTTTTAAGGTATAAGGGGTCTGCGCTTATGATATGTAATTCTTGGGCCTTAGATTTTGAGCTAAGAACTTAAAGCAGCTAAGCCTCGAAGCAGCATAATCGTGAAATATTTTAAAATCCGCCCACTGACACGCCCATTTTATCCACTACTCAGCATGAGCAATAAAGGTTCAAAATTCAAAATTCTGCAACTTTGACAAAGCGTCACAATGAAATATGTACCGCCCCCTGCAACCACCGTGCCTGTTTCTTTTTTATCTTTGCTTTACTTTAAAAAAAGTCAAAAGTTTGCCTGAAAAAGCAGAATTTTATTGCTTAAGTTAGAATTTTGAAAAGCAGAAATTTGAAAGCGGAATTATGGTCACCTTCCAATACTATCAGCACATAAAAAGGACAAAAAAGTTCGGTGGTGAAAAAAGGGATTGTTGTACATAAACATGTAGCCATATACGGCCTTGAAATCGATGAAAAGGTAGAGATTATCGCTTAGAATTTTTTCGTTTGTTCTTTATATTTCTTATGTTAATATTTATGATCGATGGTAGACTTTTATAGCCTAAGGTTTTAAAGATATTATTTGAACATATCTGACGAACTGCCTTAGCATTTACACAGCATGAAATGCATTGTAGCTTGAGGGTGATGTTAAGAAAGCTGATGTTCTGATGTCGGCAAAAATTGTAAATAAATTGGTGTGGCACATACAAGTCTTATCATGTCATGACAAATGCCAGCCATTTCAAAGAGCCCCAGCTAGGCAGTCTTAGGCATCCTAATTGGACTTAAGCTAAGAAATATCTGTTATCGCTTCGTCTAGTTCGGTTCGGATGCGCGGAGAAGTTGATCCAGTTTGTCCTTGTTGAACGGTTAGTTCTACAAGATTAGCACCACGCCGCTTTGCTGGAAGGTTCAAACGATCGAGATTTAAAACACAAGTCACCTACTCATTGGTCGTTTCTTTCTCGCCCCACTGTATGTATTTCCATGCTCTGCTGAGCACTTCGGATGATGAACGTACAAATTGCAGAAAAAGCAACTAACTCACGATCCGCATCTTGTCATAATCCTGTCAGTTGAAATTATGATGAGGTCGAGGTCCACTGTATACCAGGACAGATCGCTAAAGCGTGATCCGTGATGCAGTACAGTACTACCAAAATGCACACACTCGATGCTGCCGCATCATGATGAATGCAACATCAGCTCGTAGTCGTCGCTTGGCACTTGCCTTGATAACTCTAGCTGTGTCGCAGTCGCGCCGTTATTGTCGTCCAGACGCGATCATCGTCGTGATCATCAGCGTGTGCAGTGGCTGTACTGGGTGTCGCTGCGCTTTTTTCGTCTACTTTTTAATAGTTTGCTCTAATAATTGGTTATGACAGCTGTTCGAGGATAATTAGAGATTAATTGTTCTACTCATAGAGTCTCCGACGGACGGACGGCTGGCGGCTGCAGAAGCAGATACGTTTTGCACTTATGTAAGCCTATGAACTGTATACATAGGTACTTGCGGCACACAGCCCGTCTGGCTGAGAAGATGCTTAAAGATCTGCCCGCTCTGTCTGTGCCTTAATTTCTTATTAGTGCGGCAAAGTGAATAGAATTTGTATCCTTTCCCAGAATTGTGAGCGAATCTCACTCTCACGAATTTATTGTCATGTGTAAGTTTAATTTTTGCTAATGAAAAAGACAAAATGCGGACACAACGCTATGCGGACGGCGCATCAAGTGACGTGACTGCTTGCGAGGGAGGCGTGGTGGCATTAACAGATGCAAAACGGAAAAAATGACGGAAAATATTTTCGATGGTTTTGGGACGTTTGATGCTTTCTGGGTTGGTTCTGCAAAGTATTTTGGGGTTGTTTTGGATTTTTCGCACTAAATTGAGATTCGCTGCGTTTGTTTATTTATGTGGATGTGGGAGGTCGGTGACATTTATTGGGACATGGCACTTGTGTGGGCAGCCATAATTCGATATTAGATACAAGGTTTTAGGGTAATAGGCTAGTAAAATTTTATTTTCAATGACTTAGTTTTTAATGCCTTCAGATATGCTCAAACTTTTTCAGCAGAAAAGATGAAGAAAGACTTTACAGAGTTCTAGGGATTTTTACCTCTTGCCAGATGGTAGCTGACTTTACCTGCCTTTGGATTGAAGATTACTTTTACTCCTGCTTTCAGTAAGTAACAATGTATGAGGCATTTACGGAAAATGCGTTAGCCTCGACCTAATGAATGTTTTCGTCGTCTACAGCATAATGAGAAGAATTCCTTCCGTTCCGGGTGATATATACTTATGGTTCAAAAGAGTACACAGCCTTTCCGTCTTCTCCTACGCAGCCACTATCCTTTATAGTTTCTGTATCGGTAGCTTAGTTGGTTTAATTAGGACAGTCTGTTTTGCTCAAGCATTACGGAGCAGTTTTTAGAGTCTCCGAGGTAGATTCTGTTCAGGTGCCGTTCATTTTTTGGAAGTTTGCTTTTTTTTGTCAAAAAACATACACCCTTTAATAGAGCAGAAGAACGACGCTACGTGTCACAAAGCCCGTGACACAGCAGACATTTGTACCAACGACCCCAGTTAACTCACGCTGCTGCACTTAGTTAGACTTCTTGTGGAGTTCTCTTAAGTCGTAAAAACAAATGGGAACGGCTGATTCAAGGGCTATAAACGGAATTAGTTCGCGACAAGTGCGGCTTTGAGTTTTTTTTTATTAATCTGACTAACATTTCGTTTGCTTTCAAACCTTCAGGACTCTACTTGACTTCTATGTTCTTTTCACAAGAACTTTTTTTATAAATTCTGTAAGACATTTAAGTCTTACTCATTGTTCCGCAGTATAAAGGTGGAGTGTATCACAGATGCGTTGTGAGATTTTACCTCACTCAAATTTGAAGCAGGAAGCATTGTGCACGGTTGTCATAATTAATTTGCAATCACCTTAAATTTACTGAGATCCACATGATTTATCGTTACAAACCATCTTTGAGTGATTGACTGTGCAAGACTTTTTCGAATCCATCTCCATCTTCATCAGCCTAGATACAGATCACGATCGCAAAAAAGCAATCCCAAGGAATTAAACTATCAATCAAACTACCAATCAATGAGTGGTAGCCACCTCATTCCCATTCAACTTCACTTACGCACCAACAAGTTTTGAACAGCCGCGCCGCTTAATTCACATCAATCCAGCAGTTGGAGTCCGGTATTAATAATCGATCGGACAACTTCAGCGAAATTCCAAATAATGATTGATTCCAAATAAGAAGCTCTATACAGCAGCGCACTGCAACCTGGAAACCAGTATGTCTGTGCTCAAATTACCTATACTACCCGACCTTGGGATTAAATACTTCAAATCACTGTGGTCGTGATTGATCGGTCCGCGGCTGGCTACAAATTGCAGCCGAAGCGACACTTGTCCAAGAGCCAAGCTCTCTCAAAAACCTGATTGATGGCAGATCCCAAAGGAAAGGTTATGCAGACGATGCGGGCTTTAAGTCCAAGTGAAGAACACTGGCCAAATGCAAACTTCGGATTAAAATCACAAATCGGATAAACGGACAAAAAAAAAATACCCTGAGACGAGGGCAACATCACTTTGACGGACTAAGACCAAGATTTGGTAGTGGTGGCAGCCGCGGCGGCAATGTAGTTACATTCGGCCTCGTCGGCACTCGACACACACAGTAACCGTCACTTGTCATGAATGTATCAATGTCGAAATCAACAGCGGCAGCATCCTCATCAACGTGATCGGAGTAGAGCAACCGCAACCACACCGTGATGATGATGAAAGATTTGCTCGGCCGTGTGCAAAAGCATATCCTGCTCCCAGGTCACTCCTTGATGGACTTAATCCAATTTTGAGTTTAGTGTCAGTTCGAGTGGAACACTGTCGAGAGCGGGAATTAAATGGACAAAAATTGTTGGACTCCCGCTCCACTATCCTATTGCTGGCCGAACAGCAAAGCTTCGCCTTCCGTTCAGGCATTCTGGTGAGATAACGCACCGAGAGAAGAAGCCGACGTCATGTGATATCAAAATGACAAGCAAATGAAGTGATCCTGACAGATTTGCTGTTTGGATCAAATTATTATAACTATACCTGGACGTCGTACAGCAGATGGATGGTTATGAGAAAAGAGCTTGGTATTCGAGACAGAGCTTGAAGATGAGTTTATGTGCTTGGTTGACAGGAGTAATAATTATATGGCCGGCGGATAGGGTAAGTCGTTGGTTGTTTGGCAACGTGTTTTTCATATTCAGCATATAGGAAATCAAGTTAATTGACGTTTGTTAATACGGGTTGGTGTGCAGGACTACTGGGTTCGGGTTCGAGTAGACCTCTTGATTCGCCGTTGGGAAAAAATTTACGAAAAAATTGTAAGCCCCCTTTAAGTGTGCATGCATGTTTGTGAGGTAAGGCTATGACTCTTCTAAACTGCCGCCAGTGCAAGTTACTTTAAGCCTTTCCATTGACTTAAGCAGAAATTAAATTGCTTACGCTTCAGCTCAGAGGAATATACCTGGAAATCGGAGAGGCGAAACACGTGGCAACAATTGGGACGTTTTTGAGAATAAAATGTCTTGGGCCCACAACGATTATAATTTTTTATGCAACAGTTTTGATCCCAATAACTTTCCCTTTAAACGAAAATAACACAAAAGGGACTATCTTGCCGAATTTTCGAGAAACATAATGTCAAGCGCAAAAAGCTTGTAGCGCAATTAGCTTATTGCGACAAATTGTATAAGAAGATCTTTTTTTGTAAAATAATTTTTTACAATTCCTGATTCAATTTCGCCGTAGACTTCCGTTTTATATATAAAGCACGCTTCTATCCATTTGCGTTCACGTGATCGTGCTTAAATGGGGTAATATCGCGAAGTCGGAGAAAATGGCACACTTCAAATTTACTTTCAAACAACATGTTTTGGATATTCTCGCAATATTTTCATTAAAAAAGATTAAAAGAGTTAAAAACAGGTAGTCATGAGTATAGATATAGAACGCGTGTTTGTGGTTCGTTTTTTTTAAGATTATTGGGACGGACCAAATATTCTGTATAAATGTTTATGTAGTTTTAAGATTTAAACTTTTTAAAGGTAATGAAAAACATTAAAAGTTTAGTTAAGTGCAATTTTGTAAGGGTAATATGGCTAGGATACCAAATTAACCTCTACAAAGCTATATAGGATTTCTACATAGGTCCAATCATTAGTTTTGTCCATCCAACGAAACAGGGTATGTCTGACATCGAAGGTGAAAAATTGTTAAGACTTTAAAACTAATTAAAATAAATTTGTTCTGCCTTCGATTTCTTGTTTGCAAAAATTGGAAAAGCAAATCTGAAGGCGCCATTAAGAGCTTAGCCTCAACACACGAAATTTGTGTTTAACTTAGCCCCCAAATAGGGTAATATGGCGACCGACGGCGGGGAAAATGGCGCACTTCAAATTTACTTCCGAGCGAACATTTTTTGGATACTCTCGCAATGTTCTCTTTCGTAGCTCTTAGAAAAGATTAGAAGAGTCAAGACAGGTCTAAAACAGTACACGTCTTTGTGCTCCGATTTTTAGTAAGATGCGGAAAGTATGTATAAATGTGCGGCTTATATCGTTTTAAGAATTACACTTATGGTAACGGAAAAGTATGACAGGTTAAGTCGTAGAGAGGAGTTGAAAAACTAGCAGGCAAAAATGTCGAAAAAAAACGTGTGGTTCACCGGCAGGGGATGATCCGGCAACTATTGTTTGTCGCGAGTAATGCTAGTCCAGTTGAGCTATCGTAAACAACATTGATTATTTCTCCATATTCGACCGGGTTTAGTTTTATCGAGATCATTCGTTTTCTCTTCGAAAGGAGAAACGATACCAAATTAGCCTTTACAAACTTATGCAGGATTTTTACATTGTTTATATAATTATTTTTTTCATACAGGTCATATCGGACATCGAAGGTAAAAAACAGGTTAACATTTCAAAACTAGTCACAGGAATTTTTTCCTACCTTCGATTTCTTATTTGCAAAATTTAAAGTCTGCAGTGAAAAGCAAAGTATTTACATGAAAAGCTAAAGGGCCTACTATAACAGACTTAATGCTACGTACGGAGCCTTAAGAAACTGTGCGAATACATTTGATTCGTATAACGCGCCCATAGTGTCGGTCGGGTCAGTTTCGTCAACTTTTCTTTGAATTTTGTTTCGTACGTATTGAGCGCTCCCGACCCCACATTTCGTACGTATGTAGATTTTGAAATTGGTTTTGGTGTGGCTGATTCTATTGAACTTGAACCAAAAGAAAGCCGAATTGTTTTTAAATTGTTTTTTTTTTAATCTTTTTAAATAGGTGCACGTAAACAAAACAACGCTTCGCAAAACAAATGAAATTGCGACTTGACAGATTTATACTTTTGCAAAAGGCAATTGCAGGTTGCTTGTCTGTTTGACGAAACTAAAGTTAACTTTTCGTCCGGTAATGATGTTAGCATCAGTTTGCTTCCGACTATTATAGTTGGCCCTTAAGCCTCAACCAATAAGATTTGCGTTCGTGTGATCTCGCCACCAGGGTAATATGGCGCAGTAGGGAAAAAATGGCGTTGTAGGAGAAATGACGCACTTTAAATTTAGAAGGAAATGACGCACTTTAAACCACTTTTTGATACTCATTAGTCCAGCAATATTTTTTTTATACAGCAAGAAATTTTTTTGTCTTCGATTTATTAGCAAAATTTTAAGTCGCAGAAGTGAAAGGCAAAGCTTAATAAAATAATTAAAATAATTAAAGGCCAACTATTAACATCGAAATTTAAGTCTTAAGACATGAAATTTGCGTTCTTGTGAACTAAATCTATCCTCCGAATAGGGTTATTTGGTGAAGTGGGGGTAAAATGGCACACGTCAAATTTATTTACAGCCAAAATGTGTTTTGATACACATTTGTGCAGCAATATTCTTTTTGAACCTTGCTTGAGATTTAAAGATTTTAAGATTTAAAGGTCAACACTAAATGCTCATGAGTTCCCATTACTACCGATGGTTGCAAAAAGTATGCTTTTTTGTGCTCCGTTTCTTTTCGTACGACGATGGCAATTGATCATAGTTAAATTATAAATGTGAGGTTGAATATAAAATTTTCTAAACCTGCCAACGCAACGCTTTGTCATCCTAACAAGACAAACAATTGAATGTATAAAGCTATCTCTTCACGCTTAATACGGTCTAAAGGACTTTAAAGAAAGCCTTGAAACAAGAGGTGAAGAGGACTTCAATATAACGCGATAGAAGGGAACGAAATGAGTTGCATTGTGTTCTACGCTATAAAGGATTTCACCGAAAAGGAAGAAAGCAACCGCTTGCAATTCGTTGCGAAAACCCCAAATTAGCCAAATTAGCTGATAAAGTTACCCATATTACCCACCATTGGCGATTATGGTTTTTTGCGGTAGTTTTTCTTTTATAATTTTTAAATTCTGAGTCGAAGTTAGCGTCCCTTTACTTCAGTATGTGTGTAACGTTGGAATAATGGATAATCTGTTTTGATTTCGTTTAAAAATGTTTAACTGGTGTATAAAATATGAGAAAAAAGGCTCGCCATATCCCAAAACTTTACCCTTCTCATTGAACGAAGTTCTAGTGAAGAAATTCAATTTGAGAAGTGAAAAATTACAACAATTTAAAATTCTACAAACATTATAATAATGGCTGGCTTTATGATCATTTCAAACGCTGCCAGGCGAACATCGTCAGGACTCAGAAACGTTTTTATTATACTGTTCGCCTGGCAACGTTTGAAATGATCACAGAGCCACAGCCAGCCATTGTTATAATTTTTGAAGAATTATAAATTATTGTAATTTTTCACTTTACAACATTAAATTTAGTTTTATATAGCTTCGCCATAAGGACCGCTCCCCAATATAAGCAACGATATGTTCCGTTAGAACGAAATTCTTATGGTCCAAATGTAAAGTTCCTCTTATCGCACAGGAACATCTCTGAGACCCATTCACCTTGCTTTTGTTACAAATCAATTGACATAAATCTTAAAACTTTTCTTAAATGTGCGTATAGGGCCGTGAGTTAAATAATTATGAACAAATTTGGGACCATTTACAGGTTTGATCTCAAAACACAGGTCTAAGTCTAAATGCAAGAAAGTCTTTACCAAATCTTTTGTTAGACATATTTTAAGCGCCACTGAGCGCGCTCACAAAGTTTCATGGATAAGGTAATTTTATTGCCAACGACTTCGTTTAAAACGAACCAAAACATAAGGACTATGTAAGCCTTCTAAACATAATCCCCCCCTAAAAAACAGCAAAAATATAGCAAAACACCTTCATTCCTCTAAATTTGCTATGCCATTAATCCAACCCACAAGCAGCTACTCTACCCTATAAACCCGTCACTGGTGCTGTCCATGAGCCTTCTTCGTTCTTTTCACTAAATACGCGTAACCGATGAGTGTCGATGTCAATCATATGGAATCAACTGCGACCAGCCGAGACTGAGTGACAGTTCGAAACCGACTTTTGATTGGCGTCATCGTTTCAGTGTCATAACGCAAATGCCATTTGACGCGAACGTGAATTGGACTTTCGAACGCTCAGTTAGTATGGTATTATCATGATTATTTCGATGCAAGAACTTGATTTGTTTTAGGTCAAGTGAGCCAAGTCCCCAGTGACATACCAGCATCGTCGTCATAGCAGCTATCACAAACAGGAGTGTGGCAGAAATATGTGGCCATGGCAAGGAATTTACACAAAAAAAATCACAGCCTTTCTCCAAAGAGTTGCATGCAACCGAACTACCTCCGCCCACACTCGAACCCCGTGTGGAACTATAAAAGTGTTTTATGGACCCTGAGACAAGGACAAGAAATAATGGCGGCTAACGACGAAGATTTAAGGGGTTTATTTCCACCCTCACGCCCCATCGTCATTACTGGAAAAAAGGGTTTTTGAGTGCAACTCATTGGCTCCATTCACAGGAAAAAGACGTCGCAAGACGAATTCCTTGCGGCAGCGGCGGCGGGGTATCACAAAAATGGGTTCGTGGGGATGAATGATACCCCCACCCGCACATAAACATCATTCACCCCCGCAGATCGTTTTGCAACAGCAGCAGCAGCAGCAGCACTAGCAGCATCTCTAAGATGCTGAACGGCAAGTGACAGAGCGAGCGCAAAGCGTGTTTGTTGTTGGGCCACGCTAAGGGGTTGCAAACATTGCAAGAGTGCCTGCGGGACGGGGGCTGGAAAAATCGCGCCATATATTTTCGTCGGTCTGACATTAACTGCTATCACGGAGAGTCCTATGGACGATTTATTGACAATGCTGAAATGTGCAATTGGCGGGTGGAAGAAGAGATTAGATTTTTTTTTGTTCCTTCTTCTTGTCCTCTCTGTTTCTTCCACTTTTTTGTCTGTTTCAACCCCTGAGGGGCCTTTGCAAAGCGAGCCCAGGTCGTCTTGATGATTCATGCGCGTCTTCCGTGAAAAGAAAATATTTACCGCCCCCACCCCGTCATAACACATTATGCCACCAACGTGCCCTTGGCATATTTTAATTGCCTAATTTTGTGGATTGAATGGCGCATACGACGGTGGCGGTGGTGGCACACAACCAATTTTAAGTCCTTTTTGTTTTGTGGTGTTTGTGTGTGCGATGCACGGTGCTAAATGAAAATCTTCATCTGTCTTTCCGGTGAATTTATTGAGATGGATAAGTTAATGTTTTGGAAGGAAAGTAATGAAAATGGTATGTGGATGGTGGCAGAGGTTTTCGAATTCAAGGGGATGGTGTGTGCGAAACGGGTGACATTTTTTTCTTGTGGTAGTTAATAATCTCAGTTCACCCCATAGCCCGAAGTCTATTAAGCGCAAGTAGGAGTATGGGGAGGGCTGCCAAAGAGGCAATCCTTTTCAGCTCTGCATACGGATAATCGCGCCAAGGGCTATGCTTAGCAGATGTGCGCACAATATGGTAAAGGAATGGGGGAGGCATTAATTGTTCTTTATTTTTTTAAGTTTAAAATAAAAAACATGTAGTAAAGGCTCTTAAGGCTTTTTAAGAGTGGGTAGCAATAATTCACTTTTATGTGTATGATTCCAGATTCTTCCTGACTGATAAAATACATCCATCGACTTGTTCCTATATCAGTACCGTCTGGTTGGGATCGTGACTATTTACCTATTGCTAAATGCATTAAATCAGAGGAAGGAGGTTAGAAGTTAAGTCAGAACATATGGGCTTTTGGCAGACGAAATAATCTTTGACTGAATGACTACCAACGACCTGACTTTCTTGCCCTCCAGCACTCATTTGTTTACGTTTTTAAAAAAAAAGGTTGAAAGCCTTAACAAGGCTTTAAATTTTCTTGTCGGTGAATACGTGTGAAAAAATGCAACTAGTATTTACCTTACACGATCACCTGAAGCAAAAGCGCCAAAACGAAATTGCATGGAACTGGTGCATTTACGAATTTACTTACATTTGTAAAAAATATCAGAGTATGGGTAAATTCGTCAATTTCAGCTTGTGGGCAAAGCTTTTACATATTCGAAGTTGAATATCTAGTTATTCAGTAACTTAAGACGATAGTTAAGAGCAGAACCTTTCCAACGTCTAAAGCGGGCAATAAAAAATACACAAGTGCCTGACACCGTGTAGGGGAGAGTGGGTCTAAAAGCTGCACTTTTCTAAGTCCTATGCTTTTCCTACAATTTTGTTATTAACTTAGCCAAACCATATTTCAACTACAATGTCCATCAAGGAATCAGCAACAGCTATTCACAATTTGTCAGTTGTAGTAGGGCAAGTTGTAACACAGACCGGGGTTTGGCAGGACAAATAATAAATGTTATTTTTTAAACAAAATTACGTTTCATTTTCAATGGGTTCGAAATAAGAAATAAAAAACAAAGCTTAACAATAATATGATACGGGAAAAAGTGCAACTAATTGCGCAAGGAAAAATAAGAAATTAAAAATCTCTTTGTCATGTTATATTTATACTTGTGCATAAATTTTAATAAAATTTTTTACTTTTGGCATAACATGCCAAAATTAGGCAGGCTGTGACAATATGGTTCAAAGCAAATGCGGCACAAATACTTTTCGTCTTCGGGTTCTTCAGATTAATAGGCTAAAAATTTTTTTAGTTTGCTTTTTATATCGCTGTAAAAGTGTCAGCTTCTAGGATGTATCTCTCACTCATTTTCGCTTACGGGCATTTGGGTAGAACCAAACCGCTTCTGGTGGAAAGGAAACCTGAAGTCCAGGTGCAAGTAAAGACCAGATATAGTAAAAGTTAATTCCTTGTAAGTAATTGTTATTATTTTGTAAATTGAATTAATTATATTATAATTATATTATTATATTATAATTATAATAATTTTAAATTATTATATTATTATAAAATTATTATAATTTTAGTCGCTTTCTTGCTGTTAATAATTATTTTCGACAAATTGAATATATCTTCTATTGAACTGTCTACAGTTTCATTAATTTTTTTACATCGGGTGGTAAATTGTTTAACAATTGAAATCCCTGATAAATAATTGTATTTCTGGCCGCGGTGGAGTACTGGTTTGCCAGACTGAAGTCATTTGCATTTCGAAGCCTTATGGTTGTACTTCTCCTACTTGCGTCACCTCATCCGTCAAATATGTTGGTGCTGGTATTTTTTGAATACTGCCAGAAGCGTATTTAGTTTTAGCCTTTGCTTGATATTAAGCCAGCTTAGTGCTTCGAACATGTGCCTTATTGGCGTAAGCCTGCTTCATCGTAGAATATTTCGCATGCCTTTTTTCTGCAGTCTTTGGAGGCGGTTCCGGATTGATGTACAGATAGTAAACTCTGTTGTCTTCGATATATTCCATAATTGCTGTTTGATGATAGTTTCTAGTATTTTTTCACTTGTTCGAAGGGTGTTTATGGGTAATTCTTCGCTTTTTTCGTGTTGCTGACTTTCTCTACGGGTGTAGTCATAGAATCCCGCCATGAGTCCGGAAATTCGCTAGGAAGCAACGACTTGTTTACTATTTGTAGTTAAGTCTAAGTCCTATCATATCCCAGATTCTCAGTTATCAATAATCATTTGAAGACTTATTTTTTTAAAGTCTGCTTTGTTCTGGAGACAAGACTATTTTTTTTTTTTTTCAGTCTGACTATTGACTTCTTTAAATTCCATTGTTGTTTCTCTTCGTCTAATTAGATTTTTGTACTCAGCATCTTCTATTGAGTCAGTGATAACTTTGACACGTTTCACGAAATACGCGTTAAATTTATTAGCGATTATTAATTCGTCCTTACATTCGCTTTACTCAAAAATCACCATAGTTTTCCATTGGTTATGTCGCTTTTTAAGGGTTTATATTTAAATCTTGTCGTGGTTTTGTGTGGCAAACACTTTTTACCAATATAGACAGCAAGAAATTTCTTGGCCAAGAAGCTTGACCAAACAGAAATGAATCAGGTCTGTGCCTTCTCAATTGTGAATACTTGCCTGACAATAGTTGATGTCCACGTCTAGAAGACTATCGATGACGTTAAGAATAAGCAAAAAAATACCGGACTAGACGGGTTCGTGTTAAGAATAAAATGGAAGGAGATATGGAGAAATACCTAGAGCTTTTTAAAATTTTTAAAGATTATTTAATTTTTTTCATTTTCAACTGAACGATCACCAGTAAGATCGTTGAGAAGTTGCTCTTCTCTACTTTTCGCTGGTGAAGGTGCTAACTTTTTGATACAAATTTTGACCATGGAACTTTGGTTGAAATAATTGACGCAGAAACTACTTAGGTTTTCTTAAGGAAACCTTTTCGGTGTAGGTTTCTCCTATAAAAAAAATTATTCACTACTGAGACAATGTATAAAGTACGGAGGAGAATAAACTACCGCAATCTTCGTATATTCTTAATTCAAGCTAAGCTCAGTGATTCATAAGACACTCACAAATAGCTCACAGGAATTTTTAAGACAATTCAGAAGGTGAAATAAGCAGAACGAGCGAGGCCCGATTTTCATTTAGGCGTTACTCATGTTTTGCTCTACCTACGAGAACATCCCCAATTGTAACCAGAAATTTAACTCCGCTTTGTACACCGCCAGTCCTAAATGTAAGGTCTTTAAAAGAGCAGTTTTCGCAAAACAATATCGTGGAAATGTAAGGGCCAGCTCAAAGTGCAAACCTCAACACCATTGGTAAAACATGACGGCAGACTTTTGCACGTAAAGTTTAAAGACCTGAAAAGTTTAAGGGCCTGATTTTGTTTATAGGAAAAAAATTTTGTAAAACCATATAATAAGTTCATAATCAAACCTCACTTTCTTCTGACAGCTAATTTAATATAAAATATTTTTGAGACCCAGAAAGACGCGAGGTCTTCAGGTAGTGGTTATCTTCAAATCGTTTTATCCAACAAAAACGTTTGTGGCAGAGATACTACCTCCTCCATAATCCAACACTACCGAAAAATGAGTTTTGGATTATGGAGGAAGACTAAGCTTTTCATTTTAATGGTTTTATTACCAAATATTTTTCTTACGAAAATTGAACATGAAATAATTAATTATATTATTAAGTTAATAATAATATAAATAAGTTTGTGAATACATACATTATTCTTGAACAGAAAATCTAAAATTCATTCTTGGCAATTACCTGAAAATAGAAAGAATTAAAAAATTAATTAAATGGTTGATGTATTCTAACAAAATATTTAATTTGGAGGTTACAAGTGGAAGGATGTTTGTGGAAGTTACAATTGTTGTTAGTAAGCAATTTCTGTTGGTCATTGTACGAACGCGTTTACAAATAATACAGGGAAATGTTTCTTTACCACATGACTCAAAACTAATATGCGGCCCATATGTTTTTTCATGCGTTTTTGTTATTGTTTTTGTTAATACAAACGAAGCATAACACTTCCCTATTACTCAAAAAAATTTCAAAATAAAAAAAAAATATATAGGAATTAAAATATCAATGGAAAAGCTAACCGACCGTATCGTTGCCTATATTGGGGAGCGCACTATGGCAAAGCCATACGAAATTCTAGAAAAATTACAACAATTTACAATAATTTAACAAAAAATATTATTTTTTTTTTAATTAGCTCGCGATCAAAGGGTTATGACAACCCTTAAGATGCGTAGCACATCGCGAGTGGCATGAATTTGAGGATAGAAATAATAAAAGAGACAACTAATTCCGGGTCCAACAAGCAAACGCTGATGAGCTAGTACGGAACATGAAAACTCTGCATAGAAACACCAAAGCTTACCCCCGCAAGTGTTATGCCTTTACGGAGAAAAGCAATTATATAACTAGCAAAGTATTTTGGAATGGATGGAGTGAAATGTGATCATTTCGAACGTCGCCAGATGTTCATCCTCTGGATCCTTTACATAGTAATGACGCTAACGTTAAGCCCTACGGTATCCCATAAGGGAGCAATAAGTTTTCAATTAATAAATTCATCCTAAAAAACTTCCAGATTTGGTGTCGCTGGTGAAATAGGCTCGGGTATTAAGAAGTTTGTTATAGACAACTCTTGCACATACTCACTTGTTTTAATAAATTTCATAGCAACTCATTTGTCTAACGGAGAATAGAGGGGTACTATGGATATGGTGGGAGTTCATGGTACCTACTACTTAACACGAAAAATTAAAAAATCTAGTCCCCCGTTGATTCGACTGCATTTTTAAATATTTCAGGTAATAATTTACCTACCCTCTTTTGTTGCCTCCCCGTTGCCGATGATCTATTCAATTTTAACGTTCCCAATACGTTCTACACACCAATAAGACACAAAGAGTTCCCTCTGCTTGCCACACATTTCTTATTTCACACAGGTCTCCACAGACCTATTTATGGTATTGATAACGAAGACGCCGAGTTGCCGAACACGCAGTATTTCATTGTTCACGTTTTGCGGTATGGAGAACAACACTGCCTAGCACTCTGGGAATCCTAGCCCACATGCCTGGGTCAGAAGAGAATAGGACAGAAGCATTTACCGTCATAACAAATCTCCAGACAAGACAGAGCTTAGGAGACTCGAGAAAATACGTCTAGCAGAAGCAGAAATCCAGTTCGCACAAGATGTAGTACCTAACAGCAGCTCCGCGGGATGAATGGTGTTAAACTAAAGACTGGGTGTTAGAAGGATGAAGGGAGCGTAAGAAAGGGAAGTGATGGAATTCTGAAAGGGTTGAACGCCAACTAAAGGGGTTGCTTGGCGAGACGGCAACCAGGTAGGTTGGGTAGAGGCTATTTCTCGCTGCATCATATCCATCTTGACTGTCCATCACTGTATCCATCTTGACTGATCGTCCTTTGCTTAAAGATTGTACTATGGTGTTTTACAATAATAGTATAACATACTTTTTTTTAAATCAATGACGACGATAGGGGTATGAACCTAGTTTTTCAAACATAATTACTTACAACCAACTGTTATTGGTAATATTTTTAATGTGAAGTATAAAGCTTAATTTTAGCTAAGTACTATTTTTGTGTCCACTATCTATACTAATCGCTTGAAGTAAGGTCATTTTTACTGGAGTAGTGAATTCCTTTAAAAAGAAACGCAGTTCAATATCAGAATTCGCCGATGTAAGCTTTCAATTATAAAAAATTTTGAGTTTACAATTCAGCAGCACGTATTTTATTACCCATTTTTATTTTAGCAGCTGCTTGCTTATTCGGCAAAAGTTGATGCTGTAACCAGCCAACTTTTTCCCTTTTTTTTCCGATCCTGACATGAATAAAATAAATTAGATACAGATAGCTACCTCAAATCAGTAATAAAAATATTCAAATTTTCTTTCCATAAAATTAAACTTAAACTCGACCAACAATTTTCTGTTGTTTTTGATTAATTTGTAAAATATTTTAAAATTCCTTCCTAAGCTTCGGTTGTCGGTTTAAATGCAAATTAATAACCAACAAATTGCCAAACGAACCTAATCGATTTGTATGGTAATTTTATTGTGATTTTTAACAAAAAAAAAAATATCTCCAACAAGAAACATTTCAAATAAAATTATTCATCTCAAAACCGTAACCAGATTTTCGATCATTGAGGTGTATCCGATGATAGATCTTAATAGGTCTGGTGAATTGAGATAAAAAAGTCCAGAACGAACTACGGAACAACGAGTATAAAAAAGAAGCACAATCCGTGGGTTGCCGCGCGGCTGATGAGAGAAGACGCTTATTTTTTTTTTCGGTTTAAGAATAATGTTGATGTGGACAGTTTATTGTGTTTTCGTATTCAAAATGATGAATATATCGGGGTGTTTTGAATAAATTTCAAAGTTTCGATGCGGTGAAAGACACTTTTGAGATGAAGGCACGTTGTAAATGGCCTCCTAATTAGGTCTTTTACGTGCGAATGATGATTGACCTGAAGACTTAAGAATTGGAATAGTCTGACGTCTGGCTTTTGGCTATAACTTATGATATATATGACATTGTCATAGTTTTTGGAAACTTTCAACGTAGACTAAGTTAATCCTTGATTATACAAAACAATCTTGGGGAGGTCTATTGGCTCTTTTCTTATGCATATCTGGTATGTCTTTTTTTATGGCAGTCGTTTTATCATAGCTAGTGGCTAGAAGTGATGATTGCAAAGGTTTTTTTTTGATATTATGTCGTTAACTCTTTTGCATAAGCAAGACAAATGGGCGGCTTGTCTAAAGGTACTTTTGAAATACAAACATTTGATTAATAGTATGAGAATTTGCGCATCAATCACTTTAAAGAATAGAATTTTGCCAGCAAAATTTGAAGAGAAACTAATGACAAGAAGCCATTCCAATTTTTTCAAGAATACACAATGCGAAAGTATTGGGTTCATTTGCGAGGGGCTTGCCAGAATGGTGACGGTTGTCGAATTTAGAAGCTTCACAATCATTAAGAAGGCGATTGTGAAGTTTTTGAAGTCTATGTTAACTCGGTTGTTTTGTTAAAAAAAATTAATTTGGTAAAACGTTTGCAAACTCGACTGTTTTGCTGCAACTAGGTAACATTAATCTACTTTTGCTTCCAAACCAACCAACCACTCAGCGCCACATTGCCTTGCCACCTTGTGGTCATCCCACCAAAAAGTGCCTCTGGTGTTACCTGTAGGGTTTACACAAAGCAATTCGATTGAATCCTGCCATCGTCACCTGAAAAAAAAAGACTTGTTCTTTTTTACGGTCCCCACCTCCGCGAGGGTCTGACAAGCCCTCCGAGAGTATCATTTGTCTTGAAAAACTTCTCGAAGTGCCGTTCGGATTCGGCAAAAAATTGTAGGTCCCTTTGTATGTAAAAGAAATTAACACACCAGCATACATTGTTGAGAAGTTGGCTCTGGTTCACCTCGAGCTGTTGCGCCACTCTATTTATTTATTTATTTTAATTCGATTGAGCAATTTCAAACGAAAAGAAAACCGTTTACGAAAGAGTTTCGTTTGAATATAAAAGAAAATATATTCGTCTGGGTAAAATGTACTTTTTTTTACTCGCCATTAAGGACAAATGACTACCATACAAATGACTACTACATACAAATGTTTGTCATTTTTTCCTAGATCCCAAAATTTTGGCACTTCCTAGATACCGCCATTTCTCTCGGCTTTGGTATTTTTGAGGGTAGAAGGAAAATCGTTTTTTTGTGAGCCAAATTGAGCCAAAAAATGTCTACTTTTTCCGTCGCGATTTCCGTTTCATATTTTGGCTCTTTTCCAAAAAATTTCCTTAATTTTGGCGTATTTTCCTTTTTCGTTTTTGGCATTTTTTCCAACAATTTCAAACCTAATTTTTTTGGCCTTTTTGCCAAAACACTTTTTAGCGTGATTTTGTATCGCCTAATTTCAGGGAGCCTCTTCTTTCCCTTCTTCTGGCGCGCATGCGTTGGGTGAATTGGTTAAATTTTCACGTTCGACTCATCATGCCACCGATTAATTGTCTAATGCCGAGTTTGATGATCATTATTTTTTTTTAACCGTTTTTTTTTTTTCTTTTTGCCGGGAGCATAATAAGGGAAGGCGATTTCTGTGTACCTTGGACCGTAAGTGAAACAAGTGAGTGCAAGATTTCGTCTGTAATGAACTTGGCTTGACCCTGTAACACCAAACTTATTGTTTGGTTTATACTTTTTGTATTAGTCACACCCCAAAAATGGGTCCGGTTTGAAAATTAAAATCAATTAATTCTAATTTTGTTAGGATCATGAGAAAATACATTGAAAGCGAAAATCAATGCTGTTAAAACAGTTTTCCTCTAACAATACCCCTTAAAAGTGGGCGAAGCTCTTTTTTATTTAGAATGAAATTTCCGAGAAAATAGGAAGATGCATTTACAAAAAATGTGGCGGCAAGGGGCAGCTCTCTGACTAAGAGAGATTAACCTCTGGAAGCCACAATGTCTAGGAAACTCGAGCTTACTGAACATCTTAAATCAAAATGGGTTTGTAACCCGTGCAGATTATAGGAAACCTCAATTTGAATTCTATAAAAAATTCAAAGTCATTATACCAAGTATATCTACACAAGACTGGGTAGAGAAAAACGTTGACATCCAAGGTATCGCTACCTATACTAAACCGATGGATCGAAAACAGAAAATGGAACAGCTTTAGGAGTCTTCTCGGAAACACTGCACATCAACTAGTCATATCAACAAAATGACTACTGCAGTGTTTTTCAACCTGAGATTTATGCGGTGAAGAGAGTCGCGCAGAAAGTTCAATCAATGCATCTTCCGCCAACGGAAATCACCATATGTGTTGACAGTCACGCAGCAGTTAAAGCCCTGGCTGGATTCTTACTCGTGAGTCAAGAACTGATTAAGAGAAATAAGCCCTCACACATTTCTACTCTGCTGGGTTCCATGGGCACGTTGGCGTGGCCGGAAATGAAATGGCGGACGAGCTGGACCGGAAAGTTTCTGATTTCGTTCGGACATAACGATGGCTGACCAAAGGGTATGATCGATGACTAAATTTCTTTTAATACAGTTAAAAGTTTCATAGATCAACACACAGTCAAAGCAGCAGATGAACGATGGCAACAGTCTAAGGATTGTATCATAATTCACTGCTTATGACCAGTGCTTGAATTAAAAAAAAAAAACAACGAACCATCTATCTCTCAGTAGAAACTTCATAAGAACACTCGTTGGTAAGTCACAGGACACTGCACCATTAGTGTCATGGCTAAACGAATGGAAATCTTTTGGAACGACTTCTGTAAAAGCTGGAGAGATGAAGAAGAAATTAAGTCTATAGAGCACTTTCTTTGCCACTGTCCAGCTCTCCAAGAACGACGACTAACTTTTTTAGGAGTCAGGTTTTTATAGTCTTGGTCGCTCCAATTTTAAGTCTTATTAAAGGCTTCTAGCCACTATTGCTTTGCACCAAAATTTTAGTTTTAAATTATGCCTTGTCTAACTTGACCAAAAGGCATTTTAAAATAAAATGTAAATTATACGTGTTCTGATATTCCAGTCTATTTTGGGCGACTGTAGGTGGAACTCATCAATTTTCATACTTTGTCTGTACAAAATGAGACCCAAACTCACTCCAAGTTCCAGCTTCCTGGCTTGATTTTAAAGACCTAAAAACTTCACACATACGGACAAACATACAGTTAATAAATTCACCTGTCGGTCTCGATCAGATCTCGAAAAGGTCTAAGGGGTCTACATTAAAATCTCGACATTAAAATTCTCCCCCTAGTTTCGTAAATGCGCGTTCAGATTTCGATAAAATATTAATTTTTTTTATCTGTATGAAAATTATAGATGCCCCGCATAAAGCGCGCATAAAGCTGTAAAACAAATATTATAAATTTTTTTAGTTTCTATATATACATTGTGGTATAAAAATAATTTTTTACTCTACAACTTTGAAGATTGTTTTGGTAGATAGGGACTTTACGAAACAAGGGGCGGCAGAATTAATATATCGGCTATAAAATGGCAAGTAATGGTGATAATAGCGACGATAGTAAAAGTATAAATATGAACATGAGAAATTCGGTAGAACATCACGAATGGTTAGCTTCCACGTGCACTTTTTTCTAGTAATTGTAGTCCTCAACAGTTCAAAACCAAAGTTTTATAGTAGTCCTCAACAGTTCAAAACCAAAGTGCAACAGTACGTGCTTTGTATTCTCTTGATCCCTGATCCTGAATATGTGCGAGTACTCCTGAAAAAGATGACGCTGCTTCAATACTTGTTTTGCCCTTCTTTCATCCACTAGCTACATTGAAAATGGCTTTAACGCCTCTGGTGTTATATATAAACGTAGGATAAGAACTAAAAACTATTTGGCTATTTGATTATCCTGATGGATTAGCGCCTTCCAATACATCCTGGTGAAGCACTAATCAACATAATGTTCCTCAAAATTGACACGCGGAATATAACTCCCATTTTTTTCCCGCTTTGGCTGCAAAAACTTTTTGTGGAATATGCATGGTGCATTTTTCGGTTTCGTTCAGATTAGATATTTTGTCAAGCCTTAATTTAAAGCGCGTAAGACAATCTTTTTAGTTGTCACAAAACAGTGATGTTTGTCCGCCTTTATATGCTTATTGCTTCAGGCCTTTAGCGATAAGGCTTGGTGCTGTTTTTAAAATCGGTTCATCTAGTCAACCCAGCTGATTTTTCTGTTGTCCATTACATTGGGAAGATTTTTTTTTTGGTTAGCTGATGCAAACCGAAATTCAAGTTTTTTACGACCTCTGATTTCATGTTGGTTTCGAAACATTGTACTCCAGGAGGGTTTATAAATTGCGTATCCAAAAGAAAGCATTAAGCTGTTGTACCTACCTTGTACCGGTCAAAGGTTCACTGCAAGTGGTGGACTATGTGCACTTTATTCGATCAAGCAGTTATAATTTTGTTTTTTATTATAAACATGGCTCACAATAACATTTGATCTAAAATTTTTCCACAACAGACTTGAAATAAATATTAAATTTAGAATAGAAATACGAGATTGACGAGGAAAAATATACAAACTCCGCAAGAAAACGTCGCCGGTCCAAGTACAAAGGGAAAATCATCACTCATCGGCCCAGGATCGTACGCTGAAGTCGCGTCACACAAAAGCAAACCTCCAGAACCTACCACAACAGATTCGGTATCTCAAATGTTATTTATGATATTGGAAAAGCTTGAGCAACAAACTAAAGTTAATCAAGTAATATTTGACAAACTGAGCGAGCTAGAGTTTAAACCTCGCAAAACCAATAACAAATCATGAATATGAAGCTCATTAACATACTTACATGGAATGCAAATGGTCTTTTAAAGAAAATCGACGAACTAGAAGTATTTCTACGGGAAAAAAAATATTGACCTATGCCTGATTTCGGAAACACACTTTAAGAAGGGATCCGGACCCAAAATTAGAGGTTACATCGACTACCACGCGCATCATCCATCAGAAAATTCGAGAGGCGGATCCTCTCTCTACATCAAAGACTGTATTAAGCATTACAAAAACGAAGAAATTGAGCTTGACTCTATGCAAATAACTTCAGTATCGGTAAAAATAGGTCACCTAGATTATAATATTGCCTCGAGTTATTTTCCTCCACAGTATAGGCTAGCGGACGACGATCTTACTCCCCTCTTTGACTTACTTGGGTCGAATTTTATCATCGGCGGGGACTTTAATGCGAAAAACACCTTTTGGGGATCACGGTGCAATTCAACAAGAGGTAGAGTACTCTTCAAAGCTAGCATGAAACGTGGCGTGGTTTTCCTTTCGACGGGAAAGCCAACGTATTGGCCAACCGACAGAAACAAAGTACCTGACCTTGTCGACTTCTTTATCGCAAAAGGGGTTCCCCGCCACCTCACAAATGTAGAAGAAGGCTATGATCTCTGTTCGGATCACTCGGCAGTCGTTTTGAAAATCGGCGGAAGTATAGCAAAAAATGAGAGAGCGCCTAGGCTAACGAATAACAACACCGACTGGGATGGCTTTAGAAAATACTGTAAAGAAAATGTATCTCTACATGTACCACTTACAACCCCTTTAGAAATAGAAGACGAAGTCGATAAACTCGTTAGAACTATCCAAGACGTTGCTTGGAACAATACTTCTTTCCGGAAGACTGGAGTAAGGAAAAGCGGATCAATTTACCCGCGCGAAATTGAAGAGCTCATACGCGAAAAGAGAAAGGCTCGAAAGAGGTGGCATTTGTCTCGAGCTCCTCCTGATAAAACCATTCTGAATGGGCTATCTAACAAATTAAAGTACTTACTTCAAGATTTTAAAAGTCGCGAGACTACCAACTACCTCGAAAACTTGACTGCCGACAGAGGGTCAAACTATTCACTTTGGAAAGCCGTGAAGTCCATTAAAAAGCCCATAGTACACTCGGCGCCAATAAGAAAAGATAACGGTGAATGGGTAAAAGGCGACAAAGAGAAAGCAGATGTATTTGCAGAACATCTAGAAGAAACATTCAAACCGTTTGACGGGGAGCCGTTGGTTGACGATCTGTATCGCAATGCGGAACTAGACAATTATCGAATGAAAACCGTGACACTGTCTGAACTTCGTCAAACAATCCGAAATTTGAAGAATAAGAAAGCTCCAGGCTATGACCTAATTACTGGGGAAATTTTGAAGGAGCTACCGAAAAGAGCGTTAGTCAAGCTTCTCTACATCATAAACGCATCAATGAGAATTTCATACGTTCCACGGCAATGGAAAGTCGCAGAGGTAATAATGGTTCCGAAACCAGGGAAATGCCCAAACGACAAAAAATCATATAGACCGATTTCGCTTCTGCCGATTATATCTAAAGTCTTCGAGAAACTTGTGCTCAAACGACTGCAACCAATAATTGAAGAAAGACGATTGATTCCGGATCACCAATTCGGCTTTAGGGTCAAACATTCAACAATTGACCAGGTCTATCGAATAACTAATGAAATTGAGAAAGCCTTAGAAGCGAAAATGATATGTTCTACCGCTTTTCTTGACGTATCCCAAGCCTTTGATAAAGTTTGGCACGAAGGCCTAAAATATAAGCTACGGAAAGTTTTGCCGGAAAAAATGTATGAACTCTTAGAGTCTTATCTTGACAACAGACTATTTCGAGTGAGATACGGGAGCGAATACTCAGAATTCAAAGAAATACAAGCCGGCGTTCCACAAGGTAGCGTCCTCGGTCCAACACTGTTTTTACTTTTTACAAGAGATGTACCTCAAGTAGAGACAACGACTGTAGCCACGTTCGCTGACGACACGGCTATCCTCGCTACGGATAAGACAGTCGAACTATCAACGGGAAAACTCCAACGCGCTTTGAATAAAATATGCGAATGGACAAAGGCCTGGCGAATCCTCCTAAATGAGACAAAATCAACGCATGTAAATTTTACTTACAAGAGGGTAATCAACTTACCTCGATTTATAAACTCGGTACAAATTCCGTACGCAAATGAGGCGAAGTATTTAGGCATGACCCTAGACGCAAAACTTAAGTGGAAGCCACACGTTAAAAAGAAACGCGATGAACTTGAAATCAAGCTACGAGAACTGAATTGGCTTATCGGACGTTATTCGAAACTAAGCGTATATAAAAAACTGCTATTGTATAAGCAAGTGCTGAAACCATCTTGGACGTACGGTATACAACTTTGGGGTTGTACCAAACCAAGCAACATATCTATTTTAGAATGCATTTTAGGATGCACTAAGAGCAATCGTAAATGCTCCATGGTATATAAGAAATAGCGATTTACATCGAGATCTAGGCATCGCAACCGTGACCGACGAAGTAAGAAACTTTGCTCGCAAACTTCACACTCGCCTTCACGGCCATTGCAACCACGAAATAATCCGAACTCTGGATCAGACAAATCTTGCACGCCGACTACAACGAACAAGACCGTTGGATCTAGCGTCGTAAGAGAAAACCGCACATAATGACGGTATTGCAGGTGCTTTCGTTGGAAAGTAGCCTGCCAAACGCGATTACAATACAGAAGCATGAACTACTTGTTAAGGAAACTTAGTCGTAGTCTTACAAAGATTGGGAGGTTTTTTAGTGAGTAAGAATCTCACACTACTATGAGCACGCGCGTTCGATTCTCATAGTGCCTATGAAGGTTTTTACCTACCCACGGAAAAAAAAAAAAAAAAAAAAAAAAAAAAAAATATTAAATTTTTTGCTATTCAGGCCAAAAGAAATGCTCGCAATGACAGGTGCACACTAAATCATCTTGATGACGCATGCATAAATTGTATTGAGAGTTTTTTCTGACGGTGCAACAGAGAAAAAGCGAGGTACACAACAAAAAATAGTTTCACATTCGTTTGTCAGATTTTTAGCTACTGAAATCGAATCCTTAGGAGACATCTACCAGAACTCGATAACTAAGTTGTGGTAGATGTATTGAGTCCTTTTTTATATTAAGGTAATTACCGAATTATTATGATATTTTAGGCAAAAGCGAATGAAAACACTTTAAGCTGCTTCGAGAGAAAAATTCATCGGACGTTTTACGGTCCCGTCTGCATAGACGGAGAGTGGAGGAGGAGATATATAACATCGAATTGTACGGTCTGTACAGCGACACCGATCTAGAGTCAAAATACCACGGCTACGCTGGCTGAATCAAAGCCAGCGCCTGTTTGGATGTGGTTTCGTTGTTGGAGGCAGACTAAGGCAAAAAGTCTTGAGCTTCAACCATGTGAGCGAGCACCTCACGACGATCCGCATCAAGGCTAGATTCACCAACAGTAGCCTCATATGCGCGCATGCCCTCGCAGAAGAGAAAGATAACGCGAAAGATTTGTTCTACGAGCTCCTGGACAAAACGTATGGCTATTTTAATGCCAAGGTAAGAAGGGAGGGTACCTTTGGTCGTACAGTCGGAAAGCACAGCCTGCACGACAGGACCTGCGATAACGGATTCAGGCTGATCAACTTTGCTGCGGGGCAACCCGTTGTGATAGCTTGCACAAAGTTCCCGCATCTCAATATTTAAAAAGGGACATGGAGATCTCCCGGTCGATCAACCGTCAACCAGATTGACCATATTGCGATCGACGCAAGGCACTCCTCCAGTATCATGGATGTCCGAACTTTCCGAGCGGCCAACTTAGACTCGGATCACTTCCTTGTTGAAGCCAAGGTACAGCTGCGGATATCCCAACCAACGCCAAGCAACGGAAGTACTGTGAGGAAGTTTGACGTCGGCCAACTACAATCGCAAGTGATCACCAAGTCCTTCTCCAACCAAGTCTCTCAAAACCTTCTACGAAGTACTATGCAGCCAGCATCAAGTATTGATAGCCAGTGGCAACATTGCCTAAATGCCATCGGAGATACGCCTCTGAAGTGCTGGCTTTCACACGGCCACCACAACGAAACCTGGTTTGACGATAAGTGTCGGCAAGCACATACAAAGCGGCTCTGCACAGAAGTACTGGAACTGCCCGCGAGATCTACGCGCAGAGGAGGACGGAAAAGAGAAGAACACCGGCTTCTCCGAAGAAAAAAGAGAGCACGAGAAGCGCGCGGTTGAAGAGATAGAGAGATCTTACAACAGACATAGGGTTAGAAAATTTTACCAGACGATCAAGAGGTCCAGCCAAGGGTATTAAGTTCGAACCAAAGCCTGTAAGGACCATCAAGGGTCCCAGGTCCACCATGGACTGCAGCGCCACCTTAAGTAAGTAAGTAAATAAAAGCAATCCGCATATCACAATTTCAGCTTTGTCTCAAAAATGATAAAAACGATGAAGACATTTAATTTGAATATCGGAGTTTTATGGCACAAGAATATAGAATTTTCTTATGCGAACAACTGAGTATACCGAAGTTGCTGCCTTATTCTGTAATAGGCAAGTCAGAAGTAGCTTTAGTTATTTAATAATTTTTAGTACTGCAGATTAGGAAGAGACTTAAGGGATGGATGCTATTTTTTTATTCTAAGCTTAGATCTAAAAAATTGAGCTATTGTACAAATGTACAAGCAACCGGGGTATGATATATTGTTCTAGAGTTAAAACATTATAGTAAATGTTCATATGTAAATATATCTATATATATTAGTGTGTTCATATTATTTCCACTACAGATCTTGTTATGGTTCGTCTTCATTTCCATTCACAGACAAAAACAACCCAACAACACAGAAAAACGTTGACCTCCTTTCTCAATTGACTGCCGGCCGCGTGCGCACGTTTGATTGGACTCTGCTCATTGAATGATGGCAGCTAGCTTGTCGGATATGCTTGCTTAGACGTAAATAATTACAAATCAACTTTCTCGATCTTGTCTTTTCAGTTGATGCTCACTTATGTGAACATTTTTATTCATTTTTTTTTACTTTAAAATGTCGGATGCATGCATTTCGAATGATTATTTAAATCGTTGCTAAAAGACATTCGAACATAGTTTCGATAGATATACACAACACAGATTTATTGATCTCTGCGAGTGATTAAGAGCCTCAGGCTATAGAAAGTGCTTGACGATCGAGCTCATAGTAAATCACATTGATAAATGAAACCCGGTGACGTTTTGATTTTTAAATGGAACTTAAAAGTATACCTTGAGCACGGAAAATGTTAATTTAAATTTTGTTTTAATTTCAGATTAAATTGGAGGAACGTGCTGGTCCATTATAATGATTTAGAATGAAGAACTGATGAGTTTGGGGTTTAGATAAGCAAGTGATGGGGTTTTCGAATATGTTTTAGAATAATCGAATACTTTTGCGGACTTTTTTGAGGTAAATACGAGAACTACCACATTTGCATTCAAAAAGTGAATAATCTAAAAATTACAAGTGGAAAAACTAAATTTTAAAAACTATCATCACAATTATAGTAAGTAATATTTACGATTCCTTTATTACAGTGACATTTGTTTTTACTGAGACATGCTTCTAAAGACGTGCCAACTGTGAGCCAATTCAAGCCTCAAGTGACTTCGTCTGCCATTCGAGTCTATTTTACCGACTGTTTCCTGCACCGTGAAAAGTGCTTGATCCATTTACGCAAGAAATAAAGAACTTTACCGAATTGACATTTTCCATACCTTGAGTAGAAGTGTTCTTACTTATCCAGATATTATTTGGCTTTCTCTATTCGGACAATCAGGGTGCCAAATCATCACTTGACAACTTCTTTGTGCCTTTATTATTTCTTTCTGAGAAAATCGTCCTGTTGTTCTTATTAAAACATTCATCTTCAAAACACTAAAATCCAGTACCCTAAAAAACTCAAATTTACGCAACCACGAACATTCATATCGTTGGCCAAGATGAATGCCCCACAAGAAAGAATTATCTAAATTCCCGCCTCCACCTAATGACTCTGGCATCTGATGATACCTGGGAACATATCATTTTGAAGTACATACCTCATCTGTAAGATGAGTGCCAAGCCGATGCTGAACTTCGGTTGCTAGAGTGAGAGCTGATGTAACAAAAAAAAAAAATAAACTACCAAGAACCCCGTTCAGATTCTGGCCAATCCCATACTGAGCCATCACACACTCTCCAGGCACTTCAAAGTACTCGCTCGTTTGCCATGGCCCGGCAGAATGTGAAACACCCCTCCCAGCCGGATGATTGATTGCTCATCATTTTTCATTCTTAATGAAAATGCACCCTGCTGGGCAATCACATGGATTCTTCCTACTTGCGTTTGGCATTTCTCTTGAATGGTGGCTGATGATGCCTTGCCTGGAATTCGGTTCTTCCCAGTGTTGGTGGTTGGTTGGTGGTGTCTACTTTTTTGTTTGCCTTCCTTCGTCGTTGTCGACATCGTCGTCGGCTCAAGGCAGAGAGGTTGGTTTGCCCGAATGGATACATCATCTCTCATGGGATACAACCTGGCCTGGGGTTGGTTGGATGGGTTCGCCTCGGTCACATAAACAGAACTCTACTAAACATATAGAATGGTTATGCTTATGCGCCTATGTGTAACCCACTGGCTGGTCGGAATAGCTGCGGAGCGTTCTTCAAGAGTTATGTTCACTAGAGTGATATTTCATTAAGGGGGTGTAGTTAGATGTTCCTCGTCTTTGTTTTTTTTTACCAAACTTTTGTTTAAGAGAAGTTCTCTCGACTTACTTTCGCACAAGGAGCAATCTCAGGAAAATTACATGCAAACATCATCATCAATCATTCTTCTTATGGTCTCATTCTTGTTGTGATACTTTTTTGTTGTGCTTAACTGACGCGGCGCTCTCGAATCCCATTGGTGCCATCCTGATGTGAAAATACCGCATTTATAGAAAAAAAATTAAACCAAAGATTACAAGACTGATGAGTCTCTTGGCAAGGTCTTTCCTGGAGCTTTATGGCTCTCCATTTCGATTGACTCTTCTTAATCAATAATTTTTGAAAAAAAAATAAATAAATTTAAAAAAAGGCAAAATTACTAACTGGTCAAAATTATTTTAAATGAAATGAAAACGATTGAATCAGTTTCTAGTGCGCCAAGAGAGCTAAACGACATCTGGGAGTGTTCCTATAGAAAACCCACCGTTCAATGGTAAAAATGTCAGAATCTCATTCTCTATTGTAGCTCGAAATCTCATCCGAAAATTGAGTTTGCTTTTACAAATGATCAACAACATTAGCAGACCAAAGTTATGCAATGTAGAAAAATTCTTTATGAATAATTTAACAAGAATTTCAAAGAAAATGGTGTCACCTTGAGGCTCATAAATCCTTCAACTGAAGAACATAACTCGCAAACACAACAATCACTCGGAAAAAAACATTCGACCCGTATACCTGATCTTTTGTTAAAGAATTTCAAAAGGAAACATTTTCCACGCTTCTGTTTCGTTATTTCGAAGTACCGGGAACTATGCGTGTCTAACTGCATTATGCAAAGGATTTAAAAATGTCCTCTCCTTGATGGTCAAAAGAAACTAAAGAATTTTGTATGAAACAAAAACGGTCGCACATCCTGCGGTTTTTCTTATACCTGCACTGGGCAGCAGCATCATAATGCAACAAAATTGAAAGTGAAAATTCCCAAAATCGACAAGGAAGTTGACATCTTTCAACATGAATAGTCCTTTTGTTCATAAGGACTGTCCCAAATAAATCATCGTTAAAGTTGCAAAAAGATGATTCTCCAAATAGTTGTAAATACCTAAATTACGCAGGGGTTATCGTGGATTATGCTAATTTTCTACACAACGGCGTCCTTTAAGGCACCAAGGATCATAGAGTGTGTTGTGAAAGTGAATGTAAACAATTCGCCAAGCGATTGTGTAAATTTGCAAATGCAAGACGGTATCCTTTTTTCGTACAATAGAGATCATCAACAATACAACAATTGAGGATCCACCTTATTTAAGTGCAATTAGTAAGGGTCGTTTTACCTTTCACTGAAATTCGTACAAAACGTTGTGGGTGTTTTGTTGTCATGGCGAATTTTTCTTGGTTTCAATTTGATCTTTGATTCCTTTGAGAGCACGTTTCGGGAAGAAAGTGATTGATTGGAGAAAGTTGAAAAATTATTGTAGTCATTTGACAGCTGGAGGACACAAACTGTAGGTCCAGTAAGCAGTTGAAACTAGAAAGTGGTTAAAATAACGAGAGGTGCGATGTGGACGACATGAAAGGTTATGTTATGACGTCACAGTGGTTGCGTTTAGGGCACATGTAACAAGTAGGTCCATGCGACGCTTTGCACTATGCATGTAAAAATGCTGCGCAATGCAAAAAACGATAGATAAAAATCTCTATAAATAAATTATAGAGATAAAAATAATCTCTTGACGGAGAGAGTAAACACCCATTAATAAATCTCTTCCACACATGAATTCTTAAAGGCTATTTCACAAAGCTGCTTTGCGCCACCATTGGTTTGACAACTTAAATTCAAACACGTTAAAATGGGCCGGAAAGAGCCGGGAGGGAAAATGGGAGCTACCGCAACGTTGCTTCTATCACCTGTCATTACGTTTTTTTATGTGAGAAAGGTTTAAGAAAGCAAAAAAAAAATTCAACTCGCACGAACTTTTGCGTGCGTTCTGCCGTTTCTGTGAAGCTGGAATTTTTGACTTTCGCGGTGGTTTGTGTTTTTATGAAATAGTGGTTTTCGATCATCTCTTCGAATGGTATAATTTCAACGCGGTTGTAGAACAAAGAGCACGTAAGTGACAGCTTCGTAACATAGCCTTAAATCAAACAGTACAGAATTCATGCGTTCTCTTCGTTTTCCGATCAAACAAATTAAACAAAGTTTATTTTGACAGCTGGGTATCATCAACTCGGCTGTGGTTGTTGTGTTTTGTGAGGGGATGTGCAGATCTGTCAAAAAGTTTGATCCACTGTGGAGTACACTGCAACAGAATAGTGAATGTAATTAATGTTGATCAAGTTGATCTACTATTGACTTAAAATAAATAAATAAATAGAGTGGCGCAACAGCTCGATCTGAACCAGGGCCAACTTCTCAACAAAGTATGCTGGTGTCTTAATTTCTTTACATACAAGGGGACCTACAATTTTTTGCCGAATCCGAACGGCACTTTGAGAAGTTTTTCAAGACAAATGATACTCTCGGAAGGCTTGTCAGACCCTCGCGGAGGTGGGGACCGTGAAAAAGAACAAGTCTTTTTTTTTCAGGTGACGATGGCAGGATTCTAACCCAGGCCTCCAGCGTAGTGAGCACACACACTAACCACTACGCCACGGCACCCCACTACTATTGACTTTGTGGACCCAAATCCCATCAACATATTTTAGGTTTTGTTTTTCTGTTTTTTTTTTTGGGTTATTTCGTTTCGCGGATTTAGAAAATCAGTGGAAATCAAATATGAGTTTAATTATTTTTGATTCTGAGTTGCCCGGGAGCCAAAGAAACCCAAGTTAACAATGAAAAGCGCAGAGGACGTGACGACTAGACATTGCCATCTTATACTACAGGATGTCTCCTCTTAATTAAAGTTAATCTCCTCTTTTCCGGTAAAAGACTTTGGGATTAACTTTTAATCTTCCTATGTTAATCTCTGATTCATGTGCGACGGAAACACCCTATTAGAACACATCAAGACTAAATTTTGGCACGCAAAAAGGACTACAAAAAAACTACTTTTTCTTTTAAATGGCACTGGGCTCTTAAAAGGTTCGCCAACCCTGCTCTATGCAGGCAGAGGTACACGAAGACTTCACCGAAGGGCACGGTGATCCGATCTTGGTGGACTAGCTCGAATTTTCCGTTGTCATTCCTGCATATACTGACGAGTTTGGCAGAAATGTCAAAAGAAGACCCTCATCTCAATAGATGCTGTCATAGGCACCCTCAAAATCGATGAAAAGGTGATGGGTATCGATTTGGGATTCCTTGGCTTTTCCAAGATCTGCCGCAATGTGAATATTTGATCGATGGTGGACTTTACTGACCCAAAATGGACCGATCAGACTGTTGACAAACGACTTAAGGCGGTGCCCATAATAGCAGAAAAGATATTGTATGCAATTTAAAGGAGACTAATGCATCTGTAGTTGAGGAAATTCTGTAGAATTTGCAGAACTCAGAGCGTCACTTAACTTTAGTGTCGGGCAATCAATGCTGAGGTTCCATTCATCGGGCAAACTTTCCTCCGACCATATCTTGCTGCTACATGTTCCTACCCAGATTATCACCAGTGGATTAGAAATGCTTGGCAACTAGGCCATCAGCTCTGACAATGTCAGATGGTTGCATGGACTTCAGCTATAAAATCTGCTGTTTTATTGCGCTAAAACCCTGTATGAACTATGCTGGCATCCAGTGAATCATTAGGTCGTCCTTCCAGTTCATGGATAGCCATGTATGTTTTATAGAACGAACTTCGATTTTATGGTGAATGAGTTAGAGTAACTTCCGGCAATATGGCGCACCCTTTTGTTCCCTGAATATTTAAGCACGAACCATTTTCTTGTAAAAAAAATTGTGTACATATTGTGTGGCATTACAAAAAAATAAATCTTTCTAAGTAAATCATATTTTCAATGGACTATTTAGTCGTTGTTATTAAATGCGAAAAAATTACTTAACATTACCCCGGGGAAGTCGACAAATACTCAACGAAACGTCGGTAGGGAAAAATGGAACAAAAGATTTTTCTTTTTTTTTTGCATTAAAAAAACAACGCCCGGAAGTTCCATTTAAAAATTCTCTTAAGCTCAAAAGTCCGTCTAAGGAAGCAATAATTTCATCTGTATTAGGTCAATGTAGCAGAGGAGCAATAGTATTGAGCACGAACCAATATGGCGACGTAAATTGCTTGCGATACAGTTTGCCACAACTGTTGTAAGTGTTTTTAAGCTAATTGCAGGAATCGTGCAACCACTTTCCATACATAACAACTGGCACCACTCATCCTTTCTCCTTTGTTGTGTTACACTTCTCCTCATTCTCATCACAGTGGGGACTGGGACGTTAAATACTTGTTTTAGCTTACTCAACCAAATAAAAAGGAAATAAGCAATTTAAAATTTTTTATTCTTACTCGACAGTTAGTTAACATTGTAAGCTCCGAAAGGGTGTTATGGCGAGAGTGCGCCATTATGCCCCTATGGTATTGGCATGTGATGTGAACTGACTGCCATATCGCCCCTACAGATAGTGCGTCACATATAAAAAAATATGGTTTTCACTGAACATAAAAACAGTTGTTAGTTGGTAAATAATACGACTAAGCGATAAACAAAAGTATGTTTTCTTTTCACATCAAAAAGTTTGGTGGGCCACGTGCGCTAATTTTTATCGAGACACGCGCTATTCTATTAGGAAGTTACAAATAAAAAATTTCCATTTTACAACAACAAAAAATCTAAGCAGTGTCTCATTTTTAAACGGCGTATCACTAAGGAAGACAAAAGTTTTTACATTTCTTTGTAACAAAAAGGAATTCGGAGTTCGAGATATGGCTTTCGTAATCGAAGTTTGTCCTATCGCAATTGTTAATGGCAAAGTCTTTAGCCTGGAAAATTGACGAGTTTTTGTTAAGGCTGACTGATTATTATTTTTGTAATTTATAAAAAAATGGAATTGAGTTACAATTTTAATACAAGGAGTCAAGCAACAAGCTAAATTGTTATACTTCAAATTTAATTACTTTTATTTAAATACTTTTAAAACTTCTCGTTTTTGTTGCAAAGGTGGGAAACTCTTGAATTGGTGCTCGCTATTTTGTGGGAAGTTTGTGTGACCTGGACGAAGGCGGGAGAATATAGTTGTCCGACACATGATTTTGGAAGTTTTCCATGAGAATAATTGATTTTACGCAACTCTTAGTCCGACAGGGAAGCTTGATCTTTCCGACGAAAGACCATTGTGCCATATACAACCTGTCCTTTTGGTATCCCACGTTAAGCAACAGTATACGCACGTTTATAACCTTAAAAAAATGTATTTTATATAAAGGCTGAGCGACCCTTTTTTTTATGGAGTTAGAAGAGATCCAAAGGAAATAAGACTACCAGCTCTTTCGGTAGTTTTCTCGGTTAAACGCAAAAGCAAACACCCATCAAAAAACACTAAAGATCCCTTGCGGCAAGACATCGCATCACAAAACTGTCACGTACATCAAAGCTCAAGACTTTCAGTATTTTCTGATTTCCTTGAATTCGCTGTAGAGATTAGGAATGCCCACCTTTTCATTTTCCGACTGGTTAACCGCAGCGATTCGATTTCCCGGCGTCAAGCTTAAACCAAAGAAAAAAAAAAGTATTTTAGGGAAATGCTTGCCCAAAAACACAAGCACTCGCACCCCATTCGGATTTTCTCAAATATGCTTGCAGCGAAAATTAACCCTCTCATCGAAATCGAAAGCACGCGGGGTTCGTTCCTCTTTGCTTTCGCCCCTTAGCAGCTCGTGACCTTTTTGTGTATTTGCGCGGAACCCAATTGTAAATTTTAAGGTCTAAGTAGGCGACCCTTCAAACCAATCATCAACCCCCACCTCGGCACCCAAACCCCCTCAGTTTTGAATTCCAACCAAGTCAAGCGAACACAACGCATCGAGCGAGTGAGAGGAGTTTTCATTTACACGCTGCGGCAAACTTCAAGTTAATCAATCTTTCTTTCAACCCTTTTCCGGTTGGCGGTGGTTGAGAGCTCCAGTTGTGGGAGTGAATCGCTCCTGGCAGGTGAACTGGAGCGCGTATGCGCCGAGCCAGGATCAGAAACGTTGGAGTTTTTTTTTTCAGTTTTTGTTTTTCGTCTTTTTTGGTTTTTCCTGTGAGTGGCGGGCACATCAACTTGCACGCGGAACCTTTGATCTCGCAACCCGTTTAGTGGAATGGAAAAACACAAAAACACCGTTATTAATCGACCTATCAAAATGCGCGAAGGCAGAAAATTTGTCTGCTACAAGCGTTCGCGCGACTTTTCATCAGCGATTCAATGGGCTTTCGGGTACGGGTTGGTGGTGCTTGTATGTATATCAAAGGGTTGGGTGATTTTTGAACATGATAAAGGGATGGTTTCACCAGCCCAAGGCTGTAATTACAGTAGAGACACAACGATGATGGCGCACCAAAAGTCACTTTTATTCCGGATTTCTTGACTGCGGCTGACGCTCGTATGGCCCAAAGGTTTTTCGCCTTCTTTTTGTCCTATTCGGGTGGAAAAGCCAATCAATAAATACAGGGATCAAAAGATGAGCGGGACGATTAGTAGAGATTACGAGGTAAGTGGGATTGGTATATAGGTAGGAAGCACACGTTGTTCGTAAAGAAATGCCTTGAGAGACAAGATATTTTCAAAGAAAAAATGTACACAAGGAAGGTACGAGGTGATATGGGTGGTAAACAAACGACTTAAAAGTTGATTTGAAAAGAGCAAAGGAAACCTTGTAACAGTCCGTTGTCGATATTTTCACTTCAAAGGAGTAAGGAAATCTCTACCACACCTTTATTACAGCATTCACAAGGTGATTAAGTCCATGCCTATCACCAAATACGAAGAAAAGACCGTGGTAGCTACTTGCTTTTAGTCAAACTCCCATTGAAAATATTATATTAATTATATTAATTTTCATTATTTTTTTATTAATACAAATGTTGGAAAAACAATTTTTGATATTAATATTTTAGGCTTGTCTCTGTCATAGACCTTCGAGTGGTCCAGATATTATTAGCTGTCAGTATAAAAAATTCAACGGAGGTAGTCACAACTGAATATACCCAGGCTGACGTCTTAACCGAATTTCATTCGCTATATTATCCCCCACCAGAGGTAAGGAGTCAACGAGTTATTGGCGTTTTCCTATCAAGCAACCTGACTACCCCGCATCCGAGGTAGGGAGCCAGAGGCTATAGACACAAACAAAAAAACCGTCCTTACAAGAGGCTTTCAGGGACAAAACATAAGGTTTTGTCTATGATAAGTGACAGTTATTATAGGTGGGAAGCCACACAACGAAGAAAAGAAGTGGCAAACAACGCCTCAATAGATTGACCACAAAAATCGTGCTTAATAAAATAAAAGAAAATTTTTCTGTTCAATCTATATGTGGTCAAAAAAAACCCCGGCAACCAGTGTTTGGGAAGCAACAAAAACAAAGCTATACCAGGTCAGAAAGAGATAGGACTAACTGGAAAGCTGCAGACAAAAAACACCAATCCAAAAAAAAAAACCAAATCCAATGCTGCCAAGTCATTTTTTTCATTACAAAACCGATCACTATTTTTAAATTATGGGGTATACCTTCTCAATACGAATAAGAAAAACGAATTGGTCGCAGTTTAGAGAGGAACTTGGCCACTTTGTTCAAGCTCCACTCAAACTGAATTCACGACAAGCGGTGGTCTGCTCAGCAGCATCCTTACCCGTTGTTTTGAACTCGCGTGCCAAGTTACGAAAAACCCCCGTAGAAAATCAGTACCTTGGTGGAATGCCGAACTGCAGCGTATTCGCAAAGAGGTCCTTAAAAACCAATTTAGTAGAAGACTGGAATCTATATCGATCGAGGCAAAAGGATTTTAAGAGATTTATTCCCAAGTCGCAAAATGACTCTTGTAAAAAATTTTGTGAGGAGATCGAATCTCTAAGTGAATCTAGTAGGCTTGTGAAAGTTCTTTAGAGGAACAGACCAAGCAGACTCGCTTCAATACTCAAACCTGATGTCACCTACACTGAGCCCAAGGCGGAGACCTTCAGTCTTCTCCTTGAGACTCACTTCCGGGGAAATCAGATCACCACGTGCTCTTCAGTGGTACCGACAACGGTGGCCACTGCAGAACCAGCGAACACAGCGCGGCTTAACTGGTACATTGCATCTACAGTGGTGACTGACGATGCAATCAAAAATTGCATCCTTTGAGAACTTTAAGTTACCTGGTCCAGATGGAATCTACCCAGTTATGCTCAAGCAAGGTTTAGGTCAGCTGTTGCCCACGTTGAAAATAATTTTCACTTACTGCGAGCCTTGCCTTGGCTTACATACCCACCCTTTGGCTGGGTATGGTTAAAGTCGTTTTCATACCAAAACCTGATAAGTCAGACTATAGCCTAGCCAAAAGTTTCAGACCGTTAAGTCTGACTTCAACTGCGCGTGCGCAAGGTTGCTCTTCGTTTGCACCCTCTTTCTGAGATGCAACACGCTTATCAACGCGGTATCCTGCGAAACTGCGCTTCAAAACCTTGTTGGTAGGATTAAATGTGCTCTTGACCAGAAGGAGTACGTGCTGTGCGTTTTCGTCGATATTGAGGGTGCTTTTGATAACGCGACGTTTGACAGCATGTGCCAGTCAGCCAGACAACAGGTGTATATGAAACATTAGTTCAACGGTTTTAGGCAATGCTAAAGGGACTGTGTGTTCTCAGGCGCAGAGATCCCTAGACTTGATCGATGATTGGTGCACTAGGAATGGGCTTTCAGTGAATTCTCTTAAAACTGCGGTTGTTCTCCTTACGAGAAGAAGGAATATCACTGGTCTGACTCAACCGTGCTTAAAGGTGTCACTATCTCGATATCCGGTGAAGTCATATATTTGGGAGTAATCCTTGATAGAAAACTTCTTTGGTCCAAGCATGTTGAATCCAAAACCGAAAAAGCATTGTCCATCTTCTGGCAATGCAGAGGCGCTTTTGGGAAGATATTTGCTCGCATCAGGTGGGTTGCGAGCTGACGTGGTGAGATCTTTGGGGCTGACGTGGTGAGTGCCGAACACCTAAGCTCTTCATCGCTGAAGCTCCTTCTCATCTTTCTTCGAAAGACGGGTAAACTAAATACATTAATGTAAGGTGTCTGCATGGTAGTACATTGGGCCAGTAGTCTGAGTGCTCGGATAGTAGTAACCTCCAAAAAAGCAGCCTTAAAAAAATCTATTTAAAAAAAATGGATGGAGGGTAATATGGCCCCTACTGGTGGTATATGAAACTTTGTTTGTTTTTTGACTCATTAATTCTAAGGTAATAGCTTAAGTATTTTCGTCAGTACCTTAAAGAAGAGTGCGAAATTTCGCCAATACATTGACCATGTCAACTTAGCTTAAATTGGGTAAATTCAATGTTGTTTCAAATTTTTTTCAAAGTATTGTAGCAAAAACCCTTTTAAATTTTCCAAATGTAGCTCCAAATGTAATCGCGCTCATTTTTCTTCTTCTGAATGGGAACCATATTACCCGACTTTACCCTATGCAAAAAACAACAATGTTTTTAATGTTTTTTACATGTTTTTTTAATGTTTTTTACAATGCGAAGTAAATTTTGAAATGCTTAGACAGTTTTAGCACCGATCTAAGGATGTAAAATACACTTTTTTTTTTTAATACACCTTTTGTATTTCAGCTCTATGCAACACAGAGAAAAATAATATTTAATATTTCAAATATATTAATTTTTTTCAACAATATTGGGATACTTTTTAGTATATTTTTACTAAAATCGCAATATTTAATGCAAAACAGGTTAATTTGTAATCTACTAGATTGAAATGTAATCTTTTTGTATTTAAATGTAATCCTTTATTTGCTAACTTAAATGTTGTTGGTGTCTGTGATTGAAAAGTAATGCTAGAATTTTTAGAATTTAGCTCTTTCCATATTATATCTTAATATTAGTTGCTATTTTTAAAGCTTATGGAACTAAAATTTAGTTTTTGGTATGACTTAAATTGAAAATATGTAGCTTATCATAAAATGGGATTGAAAGTCAACACATAATTGTATTTAAAATTTAATGCGCAGTTGCAACGCTTTGATTTTTAATACGCTAAGGTGTTTAATTTAAATTGGACAACATTGAAATCGATTAAAATTGTAATAAAAACTAATTAAATGAACTTAAGTGAGCGTTTGATCTACAATATTGCGGCGTCTAGAACGCCATGAGGCATTATAAGTCATTCTTGTGTGTATTTTCATCGAGTTAAGTCGGAATTAGTGCATAAAAATTTAAATTTTACAAGAATTTTTAAGTGAAAAAAAGAAGATAAATAGTTTCCGATGTCTGAAAAGTCACTCCCAGGAGGCGGGAAGCACACATATTACTTCAAATGTAAGAACAAGTTCTTAAGCAAACATTGAAAAGAATTTTTAGATTTACCTTGCGTGTCTTTTATTTGTTTTTTGAAGACTCGCTTGGAGAATGCTGCGAATATGAATATAAGTGAGCTTGTATTACTTTACAGTGTTTCTGGTATTGCCTTTTAATTCTAGACTGATTACTCTTAAGTAATTTGGTATTCGCTTACAATACACATCTAATTATTCATTAATACTATTGTATTAAAATTTAATCTTTGGAATTCGTTTTTAATACACATCTAATTATTTATTAATACTGTTGTATTAAAATTTAATAATTGAAACAATTTCTCTTTAGTTAAAATTAAATATTTTTTATATTAAAATTCAATACTTCTTGTATTAAAAGTAGAATTCTAATATTCTCGATATATTAGATTCTAATAAATTTCTGGTGTTGTGCTATATACAACCCAAAAAATATTAAAAATCGCTCCAATATTTTTAATCGTGTAACATCGAAATGTGCATGTTTGAGAAATTCACACAAAGATTAAAAGTAACCTAGTTAGATTTCCCCCAAGCTGCATTAAAATGTTGAAATATGATATTCGGTATTTGAGAGCTAATCAATCGGTATTTGTGAGCTAAATTGTCACGGTTTTAGAAGCCAAGAGCGGTAATCGATGCGAAATTTTGAGTTTTTTGAACACAATATGCTGAAATGGTGGCCCTAATCCTCCCTCGATAGTTGGTATTATAAGTCGTGAATTTTTAAAATGTTGAAAACAACATGAGTAAGTTCACTTCGCAGTAGTCTCCACTTCAGGTCTTCTTCAGCATTGAACACTTTTGTTTTTCCTATTTTTAGGCTGCTCAACTTCAACATGCGTCTAATCAGATGAACCGAGAAAAACGTTATTATGAGAATAATGCGTGGAATTGAACTTGTCTTTGGTCTTTACGAGTTGACTTCAGTTATTATTTTATTATTTTTAGCCAAAAAGATAAGAGCATTGTGTTTAAAGGACACTTGTTATGATCACACTAAAGGAGGAAAAAGCTCCAACCCAATATACAGTTCAGTTTCTGGTACGAAATAAATATAACTTATGATGCAGATCAAGAACGGCTCGACTCACTTCAGAGTGAGGTGGCTTTTGTCCACTGATTTTGAAAATGTCGAAGTGATGTTAGCGAAAAAAGTAGTGTCAAAACATTTTGGTTTACATCCGCAACGCTAAATCGTTTGCTAGACTTAAATGCTCTAAGCGCGGGCCTCGTTCGTACCCAAAGCCAACTACCGTCTCAGGACTAGGGACAACTTTCACATCTCAGGATAATGACAACGAAAAACTTCATTTTCAGCGAGTTGTAGATCTGCATGTTGTTAAAGCTGTTCTTGACATTCGTTCAAATGATAGGGGATTTGATGAGGTGCAACCTAAATTCGTAATAATGATTTTGCCACATAGATAAGTTCGAGTTATTTCCCATATTTTTAATACAATTATTTTGACAAAATCTTTTCCTTTGGTGTTCAAAACCGCAAAAGTGATGCCTATTCTTAAAAAACTTGCCACCTACCGATCGCAAGAATCGTTTTTTATTTAGGGCCATATCTATCCTGCCGTTTTTGTCGAAGACGCTGGAAAAGCTTTTTCATAGTCAAACACTGCATTTTCTGAATAGGAAGAAACTCTTACGTGATTATCAGTCAGGATTCAGAGCAAAGGACGGCCGTATCTCAGCGCTATTAAAAGTCTCGGGTGACTTTCGAAACTCTGGATGAAGACTAAGTATCTTGGCTTAGTATCTTGTCCTTTGTCTTCGTGATTTTTGAAAGGTCTTTGAAATACATATATTTGAAAATATATTTTAATTTTTCTGATTCTGTCGCCTACCTAATATTCGCCTACCTCACTGGAAGGACACAGGCAGTTGATGCAGGAAAACACGTGCCGCGTTTTCTAGATCGGGTGTACTACAAGGATCCTAGGCCCTCTTTTGTTTATTATGTTTATAAACGATCAACGAAATCTACAAAACCCATTAAACCATCTTTATGCTGATCATTTCCCCATCCATCTGAGCTGCAAGCTTGGACTGATCGAGGATGGAATTTGGACGGTAAATAAGGATCTTGAAAATATAGGAAAATGGTCAAAAAGCAATAGCCTTTCCACAAGCTAAAAAGAATCCACATGCATTGTGATCTACGAGGAGTTATTTAAAATTATGTAGAAACTTAATATGAATATTTGCAGACAGCATATTTGCCGTCCACTTTTGTAGGCGCGATTTTTCAATATTTTTAAGGCTACAATAATTCTAAGTCGTTTAAAGGCAATAGGATAGTCGATTTAATATCACTCAAGAGGATAAACTATGAGCGTATGAGGCCAGTAATTGCTGCGTACCTATGTAAGTACATACCTACAACCTACACACATACATACAAGCTACCAACCTAAACCAAAATTGGACTAGAACCTTTTTAGGAAAAGGTACCTTGATTGTGATGTCCGAAGTGTCTGTGATGATGAAAGTCATGTCCATCATTTTGATGTTGGAAATTCAATTGTTCAACGGTGTTTGGAAGCCGAAAATGCAAATGGCAGAGATTAGTAATGCACGAATCAACCAGTCGAAAACCAGACTACACAAAAAAGAAGCCCTTCAAGCCTGTTCGTCAATGCTCGAATCCCTTTCTGCCTCACATGAAAATCATCTCACAAAAAAAAAAAAATCTGTGAAATAAAGTAACGCCAACCGATCAGCAGCCGTGCTCGATCGACGCAATCGAAGGAAAAGAAGTTCTTGCATCCGCCACCACCGCCTCGACCAGAGTGTAAATGTATATCTTTCCAGGTCCAGTGCCAGTCTCCAGTGTGCCTCCATCATGTTTGGTATATTGTAGACCTTTTACCTATATGAAGTGCATTCGACTGACGATGACGACGACGACGGCCACGGTACACTGAAGCTCCAGTGAATTTTTATGCAATCATTATTTTATTACCTTCGGTTAAAGGTGATCTCGCGCGATCTCACTTGATTATTGCTGTTTGGGGACCATCGCGGGGCGCTGATGATTGCTCAGCGTATATATGGTTCCTTGGTGAATCGGGTGGTGTGCGGGGCCAGCTATTGAGATACATGTATCCTCATTCACTGTCAAGTAACTTGTTCCATTTGCACGGCTATAAATACCGTCATCATTTTTTCGTATCTCTTTGCTCGCGCAGTTTATTTTGCGGCCATTTGGTGGATGGATGAGTATCAGGATTCGCGATCCTCAGTTGGCGTTCTCAGGCGCATCGTCGGTCGCGTCGCATCGTAGTCAACCAACGTCAGTGATGTCTGTTGGTCATGTTGAGATTGGGAGTTGAGTTTTGAAAATGCTTCTCGTTGTTGTTTTTGGCTTCTTTTTTTGAGTTTTGTTTAGAAGAGGATCAGTTGATTGGTGGAAATGATTGGAAAATATTTGCACCGATTTTTCGTTTTGATGTTCCCAGGGGTGTTGCAGGGTGCACACACGGGGAGTTTCTTTGGTTTTAGTGGCTGCCATAGTTTCAGAAGTATTTTATGGTGGAAATTAAATTGATATAGGAATATGTGTTTGCACGGAATGTGGATATACTGGCGCGAATGATGGTGCATCTTATGGACAGCTTGTGGGCGACGACGGAGGGATGTGTATCTTCCATGTGCGCGGAATGTTCTGATCGGGATTCATTATTTGATCGCTGTCGACCATGGCGCGCAACTCTCAATGGTCTTTTTGTACAGACAGGGGTTTTGTGATTGGATTACGCGGTATTCGGTTGGTTGAATGGAAAGCAAGTGGACAGGTTATTTGTGTGTGACATGTAAAGTTAATTAATTAAATGCGCGAAATGAAGGAGAATCGATAGCGTGATATTTGAGAGGCTACGTACCTTTGCATCTAAAAAAACGCACAGCTTCTCTGACATCATGCTTTATTCTGCAATGTAGAATAGATTGGCCTAGTCTTAAAGTATTTTTAGGGACACCTATTGTTGCTCACATATTTTTGAGAGTTTTCCAAAAGGGACACAAACTCATTATATACCAACAGTGAGACTTAAGAAGTTTTTTATTGCTAAGTTTATTTTTGAAGAAAACAGTTTTTTTACTTGCTACACATTGATCATCAATAACATGTTTAAGAGTTTCGGTGTTTTCAAAGAAGATTTTTTTTATGTTTAATTTTTTTTAAGCTGAGATTTAAGACTTTTTGATTTATGTAAGAGAAGGGGTTTCTTTTCTTACATATTTGGAAAACTAAATAGTTTACATATTTTGAAAGGTAAATACATCTTCTTTAATTGACAGATAACAACGAAGGAATCAGAACAACGAAGGCATACTTATATATATAAAAATTATTGTTATTATTTTGTCTCAATATCGGGCATTGAATTAGGGCGTGGTTTTGAATAGCCAAGTATCACCCAAAATATATTCACAAAAATCTGAGTGCATTACTTAAGACTTTTTTCTATTTGTTAAAAATGTTGAAGTAAATGTAAGTTTAGCTATAAATTCCTTACATAACAACAAGATTAAATGGTACTAAATGCGATATAAAAAAATAAGAAATTTATTTGATATCCTATATTTTAATACTATAAATGCAAAAATCATGTTGAATGTCACTAATCTGAGCAGTAGAACATTTTTATACAAGTATGGGTGGGGTGACCCTTATTTATTATACCCTATTCCACAGGAATTAAGTAAATTAATTTTGATACAGGCGATAGACCCCCAAGACCTTAAGGGGATATGATCGAGACCGAATTCTGAGTCCAATGAGCGATGTCCGTCATGTCACTAATTTTTAGGCCTTAAAGTTTGAGCTAGAAAGCTGAAATGTATGTAAGCTCTCTGTCATCCGACGCAATGCAAATGTTAACATTATCTAATCTACCCACAGACACGCCCACAATCGGTCTTAATGTGTAGCCACCTCCAGTGCTCTCAAAACTGTAAGACGTTGTGAAAAGCTGCAATTTAACATTTAGCATTTTTTAGTGATTATATAAGACGTAAAAATAAAAACAAAGTTAGCAGACCGCTCCTTGTGGGCGTGGCATCGATTCAAAAAGTAATCTTTCAATGCAATTTATTCAATATTTATGTTCCAAATTTTTACTTCTTCTTTTTTTTCATTAAGGCGAAGGTTATGATCTGAACTGATCCATCAGTACCATCATTACCCTCTCACTCTTCTGCATTTCTACTAATTCGCTTGTGGGGGTACGCCGATTTGACCTCAGAATATACCAGCAAGCCACCCGGTTTTGGATCTCTTCGCAACTGAGGCGAAATAAATGCTTTTGTCGTTGCATTTGTGCAATCCATGAATGTTTAGATCTTCGTTTCTTTCGCGATTTTGCTGGAATGTTGATGGACATTGCCCTTTTGACAGGGTTCGGATATTAGGATATACCAATACCAACTGAGCCAGTCTAGCTCCATATTCCTGGAGTTAGATTCTTTCACAGGAGGCTTCCTCGGATCTTCGTACTTCTCATTCTATCTCGCTTTTTTACTCCTGCTGTCATGCGAACCATCCTCATCTCTGCCGGTAATTTTCTCTTTAATATTTTTTATACCCTGTCAAACTCCGGTGTAGAGCCTTCCTTTCAGCTAAGGGGGCTTTTTTCGGTCACAGAAGATGGCCGAGTTTTCTCGCCACTTCATCCACCCTAAGCTTACGCAATTATTGATGTCATCATCACAGTTTTCTTCGCTATTGACCAAAGATCCCAGGTACTAAACTTTTCACACTTGGGCAGCACATTTCCATTCAATTTAATGTCAGGAACGGGCTCAGGACAGGTACTCTGTCTTCTTTCGGCTTGTACGATACCCATTCCCCTTCAAAACATCCACCCATATATCAAGTGCTCGCTGCAGGGATGTATGATCTTATGATGGCCCCATCGTCAGCGAAGAATAAAAGATGTCTTTTCGGGTGCGCCAGTTTTCCTACAAGCAGACAATCAAAGACCGAAAAGGACTTAGGGCACTTCCCTGGTGTACAACGACTTTAATTAGGAACTCATCCGTGACTTCGGATGGAATCTTACTCTTGTCTTTGCTCCATCATACATGTCCATAATCATCCGCACGTATAGGCTTCTGGAACTCCTCGTATTCTTACAGCCACCAATATCAGATCTTATCGTAGTCTATCGAAACCTTTTTAAAAATTAACCAGCTTCATATGTAGATGTTTAAGGGCATCTCGCCGTTTTCCATTATGATCCTTATACTTTGGATTGCAGTGGTTGATTTGCCCGCGGCAAACCCGCACTGGTCCTCAGATAGCCTTATTATAGATAGCCCAACTATCTAGTCCTCGCTCGACGATCTTCATTGTTTTCACACCGAATGAGCTCCATAGAACAGTGATTAACACAGGAAAATGTGATCACAACTTCGTGTATCGCATTTTCCTTTGAACAAAGAAAGAAAGAAACTTTCCCTCGACTGATTATGTATTGGATCCCCTCTATGGAGATGAAGGTCGTGAGCCATCTGGACCCACTGTCTCCTTTTTTCCCAGAACTCTGATGGTATCTGATCCGGCCCAACCGCTTTTCGCTTTTTGTAGTACTTAACCGCCTTCCCAACCTCTTCAACTGTGATATCTGGTAATACTTCCAGAGTTAGGAGTTGTTCCTTCTGGAAAGTGTTTAAAAGTCCCTCACAATACTGCCGCCACCTGTGAAGAATTTCATCAACAAGAAGCTGTCCCTGAGCATTGTTGATGAACTTTGGCGAACGAATCTCCTGGGGTTTTTTTTTCCTCTGAGCGACAATTTTGAAGATTTCAGTCCCCTTATTTAAAGTGCTTTGCCGAAGATCCTGCGTGGTCTGCTCTGTATAAGCAGTCGTAGCAGAAACTTCTTCCAAGTCCTGATACAGACCCTACATTTTCTTTGCTTGAACTTGGGCGCACTTCTTCTTAGTGAGACTGGTGAGGTGTCTACATTCCAATTCTGTTGTTCGAAGAGCACTTCTTGCATGCCTTGAATGCCGCTTTCTTTTCACTAATCACTAGTTTCACCTCATCTGACCACCACAATCAAGATCAAGAATAGACTATAAATTAAAAAACAAAGGTAATATTAGTTTTGGAGCTGATTACTAGATTGTGCTTAGCAAACCAATTTCTTGAAAGACTGAGATCCCAATTGATGTCAGAAACCACATCAAGATAACTATCGAACCAAAAGAAAAACCTACATAGTCTGCAAAAGCAGTTGGAACGCCTTTAAAATCCTGTCTGAAATGTGAGTTCATGTAGATTATAAAAGGAATTGGACCTAGTACGGAACCTTGCGGCACACCTAAGTTGAGAAACAAAAGATTGCTCCTTATATTCCCAATTTTAGCCCTTTAAGATTTGACTCCCATAAAATTAGCTGCAGTTAAAAATGAAAAAAAAGTACGTTCATAACACAGCCGCCGAATTTTTTGAAGTAAAACGCTGGAAATACCATCCATTTCACAGGACTTAAAAATTTTTAGATAACCGATTTTCTTTAACACTAGAAAGACGGGCGGGGGTCATTTGACCCATTTTGAAGTTAAGCGCTTTGTAACTTTAAAAATATTAATTCTTATGGCATGATCTCTTGTGACTTTTATTGAAATAGTCTATGCTCCAATTTACATATAGTGCCATTGTGATATCTTCATAAGGAATTAAATTAACATAACATCTACCTAAAAAGACGGCACCGGTCATTTGACCCGTAGGTGTAATTTTCCATACAGACTGTCAACTTCGGTGGTTTCTGTCTCTGTTGATTGATCTGTCATATAGCACCGTTTACATGTTTTTCCATATCAAACCAAACAAACGCATATATCCTAACGGGTCACTGGATCGTAAAAATAAGAAAAAAATTGACATGTACAATACTATAAGCCTCGCCTTTCACGAGTGGCAAAACAATTTTTGTGCACTTGCTCTATTTTCAAATACCCGCGATTGTGATAGCGAAGTTATTTCTTGATTGATAAAAACTGGTATTTCGTAGTCAGAAAAAGTTATTTTAGATCTGTTATAATGTCTCGACTTGGTGATCGCAAAATATTAGAAATTTTACAATCTTTACCGGAAGATCAATCAGATGGTGAGGGTGAAGATGTGGAGCTTCAACCTGCTCCCGAAGAAGTTGCAAATATTCCCGAATCATATTCTTCTAGTAGCGACGAATCAGATGATAGTGTGTCAAGGGGTAATTACTTTTTGCTATTATGTGATTCTGAGTGTTATTTATTATGTATTATGCAGCTGATGTGCAAGATCGAGTACGAACTAGGGGACGAGGTCTTCAAAGACATTTTCGTGGTGGCCGTGGTATGCGAGCCCCGAGAAGCGTTGAGGAGAACAGTATGATGTCACCAGGTGGAGTTTTATGGAAAAGCGCCACTGCAAATGAGACTGTGGGTCGACGAGCACGTCACAACATTTTGAGTCAACAGCCAGGACCAACTCCGTACGCACGAAGAGCAATTGGTGATAAGTTTGTGAGTGCTTGGAGACTCTTGATTGATGATTATATACTGCGTCACATCAAATTATGTACAGAATCTGAAGCTAAGAGGGTACTTGGCCATTCAAACTGGGTTATTTCTCTCGAAGAACTTGATAAATTCATCTCAATTTTATATGTCAGAGGTGCGTATGCTGCTAAAAATATTTCTGTAAATGACTTGTGGAGTAAGACTTGGGGTATAGCTTTTTTTTCTAAAACTATGTCAAGAGATCGGTTCAAAGAGATAATGAGATATATAAGATTCGATTTGCGATCCGAAAGATCTTCAAGAATGCAAACAGATAAGTTTGCACTTATTTCTCAGGTATGGAACCGTTTCATAGAAAACTGCATATCCTGCTACCAGCCAGGTGAAAATTTGACAGTCGACGAACAATTATTTCCAACGAAGGTAAGATGTGCGTTTATTCAGTATATGTCGAACAAGCCTGATAAATGTGGAATAAAATTTTGGCTGTGCGCAGACAAGAATTCGTAATATCTTTTGAATGCCTTCCCTTACTTGGGCAAGGATGAAACTCGTCCTGAAAATCAGAGTCTTGGAGAACATGTGGTCATGAGTCTAGTAAAACCGTTTCTCAATAAAGGTAGAAATGTGACTACTGACAATTTTTTTACATCTGTTTCCTTAGCAAGAAGCTTACTTTCCAAACGAACAACACTGGTGGGTACTGTAAACAAAGGAAGGCGCGATATTCCCCCATATGTCAAAAACATGAAACTAAACTTGTACGAAACGAAAGCTTTGAAAACAGAAGATGAGCAATGTTTACTGACAGTTTATCAAGCGAAAAGAACAAAAATGGTGTTATTGCTAAGCACATTACATGAAAATGTTCAAATAGATGAGAGTACCCCGAAAAAAAAACCTGAAACCGTTGTATTCTATAATTCTACGAAATATGGTGTTGATGTTCTTGACCAAATGGCTAGAATGTTCAGTGTCAAGGCAGCTTCGAGAAGATGGCCGGTACAAGTATTTTATAATATATTAGACCTCGCTGCGATAAATGCTTGGATTCTGTATCAGGAAGCGGCAAACAAGCAAGTGCGTAGACGGGACTTTATACTTCAGTTGGCTCTTGAACTCAGCAACATGTCGGAAGAATCAGGTCCTAGTACTTCAACACAACCACCAACACCGATGCAGCCTTCAGCTGTAGGTACAGGTAAAAGACGTCACTGTTTTATTTCCGGCTGCAACAATAAATCTAGTCATGTGTGCGATATTTGCAAAAATCCGTTATGTGGAAAATGTAATCAGTCAAAAGAAATTATTTGTCATTATTGTTGTAAGAAATAAACAACTTCTGTTAATAAAACACGTTACCTAATATTATCCATTTTCCGTTTAAATGTTTGACAACTGATCGATTAGCACTTTTACATGAAAAACAAGACCAAATTCTACACTTTTACTATATGGGTCATATTTGACTATCAAAGGGTCAAATGACCCTTCCCGTCTTTCTTGGTAAGAAGATTTTCCCGTCTTTCTAGTGTTAAGACCTCAAGAGTTTTATCGGCTCAAAACTGAAACTGCTACAAGACGCAGACTCCGCAAGGCAGCCATTTGTTAAACACCTGGGTTGGGTGAAACTTGGTTGTAAGCTGGTGGCAATGCTAGTAAAATAGAAGTTTGAAGCGTCTACTAAGGTTTCCATATCGGTAACAGGGCAGTCATCAATCTGATTGGCAGATGGTTTTTTTTTTGTATCAGCATTTTTGTTAAAAAGGTTATTTACTATCCGCCATTCACGTTTAACGTTTCCTCTAGCTGAATCGAATTTTGTGCGAGAGTAACTTTGACGACACATTGGTATTTCATCTTTTATTTCTGCACACAACTGTTTGTATTTGGCTTTAAGACCCAAGCTACGGAGCTTTTTGTAGAGTTTTAATCTAAGTTTATCTTTAGACGTAACTTTGTAGAACAAGAAAGAGGAAATCCAGGGTTCAAGACTTTTAAGTAGACATTTGGGACGGAAAGTACTTCCACGACTAATGATATGATTTCTAAAAGTTTCAATGTATACTGCAAATGACGAAGAAGCGTTAGAATACATACAGACATTAACCCAAAACTCAGACATAAGAGCGGTTTTAAGCTTCCTAAAGTTAATGTTAGACACATCAGCAGCGAGTTCTATATCAGCAGTACTTGTGTTACCGGAATTTTTTAATAAAAAACCCAGTCATCGAGTGATCAGTATTCATTAAATCAAGGACGCCTATTTCAAAATTACTAATTGAACCACTTCTGTGACGTCCATAAATATGATCCAAACATCGACCTGAGATCAGTCTAGTAGGCGCATTTATAAAACTTTCAAGACCATACAACGACAACAGTTCCAAAAAGCTAAAAACGATAGCTATTAATGTAATATTTAAAATTAATAATTATTTTATAGGTATTATTAATTATATTTATCTTAATATTTTTATAAATTAAAATTATATAATTATATTTTTATATATATATGTTAATATTAAATATATTTATTAAATTTTAATATAATATTAATATTTATATATTATATAAATATTATTATGCATCTTTCACATTTTTAAATTTAACGATTTTTATTTCTTTTGTATGTGGGCGGATCCAAGGTTTTAACAATTATATTGGGCAAAAAAAGCTTATATACGAATTTTCAGCTCCCTATAACAAAATTGTAAGGCCTGAAAACGGACCAGCAAACGAGCAAGTAATCGTAAATAAATCGCTTGCTCGTTGGCTGGTCCGTTAATAATAATAATAAATAAATATGTCATTCATTACCCTGCGATCGACATAATAAACAACAAAAAAACTTAAAATTACACACTCGACAAGGCGTCCAGACACGCTGGTAAGGACAATTATTTGGACTTATTTTGAAATTAATAAATTTTTTATCAAGTTAATTACTTATTCCGTGCTTCGTTGCAAAAATATAACACATTCTAAAGGCAGAATAAAAATACTTAAGTATGTTATGTTAATGATTTTTGCACAGATCACACTTGTGATATAAAACCCGCGATATCAAGTTTTCGTTACTAATAGTATCGTCCCTACTCTTATAAAGCGAATAAATTATAATTAACAAAAAGCAATTAAAATTTATAGGAATCGTTCAAAGCTAAAGCGTCTCATATCAAATGTCAACCATTTTTCAATGTCAAAATGCAAATTTTTTTTCTTTCCCCGTCTGAGAGAATATACCTCTTAACATTCATACGCTCTCTTGTCGTTGACTTAAAATAAATGCAGATATCGTTTGATTTGTTACCAATAAAACACATAAATTTCCAAAGAACAACAAAAAAAAACCGTCACTGAGTCAAAGCTTGATGCTGAGAATTTTCAACCCAAACTAGTAACCCTCCACAGAACTGACCGTCCCATAAATAATATCACTAAAGCAGGACAGAAGGCACAATACCGATGTCTCATTCATTTTTTGTATTTTTTTGCGAGCGCAGAAAACAAGAAACGTATAATATACTTTTATTAGGACTTCAAAACATCATCAACCGATCACATTCAATATATCACACCACATGAAATCATCGCATTCGAAGGAGAAAAAGATCCTGACAATAACCTCCTGCCCAGTTGAGTTGGCAGCAAAGGCCCGTAAATTTACTACTGTCGGCCATTTTAATTCATTTAGTCGTTGCCGTATTAAACTTGTATGATTCGCCATTCAAAAGCAGTTGAGAGGATCCAGAAGTAATTAATTTAAAAAGCCCAAACATCAATCATAGTAATCTTAATGAATATCAAATCAAAAAACAGTGACAACCAAATAAAAGAATTGATGATATTCAACAAAACAAAAAAAAAAAAACATCTTATACGCGGGGGTTTCATTTAATTTTTAGGATATGTATAGGAACATCAACCACCGCTGCCGAAAGTATTTGTATTTGTTGTCTGATTCATTTTTTTTGTGTGTTAGATTCGATTTGATTTGGATTTTTTTGTTGCGCTGCTTGTCGGCGTCTGTTTCCCATAAAAATTTTCCAACATACAGAAAACGGAATACATACATATAACAAATTTATCCGATTATTTATGAAACATAAATTAAGAAATACAAATCATTCGATTGATGACAGGTCGTCCCCCTATCATAGAAGTAGACTGTGGGACCTTCAAGTAGATCAAGGGTCACTGGTGATAAAATCGCTCCGAACACGACCATTCCTTCTGGTGTTAAGTAAAGCTCTCTCTAGCGTTGTCCTCGATGGACTTTTACAACGACGCTACATTAGGTTTAGTAACTGATTTGTCAGAACAAAAAAATTTCATCAGCTGATGTGGACAGCAGTCGAACTTGTTGAGCTGGAAATCAAATCCATAGACAATGAAATTAACAATACTAGCTGAAGCAGAGGTAGGTAATATTTGATGAACAGCCATTAAATAAAGCAGCTAAGAGAAACAGTTCCAAACGAATTGGTAAATCAAAGTTTACATACCTACGTACTGCTTTTCAAAACATTAAGAAACAGCGTAATCAGCTTGACTCTTGACGAAACAACATATTAAACTACGACCATCCCTTTCCTAACAGTCATCTGAAAAAAAAGAGTCGTTCTCTTTTACTCTCTCCGAGAGTAAAATTTATCTGGACAAACGTCTCTAAGTTCCATTCGAATTCGGCAAAAGCTTGCAGGTCTCTTGTATGTGAAGAATGTAACACGTACCTACACGTTGAGCCCTGGCAAAATAACGTTACTCTTATATTTTTACCGAATTTTATAGATAATTTTTAAAAACTCATAGCATGTCTCCACCGAACAGTAATCCGCGATTAACATAAATCTTCAACTTATCTTCTCCAAATCCTGAGATTTACTATACAAACTTAAATCCACTCGGCAAGCGATTAAAAAAAAACCCCTGAAAGTACTTCACCACCCTATTCACAAACCTCTTTTATGCCACTGTCGACCCTTTGTAACAGTTTGGAAATCGAAAAAGGAAACTGAAACTGTCTAAGTATGATGTGTCAAAAAAAACTAAATCGTGGTAAATGTTATCGCCACTCTGTTTTGAGAGCCAAAATGACAGAAAAAGAGTGGTCGTCTCAAATTTATCCCTTTGTAAAATTTTTGCCCGGGAGTTCGTCAAATAAAACTCAATTTTACTTATATAATTACACAAGCAAACACTTAATTTATCAAACAAAACTGATTTAAATTCAAATTCGCTACTTAGAATTCAACTTTCTATTTCTTCAACAGCTTTTTTCTTTACTCTCGTTTTCCACAAGGCAATGTTTCAAACATAATTGTATCGTCCGAGCCTGTGTATTTATTTTTAAATTTTTTATTTCAAATTCGGCATTTTCTAGCACTTTTCCCCTTATTTTGGTTAAATTCCATTTGTACTTTTCCACTTTAAGGGGAATTCGATATCGAAATTCGAATTTTTGTTTGCTGTCAGCTGACTGGAATCAACACTCAATATCAATTCAATCGCTTTTTACTTTAAGCTTAGTACTCTGATCGCGAAAAAATTTTGCTCCCATACAAAAATCTCTTCAGAGCAAATATTTTGCAACCGGTTTTGCAAGGCCGTACGCAGCTGGCGTGCAAAATTCTTACGTTATTATAGATGTGCTAGTCGAAAGTCTCCACACAATTTTGCACGCAAAATAAATGTCTGGCACATTTTTTCTCGTGCAACATTAACAAAAGCATGTGCTAGGCAATAGATGATTACATTTTTAGGCTGAAAATGTGAGTTTTAGATGTCGGAAAGTTTGGAAAAATATGAAAATATCAGATTTTTCAGTAAACGAAATTCTCATTGACGGAGACATATACATTTGACAGATATTTCTATTCGCGTTTGTACCTTGGGATATTTTTTTGCCGGCATTTTGCTCGGTGTGGAGAAAATAACTGGAGACTGCTGCTGAAAAAAATTTTCGCGATCACCATACTAGCCTTTACTCTAGATTTTCCCAAGTCAATTTTTTAAATATAACTGTCTCATGCGAGCCTGTCATCCGTGTATTTACTCAAATTTGGCATTTTCTATATTTGCCCTACCTTTGGTAATTTTCCATTGGTTTTTCTCGACTGGTACTGTTCCATTCGAAAGGGAATTCGATGTCGCAACCCGAACTTCGAATGTCAGTTTGCTGTCAGCTGACTGGAAGGACGGTTAGGTGTGTTCGTTTAGTGAATCAAGCGAATGAGTTCGTGAAGTAAATCGATGGAGATTCAGCGACTGTTGCACGTCATGTTGCCACATCACACTTTGTTTGTGCGGTGGCGCCACTTCGAGATGTATTTTTAATCGTCTCATTCTAATTACTGCTTTGCGGCCGGTGGAGACGTTTTAAAAATCTCATGTACCATTTTAATAAACCTCTTTTATGCCACTTTTAACACTTTTCCCACACCTTTTTAATAGGTTGCCACTTGAAAAAGGGAAATAAAACAGTTTATGAATGACGTATCTGTCACAAATATGTTTTTTTTTATATTTTTCCAGATATTTTCAACGAATTTCTTTTTGCTTGTGGATAATGTCATCGCCACTCCCTTTTGAGAGGAAAACTCACAACAAAAGAGTACTCGTGTCAAGTTAGTCTTATGTTTATCCGGTGGAGACACTTCGGAATTTATTTTTAATCATTTCTTAGTAATCGCAGATTTATAGCCGGTGAAGGCATAGTAGGCGTCTGCGATAAACTTTTAGCTTAACTTAACTCCTGCTAATCTCGAGATTTAAAAATATATAAATCCTCTCTGTAAATAAAAACTATAAATCTCCTCGTAAGACTCGTTGACCCTTTACACAAACGAACGGATTGACCTCTTTTAAGTCACTTTTAACCTTTTTCACAAAACTTTATAATAGTTGTGCCTGAAAAAAAGAAACTGAAACTGTAGTGTCCACATATGACAAATCTGTCGCCAACATGTTTTCTATTGGGATTTTAACATCGAACTTTTTTTCGCTCGTGCGAAATGTCATCACCACAATCATAACTCTCCAAAATGACAACAAAAGCGTGCTCATGTCAAGTTATCTTCGTTTGTGTCTAGTTTAAACAGTTTGCAACATGAAAAAGAAAACTGAAACTGTCCACGTATCTGTCACAAATATGTTTTCTATTGGGATTTTGACGACGAACCTTTTTTCACTAGTGGGAAATGTCATTGTCACTCTCTTTTGAGAGCCAAAATGGCAACGAATGAGTGCTCGTGTCACGTTAATCTTATGTTTGTTAAGTGGAGACACTTCGGGATTTATTTTAAATTGCCTCCCGCGAATCCGTTTAATGGCTGGTGAAGACATAGCATATGGTTTCAAACCGCGCAGACAGTGTTGTTGAGAAGATCAAAGCATCAAAAGGTCAAAACGTATACCGGTTCACGGTAACGGTTCACGAGCGCAAATTTTTGGTTGAATTACCAGTTTGAGTCAACTAAAAAGAGACGCGTTATTTTTCGTCCCACTTCCGCAAAGGTCTAAAAAAACACTCCGAGTGTTGAATCGAAAGACCTTCTCAAAGTGTGTATTCGGACCCGGATTAAACGCAAACCATCAGCATGCGGGTGTTTGAAAAGGGCACATCTTGCCTCGTGTTCTTAAACTCAGAATCTAGTTTTTTGCGTCAAGCATTATTTTGACAACAGCATTTCTTCTATAAGGCAGAAGTATTCCAGAGAGCACTCCCTGCAGCCAAGACACCTTCTTGCTCGAGCGGGCAACTTGAGGGTTATGTATAATTAGTATTCGTTTAAACGGGTTTCACTATCAGCAGTTAAGCAATTGTTTTAACTTCGTTTTGGTTATAATAGAATTCCTTCACACATGATGAATTGTCAAAGAGGTCTAAGTATTTATCCTTGAGGAACGCCGACGCAGGCGCTATAGTACTTTCCACCGTAACAGAATTTCGAGGTCAGGTCATTTGCCTCAGAATTTTTCCTAAAGTGTCTTGTCTAGTAGACATAGACATAGAGACGGTTCTCTACGCAGTTTTTGTCTATTCGGCTACAGCGCCATTTGTTGCAGCTTTCAATGGTCTGTTTAAACTTCTTCGTCTAGATCTATAAACTTCTGCATGTTTGCTTCGAGCATATCCAGTCTTTGCAAAACATCTTGATTTGCTTTCCCTGATAGTGTTATAAGGTCTCGTTTTGCTAACTGGAAAGAACGCCAACGTTCTTGAAAATCGGTTCTTTTTAGAGGACATAGTCCTTTTTGCTAAGCTTGAAAGGATTTTACTCTATTGTTTTTATTTCATCAATCCACCAGTAGAACTGTGCAATTTGTTAAAAATTTTCCCAAGACAAAGTTGTGACGCTCGAAAAAATTTTCCAGAATTTGTCAATGAATCATACATGCTCTGTCAAAGCGATAAAAGCAAAAAAGTAATTGACAGGTTTAATACGACTGCCATGGCCTTCATTTAATTTTTTTATGAAACGTCTCAGTGTTGCCATCGCAGTATCAAATCAACCTCGACACTAGTGTGACAATCAAAAAAGTTTTTGACGCCATCATCGATGCAATGATGGTTCGCATCTCCAAAATTTTTCATTTCTCAATTCTAATAAAAAGGTAAAAGAAAATATTTTGAACCAGATTAGGACAATTTATTTGCCAGTACCCCTTGTAAATCCCATCGCCCCCACAGTCATGACACCATCATCGCTCTGTTATACCGGTTCCGCTCGACGCACAATACTGCCGCATTCGATGATTTTTGATGACGATGACGAATATTTCTCAATATCTCGATAAACTATCTAGATATAACAAAACTACTGCTAGTCAACCGATACACAACGGACAGCCGCACCGAACCGAAGAGAGAGAAGAGAGGAGACACACAAAAACAAAAAAGACAAAAGTCAGCGGCGACACGACGACAACTACTAATCGCCAGTGACCTCCGATATAAATCAATCGAAATTATTGACCATACTTGGGGCATTAACAAAAGATAAAAGAAAAAAATGACATCAAATCCGAAGAAAGGAAATAATTACATAAAATATTATCTTTGTCGGGGCGGAGATGATTTCGCTGTTTTTTCCTCTAAAAAAATGATTATTATTTTATTTTTTTAAATTTATTAGCCATCATTGACTTAATGAAAATACCATCGATTCATATTGGTCTTGTTGCTGTGGCATTCAATGTGACCATAAAAAGCTGGGTCTGGGTGTTGAGGGAGGGAAGAGAAATCGGATCCGCACCATTTGGACAGATATCCACATCAAACACATCCCATTCGTGCAGCAGGAAGGGTACAAGACAAAGTGGCCCATCCAACGGGAAGAGCTAGGAACCTATAACTATCTTCTATAAAGATAGAAATCTTTGACTGAACTCGGTAATTATGTCGGAGAATAAATTTCATTATGATTGCTCATATTCAGTTAAAGAAATATGAGTGTGTATCTACAAGCACATAGAATGGTGCATTTGCATTTACTCAGCGCATCGGTCTATCTGTCAGATATACCTGTCCGTGGTGCTGCCGCAGTTACCTCTTTTCGTTGAACGCTTGCTGTGTGCGTGCGAACATTCATAAGAATGCGCTTGAATGGCGGACATCGAAGTGATCAAACAGAACGTGATCCTTCACTGGTTGGCCATTCTGTCATTGGTTGATTATCTTGACCAGCAGAACACCACTCAAGTGAATGGCTTCTGGCTACCTGTGGAGTGCAAAAATTAATTTTTTTGTAGGTGATTCCATGGGGAATCACCACGAAGCGAAATTAGTATATTTGTGAGCGTCATGTTTTAAACAGGTCATGAAGAAAAGAAGTTGAAGGCGAATATGATCGCTGTCATAGTTGGAAGAATGTCCAACAAAAATAGATAGAAGATCCCAACTAGATCGTTGATATAAAGCAGCTTTTAACGTTAAAGAATTCAGTTTAATAAAGTTCTGATTTCTCCTATAGTATTTATAATTTTAGGGATGCTGAATTTCCCGTCTTAGATTCTCCATAAAAAAATTGTGACGCGTTGTTGCCAAAATGCAAAGATAGGTTGAAAAAACAGCATTTCTCTGCATTTTCTTTTACATCGAAAACTATCTCCTCAATAATTAAACTACCTTTTCAGGCACTGAAAACAAAAAAAGTACCTACATGAAAATTTACGCATTGTTTATGACATGAGGCTGTCAATTTTAAGGCAATTTTTCCAGAAATTCTATAATGTGAAAATAATTTTACTAAATCCGATGGCGAGTTCAGTATTAAAAAAATAACATTCCGCAAAAATTTTGAAAAATTATAACGCTTTATCATATTGTAACTTTACGCATCATATCATTTTGTACAAAAAATCTTGTGAGCCTTTGTCAGCAAAATTTCTTAAGCAAAAAACAGAAATACAAAAGTAAAAAAAAATTATAGTTTTATTTATAAAAAAGCATAATGACTAGAATATGCTTAATACAGAAATATGTTATATTCTTGTTTTTTTTTTTTTCTTATATATAAAATGAGTTTGATAAAATACTTGAACAATTATACATAACTCGAGTTTGGCACCGCCGAATTTTATGATGCTTTTTTTGACTGAAAGGTACGGCTCTGAAGAAGATTTGTAAGTTTAAAACGCTGCATTTTCAACGCGATTCCAATGTATTTCCAAAATTGATATTTTTACAACCATATTTACCATTTTCACCATAACTTGAGAATGGCTTTACCGATTTAATTATTTTTTTCTTAAAGTTTCCTTCTACTTTGAAAGGTCCTCACGGAAAGAAAAATTAAGAAAATTGATAAAAAAAACTGGATAATTTCAGAAAACTTAACTTTTTTCACTAAGTAACGATTTAAAAAAAAATATACGAAATTATAAACGAAGCGTTTTAGTTATTTTATATTTTGTTTCAACCCTTTCTCTCGGCTGACGGCAAAAGCCAACGCTAATTTTTGTTAAAAAAGTAATACAAACATTAGAATATGCTTGTACAAATAAAGTTAACTTTTACTACTTACTACTACTACTATACGAAACGATTGTCTTTTTTGTAGCAAAACAATTTCGTATGAATTTTTTTTTTTAATTTAAAATCCAAGCAGCAAAATTATTATTGGCACTCATCGTGCTCCAAATATCAGTAAACAGGAGTTGTGGGTTATACCAAAGGAATGTAGCAGGAAATATACGAAAGATGACATGTTAGCTAAGAAAATGGCAGTCGTAATTTCTCAGTGTCTATAGGCACCAAGATCCTATCAAAACATGCCAGCGCATGAAATGTCACAATGCTTTTAACATATCTAAATATGCAGGGAATATTTCCAGTTGGCAACACGACCTCAACAGTATCGAGGTTGAGGTCGTGTCTATTATTCAAGTCTCGCCTCTATTATTTCAGAATGTAAAATGAAAAAAGTTGTCAGATGGATTTTTTCAATTTTAAACGGTGCGGCGGTGGTGTTAAAAAGTGCTCAAAAAGTCTAATTGAAGTCTTATTGAGGCAAGAGAGAGCATCGGACTTAAGTCAAATTACAATTTCACTTTACCCAGGACACTGCAACAACTTGCCCTTCTGGGGTTGCTGGTCCCCGATTAGGCGCCTCCAGGTGGCGGATAGGGGAATGCTAATCAGGAATGGTTTGTAGCGGTATAAAAAATATCCGGGGCGGACAAGAACCAGCACAAACAAAAAATCTAGGAGCGTCTGTCTCAAAATGAGCGGCTTCCTGGTCGGCGTCTGTTATCCAGGTAAGGTTCGGCCGAATATCAAACACCACTTTCTCTTTCAATATACAAATAGAATGGACAATAAGATGCGTGCCAGATGCATTTATGAAATTCTCTTCTAGTTATATTATTTATTTTCTCCGTAAAGGCATAACACTTGCGGGGGTAAACTTTACTGTTTCTGTGCAGAGTTTTTCATGCCCCGTACTGGCTCATCAGCCAGCATTTGCGTGTTGGATGGAAAATTACTTTTTGCTCCAACCTTTTTATTTTCTATCCTTAAAATCTTTCCACACGCGATGTGCTACGCATCTTGGGTAGTCATAACCCCTTGGTCGCGAGTTAATTAGTAGTAGTAGTAGTATGTGTTTTATTTAACAAAATTTCAAATTTACAAAATCAAATACATACACAATATACGACATTGGCTAAAGCCGTCAGCCGGTAAGAAAGAAAGTTGGCTTTAGGTTTTAAACAAAAAATATTATATGTACTGTAAAAATATACAAATATAAGTTAGCTTAACAGCTTCTATTACTTGAGATTAACATTCATCCTTTTAATTCAAACAAAATGCTTAGAATGCTTCATGGACTATTTGCTGCCGACATTTCAAAGCCGATTTCAAATAACTCGCTAAAAGGTTCCAGTCCCGTCCGTTTAAATAGTCATTGACTTCCTCGATGGAGAGAAAATCTTTGCCCTAGAAAGATCTTCTTGTTGTTCTTAGTATTGGGCATGTCCCGACGAAGTGAATGATGTGTTCTTTTGCCCGTAGGTTGCACAGTGTACACTCTTCGAACCCTTCACTGACATAAGGTGTGAAGTTAAGTCGGAGTAATTCTCCCCTTGCCTTCAAAATGTACGACATTGCCTTGATTTTATATTGGTCGTGGAAATAGTTACTTTCTTCCAGGTAGTAGACAAGGCTGCGATAGGTAGCTCTAGTGACACTATTCTGCGCCATGATTTTGTAGCTCTGACGGAGGGAGTCCTCGACTTTTGTTAATAATGTCTGCTAGCTGCGTTTCCATTCGTTTGCATTCATCGCGGGGACTACGGTATTAATCTGGTTAAATTAAACCAGTTCGGCGTGTTATCGGGTAGTCGAAACAATCTTTTACAAAGTACCTGAGCAGTTTCTCCACTTCTTCATACTGGATAAAGCCCCAAATTTGAGCGGCGTAATACATAATAGATCTAGCAGTTGCGTCAAACACTTTAAATTTCACACTCGAAGGTACGGCTTTTTGTTGAAGCAAGCTCTTCCAGCTGCTGCTGATAGCTTTTTTCGCATCAGTTATCTTCTCTTTAAAGTGCGATTTAAATGACATTTGCTGAGTGATTATAACGCCAAGATACTTGTATTGCTTAACGATTTCCAGCTCTTCGTTCTCCCATGTCCACACTTTTCTCCCCTAGCGTACCGCCCAAAACCATTTCGAAAGACCGTTATCTTTGAATTACTTGTGCTCCCAGTCAAATTCCACATGCAGCAATACTGCTGGAGTTTATTGATCATCATTTGTAGCATTATTGAGGATTCAGCCAAAATGACGATATCGTCTGCATACAGAAGAATTTATAACAAGCTGATCAAAAACAATTCCTCCGGAAGGAATGACGAAAGGTCATCCAGGAAAATCGAAAATAAGAGCGGGCTAAGGAGACAGCCCTGCTTTACTCCCATCTGCGAGTCAAACCAATTCGATAGACTGTTTCCATTCCAAGTCGCCGACTTGTTTTTACTATAAAGACCTTGAATAAGACGAAGGACTTTAGTGGATATTCCTAAATTGCTGAGCTTATAATAAAGCGCGTTACGGTCAATGGTGTCGAGGGCAGCCTTAAAATCAATAAAAAAGGCATATAGTTTTTTGCCCTTGTCAAGATAAGCCCGCGAGATGCTCGTTAGGACAAAAATGTTATCAACAGTGGAGTAACCTTTCCTGAACCCAGCTTGGAATTCGCTTACGGTGTGGATTCGCTTCTCACGAATCCACACCGTAAGACGTTTTAGGATAACTCCGGTGAATGTCTTCATGATAGAGTTCATAAAGGAGATTCCCCTTTAGTTCTTTGGCTCGGTTGCCTCTCCTTTTTTAAGTAACGGAAAAATTATGCTTTTTATGAAGTTGTCTGGCATCTCACCCACCATTTCAAAATATTGTTATAAACAAGAGCGAGTTGCTGTAAAAATTCGTGTGTTGCAAACTTGAAAAATTCGTATGGGATACGGTCTTCCCCTGGAGCTTTAAAGTTAAAAAAAAAAAAACAAAAAAAAACACATAACATATTGATGTCATTTATGTAAGCACAACATGCAACGATTTTGTGAGTGAGTTTGGTAAATTTTATGTTTATAAGACTGATTTCAAGCAGGCTTCAGGACAGAAGTTTGCTTTCATATAAGTTTAGCAGAAGTTATTTCATATAAGTTTAAATGCGAAATAATTGTCGCGAGGGTTAGTATGCATCTCTTCTGGAATAATTCGATCAGCACCTCTTGATAGAGCAGACATAGAGTCCTTGGATTAAAATTAATTTAATATGTTTTTTATTATTTTTTCCTAAGCTTACCAAGGACAACGTCTGTTGGGTCAGCTAGCAATAAATAAATTATCAACTATTTATGAAAAAGATAACAAATCAAATAAACAAATTGTAACTAAATAAATAAAATAATAAATAAATAAATAAATTGAACAAAAATAAAATGGCGTTAAAGGATGAAGTAATTAGGTAAATAAACAAACATTTCCAAGCATTTAAACAATTTTATTGATAAAACCGTTTATTAGACTAAAAACTATTCAATAATGTTTGACTAGTATCGTCAGGTGTGGGAATTTTCCCCATTTTGGGTATTTCCCAATCAAATGTGGTATGTGGGGAAAAACTGCCTTGAAATGCTTTAACCCTAAACTGAGAATTGTTAAAACAAGTATTGCGGAAAATTTGGGACAATTTGAATCACGCAATGGGGAAAAATAAATTTTTTTCCCCAAAAATAAAGGGGGGGGGCCTAAAAAATAAGGGCGAGACCTTAAAATATTATATAATATAATATAAAAAATCCAAGGGGGTTTAGTTGGGAGAATTGGCCACGGGATGCAGGGATGTTGTCACACCAATCGAAGTGTTTCACTCGTTTTTCCAGCCGACACTTCGGTCGCTTCCTCTTTTGCAAAAACAATACGCTTTTTAGCACAACCCAAATATTAAGTATAAGTGCTGCGAGCTTTTTTGAAGTTCAAACACTTAATTCCTTATAGTGAATACTGCGTACCGCATTTGAGCCTCCTACGACAATTTTTTTTATTCAAAATAATCTCTCGTCCAACGATTGACTTTTGGGAGGGCAATGGATGTCGGACTATGGTCAAATTAAGTGGCTAGATTGACGTGGCTAGTTTAAGTCGAAACCCTATTTAAGCCCCCGTGACGATCGAGCCTACGAAACTGGAGTTATTGTAGGATCGAAAAGTATTGCAGCAAGGGTTGAAAGGGGTGGAAGAACAACTCAAGTGCCCCTTATTTTTCCAACGTCTTAGTGGTGCTAAAAAGATGGACAAAAAATAATGATGATGATGATTGCACTAGAAGTCGTGGGAACTATAAAAGCTGAGATGTGGCGTTGAAAAATGGTAGCTCCAAATCTGTGGCCTAATAAGAAGGTTCTAAAAGAAAAGGTGTGATGAGCTGCACTACAACAAGTCCTTAAAAGTTGGTAGGGATAAAACACAAAGGGATACAACCTTATAACCTTTTAGTTTTTTTTTTAAATTTGAGTTGCTCTCATTAGACATAAGACATTTTTAAGACATTGGTCTTTTAACATTTATACTACTTCCTAAGCTTTCCTAATTGGGGTCGGTTCGTGACAGCAGAGTTTCGTTCACTATTGGCCGAAATTGACGTAAAACGCTATATATAAGAACCGCTGGCGCTGGCACATCGGTAGGTAATAGTTATTAGGCTTTCTAATCGTCGACGAGTAGATTAGAGAGATTCTTTGGAATAATGAAAACATTGAAAATATAATAGGTGCCTCTATCTTTGTTTTTTGATAAGTACAACACTTATTGTTATATAATAAAAAACTACGCTGACACTTTACTTTTGGTCAAAATACTCCTGTTTTTTTTTCTACAAACACTGCTTTTTTTTAAATTTTCCTGTGGGATTTCTGTGGTGAAAAAGACCACTCAGACACAAGTATAAAAAAGGCCATTCTTAAATTAATGCAAAGTTTGCGTTCGTCCTGATCCAGATGCCCTGAAGATAATATCGGTCGTTGCAACTAAAATTGACTCTATAGAACCAGGATTTCTCAAACAAATATGTTTACTGTCTTAAATTTTGGTTTTTCGAACAACTTTTTTGGGAAGGCGAAGCCGGGGGCCTCGAAAGTGTTCAACAATTCTTCTTAGACAGAATTTTCATCCTTCTTCGCTACGTGATAGACGTTGATACAGAGTGTCTGGAGTCACACAAACGGTCCAAAGTTATTAGAAAATCTTTTAATAATCTGCAATAAAGATATCAAAAAAAGGGGTTTTTCACTATTCAAAAATGGCAACAAAAGTTTCTTAACCATAGCTGTCAATCAAACTTTTAGTCTATTAGAGGAAAATTTCCACGAATGGCGTAGAATTTCCTATGACTGCCTGTCAGTCATTGTCGAAAATCTTAATCAGCAAACCTTTATAAAGGTACGCTTTCAGTACCGATAACTTAAGCTGAGGTACCAATGAAAATCTGAATTCTTCCAAAATTAGTTTAATATTCAAGGCTCCTAGATCCTGAAATATGTTAAGTCATCTTTGTAGCTCTGCAATCACAATGAGTAAGAAGACACTTTCCATTTTGTATTTTTATATCTTATCCTACAAGAGTAGAGTCTAGGGGAAACTCCACTCTTGAGAGTTTCCAGAAATGTTCTTCTTACAACGGATATAGCTGAGATAACGATCCTTACTTGCTATACTTGATTTTCGTATTTTGAACCAGTGTCTTTGAGTGTCAAAATCAGATATATCCGTAATGAAATCGAAATTCGCTTACTTCCTTTTCCTTTGTCCACTCAATAAGTGTTCCTTAACGAAAATGAGAAAATTCAAATCTTTCCAACTGAATATTTAGTAAAAATTGCTTTAATAAAGTTGCTATTTTAGTCTCATTTACCAGTTAGAATAATTTAAAGATCTATAGTGTATTATGTACTAAGATAATGATCGCTTAGCTAACTATATAGAAAAAATAAAATGGGTATTAACAAAGCCAGGTCCTTACTTATAATGGGTATTCATCATCATTAAAAGATTCTATACCCACAAGCACCCTAATGGCCATTAAAAGTTTTGTTTTTCTTAAACGTTTTTTAATTAATCAAAATTAAAAATATTTGATACGATCTTTTAAACAAATTCGATCGTCCTTTTGATTACCGCCAACGTGGTTGTTCATAAAAAAGAACCCCGCCTGAACAATCTCTCAAATATTTCGAGTTGTTCGACACTGATTTAGGGCTCTTCTTTGTCTCGTTTGGACTGTCGAAATTTGCATAATTTATTTGTTTTGACATTCGATTTTATGACGAACGTTTTTATTATTATATATTTTTTGTTTGAATAATATTTCGCATTCGGGGCTTGACATTTTTACGGGCCGCACGTTCGTCGAACAAACATACGTCTTATTGTTGGACAGAGGCTAACAGCAAAATCAAATGCCATTAACACAAATGGACTCCTTGTTGTGGAGCGGTTGTTTTTTCTTCCAATTTTAAGTTTTATAACTTTTTATATTATGCTTAGTTTAATTTAATCAGCAGCTTAATTGGATTAATAATAAACCAAAGAGCTGTAAAATTCTTCCTCTTGGTCGTTATGTGTTTGACCGTACAAACACGTTGTTAGAGTGTTATTTTTATATATACAGAGTAGGTACATACCTTCTCTACCTTAAGGGAATTAATATGTATATTTAAAATCAATTAAATTTACGATCTTTTTATAGGATGAACTATTTGCATACATATGATGTCTGGGTTTTATGATTTTTCTTCTTTTTTTTCGAATTTTAATTTAAAATAAAATTTATTGTCGCCTTTTGGTGAGTTAGCTGTGACTATCTAGCACGTGTAGGTAGTGGTAGAATTTTTATGTCTTGTGTTTGAATTCGACATAATTCATTAATTTTAAATCATTTTTCATTTTTGAGAGCTGCTCAGTGTGTTATTTTTGGGATGGGGATAAAAGTATTTTTTACTTTTGATTTGTGTTTTGTAACCAGTGATAACCAGTTCATCATATTAAAAAAGAGACTTTTTACACCATTGACATTGATATGGAAATTTGGAACATTCAAGAAGAAAAGACTATTACTTGGCTTAAGCTTAATGAGCTTTTTGGTTGGTTGACTTGTATAATATTTCCCTTATTTATTAATTTTAGCATATGAAATTTTTGTGTATGTATAACACAAAAGCGCTGCAGAAGCGGGTGAGTGGAGCTGTATTTCTACGAAAGGAGCCAATATGCAACTACCGACTGCGCCAGTGTTTATGATAGACACCCTGTAAGTTGTCCATCGTGTGTTCAAAGAATGATTTGTGATGTTCGAGTTTTCAGGGGAGCTGAGTTTTCAACTGATCACCACTTAGTGCTGTGTAAATTGTTTTTCAGTGACAGTATTCCTTTGCCACCCAGGCGAAAACCAAGACTGGTGACCCGCATACGTTGGAAAAGGTTGCAGAATACTGACTCTGATTTCAGAGAGCGTTTTGCACAGCATGTTTCGGAGAAGTTTGAACAAATTCCAACTGACCTTTTGAATGTAGAGGAGGAATGGCAGCTGTTTTTATCGGCATTAATTGCCTCTGCAGAATATGTTTGTGGAGTGAAGCGGCTTGGGGTAGCGGCTGGTGGTGAGAAAAGAACTGCTTGGTTTAAAACGCCTGGAGTTCAAGAAGCCATCAGAGAGAAGAAGAAAGCCCGGTACAATGAGACGCGAAGGACTTCCAATCTGGCAGTCAGAACAGCCAAGGAACAGTCATGGAAAAAGTTCGGCAAGAAGTTGGAGCACGATTACAGATCTGCAAACAAGATATTTTGGCAAACCATTCGCCGGCTCAGAGGAAGGAAGTTGAAGATCATTCAATCCAAGAACGGTACACTTTTTTCAAATGAGAGCGACGCCTTGCGCAGATGGAGAGAGCACTTTTCGGAGTTGCTCAACCCCCAACAGGGCACTGACGATGGCATTCCCACTGCTGACAAGATAAGGGAGGAGAATAGTCCCACAGTAGACGAAGTCACTAAAGCGATTAAATCGCTAAAAGTTGGCAAGTCTGCTGGAGTTGATGAAATCCGGCCAGAAATGCTCAAGACAATGGGTGAAGAGGGTGTTAAATGGCTAACAAGTGTCATTAAGGTGGCCTGGGATAGCAGGCACCTATCGATTGGCAAACGGGAGTTATAAAGCCCATTTTCAAAAAAGGGAACAGGAGAGATTGCGCCAACTATAGGGGCATATTTCTCTCTTGAGTCTTCCGGGAAAAGTATTCGCGAAGGTGTTGGAAACGCGTTCCAGAGCTGTAATCGAGCCTTTGTTACGGAAAGAACAGTGCGGCTTTCGGCCTGGCAGAGGCACAACCGACCAGCTTTTTACTCTGAAGGTTATTCTTGAGAAGGCCTGGGAATATGCCAAACCGGTCTATGCGTGTTTTGTAGATCTGGAAAAGGCGTATGACCGAGTCCCTCGGGATAAACAGTGGAGAGTTTTGCAGGACTATGCGCTGAGTGGGCCTCTTCTGAGAGCCAACCAGTCTTTGTATGGAAACTGCAGAAGCAGTGTACGGATAAATGGCGTCAAATCCCGTCCTTTTGATGTGCGCGTTGGACTTCGCCAGGGCTGTGTTCTGTCACCGCTCCTTTTCATAGCATATATGGACTGGATGGTGAAGCGCAGTCCTGGCGAGCAATGTTTCGAATCGGCTGGCATCAGGATGAGCCATCTGCTTTTCGCAGATGATTTGGCCATCCTTGCATCATCCAAAGAGGAACTTCAACGAGCACTGGATAGGTTTGCAGCCGTCTGTGGTGATGCTGGGATGAAAGTAAACGTGAACAAATCGGAAGTGATGGTTGTTTCCCGAACTCCTGTGCAGTGTACCCTGCACATAAATGGAGTTCCATTAAAACAGGTGGAGAAGTTTAAGTATCTCGGGGTCTTTTTCACGAAAGGTGGGAGGATTGATACTAAGTTGTCCTGTAGAATTGGCCAAGCTAGAGCAATAGTAAAGGAACTGCACCAGCGGGTCATCAGGAAAGCTGAGCTTGGAGTGAAAGCAAAGATCTCAGTGTTCGTTCCGACCCTCATCTATGGTCATGAAATGTGGATAATGACCGAAAGAATTAGATCGCGGGTACAAGCTGCCGAAATGAGATTCCTGAGGTACGTTGCTGGTGTTACTCTAAGCGGGATAGAGTGAGAAACGTCAGTATTCGTGGGAATCTTAATGTTGATCAGCTACTTCTCCGAGTGGAGCGATCGATTCTTCGATGGTTTGGACACGTTGTTCGCATGTCCCCTGACGGACTTCCTAGACAGGTCATGCTAGCCGAGATGCGAGCGCGTCGCCCCCCTGGTAGGCCAAGAAAAAGGTGGTGGGATCAGGTAAAGAACCTCTCTGAGTCCCGCCTGGGGATTGCGAGGGAATCTCTTGAGTTGGTGGCGGAGGATCAAGAAGGATGGAAAGACCATTTAGCCACCCTCACTCCGCGACCCTTTTAAAGGATAAGCGGCATTCGAAAATGATGATGATGATGACCCTATGAGTTCGTTCCACAAAAAAGTTAATTTTTGTGATCACTTCCATAGATTTGTAAATTTTTAGAGCTCTATTAGAGTTTAACAAAAAAAAAAACAATTCCACCCCTGCAAACAGCACGAGCAGGTCTTGCAGTGCACTAAAACACAGGCGTGTGGTAACAGCTATGCGGTCATATAAGCATCGATATCAAGTGACAGCCATAACATATGAGAAACTAAATTCAAATCACCCGTTTGATTTATTTTATTTCCATCAACCTTTAATCAGGACGTGTGTGTATGTGTGTAATGTCGGTTTTTTTTATGCCAGCAAGTAAACTAAAAAAAAATTGACCGCTGACACATTGACACAGGTGCCATAATTGTAACACACTTGACAATTGACATTCAAGTGGCTGTACCTGACGCGAGACGTGACGCGACACAGACTCTAGAAAATTATTTTAATTACGGAAGGCATTTCAATTCGAATGGTATGTGCATTCATGTGTCTCCAGTATGCAGGCTCGACTGCATCTCTTGTGCAATTGGCAACTTTATTTTCAAATAAAAAAAAATAAGTAAAATCTGCATGGATTGCGATTGATATGCCTTCCGGCGGAAAACTATCTATACGCTTGCGATCGTGCGATTGTGTCTTTGTTTTGGTGCAGCAGCGTTTGGTTTGATCGTCTGGGTAGAAAAGAAACACAGCTTGCAGCGCAGGGTCTCATTAGAAACCGACAATGTTTTGACCGTAAGCACAACGCGCCTTTGTTGGCCAACAACAGGTGTAGCCAGTTATACAACAGTGGTTAGTGCTAATTTTTTTTTGTTTACTTACAGATTGGCGCCCGTTTTTTGGTTAAAGTTTTGGTCACACCAGAAGGTGTAAGAGGTTTAAGCATTGGGGCAAACACAAGCAATTGAGGACTAATTGCAGTTTGCGCGATTGTTTGCTTTTTGCTGCTCAATGAGGATGATTCTTATCTTGTAACGCGCTTATAGGAAATGGCTTAGGTCGTTTGGGAGAGTCGAAATGCAAAAATACTGGGACAACGCATTCTTAGTTGTTTTCCTCTTTTAATTATCGTACTTTTTAATCCTGTCTAATGAAAGCGATACATAAAGGACATTTTTTTATACACACAACAATTTAGCTGCAGTTTGATTTTTTCATGGTAAACAAGACAAAAAGTGTTTCGGCACCAAGTTTTGCAGTCATACAGTAGAAAAGCAGCAAAACATAGACTACGATTAAAATAATTTAAATTGGTTTCCAGAAACGGTAGTGTCCTATCTATTCCTATTTTATCCACTAAATTTCACGCAAGCACAAACGACTTGAGTATCAAGCCAAAATGTGCGAAAATTTTGAAAACTAAACTAGTGGGTGGGTTACAATCCGCTTAGGCGAATTTTGTTGGATACCCCATCCCAATTGACCCTTGTCAAGCTCCAGATCGACAAATGTCAAAATGACAATCCCCTTTGTAAAAAAGGGGCGTGGCATCAACCCTTTCTAATAACATTTAAGTTTTTGTTCAAATATATTGCCTGGATGAGGTTGGTATGTAAAGTGCATTTTTATACCAAAAAATTGGTTTTAATTCAAGTTAGACACCCAAAAGTGGGCGTGGTAAGAATTTTTCCAGAAAATTGATTGTATGCAGATATATGTTAGAATATAAAGCAAGAATTTCTCGATTACAAACCGACATATTGCATACAAATACGGTTTCAAAAACAGCAAATTAAATGCGACCATTGTTCAGCGTCCAACGACAATTTTGATTTTTCATGCTATAAGTAAAGTGGGCGTGTCAGTCAGCGGATTTCGAAAATTTTTACACTTGTACTGCTGCGGGACCAAGGAATTTTACATATAAGGTTTCAAGTTCCTAGCTTAAAATTTAAGGCCTAAAAACTACCGACAGACAGACGGAAGGACATGTCTCATTCGACTCACAAATCGGTCTTGGGGGTCTACGATGATTTCTCTGTTACAAACTATGAAAATCCAATTGGATGGGGTATTAAAAAAGGCGTTTTTTTAAGTTTTTTAATAAAAAACTAGTGGAAGAGTTACAATCCGCTTATAGCCGAATCGTTGGATACCCCATCCCAATTGACTACTGTCAAGCTTCGAATTGCGTCATAAATCTTGGTTTTTTAATTTTAGTTTGTGTGAACTCTAATTGTATTTAGAATTTGTCAGTTATGAATCTCCTTCCTTAAACAAATGGGCGTGGCATAAACCCCTTTTCAATAACATCGTTTATTTGTTCATATTTTTAATCAGCATTTTTATTTTAAAAATTTGGTTTATAATAAAAAGCGCCCCCAAAAGTAGGCGTGGCAAAAATTTATTCATTTGAGTTGATAGGTTACGCACATATCTGAACATTTTATAGTGCAAGTTTTTTTTGGATTTTAAGCAAATGTATCGAATAAGAACCGTTTATTTAAACGCCCACATGGGGCGGTTTTCGCTTCTTTTTAAATTGACAATCACAATACACTTGAAGGAAGATATCGCATTTACCCAATTTCAGCTACTTCAACTTTGATTTTTCATGCTAATAAGTGGGCGTGTCAGTGGGCAGATTTGAAAATTCTTTTCACTTACGGTTTCGGGACCTAGAAAGGGCAGATTTATTGCAAAAAAAAACTTCTCACCTAATAACAACTACATTTACACTGTACCGATTTACACGAATTAAACGAATTACACATTAAAGCTAAATTGACCATTTCGGCAAACATTTTTTAGTTTTCTGAATGTTGAATTTATGTTAAATAATTTTTAATTTCGACTTTGTTTATTTAGAAGTTTGTCGTATTCCAGGATCTTTATGATTTCGCTCCATTTACTTCTCAGCTCTCCAAAAAAGGTGTGAGTAATTCTCCCCGTAATTCTGTTGTCCGCACATAACTTTTGACAGCCAGAGAACGGTTAAAAAAAATTTATTTCAAAACACAAAATGTTGGCGCCATTTCGATAAAGCCAGTGTTTTTTAAGATTTGATTAAAAATGGAGAATCCAACAGATGTAATCAATTGAGGCATGATTATTTTTTTATCATTTAGTACCATATCGGAGTAAAATAAAACCAACTTTTTGAAATTGGCTTCATAACACTTTACAAAAGCGAACTATGTTTCTACCAGCAATAATGCTGGTAGAGGGCGCGAGACGAATAATAAAGGCGTTTTCCGGGAGCTTTCGGGACTCTCCTGAAACTGATTTCTTGGTATTCGTCACACAATCATACAGTATCAATCTACAGCCCCAATCCGGGAGAAGAACGCCTTGACTCCGGATCGCCAACCGAAAAGGCCATAATTATATAAAGTGGTTCCACCAGACAAATATACGATTCATTTGACATGAGCACTCTTTTTTTCGAATCCTGCCATCGTCACCTGAAAAAAAAGACTTGCTCTTTTTCACGACCCCCACCTCCGCGAGGGTCTGACACGCCCTCCGAGAGTATCATTTGTCTTGAAAAACTTCTCAAAGTGCCGTTCGGATTCGGCAAAAAATTGTAGGTCCCCTTGTATGTAAAGAAATTAACACACCAGCATACATTGTTGAGAAGTTCTGGTTCACCTCGAGCTGTTGCGCCACTCTATTTATTTATTTATATTTTTACTCTTTTTTGTCATTTTCGTTCTCAAAAGAGAGTGGCGATATCATTTTCCAGGAGCTAAAAAAGAAGAAGAAAACGCAGTGCTGACAGTCTGTCAACCGTGGACAGTTTCAGTGTCCTTTTTCGATTCTCAAACTGTTAGAAAGGTTTTCGAAAAGCGTTGAAAGTGGTTAGTGAAAGGCTAAATAAGATTTATGAGGGGATTTATTTTAAATAGCTTTCCGAGAGGATTTAAATTTGTATAGTTAATCGCTTAATTTGTAGAGGATTTCATGAAGATTTATATTAATCGCAGATTAGTGCCCGGTGAAAACATGATAAGGCCGATTTTCAAAAGTTGATCATGTTTCACTTGGTCCCATTTCTTGTGATTTATTTATTTATTTAATCGCAGATTAGTGCCCGGTGGAAACATGATAAGGTTTCCACCGGTGATTTTCAAAAGTAGATCATGTTTCACTTGGTCCTATTTTTTAGCGATCGCTTATAGTTTAGCAAAACAAAAAAAAAATGGATGGTTGTGGTAAATAAGTGGAAAGTAGTTATTTTTTACAAGCATTTCGGTGTTTGTGTAAGAGATTTCGGTTTGTTAAAGATTTTGTTACGTTTTGGTTAAGATAGCAAGGCACTTGTTGGAAATAGTACAAGAGCTCGGGGCCATTTTCTCAAAGTAAATTTATTTTCAGACGCATTTTCTATTTTCGGAAAAAGCAAAAAAGTGGTTGCTAAAAACTTTTTTAGGATACTTTTTTTTCTGAAATATGTATTTTACTATTATAGTCTAAGATCTGATTAACATTTACTGATTTTAACATCCGTTCTCTTCATAAATTTGTTGTGCTGAGTGAGAAGACCACAAAAATAACATTCTGCAGCCTGGTATCCGGGGCCTCTGGGAGTTGCACCGAACTGAAGTTGCACAAAAAGGTAAGAAAGTTAAACCATAGGAATTTGTAAATGAAGTTTCGTATTTGATCTCATAACAGTTGCAAGGCATACAAAATAAAATCATATTGGTCCAAATTGACCTCTCGTGGCATAGATTCAAAAACGTATTTTTCAAGTGTAATATTTTTGTAAATTTATCAAACTTATTTTGCTTCATTACATAATTTAGAAAACACCTAGTTCTTGCCTTGCCCACTTTTGGAGGCAGAGTTTACAGAAAACATAGCCTAATTAAGAAAAGAATAAGAAATAAAATTTACCACCAGAATCCATTCTACATTTCGTTCGCACAAAGTTTTTGGCCACGTCCATTTTTAAGGGTCGATTTTACATAAAATTTAATTTGAATCAAAAATTGCATTTAAGCATGCATTTACCGTTTTCACACACGGGTCTATGTCCTTTTCACACACCTTTATAACAGTTTAATACTTGAAACCAGTGAAGTAAGTGCTACAGTGTGTACGCAGAAATGACAGCCCGTGAAACAGCCCGTTGAATACCCCATCCTATCCCACATTGTAAATTACAGTTATTATTTTTTTACAATTTGTGGTTATTGAAACCTTTAAAAAGTTGCATGGTCCAACCGCCCTTATTACAAACTACAAATATTAGCATAGATATCTTCAAGTTTTGCTTAAATGTATACAAAAATGTAATTTTTTGGTTCAAATTCAATATATTTCTTCCCTTAAAGGAGGCGTGGCTAAAATTTATGCAAGACCTAAAATGCTTATTTTTTGTTATTCATTCTTTCATAAATTAGGCTTCAGGTCTGTCAAAATTGCGTTTTAATGGAAAATTCAAGGTTTTTCTCTAAGTCTTCCTCCAAATGTGGGCGTGACCCAAAATCTTTTATGAACAAAATGTAGAACTAAGTTTTCTACATAATGCATGAGGTAGAAATTTTTATATGGAGCAAAAATATTGAAAAAAATGCACTTGATAAATGGTAAATGTACCCTTTACCCACCTCACAAGGATAGGTTAAGCGTTTTTGGTATACATTAGAATCACCGGGAGATAATAAATGTCGAATTTAAGCCTTTTAAGACGTCTTACAGTTTTTAAAGCTCTGGAGGTAGTTGCATATGTACACAGGTTGTGGTCGTGTCTGTGGGTGGATATTAAAAACTTCAATACGGATAGCAAAAAGATAAAGAACCAAATTTCAGCTTTGAGGCCTAATTTTTTTAAAATTTGAGGCCTAAAAACATGTGACAGACAGACAGACGGACGGACTTGGCTTATTCGATTAAGAACTCGGTCTTGATCATAATATGCCCTTAAGGTCTGGGGGTCTACCTTTATTATTTCATCACTTTACAAACTAAGTGACAAACTTAATATACCTCCTATCCTATGGGATACTGAAAGTGTCAACGTATGACATATCTGTGAAAAATATGTTTTCTTTTGGGATTTTCATAATAAAATTGTATTTGCGTTCCTGAGAAATGTATCGCCAATCTCTTTTGAGCGCTAAAATTACAAAAAAAAGAGTGCTATGGTGTTATTTCAGTCGTATGATTATCCGGTGGAGACACTTTGGGATTTATTTTTAATCGTCTCCCGCTAATCGAAGTTTTATGGCCAGTGGAGACATAGCATGAACACAGTAAGGTAAGAAGTTTAAAGGGAATTTCGAAACAAGCGAAATGATGTGCTTTGCTTGCAGACCAGCTCGCAAAAAATCACCAGAAACGTTACGGAAGTAAAACAATTTTTTGCTTCCTTAAAATAGTTGAAGTTCGGTAGAAACGATCGTCTGACTTATTCATATTTAGCAGGTAACAAGGCCTTTCAGCATGCAATGGTGCTCTTAGCCGAAATGCCCTTGACCTCCTTTCCTTACACCAGTGTTTCAAAGAATTAAGAGGATTTGAAGCTTCTGAAATACTCCAAACAGCTTAGAGACATACCGGCTTTAAACCAACTAAAATTTTTCATAAAGTCTACTTTAGAGTCTTAAAAGATGTAGGTGAGTGCCAAAGTGTAGACATTGCCAAAAAAAGGCATGCTTGAATAGATTTTAATCCGTGGATAAAAGATCGAGACCACAAATTTCAGCGGAATGAAACTATTTTGTTCTTAGCATTTTCACGGGACAACATACCCCCTCGTTATTGATTGAACTCTCTCATAGTATCCCCAAAGCAAAAAACAAGAGCAGCTATGATTCGGCAGGTTCTCTTTTACAAAAGTAAGACTTTCTTAAGTAAAGATCTTCAAGTCCGAATAAACTATGCAACTCAAGATAATTCATATTAGAAAAAAAAATTAAACAGTACCAATCTGACGGATTGTAAAAGTCTATGATTTTACTATCACGACTGAAATCGATAGCCACCGGTCAGAGCAACTATCCACTTAAAACGAAATAAGTTTAAATTGTGCGTGCGCAATCACATGTGAGACTTGTTAACAACATGCATGCGTTCTCACACCACCTACCGATGTCATGTGTCACAATGAATAAACTCTCGTGTTTGCGGTTAGGTTAGACAACAAAATCTGCTTGCCTTGCCCCCGAAACCAAATAAGAAATCCTCTATCTTCAAACGTAATTTTCCAGGAGCTGCAGGGAGTAAAAAAAAAAATAAAAGCAAAGAAAAATCACTTCTAAGCTGCTTGTGACATGTGCGTTTAATTTGCATGACACATGTCGATTTGAACGAGCGAACAATTGCAACATATACGCACTGAAATTGAGACTATGCCACCACAGGTAGGTATACAAACGGTGAGCGCAACAAATGACGTCTTGCCCGCATGTCTCCACCCCACCAGCTCTGAACTGCACTGTGAAGCCAATTCAGAAGTCGCAGCTCCATACGGAGATACATGGACAGTGCCCGTTGCTGCAATCACAGCTACCCAATCGACAGGTAGTTAAAAATCATGTGGCAGCTACCAGTACTCGCCAACCTCTGAGTAAATACTAGTTTTGAGATACTTTTGTATCTATTGCTTGCAGAACTGTAGGTATTTCTCCTTCCCCCATACCATTGGGGATTTGCAATTTTTTAGCCTCCTTCCTGCATTGCAACTATTGCCGATGGTGTTTTGGTGTCCTATGGTGGCAGCCGAGGTTAGGTGCTGTTTCTACCTACCATAGAAAATCGCATTCATAAATTCTGTGACAAGTGCAACAGATACGTTGAGTACGAGCAAGGAAACTAGGGGGGAAAAAAACTGCAGCTGAAAGTATGACACTATTATGCCGCACAGAAAACCGATTGACATTCGCTTCATTCAGGTCCTACAGTGCACCCGTTCGGCAGCAAACCCCCTGCCCTACAATTGTCTGTCCATTTGACATTTCTCCGGAGATCTGAAAGTGGCAGCAGCAGTTGTATGTGGGTGGTTTTCACTGGATGGTTGGGTCGGGAGATAGATACTCGCTGGTGGATCGCGCCCCGTCCGTCGTCATGGTGTCAATTAAATTGGCCAACTGCACAAAATGTTTTTTTTTTTACATATATATTCCTTCGCGAGCCATTATTCAAAATTGAGAACAGAAAGTGGTGTTGGGCTTGTAGTAAGGTGCACACATTTGATATTCACTTTTGCGTTGTCGTCCTTCGTCGCCGTTGTGGTCGTTGGGGTTGTCGACGTCGATGTCGTGAGTGTCGATGTCGTTGGGGGCTTTTGTCTTTTCATAGTCAGAGAAAAGAGTCAGCGCTAGTGGTTTCCGTCGCGGACACAATCGGGCCACAATACTGCACTACAGCGAGAGTGCAGATCGGGGAGGTACTGTACATGGTTTTATGTCCGCGTTAACGCGCGCGATGGAATTACAAAATATGTCATAGATAAGTCGCACTTCTATAAATAATAATGTGAAAAGTCAGATGTGAATTAAACACATTATATCCCGCGTATATGGAGAGGGATAAACCTATACGACAGGCGAGGACCTGCGGTGAATGCATCGAGATCCGTTGCATATGTTTTGTGTGCGACTCGATAAAGTTTTGATGACGATTGTTGCACACAGAGTCGCTGTTTGTTCGGGTGTCCCAGTATTGAAAGGTTGTGTTTCATTTGCTGAGGCATTAAAGTGACAGCTACAACGCAAACTGGTGGCATATATTCACATTGAAGCACACCTACAATAGATGTTACGAGTTACGAGAGAGAAATGAGGTTTCGATTACTGCCGTCCAAGATGTGGGCAATTGGCAATGTGGTTTGGCCAATGCATGCGGCTTTTCGAAAATAATAAAAATTAATTATGAGATTTGGTTAGATTCCTTAAACGGGTAAGGGGTAAATATACTTGCGCTCACTTATCTTTCAAAAATTCGTTTCATTTAAAAAATTTTGCTCAAAAAATATTAGCACTACAGTCGTTTTTGCTCCAAACTCTTACCTATACATTTTTTAGCCGTGCGTAGTAGGACTTTTGATACTTATGCGGTTTTAGTTCGCCATACTTATACAGTTTTAGGTCCATTTATAATTACTGGATCAATTCAAAACATTATTTTAGAGCTCTCTGCCTGCTTGACTTTTCTTACAACTTTTGAGAAAAATAATCACTGAACCTTTTGCAAAAAGCTTGTGCCCTATTTGGAAGTCAGCATAAGTGTAGAGCGCCTTATATGCATAAACTATCTACCTACCTAACAAACAGATCGAAATCCGATTGGAGTCCAGAGGAAATATGAGGTTGGGCAGGCAGAGCAATGTACCACAAGGTTCCATCCTAGAACCACACATTTTTCAGTTCTGCTACTGAATAAGATTGCTATCGGTAAGGACTAGACCAATGCAAAGGCAGAGTGCAAGTCTTAGCAATATCGATTTGTTAAGACGGTTCTCACTTTTTCTAATTACTCTTGTTAAGGTCACCCACACCCACACTTGTGTAACGTAATATTTTGAGAAGTGAAGAAAGATGACCAGATCAGGTTAAGTGTCAGTTTAGGAAGTCTTTTTCCAGCACGCCTCTTGAAAAGTCGCTAAAAGATTAGATTTTTCATTTACCAGAAGATACACAAAGACATGCTTGAAACTAAATAACGGGTGATTTTTTAGCTGGTTTGGTTTGGGCAACACTGGTTTTGACAGCTGACGTGTGTTTAGTACCTTGTGTCACTGTCAAACAGCTTCAGTTTGGTTTGCAATTTAACCATGGATCGTCTTACAAATGAACAACGCTTGCAAATTATTGAATTTTACTATCAAAATTCGTGCTCGGTTCGAAATGTTCATCGCGCGCTGCTTCCATTTTATGGTCGGCATTCTCGACCTTCTGAGCAGTCTATTCGGAAGATTGTGACCGGTGGGTCAATTGGCCGCCTAGACCGTGCGATTTGACACCATTAGATTATTTTTTGTGGGGGTATGTCAAGGCTAATGTCTATAGGGACAAGCCCGCTTCGATTGACGCACTGGAAGCCAACATCCATTCGTGAGATACCGGCCGATATGTGTGAAAGAGTATGCCAAAATTGGACTCAGCGGATGGGCTACCTGAGACGCAGCCGCGCTCAACATTTGCATGAAATTATCTTTAAACATTAAATTGCAAGGTTCAAACTATCGATTCAAATAAATATTTCATTAATTTTTTCGAATTTTTTGTTTTTTTTTTTTTTTAAAAAAAGTTCTCAACCTCTTAAAAAATCACCCGTTATGTTGTTCTTGTTTCTCCAAGACACAAAAGAATTTATAGCGATCGAAAAAAAAATTATTTCGTTTGAAAAGAAATGAATAAATTAAGGATGCAGAATACTTTTTCTTCCATTCTTTTGAAACACCAAAGCGTTCATAGCTAACGTTTATATTTTAGCAAAAACAAAGTATTTGTGGAAAAACAAATTAGCTGCGTAAGGCTGTTAGTTTTTTAGAAACATTTTGGTGCTTGCAGTTAAATTTTATGTTTGCTTGAACAAATCAAGGCGTTTGTTGGAAAATTTAATAACTGAAGAAGCTTTTTGAAAAATCAAAATATCGAAACAATTTGAAAAATACCTCTTATGGTAACCGTTGTCCGTCCACTACGCTGTCCGTCGACTAAGTTGTCTTTCTACTCCTATTGTAGCTTTTGGACGGTAAGTCGTAATTTAAGATTCACATTCAACCGAAAGCAGTTTCTCGTCTACTTTCGAGAGACTCTGTTGGATCTGCGTCTTTAAACGAAACCTCATAAAGTGCCGATACTTTAGGTACTTGGTTGGTTAATAATTTGTGAAGGAAACTTGTCGCAGTCTGACGGCAAATGGGAGTTTTTTTAGTGAGCAAGAATCTGACACTGCTATGAGCGCGTGCGGCCGATCCTCGTAGTGCCTATAACGGTTCTTACCTACTCCCGGGAAGAAAAAAAAGTTTTGCAGACAATAACTAGAAAAACGAAATTCTTAGGTCTAAAGTAAATGTTGAATTTTTAGAGAACAAATTTGTTTTTTGAAAATATTGAAAAGTTTTAAGGAGGAAAATAGATACCGTCTTTTTAAGTGCTTAAGGCCATACCGTTCACAAGGCGTTCTTAATGCCATAAATTTTTTTTTAAATTGTCGTTTCTAACCTATGATTTTCTTAGCCTATTTAAAACATACAGTTAAAAGTTACATAAAAAAAAAAAGTCCAACGGTTGTTAAAAAATTTTTTGAAATTGCTGTTTTAGGGATTGGAAATTTGAAAATGGTAAAAAAGGCCAAGAAATCGTTTCTATCCCCCTTTATATCCGAAATGATAATAGGTAAAAAATTCACATAAATACGGGAGTAGTACACTTTTTAAGATTCAAAATAAAAGCCTTATCAGTAAAGGCTTATTTTATTACCTACACATAGTAAAGCCGCGTTGTCACAAGCAACATAGAACAGGAACAGAAACAGAATTCTATACATTAAATTCCATACATTAACCAACTGAAACCTAAATTCGCTGAATGCTTTTTGCGTTGCTAATGTATGAAATTCTGTTTCTGTTCCTGTTCCTGTTCCTTGTGACACCTCGGCTTAAATGATTTCCGAGATGTGCTTGAAAACACTACACTGAGAAAATTGTACTATGAGTTATTCAAAAAGAAACATATTTAGCCACATGTTTAAAAAGAACAAATAGAACTGGGTTCAATACAAATTTAAATCTATTTAAACTCTTAAAAGCTATGACTTAAATGGAATCGTGTTTAAATCAAAATCATTCATGTTTGGCTTGATTAAAAGAATGGCATCTAACAGAAATTATTATGCTCAAACTCGAATCGATTTAAAATTAACACAAACGAAATAAGTTTAAAACTGGACAAATTTAAATAAAATTGAAGTAAATACGTACATGTTTGTCTTAAATTTGAACCAATTTAAAATATTTACAAAAGAATGAAATTAAACACAAAAGTTACATTTTAACTCAAACCGATTTAAATCAAACCGTAAAGAAGTTAAGTACAAAAATGTGTAACTGTGAATTTCTTGCGTTGTGTTGGCGTCATTGTCGCGTCATCTTTGAAAAAGTTATTCTAAGTAAATCTGTTAAGGGAAAAGGTCTTGTTTGCTTGCTAAAATTTATTGAAAATAGATTTTTTTAAGTCAAGCTGTTGCGGTTTTGTTGTGTTCAAGGACAGCTCCTAATTAGAAGAAATAAAAGGTACGTATTTATACTAATATACATCTACATTTATAGAGAAATCGACCAATATTTCTAATGTTTTTTGTGTTATTTCTAGTTCAATATCAATGGCTTCGTTTTATGGATGGACCAGCTGGCTTTTTACAAACAATTGTGAATAGCTCAGTAGCAGAAAGTCTTTCCTTGTGAAAATTGTCTTCCTAAAAATTTTAAGTGATATAATTTTATGGAAAAGTAATTATGTATTGTGTAATAAACGATTGCAAAAAAAAAATACTAGTTCAGAACGAGTTTTATTTCGAACAGAAACGTTTTTGGGTTAAACACGAAAATATTTGAAAAAAAAAATGATCATAATTTTATTTGAAACTAAATTGAAAAGGTTTAATTAAAACAAACACAAATACGTTAATAATGTTCATATCAAGTCAACGCATAATTTATAGGTTTCGCTTAAAATTAAACGGAAACTCAATCGAAGCCAAAACGGGTGTATTCGAGTTTGATTTAAACATGAATGGATTTAACTTTTTCCTCAGTGTATAGTTGACTGACTAAAATAATGCAACATCAACCAAATTTTACGCAAGCACTACCATATGAACGTTAAGTTAACACATAAATCTTAAAAAAAAAACAATAAACTTATAACAGTTTTTTGGGAAATAGAAAAAAAATATAAAGAAACAGTTTTTGCCGTCCTTTTTTCAGAGTAACGAAACTTAAAAATCATCTAACATAAGAGCTGCGTACACTTGAAACTACGAAAAAAGTTTACAATAGAATGTGAAATATATCAGGCAATAATTCTTATAGAATTATAAAATTTTACACAAAACAGAAACATAAAGATGAGCTTAACCATCAACAAAAGCCAACGGACCGCAATGTGTATGTCTTCATACTTGACAGTCCTTTTTTTATGTTCCTCAACACGAGAACTAAAATTCCCATAACACTATTTATTTGTTACCTGCGTTATAACCTGTGCTATTTTTTATTTTAGTCAATCTAATTGTTCATTTTTGAGGGGCAAACTCGTGTTCTGTGTAGAACAGTATGAAAATGACGCTCATCATCATCATTTTCGGTGACCGCTTATTCGTAGAAGGGTCGCGGAGCGAGGGCAGCTAAATTGTCCGCCACCAACTCAAGAGACACAGGCGCGATCCCTAGACGGGTCTCGGAAATGTTTTTTACCTGATCCCACCACATGTTTTTTGGCCTACCAGGCGGGCGAAGCGCTCGCATCTCGGCTAACATGACCTGTCTAGGAATTCTGCCGGAACAACGTGTTCAAACCACCGAAGAATTGATCGTTCAAATCGGTGAAGTAGCTGCTCAACATTAAGATTCCTACGAATACTGACATTTCTCACTCTATCCTTAAGAGTAACACCAGCAACGCACCGCAGAAATCTTATTTCGGCAGCTTGTACCCGCGATCTAATTCTTTCGGTTATTACCCAAATTTCATGACCATAGATGGGCGTTGGAACGAAAACTGAGATCTTTGCTTTCACTCCAAGCTCAGCTTTTCTAATGACCGGCTGGTGAAGTTCCTTTACTATGGCTCCAGCTAAGTCAATTCTACAGGATAACTCAGTATCACTCCTTCCATCCTTCGTGAAAAAGACCCAGAAATACTTAAACTTTTCTCCTGCTTCAATTGGACTCCGTTTATGGGCAGGGTACACTGCACAGGAGTTCGGGAAACAACCATCACTTCGGATTTGCTCACAAAAAAACTTTTTATGAAAATGACGCTTAAATAAATAATAATTAAATATAAATATGAAATATAATAAATATTAATTATATATTAATTAAATATAATAACTAAATAAATAAATACTACTAAACCAACTTTTCACCAATGTATGCTGTGTGTCTTAGTTTCTTCACATACAAGAGGACCTACAATTTTTCGCCGAATCCGAACGGCACTTTAAGAAGTTTTTTAAGACAAGTCATTTATTTTTTTTTTGTTTTCTGTGATAAGTCAAGGTTGTAGAAAATTGCCCTTCCCGGCTAAACGGAGGGAACGTATTTTTCGTAACCTTAACTGGATCACCCTGTAAAGCTAGAATGTCAATAGTTTGGATTAATTCAGTTATTCGAATATATTCATATACTATCCGAAGTTACAAAACTATGTTTTGACACCTTTCGAGAAATCGTGCCAGTCGGTACTTTATTTGCTTTAACTATTTTTGGTTTTCGTTTTCATGATCACCTGTCGAAACAAACAAGAAATCGAAAGTAGAAGGAAAACTATACACATTATTGTGCTTGATTTGAAACTAATGAGTAATGACTGGCCTTATGTTAAATTCATGCAAACCTTCGTAGAGGGTAATATGGTACATCAACCATACCAGGCTCATAAAAATGCATCGATGCCATCTTTCGAGCAAAACAAAAGTAATTTCGATTAAACCAAGCCCATCGTGTTTTTTCATTATAAGTGGAGTCGCCAACAAAAATGGAGTCCAAAAATGGGACAAAAACCATTTCGTTGTCAAATTTTTTTTTTGTTTTTTATTGTGTCAAGATATCCTTGATACAATTCATTCTTTGAGCGATGACACAAGAGAATATATCCTCAACATTTCAGTAGAAACCAGAATTTAAATGCGCGAAGAATTTAAGTCAATACGAAAAATTTGTGACACCCGGATGGACGTGGATGAAGACGCCAATTGGTCTTTATCATAATTATTCACAAGGCATTGATGGTCTAGAATTATTCACTGTGTCATTTCAGTTTACACTCAAGTAAAATTCACAGAATGTTTGGTCGAATGTTCGTGTTATAACGCGCAGCTATTGGAAGAATTTAGTCTAACCCTTAGTAACTATTTGATATTGCAATTATTTAAAAATCAGATAGGTAACCTATTCGTATTTTTTTCTATATTTTTAGTTTAAAATTTATTTGTCTTGGTTTGGCAATAGTATGTCCAAGCTTCCACCCACAGCACAAGATACCACCAACACCGCGTTTTCTCTTTCCCCAGCTTGATTGACTTTTATGAGAAAAAACATTCAGCTTTCACAATGTCAATTTTAAAAAAAAATGCAAATGAAATGATTCGAAACCCATCCAAAAAGGTTAGTCAATCTTTATTTCTGAAAACTGAACATTAAAATTGATTTACAACCTTGGGAGTGTCAAACTCCGCAGTGATTCATCGTACCATTCGCCTCAATCTCCACCGTTTTAAGATGTATAAATAATAATAATATTCGCCCTGAGTCAGCTAAAACCTTGATAATAAATTTAAAAACAAATTCCAAACAAATATGTCAATGAATCAACATCTTAGTTGTGTGTGATTCTGATTCCTCATCTCTGCGAGTTTAAACACAAAACATTCAAGACCGACCACTTAAAGACAGCCAACCCTCTAATTGACTCAAATACGTATCCACGATGGGTTTTTTTCATAAGATTTTTCGTTTTTTTTATCTTAAACTAACACAGGACGTTCTAACAATGCTTTTTGGGTTAAGGGTATGGCAACTTTAATGCATCCCAATATTATGGACACCCTGCCATGGCCACCATCAAGATGCTACAATTCACTCTCGTCTCGTTCTCCGATTCTTTCCGCCGTGAATAGTGATATTTCAAACTAGAAAGGCCAGAGAGAGGAAAGAAAAGAAATGGATTTTTGACAGATTTATGACTATCGGAGCCGTCTTAATTTTTTGAATTATAGCCATCGAAATAGACGAACGTAAAATCCAGAAATGCTTTCGCTGCCTTTTCTTCTTTTCTCTCCGGTACGGCGCGCGGACCCCATCCCGGCAAATGGACGGACGGATGTACTTAAGTACACCATTGTAGCCCCGTACATATTAGTTATATACGTACTCGTACATCTACATTCAGACGTCAGAAACTCCTGCTGCTATATGTTGAATGGTAATGGCAATGGCAGTAGCAATGGTAGTGTGGTTCTGCGCTGCACTCTTCGTTCAAGTTGTCAGAATCCATTCTTTTAATAAATCACAGTGTGTGGTACTGCCAGGCTATAATTGTGTGGTAGGTGCATATGGAATGCAAGCCAAGGGACAACGCAGGGACAATATTCGCCTATCCAGTGTAATAAACAAAATATCCTTGCCAAACAGGGCTCCAGCATGAATCCACTTAACGCAAAAATTGTGGTTAGACCTCAATTAGAGCCCAATTCGAGTCCGCGATTTACCAAAGTAGGTGTAGGCCCTCTCGCGTTAGATCCACTTGCAGTCCGGCATTCGTGTTTGGATGATAATTGGCCAGTAATTGTCAGGCATTATTGGAATCGATGTTAGTAGCCTGTGTCGTCGGTCGGTTGGTACTTTCGGGCTCACAGAATAGCCGAAATAAAAAACGCCACGTTAAAGTGCATATTGACAAAAATATTCGCGCAGTTGGGAAATGTTCCCCCACAATAGCGGGATATGGTGGAACACATCTAGTTCTTTCTAAAGTAGGATAGGTCTTTGCTCTTAATGAATCATAAATTAGCAAAGTACAAGTGCATTTAGAACATTAGAAGAGGATTTCGAATGGGTGCTTTGGAATTATATTTCGGGGATTAATTTTGCGGAATCATGGGCAATTTTGCATATTTATTAGGCAATTTATTGTGTGTTGAATGGTGTTGCAACAAATAAGAATAGTCTGCAAGGATTTTTTTAAAGGCAGGTTAAAAGCAGGCCCGTGAGTTGCGAAACCGAAAATAAACTGTTGCACAGAGACTTAAGCTCGAGGATCGTTAATTTAATTGAGGGACGCATTGGCAAAAACCAATGAACCTGGCTTTCTAAGAACTGAAATTGTAGATTTCCGGGATAATCACGTCAATTTCGCAGAGGTCCAAAACTAAGTGGTGCTTTCCTGCGGGTTCTGGAGTCCTGAACCAGCTGACACTAGAGCTGCAAAAAGTTCCAAAAACTGTCTCAAATAAGGTGAACTTGGATACCTACAACTTAGTATCCTTAGCTTCTGCACATACCATACCCACAGATAAAAACTATAAATAAGATAAGACAACTTTTTTGGAGTCGTAATCGAACAGTTCAATTAACTTCTTATAGCCATAAAATATTTTAATTCCATCTCTTTTTCTCGAAAAAAAACTACGTGGACAAACCCAAAAGAACATCGGACTACTTTACCGACATACACATCATTTAATGAATGTTTACCGATTTCTTTTATTTACGTTTACATTGCCATAACTCAAAACAATAGCATACGTATATACAATGCATAGGTGATTATATACCAATGATTATATACCAAGTGACTATTCATTAAATTGTATGTAGCTACTTACCAAAAACAAAATTTCGGATAGTCGTAAAATTGTATATCTTTCACATTTCCCTTATAGGCAAATTCTTTTTGTCACTTTGTAATCCGGGAGGAACTTGAGGATCACTATAAATAATCAAAAACACATAACGAAGGAGTTTATCAATTCTTTAAGGAACTACAGAGTTTTAAAACACTAAGAACAAAATTTTTCCCGACTTATTTTACAAAACAATAGACACCCTGCCCACGCGCGAACCGCTTTGTAAAATTTTCAATCAGATACTGAAGAAATTTGCACAAGCCGCGAAAAGAGCTTTTGTTTCCACAAGGAAGAAAGGAACAATAGAATGTTTTGTCAGCAATCAGGGCGAAGGTGTTAGAGTGCGTAGGAAAATTCCAAAATGGTGGATGTCAGTTATTTCCCCCCAAATTGGGATTTTTCCAATTCACAAGCGTTGTTGCCAAGTTTAGTTTCAATGATATTAAATCAGCTTATCTAAAATGTGTACGAGTTTTTTAGAAAGGGTTTTTTCATTATAGAGAATAATACTATAGCCTGGATAGCCCTTCTATGCAAATAAAAAACATAACCTAAAACAATGTGGACATTATAAAATTTCAAATCTTTTACGGTTTTCTTTCCGGTCAAATTTAAGATTAATTTGACACGAACACTCATTATCTGCAATTTTGGTTCTCAAAAGGGAATGGCGATGTCATTTCCCAGGAGCAAAAAAAGATTTCCGTTGTGAAAATTCCAATAGAAAACGTTTTTTTGACAGTTCTGTCGTGCAGGGACAGTTTTAGTTTCCGTTTTTGATTCTCAAACTGTTCCAAACATGTATAAAATCGGTTTGTGAATAGGGATTTATAAAAGGGTTTATTTTTAATCGCTTGCCGAGAGGATCTATATTTGTATGGTAAATCGCGTGATTTATAGAGGATTTAATGAAGATTTATATAAATCGGGGATTAGTGCCTGGTGGAGACATGGTAAATATAAGACGCTTTTCACATTGAATCGGTAACAAGCTTACACAAAATCATTTAAGCCACGTTGTCACAAGTAACGTTAAACAGGAACAGAAACAGAATCCCGTATATAAGCAACGGAAACCTAAATTCGCTGAAAGTTTTTTGCATTGCTAATGTATGAAATTCTGTTGCTGTTCCTTTTCCTTGTGACGACGCGTCTTCAGCAATTCAAAGTTCTGAGCAGGGACTAGGCTTTGTTTTTGTTTACCATTAGTACATCAATTGCCATAATTTAATCACATATCTATTTTTAAAAGTGCTTTTCAGGAATTGTATGTTGACCTCAAAAATTCAAGCAGTTTTCCGGTTTCGTCAATATTTGTATCCAAAGCTAAGGAAAAAGTGACATTCTTCTCCATTCTAATTTGTTACTCTCAACGGTAATATGATAAACGTAACAATCATAGTGGTTCTGAGCAAAATCTACTAAAAACCAGGGGCTTACAAAAACAGAAATTTTTTAAAAATATGTAAAAAAAATATGGTGTTTTTGATTCAAGTTATGAGAGTTTACGCAAAAATTTACTCTATAATCCAGTGTGACAAAGCTACAAGCAATATAGAATTTGGGGCATTAAAAATTGGTTATTATCGTTACGGATCACTCAAACAATCGATCGGAACGATAATAACCAAAAAAATTTCTCATCAGTGTCGTTTTTGGAAAAGTACAGACCCGTGACGTAATTTGAACTTTTTGAGGTCAGCGTGCAATTTTTGGGATTTTCGAAGATTTCGCGGATTTTTTGAAGCACGTTACGAAATAAATATGGGCATAAATATGGCAATTAATGAACTAATGACAAGCAAAAACAAAACTTTAAGTCAACACAAGCTAACGAAAACCTTACGAAATCGAGCAAAAGGCTATTATGGTCGTCGCATAGAAATCACGTGTATTCGATATTATGGAAAGCCGACTTAAACTCATCCAGGTCTATTATGGTTGGGCCTGAGAGTGAAATATATGTATTTACTTTACATAACAGGATTGTTTAACAAGGGGGAGCCGTGGCGTAGTGGTTAGTGTGTGTGCTTACTACGCCGGAGGTCTGGGTTCGAATCCTGCCATCGTCACCTGAAAAAAAAGACTTGTTCTTTTTCACGGTCCCCACGCCCTCCGAGAGTATCAATTGTCTTGAAAAACTTCTCAAAAGTGCCGTTCGGATTCAGCAAAAAATTGTAGGTCCCCTTGTATATAAAGAAATCAACACACACATTGAGAAGTGTTGTTGTTGAGATACATTGTTGAGAAGTTGGCCCTGGTTCACCTCGAGCTGTTGCGCCACTCTATTTATTTATTTTTTATTGTTTAAGAAGACCAATTGGATAGAGTGAATCGTATTTTAGGTGATATGAACTAAGTTTAAACTACTGTAAACTCCGCCAACTGTACGCGTGAATGTTTTTGTGTGTGTTTGATTACGATTGTTAATTTGGAAATGTTTAATTTCAGCAAAGTTGCACCAAGCTGCCAGCTTTACTTTCGCCCAATGCCGGCTAGGACGAAAATGCCAAATAAAGTGCAACTCATCCTGAGACGGACAACATGCATCAGACGCTGCTGATTTTTGTACCTTCAGGAAGTATTAAAGAACCACTAAGCCCCAATTGCTCCGCGGAACAAAATACAAAAAAATTCCTTTACAGTTTTTGTCCAGGTTACCGTGCGATACCTGGTAGAATATGAGAAGAACGTCAAAGTTGAAAATGTTGACTTTTTGTTGACAGTCAGTTTTTGTTTATTTTTTTCAGTTTATAAGCAACCCAAAACCGGATGATAAACTTGGGAAGTTTTTGAAACAGCTGACTTTTTGCAGGTCTCTACATATTCCTGTATTCTCCACCGTTACTTTTTAATTATATTTTTCTGATTTTACTCATTAATCAGTAGTTTATGCCTTTAATCGTTAGGTCGACTTAGCTTAGTTTCCACTAGTCGATTTTTAATTGAAAAACGATATATTTTTATGTTATATTAAAAAATTTGCAAGTGAAAAGAGTTTCTTTGAATTTAAATTGGCTTACTCTTTGCCAATTGACAATGAGAAGAACTGTCAAAGTGTGTCAATTCATAGACAAGTGGAAATCTTGCGTTATCTTTTTATTTAAGAATAGAGTAAATTCTCATAGACTCAAACGATTCCCACGGAATCATGTTATTTTTACTTTGCCACGTTAAAGGTCGAAAATCCCACAAAAAGGATTTCTGCTATGATCCGTGAACACTGACTGCTGTCAAGTTTCTTTACAGAAATTCCTATTAGAACACCACAAAGGAGTACAAATTTGAGAGAGCTTTTCGTTTGAAAACAAAGAAAGAAAGAAAGCTTGTCATTTTAGCGTAGATGATAAGGACAAGCAGAGCATTTTAATGAGTTAAAATGAATGAGAAAAGAATCCAAAATGTTTTTTGTACTTACTAGCGGCGCTGCCATATTCCAAAGTCTTCCATTCTCAATTTTTTTAATAACTAGAAGCATTGTTGAAGCATAAGTTTTTGAAAAAAACTTCTTCAAGAGATTTTGAAAAGACAGGTATTATGGGTCTAAGATCGCGATATTTTTTTCTTAAAAAGACAAAAACGAATTTTTAATTATTTTAAAGAAGCGGCAAGTGTGTCTTTGAATTGAGATATGAACGAACAAAGAAATGGGTTTGTTATTATTGACCAGGAGGTGAACTGTCATAATTTACCATTTAATGCAGATGAAGTTAGATAAAGGATTTACCAACAACAAATCCTATTAGTAGTTTTTTAGTAGGAAAGAGGTACTAAATTTGGCACTTACTGAAACTATTTTTTTTAGATAAAAGTCCCGTGATTACAGTTTTTAAAGATTATTATAGAACTCCATGTCAAATTTAGTAACTGAATTATTACATTCATGTCAGTTTCTAATGCAGTGAATTGCTTCTGTTGCTTGTGACAACAAGGCTTCTAGGTGCTGTAGGTTCAGTAGTAAGGCCGCGTGATATAAGTTGCGAGTGAGCCGACTGCAAAAGTTGAAAAAAAATCTTACCAAATGCTAAATATTTGCACCCAAGCAAACTCTCTTAATCTATCAAAACCTGATTCATAACTCTCCAAAACCTCTTTAGGATTGATTTATGACGTAAAATCTCATTAAATGATTTCAGCAAAACGAAACGAAACGAAATATTTCCATAAAACCAGCACACTCGTCATAAGCCATATGGAATACATTTCTCATCGTTCTTATTTTCATTTTAATAATTTATTGGTGTCAACCCTTAATAAACCCGAATTCGGTATGAAAACAAAAAATCTGAAGAAATCCAGGACAAACATCGAAAATCCACATCGTCAGCAGCATCCTAGACTGCGAGGAGAAAATCAATGCGTGTCTCGCAATGCGCATTGAAAATATTTAATCCCTTACGCACTATGTTCAAGGAGAAACATCAACTTCCAAGGGAGGGTTGATTTTCCAATTACTGTATATCATCGCAACATCACAGCCAACGAGCACCAAGCCGGCTAGAGCACTGTGGTGCGACAGGATTTTTATGATATCTATGTCCAATCTAATGATTTATTTACGAATATCAGAACGGACATGTTCTCGTTTTTTTCCAGCTCTGATCCTTCGCTGTGTTGCCTTTCCCATTTTCTTTCTGACTGATTTATTCCTGTCAAAGAAATAAGGGATGATATCATTTTTTTCCCCAATTGAAGAGTGTGTCCTTACGCATAGACTCATAGAAAGGACCCTTACCTATTTCTTTTCCATTTGTGTGTTTTTTCTATCAATCTGCCTTTTCTTTTCGTCCATCTCAATTTTCATGTTACCCGATTGGATTCCTACGCACGCACACTAGCACACGTAAAGCCAAAATTTGTGTGCGACATGTCACTGGATAATGGGTGTAATGGCGATGGATTGCTGACTGCCTTTTCAATCTTCCTCAACCGAAAAAAGGACACATTTGCCACTCTTCTAGTGTAGAGAAAATGGTGCGTCGCTGATGGCCATAGATCATTCCTAATATGCGTGAGGACATTCAATTCGAATGGAAGAGGGATGAGAATGTTAGTGATGGTGGTGCCATGACAGAATGATTTAAGGATACCAATGATGCCGGATTAATATGATAGTTCTTTGCTTTTCAGGCTTATTATGTGTATCAAAATGGCGCAGGACTCGTCATTTGGATTCGGTCTCATTTTCAGAGAAATGATATCCGGTTCTGATAGCAAAGATATAGGATAATGGGATATTCTTCTTTGTGAGTCTTTGGTTGGTCTTTTGTTGGCAAATGTCAATTGATGAAAGAATTATGATTCCAGAAAGTAGATTATACTTGATTTATGTTCAATGTGCGCTTTTCGTAATTAAATTACACACACAGTTTTATTTATTCCAGTAAAAACCTAATGTAGATATATGAACCAACGTATTTATGTGAATATAAATTACCTATGTACCAATTCTGTCAATTTGTGTACTTCTAATTATTCTGAAAACATAATAGTTTATGTTGGTTTGTCGTTATAGACAAAAAATGAAATTGGTTTCCGTTTGCTGAAAGAAAGTATAGTGGAAACTGTTGTAAAAAAACCTAAGAGAAAAGCTAAGTGAGAAAAATTAGGACCCATCAAATATGCCGATTCTCTAATTCTGTTTTACAATTGAGTTAAAACATACTTTGAGCTTCAAATTATTTCCAAAAAATAAGGAACGACTTTAAATTTAAAAAATTTCTATTGGTGATCAAAACAGAAGTTTTCCCTTATTTTAATTTTGAGTCAGCATTAAAGTTAGCAGTTTAATACCATGTCTCCACCGAGCACTAATCGTCGATTAATATAAATCTTTATTAAATCCTCTACAAATCAAGCGCTTTACCATACAAATTTAAATCCTCTCGGCAAGCGATAAAAAATAAATCATCTCAAAAATCCCATTCTCCCTATTCACAAACCTATTTTCTGCACCTTTGTAACAGTTTGAGAATCAAAAAAGGAAACTGAAACTGTTTCTGTGAGACAGATCTATCACAAGTACCTACGTTTTCTATTGTGATTTTTACTGAGAAAATCGTTTTTCGGTAAATGACATCGCCATACTCTCTTTTTAGAGCCAAAATGACAAAAAAAGAGTTTTCGTGTCAAATTAATCCTATATTTTTCCGATGGAGCCACTTTGGGATTTATTTTTAATCGTCTCCCCCGCTAATCTTCTTTTAATTATCAGTGGAGACATAGTATAGATATTGTTTTTTATCCTAACGCCCATTACTTGTTGAGCAAGGCCTTAGAAAGACAAACGTGCAATAAAAAACAGCGCGGTATTCTGCAGCAAGCATACTCTACACCAATGATAATTTCCCGTGCGGCTCCTGTCAGTTTTGATGAAAAATTTAATTTTTATTGTTAAAAAAGCAATTCCGGTGAATTGTGTTGAAAATCGTCGCTTTAGATCGTTAAAAAAAAAAATTAAATTGTATGTCGTGCGCAAATCGAGTCTCGCGACTAATTGTCGTACCTTGTTCTTCTAGTCGTACGGCAATAAGTTTTGTTCTTCTAGTCGTACGGCAATAAGTTTTGCGGTTTTCTGTCGCCATGTACCCCTGGCTTTAGTCTTATACGATATTTTACGAGAAGAAGTATTCCGATACAATTGCCGTAGTGTTCAGAGCCGTGTTCAAAGCCGTAGAGCTATCAATTTTTATGAATCAATTGATAAAGATCAAACATTCAAATTCTTATCCGGCTAAATGTTAGGATAAAAATCCACCTTGTCGTTGGATTGACAGATATTGACAGCCAAAATTTCGAAAAACATTAGTTTTTGGCAATCTTTACCCCAATACGGAAACCAAAAAATTGGCCTTTTGACAACTAACAAATGCACTGTCAATATGAAAATATTCCTCAGTGATTACAGATTCTAATATTCAAAACATTTCAGTAATGCTTTCTGCTGTTGCTCAGGAAGGACTAATGGTCTCTACACACCAAACTCAAAACTGTGTTTTCGTGAAAACACGCGAAAACTTCTTCGAAAACATGGGTTTTCCCACACATTTTTGTAAATTTTTTGTTTTCGAAACCCCAGTTTTTTAGTCTGAAATTAGCTTGTAGTTTTGAGGTCAGCGTAAAATTCTTGATAGGTTCCCATCTTTTATGGATCTTTTAAAGCACGTTTAAAAATAAATATGGGCTAAAATTTGACAACTGACAAATATTTTTTTTTTGCCCCGTGGGTAGGTTAAGACCTTCATAGGCACTATGAGAATCGAACGCGCGTGCTCATAGTAGTGTGAGATTCTTACTCACTAAAAAACCTCCCAATCTTTGTAAGACTACGACTAAGTTTCCTACTTTCCTTAACAAGTAGTTCAAGCTTCTGTATAGTAATCGCGTTTGGCAGGCTACCTTCCAACAAAAGCACCTGCAATACCGTCATTATGTGCGGTTTCCTCTTACGACGCTAGATCCAACGGTCTTGTTCGTTGTAGTCGGCGTGCAAGATTTGTCTGATCCAGAGTTCGGATTATTTCGTGGTTGCAATGGCCGAGAAGGCGAGTGTGAAGTTTGCGAGCAAAGTTTCTTATTTCGCCTAGATCTCGAATAAATCTCGACAAATAAATGAAAAACGAAAACAAATTCTCGTCGGCGTTTAGGAAGTGTGAATGGCTAAACGCGTTTTCGAAAATTTTTTGCCCAAAACTCAGTTTTTGATTAAGTGTAAAGAGCGTATAATTAATAAGCAAAGTCTTAACGGATTCTCACAGTACTTTTCTTTGTAAATTATAAAGGCAATTGGCAAAGCGCGACTCAATTCGTATGTCAGCTGAAAAATCCATTTATTTTTACTCGATACGTTAGCTTTTCCAGAATAACCTTTAAGTACGTCGTTTTTCAAGCAGCTATAAAACTACAATTGGAAGCTTAGGATTGGTCCGTTGGTTTGAAAGCCTAACGATAAAGACTTAGATGAGCTTAAATCGGCCATGAAAGAATTTTGCTCGACTTCGTCAGGCTTACGTAAATTTTTGTTGACTTAGACGCGATGTCACAAGGAACAGGAACAGAAACAGAAGCAGAATTTCATACATTGGCAACAAAAAAAGCATTCAGCGAATTTAGGTTTCAGTTGCTAATATATGGGATTCTGTTTCTGTTCCTGTTTTAAAGCCGCGTTGTCACAAGCAACGTAAAACAGGTACCGAAACAGAATCTCTTACATTAGCAACTGAAACCAAAATTCGTTAGCAACTGAAACCTAAGTTCGCTGAATGCCTTTTGCGTTGCTAATGTATGAAATTGTGTGAAACCGCGTCTTTACGTTGCTTGTGACAACGCGGCTTTAAGGTTTTTTTTTTTCTTGTCATAAGTTCATCAATTGTCATCTAATATGGGCACTATTATTGATTTTCTTTGTATTTCGACATTAGATTAATCCCGCTTGAACCTATTATGGTTGGGCATTGAGAAAATATATTTAAAAGTTTTCTTGCCGAATTGCAGAATTTTTTCTATTTCTTCTTTTTGACGCGTGTGCGATTTGATGCATATAATTAGCAATTAATGGTGCATAAGTTTTTTTTCTGTCATTCAAGTGGTTTTTTTCATAAAAAACTTACAAAAGCTGTTCAAACTTTTTAAGAAAAACATGAATTAATATTACGCTGCGTTAACCGTATAAAGCCGCGTTGTCGCAAGCAACGTAAAACAGGAACAGAAACAGAATCTCATACATTAGCAACTGAAACATAAATTCTCTGAATGCTTTTTGCGTTGCTAATGTATGAAATTATGACAACGCACCGAAAGATCGACTATGTGCATCGAACAGGCAAAAATCTTACCTCCTTTATATTTTCCTAATTTATACGAAGACAATGAGGATATTTTTTAGATATCTCTTGCGATTATCATATCATATTTTTGTGCATTACAAATTCAAACGAATAAAATAATACAAAAAATTGAGCTGGTAACGCTGTATAAAGTCATTCGGCAATGTCCTTAATAAAGTTGTCTTCTTTTTCCTGGAAAATGAATTAAGAGGCACGTTCATATTCACTCGCACCTATTAGACCTAAGGCGCTGACAAATTTCTACTCAATATCTGGCTCAAGCTTTTGTTTGACTTCACTTCACCTTGGCAGGCAGTTTCCATTGCAAAAGCTCTTCCGTGATCATCTCTCTTTTGCAGTGTTGGTGTTACCGGCAAAACCGGTTCGATTTTCGGAGGGTGTTGGAGTGTTATTAGTTTTTCCATGATCGTGAAAAGTGTTGACATAAAAATTGTCGAATCCTTGTTTTTCCATAAATTTTAATAAGTTCCGTCGCGGAGAACGTGCGGGGTTATAGTTTTTCTTCTTATCTTCAATCCTTTTCGGTGTTTTTTAGTTGGCGCGGCGCGTGTGTAAAATTCGTGTGTGAAAATCTGTGAAAATTCATGGCGGCCATATTGCTTAACAGGGTGAGTGAATTGGTGGTTTTATAATTCTTCGTACATTTATGTTGAGCAATATTGGTGTAGGTCAGAAATGTGTACTTTCAAAAGTTACCGTCAAATACTTTAAATGATTAAGGGAGTTTAAAGCACGGACCGCACATTTTCCTATTGCATTTTTTGTGAAAAAAAATTTCCCAGCATTGCCAGAAAGCTTCTGTTTAATGTGTCGGTAAGGTAGCTCTTAAAATATGGACCCGGGCAAAAGCTTGTTCACATTTTAAAAATTGGCGCTTCTCATACCTACCTAATATCTTCTTAGTTAAAAACAAAAGCCAATAAAATTTAGCAATAGAAAGAAAAATCTATACAGTATCACGTTTCTCTGCAGAGTCGAACCTGGCTGAATATTATAAGATTACTTTATGCGATTGTGACATTTGTTCGGCAGACCTTATTATAAATTTAACGGTATCGGTTTGGACATTCACTCTGTATGCGATGCGTGTAAAAAACAATCCGCCTGTTCACACAACAGTCTGCTCTATCCAATCACATATCATGAATCTGTTGTAACGTTTAAACCGGTGACGCACCAAACGGATGACGAGTGCGTCACCAGTTTCGAAGCACACTTACATTATTTTCGTTCTATTATTTGTGCTTAAAATGCATGGTAACGCGGTTTGATTTAAAAATTGATTTGAGTCTACTCGACTACGACTGCGAGTGATGTGGATTTGAGCAGAAATTTTTGCATGGAAACGCGAGTTGAGGAGTCGCAGAGAGTGATTTTCGAAGTTTAAAAATCATATCTGGTGTTTTTGAAACTATATCTGGCACCGTCTGACTCCAGAATATGAAAGGGTTTTTAAACATTCCAATTAACGAGTGGAAAAGTCCGATTACGATACCTGGACCTCGTGGTCAAATTTGAAATAATGTTTATGTATGTATAAATTATTGAATTACTAGAAATAGACCTTTTACCACGGCTGTCAAAATCTGACGTCTTTAACATTTTTCGATGATTTTTATATGAAAAAATTCAATAGTTTTTGTAGAAGGGCAAATGATAAATAAACTACTCAACCTAGAGTGTGCGCAAAAAATATTGCGCTTATTCCGTTCTTTAAATTGACCCAAAAATTGTTTTAATAAAATAAGTGGAAAGTATCGAAAAAGTGTTCCGAAGATGTGATCTCCTTGAATCCGTGTACCCTTTTGTGGTCGTGTGCAACACAAACAACACTTTTTTAATCCTTTACCTGTGTTATAAATAAACTATTTTTAGCCTAAACCTAGGAAGGCTGATCAAGTCTACAACTTTCTCGTTCATCGAAGCACAGGGTTGCATTTTTTAAATACCCAGCAAACATAACTAACGGAAAGGGGGACACTCTCCGTCCAATTTGTCGGGCGTACGCGGAATTGTAGACTATTTAAGACGGAAAAGTCTGCACTGGCGTTAGTAGAGTATACCACTGCTCCGCGCGGCTTTCTCTCTCTCATGGTTTGCGTGTGTGAGTGCACGATTTATCGGCGCGTTTTACGTGCCCAATCCTTCCTGGATTCGCGGCTTTTTCATTCCACTTGTGAGTCGGGGTTTCCATTCTTTCCCTTGATTCTGCTACGCAAAAAAGAAAGTCCATTTGTCCAGCAAAAAAAAACTCAAACATTTCAAAAAACTTTTATTTGTTCTTACTTTAATTCATTCTGGGGTGCTCCTAGTAAACAAATCGCATTGTACAGAGTTCTTTGTTATTGAAGGCGTTTGCTAATGAAGAGAAACTTAGGACTTCCTTGCACTGCGCGACCAGTGGACACCAACACGTTCCCAAACAAATCCACGTTCACTCGTATTTACTGTACTCTCTCGCGCAAAATGCCTGTACACACACTATCCAAAAAATATTAAAAATGGCGAAAAAGGGAATGGAATTGGTAAGGAAATCTCCATTTGCTAGGGGCATGACCCAAAATTGTTTGTTGGGTAGTTATTAACGTATACATATGTGTAATTTTTGTTCGTTTTCCATATAAAAAGGAACTTTTGGCAGGCGAAAATGCCAGTAGACGTCAAACTGTCAAAAGCTCTATTCAACTTCGAACAGGTAAAAGCTTTGCCCACAAGCTGAAATTGATGAATTAACCCATACTCTGACATTTGTTTACAAAAGTGAGTAAATTCATCAATTCGTCAGTTCCATGCAAAACCGTTTTGGAGCTTTTACATCAGCTGGTCGCGTAAGGTAAATTGTTTTTGTATGCTTTTACAAGTATTCACCTACATGGAAATTTAAAGCTGGGGCGCCTTTCCTTTACGATCACCACTAAATAATTCTTAGTTTTTTTTGGGACCACCAAAAACGGCTTTCAAACAGTGTTTTTTATGCTGTGTCCAAAAGAAATTATTGAAAACGCGCTAGAAATGGTTAAAAAACGATGTAAAATTCGTAATTTTCGCACATATTAGAGGTTATTTTTGTCATATTTTTGACATTTGGAATGTACGAAAATGGGTGCGTTCAGCCAAAAAAAAAGGTAAAAGCTCGGCTACTTATTTAACTGTGTGGACTATTTTGTTATTTTGAAACATTATTTTGTAGTTAATGTTTTATATCCAACAACGTAAATTAATTTCTAACAGAGAAAGTTTAAAAATTAATTTGCTTTTGCACACAGCAGTGTTTTGGTGGCTCGCTTCGCGGGTTAAAAGGATTTAAACTCTCATTTTCGCAGGGTTTAGCCGCTCACGCGACTTCGTCGCTCCGCTAAGGGTAGGTGCCAATTGTCTGGCAGACGCCTGTGGCCAGGTACGGAAATTTTAAAGTTACCGTCAAAAAATCGTTGACCTCAACCAAAAGTTACAGTAAAAAAAATCGGGAGATTATTAGGAAGTTCAAGGATTGCGGAAAGAAACGATTTTTGTTTTAGAAAATAATACCGAAAATCGCGCGATTTTTGCTATTATTTTCAAAAAGTTGAAAGCAACGAATTTTTTTTTTTTTTGGCAAAACCAAAAAAAGTGCGATTTTTAGTATTATTTTCAAAGCGTTTCATCAAATTTTTTAGAGAATAAGCAAACCAATTCGAATTGTTTCTATTGAAAAAGCTGAACGCATTCATTTGGAGACGGCAAAATATGCACCACCCATGATATCAAACGCTGAACTTTTTCACGTTTGACGCATTTGACAGCTCAAAAAAAATCTATCTCAACCAATTTGTATGGAAAATATTTAAATTTTGCTTAATATTTATATTGCTTAATATTTATATATATTTTTTTTTTAAATATGCATTTCCTTTTCATTAATTTGGTGTAGCACGTATTCTAAAATTATAAGGAAGCGCTTAAAACAAACCGAGAGTCAAAGTTCGTGCTGTCCTTAAGGAAAGTAGAGGACAGCACCCATTTGTTTATAAAAAACGTAAACAAATGGCTGTTGGAGGGCAAGAGGGTTAATAACTGGAAAAGTTTTTGACAAATAACGAATGGAAAAAATATGTGGCCGTTGACAAAGCTTTTAAGGTGCTTCATACCTCTCTTACCACTATGCACACAAAGCCGATAATAGTCAATTACATAAAGCAACTATAGCTTTAATAAAAGTTGAAGTCAAAGTTTGCTGAATATAAAATTAAAAAAAAATATATAAAACGAATTTTGAATAATCACATTATTAAGAATCAGCAAGAAAAAAAAAGTTCTGGTGATAACGATCAACGGTGATAACGATTGTGATCACATTTGATTAGTATTGTCACTAAGTCCAAATTTTTGAAGAAATGTATCGCCCAAATTGAAAATTATTTAACAACAACAAATTGTTAGCAAATTTTTTGGACGCTATGACATTTTCAAATTTGAGCGTTGTTTTTCACTTGTGAAAAACATTTCTATAGGCTAAATTTAAGTAACTCTGATCAGGTAATTTTGAATAATGACTTTAGCTTCCAGGATTTTTAATCCTGGCACCTAGACATATTTTTTCAGCTTGCATCTTTCTCTATCTCTTTCCGCAACTACAAAATAAACCAGGTACTTTCCCCGTAAAGGCATGACACTTGCGGGTGGAAACTATGGTGTTCCTGCACATGGTTTTCCTACTCTTTTATGCCTTTTTTATGCATTGGGTGCTTCTTTTCTGTGGTTCTTTTTTCTCCCGGTTATGAAGCAAGCACACGTAATCTTAAAAAAAAAAAAAACTTAAAACTATTGTAAGACTCACTCAGAATAAAATCAAAGACATGTTGTTGGTCTATGTGCATTATTTATGCAGAGAGAACATGTAGGCTATTTGGATATCCGAGATGGAAGTGGGCTGTGGTAGCATCTATGACCGACAATTGGAAGGTCCTGCCTGGGTTCGATTCCAGGGTCCACCAACCATATTTTTTTATTTTTTGCCAACATGTCTTTTTAAGTAAACTATAACAATTATGACGACAACTAAGCCGTACAGGCCCCTCTTATTCTTACTTACTTACTTACTTACTTAAGGTGGCGCTACAGTCCGGGGTGGACCTGGGCCTCAGCCCAGGCTAGCCTCAGTCTCTAGCTAGCCGTCTCCAGTTTCGCACGAGGAGTTGGCTGAGGTCCCCTTCCACTTGCGTGCGCCACCTCGGTGCTCCTCTACCGCGCCTTCCCTGCGGTGTGGATTCGAAGATTTTCCGGGCTGTACAGCCCGTACAGTTCGATGTTATATCTCCTCCTCCACTCTCCCTCTATGCAGACGGCACCGTAAATCGTCCGAAAAATTTTCCTCTCGAAGCAGCCTAAGTGTTTTCATCCGCCTTTGACAGGGTCCAAGCTTCTGCACCGTAAAGCAGGACTGGGAAGTTGAGGGTCTTATACATGCACACTTTAGTTGCTCGAGGGAGGGCTTTGCTACTCAATTTATTAAGGCAAGAGTTATCCGTTTGATTTCAGCGCTGGTGTCATTGTCTGAATTGATAGCGGAATCCAGGTAGACAAAGTCGCTAACTACCTCAAAGTTATAGCTGTCGATGGTGATGTTTTGTCCAAGACGTCAATGTTGGGTGTCTTTTCTTGATGACAGCATAAACTTGGTTTAGCTCTCATTGACTGCTAAACCCATATTTGCCGCTTCCGTCCCAATACTCACGATGGCTTCACTGACATCACGCTTTGTTCTACCGATTATGTCAATGTCGTTTGCGTATGCGAGTAGTTGAACGGACTTTTGAAAGATTGTACCTCTGGTGTTGGCGCGAAAGTTCTTCACAATTCTCTCAAGTATTATGTTAAGGAAGTCGCATGACAGCGCGTCGCCTTGTCCAAATCCTTTTTTGACATCAAAGGGGTCGGTGAGCTCTTTGCCGACCTTGACGGAACACCGTGAATTTTCCATCGTCATCCTGCACAGACTGACGAGTTTGGCAGGGATGCCAAAACGAGACATTGCGCTATATAGCTCGTCTCTATAGATGCTGTCATACGCGGCCTTGAAATTTATGAAGAAGTGGTGTATATCGATTTGAAATTCCTGGGTTTTCTCCGAGATCTGCCGCAGTGTGGGGCAGATTGTTGACAAACGGCTTCAGGCATTCACACAGTACAGCAGAAAAGATCTTGTATGCGATGTTAAAAAGACTGATGCCTCTGTAGTTGGCACAACTCAGAGGGTCTTCTTTCTTCAGGGTCGGGCAAATAATGCTGAGGTTCCATTCGTCGGGCATGCTTTCTTCCGACCATATCTTGCAGATGAGCTGGTGCATGCTCCTAACCAGCTCATCGCCAGCGGATTTAAAAAGTTCGGCAGCTAGGCCGTCTGCTCCGGCTGGCTTTGTTGCACTTGAGCTTAGACACAGCTACTTTCACCTCCTCCAGGTCGTGGTCGGGTGGGCGGTATCGTTCATATGCTTCGTCGGTAACGTCTTCGCCCGGGTTGAATGGTTCGTTCTGCCTGAAAGCGGTATTTGGTTCGTCCTCGCCCTCTATTCTTACGTTAAGTCATAAAATGGAGTTGAAATATTAGCTATTTTGCCACCAATGGCCCGCCTTCAATCTCGGTTACGGTAAACCTTCTAATCGTGCATAAACGTTAATCTTCTATCGTGAATAAATGATCTTAAATTGACCAAAGAATTTATTTCTGCCGCCTGCACGGGTTCATACCTAAAAGAGTTAGGTGTACCAGTTTCTCTGAAAGCTACAAGCTTATATAAATATCCTCACTTTTTTTTCAGCGCTACTATAATTTTGCCAAAATACGTTACTTCTTAACAGCCTAGATTATCATTTACCAGTGACTTAGGCCTGCATCGTCCGCTTTATCTTGCTAATCACATGGCTTGGAACACTTATGTATATGCAACGATGATTCCAAAATCCAAATGTTAATCAAAATTTCGTTTCCATACATGCAATCGCACGTCAATGTTTGTAAATGCAATGACATCCAAACATTCAGGGTTATTTGGTCATTTTGGTACAAATTGAAGACTTAACTTTAATGTAATCGTCCTTGTCACACGCATTTACTCTTGAAATATGTATAATGGCGAATAACTTACATTGGCACAACATTTTACCTGATGAGTGATGAATGACACACTGTCGATGGAATTACTTCTTTACTACTTCTTAGCTTAACTAAATTTGATAGTAAACACAATTTCTATTGAATAGAATTTTTCTCCTCTTTATTAAGGTTGATGCTATGATCAAAAATTACAAATAGAACTTCTTCTTTCCTGAAACAATAGGTAGATAGAGTTTACCTTACTTTTGTCTTCCGATAATTTATAAAAAAGAACTTACAAACAATATTTGTGTTGTTGAGTTTTCCTTCTCCCCGAGCAGCTGTTTTTAAATGGCTTCTTTCAAAGCCTTGGTCAGCCAAACGCAGTCAAACTTTTGCTGAAATAAAACAACGACCAGACCACAAATCCATCTTCAAACCAGTCGAGTGGTAGTTTTGAAACTGCAATTGATTGCACCCCATACCGATGCAACTTTAAAAGAAAAATTCCAAAATTTATCACACTTTCTTCCGGGAAATTTCTCTCCAAAACTCTCTTTGAAAAGTCGTTAAAAAAACTGTTCAATAAATCAATGCATGCTCCCTTTCCCCTGAAGAATCTCTCGCAATAGATAGCTAAATGATTTCTATATTTATATGGTTCTTCAGCATTTAAGCATTATGCTTAAGCACCACCCTCCAGAATGTCGAATTCTTGTGCCAATAACACCAAACACTTAAAGAAACTACTCGTATCCATGCATATAGGTAGTAAGGCTGCTCTGCCTATGGGTAGTATGTATTTAGTAAATTGTCTCGTTCGATATCAAAAATCCATAAAATATACATTACACTCTTGAAACGCACTAAACACATCATCATAAAACCAACGAAATTCATATCGAAATTCACGTTTCCAGAGCCAGAGAGGGTGAGCTGCGCTGATGGTATTTTGCTTGTCGCGTCTCTCCTCGTCTTTGTCGTCGTCGTCGTCGTCGATCGATGATGATACTATACACGCACACGTAATAAAACAATGTCACGCACTTTAAAAATGTCAAAAACTGAGTGATTTACTACCAACAGACGGACGTTTTTAGAAAGGAGTCCCTGTGTGTATTATATTCATATCTGTCGCCTGAGTATCTCAAAACCCAGCGAGATGATGAAGGAGAATCTTTGTTTTTTTTTTCATTTCTTTTATCTTCTTTGACTGACTGAAGGAAGAAAATATATTTTTCATGCACTTTCTCTAAACGAAAATAGATCAAAAATTCTTTTCTCGAAAGAAAGTGCTATACGCACTGGTCTTGTCATTTTGTCAATCGTTGTCCTTGCATGGTTGAGGCACTACGGTTTTTAAGGATCATGACACGAATGGCTCAGGACATGTGCTTGGCGGTGTGATTGCACAACAAATTTGACTTTGTGATGTTGCTGCATATACCTGACTACCTACATTACCATGCTGCGTGCTCGCTTTTCTTTCATCATTTTCCAGCCGCATGTCGTAAATAATTTGTGTCCTTTTTGAGATGAATTATGAACCAAATTTACAACTGCTGGTAGGATACGTCGTAGTTAGGTACTAGTTTTTGGGTAAATTATGAAAATACCATTTCGAAGAAGGGATGGGTTTTCTATGCATTCTCAAATAATGAAAGTCATAAAGTTGGGCGTAAGGATGCAATATTAATTTAATGGACCGCATCGGCCGGCATCCTGCTGGTGACGGTAACAAATGGTAATATGCTTTGGATTTTGTGAGTGCTCATATTTGGTCATAAGCATTTTAGACTAGGAGTAGTTGCAATTTGAAGGCTGACTCTTTGTTGATATTTATTGGTGATTACTACCTGGTTTCATTGTTTCTATTTTCCAAATAAATTAGTGTTGATTTGTGACAAAACTGGTACTAGACGTAAACGTTTTGAACTTCTGTTGAACATAATCGACATTAACAGATTGTTAATCTCTGGTTTAAGCCCTTGGTTAGATAACAACAAGCAGGCGAAGATCAGCAGACGAAGGTGGAGGCTATAGGATCTACTTTCGAGGTTGGCTAGCATATTACCGAACCATGGCCTGTAGACTTCAGGAATAGGGTCATCACAGTTCTCAATTTGTACCCTCGAAAACTTTTGTGCATTTTCTAATGAAATGGTTCATCTTTCGTTCGTATCGAAGGTAGAACTTCTAAACGATCTTCGAATCATTCCGGCATTGGAAAACCGCTGCAAAAAACCCTTTTCCCCGATAGGGGAGATGACATCCCAGTTCGGAAAATGTCATAGGGTCATCGCACACGAGAATTATTCTGCCGGCCAAAAACCGAGAGTGAACGAATACTTTGCAGCCGTCAGTAAGAAAATGTTAAAAATTTCGTGCCATGATTTTACGACAGGAAATGCAGACTCGCTCACTTTCGATTCAGCAAGCTTACTTTTTGCGACAAAATTAATGAGCGAACAAGTTGTGGTTTAAAAACGTGAAGTGAATGGGTTTCTGTTAATAATCAAATTGCTTTAAATAACTAAAAAACATTTTTTAATCTTTCTAGATCTGCCAAAAAAATCCTTAAAACGCCTTCACCTGATGTCGAAAGTGCCTGTTGTCATACAACCTGGACCGTACAAAATGCACCACATCCCATAATAATAATTTTATAAAATTCAACTAATTATGAGTTTTCTAAACCATTGTCCCAGTGCATTTTCGAATTGTGTTCCGAGACAACAACAAATCTCGTCGGTCGTCATCGTATTGCATCGTCTGAATAGAAGGAGGAGTAAAGCCTGAAGCTATGCGTTTTCTCTATATCAAGGTGACATGTCAACAAAGCATACAAGGCAGAATACATACGGAACTCAACTTAGAGGAGCACCAGTCAACTTCGTTTTACCGGCAAGAAAGCAAAACGAAACCAGCCAGCAGAAGCAGAGCAGAGCAGCACTATGGAATGGCAGTCAACTTGGTTTGATGTGCAGAACAATGGAAAGGGGTGGTTCCACCATGGAACTGCTTTTGCTTTGCTCCGTCTTCTTTTTCCACTCTCTTGGACGTTATTCTTCAATGTAGGTATGTATTTGTGGTGCTACCAGAGTGTAGCAGAGTGCACACCAACCACCTCGCTTCCTTTTGATGGATTTTATTCTGACATTTTTGTGATGGCATTGGGAAAAAGGAGCACCAACAACAACGACACCAGATCTGAAGGCACAGCGCAAACCCAACGACAATGACGACAAAAGAAAGCAAAAAAAAAAGGGATGTGAATGGTTGACGTTCGTAAACGAGGATGTGTTTTCCTGCCTTTAGCTGCTGTGTGCGCGCTGTTCGCATCATCATGGGTCGTCCCGGAGGACAAAATGGCGGATATCTAATTCATTTTACTCTGCCGACGATGAACAAGTGGAAGAACGATTGAGGAAAACTCAACAAAATCCACTTGACATCTTAAGCAAATGATTTGGCCCATTAGCAAAGGGATGCGGCACAAGCACAAGACGCATCTACTCCATAGATATACCCAGAGTGCGTCAAGTGTGCTAGATACTTTGTATCTGTTTTGGTGTCTGTCTGGGGCGCTCTGGAGTGGTGGTCTTGAGCTCACCCGCCGACTGTCTGTTGGAATGATAATTTAATTAACAATTTCCTCGGGCAATTAATCTTGTGACCCAATCAAATGAAGATGCACCGCATCGCTATGCGATCTCATAGAATGAGACTGTGCGCTGTGCTATATCTCAATACACACTTTTTTCAAATGGGATTTTTTCAACTTTTTTCCCAGGCCGAAAATAATACGATGCTGATGAGGACGGACGATGTAATGGAAAAGGAGAAACAATAATTAAGTACGTCTTGAAAAATTAGCCTGTCACTCGGGGATTGGGTATGGTTGAGTTTTTTTCATACAAAAACAAGTGGATTCCCTTCTTTCAAAGGATGTCTCAATTCGGATGGAAAAAGATACAAAATCCTTATGGATTATTGCATGATGACACATTATAGAGTTAGGTTCCTAAGTATGATTAATTTTAGACCATTAAGGTTTCATTTTTTTTTGTTCCATTTGGTTATGTGTCTAGGACGCGACACACAATTTTGTAGCCAGAAATTTTTCTTAACAAAGCAAGAAAGGTTTTTGTAGATTGAAACCGAAAAATGCAGACAAATTATTAAAATTTTCTGTCCGTCTCTACTTATTAAAAAAAAATAAATAGAGTGGCGCAACAGCTCGATGTGAACCAGGGCCAACTTCTCAACAATGTATGCTGTGTGTGTTGATTTCTTCACATACAAGGGGACCTACAATTTTTTGCCGAATCCGAACGGCAGTTTGAGAAGTTTTTCAAGACAATTGATACTCTCGGAGGGCTTGTCAAACCCTCGCGGAGGTGGGGACCGTGAAAAAGAACAAGTCTTTTTTTTCAGGTGACAATGGCAGGATTGCCATTGTCTCTATTCATTATAAGTGAGTAATCTGAAGAAGTGCGTTCAAATTTCTCCAAACCAACTGCATCTTAATACTACATGTTACTACGAAATACAAGATAATATCCGGTGATAATCACCTAATCTTCAGCCAGTTTTCTTATTAATTTAGCTTCTATTGACACAGTTTTTAAGACCTTGTTTGCGGTTAATAAACCCTTAACACACCGCATCAAAATACGAGAATTTTCGAAAATATTTAAAACCTTTATCAAAATCATGCAACTTCCTTTACAATGTCGGGACTTCAAAATCTCGCTCCTGGTCATTTTCTAAACAAATTAAAACTTCTAAGAATGTTTTTCAAATTTAACTGTAAGGTGAATGAATCTTCGGGGATCAGGCTGTTTCTGTCCTCGGGAGGCTCGATTCTAATTTGCGAAGTAAACCCGTTCCGACTTTACCAGCGTCAGCCTGGTTTCCGGTAACTTTGGTGATTTTAGTGACAGCAGCGAAGTGTCTTCAAACTTTGACAATGATAGTTTTCACAGGTCCCTTATCTGTCCGTTGTTTTCCTAGAACTTATTACCGAAGGATCGCTGAGCGAGGCTGGCTTAATGGCCCTTATCGATGGTACCGATCCTCTGCCAACAACTCAAGGTGCGATCCTCAGACGGGTCTCGGAGATGTTCTTTACCTGATCCCATCTCCTGTTTCTTGGTCTACCAAGGAGGCGGCGTGCTCGCATATCGGGGGGCATGCAAACAATGTGTCCAAGTCATCAAAGCTTTGATCGTTCCACTCGGGGAAGCAGTGGAACCTCGCTGCTCAACAAGAATGACACGTGTGTGTCCACCTAAATGACAGTTAATGGCCATTTAACACCGTCTTCAGCCATTGCCTTGAGCATATCTGGCCGGATTTAATTAACTCCAGCAGATTTACCCACTTTTAGCGATTTAATCGCGGCAGTGACTTCATCTTCTGTAGGACTATTTTCCGTCCTAATCTCGGGAGCAGAAGGATAGCCAGCTTCAGTGCCCTGTTGGCGTAAGACGTCGTTCTCATTTAAAAGAAGTGTACGTCTTTGGATTTAACTCCTTGTACGATATTTAACTTCTTTCCTCTGAGACGGCGAATATCTGTAATTGTGCTGTTACCGCTGGGGCCATCATTAGTGAAGATCATATATCCCTGCAGCGAGCACTTGATATATGGGTGGATGTTTTAGAGGGGAATGGGTATCGTATTAGCCAAAAGAAGACAGAGTACCTGTGCTGCCTATTCTTGAATGGAAAGGTGCTTCCCAAGTGTGAAAAGTTCAAGTACCTGGGATCTATGATTAATAGCAAAGCAAAATATGATGAGGACATCAATCATCGCGTAGGCGTGGACTGGATGAAGTGTCGAGAAAACTCCGCCATCTTTTTTGACCGAAAAGTGCCCCTAAGCTGAAAGGAACGCTCTACACCGCAGTTGTGCGTCCGGCGGTTACACATGGTTCACATTGTTGGACAGCGTAAAAGAAATATGAGAGCAAATTAACGGCAGCTGAGATGAAGATGCTTTGCATGACAGCAGGAGTAATAAAGCGAGATAGAAAAGGAAGTACGAAGATCCGAGGAAGCCTCCATTCAAAAGAGCCTATCTGCAGAAAAATGGAGCACGACCGGCTCAGTTGGTATTGCCAGGTTCAAAGAAGAGATCCTACGAAACCCGTCAAAATAGAAATTTAAATCAGCATTCCAGCGCAATCGCTGGAAAAGAGAAAGGCCTAAACGTTCATGGATCAGAAATATGCAACGACAACACCATTTATTTGGCCTCAGTGACGAAGAGATCCAAAACCGGGTGGCCTGTCTATTCTGATGTCAAATCGGCGTACCCCACACGCGGACCATTAGGAATGCAGTAGAGTGGGAGGGTTATAATCCATTACTTCAGATTATAACCTCGCGCCTAAATGAAAAAGAAGAAAGAAGAAGAAGTGCTGTTACCGCTGGCCGAACTTTTTTCAAGCCTGTTCCTTGGCTGTTCTGACTGCTGTATTGGAAGTTTTTCGCGCCTCAATGTACTCGGCTTGAGAAATAGAGTGTCTTCATTGATTCCAAACAATTTAGGCTCACTTCCTCTGATGGCTTCTTGAGCGCTTCACTCCACAAACATTTCTGGCAGAGGCTATGACTGCCGATGAAAAAAGCTACCATTCTTGCTCTACATTTAAAAGGTCAGTTGGAATTTGTTCAAACTTCCGCCAAACATGACGTGCAAATCGCTTCCCGTAATTAAATTCAGCATCCTGTAACCTTTACCACTGTATGCGGCTCACCAATCTTGGTTTTCGCCTAGGTGGCAAAGCAATACTGTCGCTAAAGCGCAATTTGCACAACACTAGGTGGTGATCAGTTGATAGGTCAGCTCCTCTCAAAACGCGAGCATCACAAGTTATTTTTTGAACACACGATGGTGCCACAAGGAAATCAATCAAAGATTTCTGATTTAAACTGTGCCCGTACCAAGTGTATTTGTGAATGTCTGTGTCGGAGAAATGTGTTCATGATGAACAAGACATACAAAGTCCAACAAGTTCCCTCCGTTCCTGTTTTGATCCGGGTCATCGTGCCTCCCAATCACACTTCACCAAGTACTGTCGTCCGTACCCACATGAGCATTAAAGTCACCCATCAGGAGACAGAAATCCATTCCTGCCACATTGTCCAGGCCAGTATCAACTTCGTTCAAAAAGGCCGCATACTCTAACTCTCGATTAGGTGCTTACACCTGCACTAGAGCCAAAGTCGATCGCTCAAGCTTAAGCTTAAAGATAAAAACCCTCCCTCCAAATGGAATAAACTCAGGGAGTTCAGCAAAATAAATAGTTTTGGTTATAGAAAACTGTGCTAAGCTGCTCTTCTTTGCAGCAAAAAGAAACGCAGAAGACCTGCAGACTCAAATTGTGCTCCTTAAAGAATTTCCGTAGGGACTAGTTTTGGCAGGTGCGGAGGGTGTCAAAATGCAAATTCGGAAATATAAATCCACAGACATTTAAGTTTTGCTTATGGGTCCACATGTAAGAGGATAAACCGGCTGCTTAGTATAGTCCTTATCCCAAAGAAGCAAAGACCCACCCACAGCTGTTACCAGATATTGGTTACAACTTTGACGACCAAGCTCTTAAGTAATGTTTTAAACGCTTCAGACATTGCACCTTTCTTTTGGCTCGTTCCGCTTTGGTCACAAGCTTGCTGCTCCTAACTTCTAAACAAGCAAGAATGAATATTTTAAGGCCTCTACGTTTGCTTCATTGAGCTATTCTGCAACATGTTTCGGCTCCCGTTGTCTGATTTTTTTAAACGGCAACCCTGTGGGCGTTAATGGAAGCATACTGTTGAAATTTTGTATTATTTTTTATGCCTTAAAGGCGATTCCTTAAATGTTGAGGTAGATACAGGTTATTTTCGTCCATCCCGATAATAATAATCCGTACATGGCCACTATTTTGGTAGATACGCCAAGAATCAAATTATTAATAAATCGGCCAAAATCTCTCTCTAAAATTGTTAAATAAATTTTTTAAAACATTTTTAGGTTGTTCTGAATTTATTGGTTTGCAGCTTAAAAATATTTTGCACGGAGTAGGAAGATGGCCATATCAAATCATTATTAAACAAAACTTATATCAATAATTCGAACAACGTAAAGAATTGTGTTAATTTTCTAAATATACATTCTCTTCTTTTTCTTAAGCTAATTTCACTGACCAAAGAAGAAATGCTAAACATCTTAAACATTTTTTCGGGTAATAAATTAAAATAAGTAATGAGCCACGAAGAAGTTTCTTTGAGTTACTCAAAACTTTGCAACATCATCGCGAACCAAATAGCCGAGTAAATAAAGGGCCTCCTTAATGAGATTCCGATTTTGTCTGCTTACTATCCGCCCGGTCTTACGCACCTACTGTCTTTCATTGTTGAAAAGCTGCACAAGCATAATTTTATTGCTCATAATTTGATTGCTTATTTGTATGACTATCCTGATATCAAAACTGTATGCTGCTACTTTCATCTTTCTTTTGATCGAAAATGCTCTCAATATATTTAACATCATGGATAATATCTCATCGAAATTCGTTGGTCGGAAACTGAAAAGTAAACACGACAAAAACACAAAAAACAAAAGATCCACATGGGATTTAATTTTGGCGCGACACCTAAACAATTTGAGCTGGCTGCTCTTCGTGTCGACGACGTCAAACTCGTCGTCGTTGTGGTTGTCTGGGGCTGCTGCTGCAGGTTGTTTGAAGTTCTGCCGCGCGCGTAATTGGGGGCGTTCTTCGCAATGCATTGGGGCGTCAAATCATTTCGAATGCTTATACACATTCCATCATCTGTGAGACCCAGCAGCACCGAGACAGAGATAGAGAGCGCGAGAGCGCCAAGAGTAGACCAAACAAATCAACTTGGTCGTCTGCCTAATGCGCATAAATTCTCGAATTAACTATCCGAGCCAATCAAAAGTGCTTGTCATTAGGTTTTTCGGTATACAACTCAGCTATCTGTAGATACTTTGGAATTTTATTTATTCAACTTTCGTGGTAGAATCGAAAAAATTCGTTAAACACGCTTGTCTGACGCATGTAGATACATGTGTATCTTCCGGATACACAAGGTGGTGTAGTCGGATCGTTCTCTTTGGCTGTGCTGAAGCGGTTAATTAATTAAACGATTTGCTAATTAAATGCGATCACTTTTGGGGGTTTTGTTTATTTGAGGAAATTAAATTTTTCGCTGTGGCGGAGGAGAAGGAGAAGTAACGTTGGGGTATCTCATGGCGGGGGAATAATGCTCATGATATGACAGAAAGTAGGTACTTGTTGCTGCCTCGCAGCAGCCTTTCGTTTTCGTTTAGGTTCGCTATATCCAATGGCGCACATTGGCGGGGTTTTGTCTTTTCATAAAACCTGTTTATTGTATGCAGGGGGATTGTTGCTTTGGTTGCCGCCTATTTGCATGCGATTAATCATGCAAAATCTTATTAACTTTTTGTCGGTGAATTGTTGGATAAGATTTTGTGGTTTATGTGATGAGCTTATTCGAAATTAATCAGTCGCTGTTGCACGAATTCGGTGTAGTGGACAAAGCGGGGAGCGCGCAAATGGCAAGCTTAGATGCATACTGGAACGACAAGGGCCGGAAAGACAGTTTCGTTCGAAATGGTTAAATAGCCTGCACTTTATTTTTTTTGGGTCTAAACCATTTCTTATATTTTTTCAGGCAGCATTGTTAGCCATCTACCTTACCTATTGACTAGAAATATTTCGCAAAATACATAATTTGGTGCAGATCCTAAAGTAGGGAAAGGTGTTTAAAGTGAGAAGTTTTAAGTCTCACGAAACCCATTTTTTCTGTCAATAAGTCGGCCAAAACGATTTGCTTTTACCTTATCCATATTCTTATAAAATTATGTTTTTAAACATAGGCCTTCAGTACCTACTTAGAAATTGTGTTGAGCCAACTCATACTGTGGATTTGACTGTCAATAAGTGTCATTAACTAAATTCGATGTGGTAGACCTTTCTGCCTGATGCAAAGCACAATTCGTGGCAACTTAAGTCATGGAGCCTTTTGTCATGTATCAAAGCATTTTTGTGGTTCAATATTGTTATGAAAACATGCTATCTAAAAAAGTAAAATTTCGTGCTTCTGAAAGAACTAGTATCTACCTTTTACAAAAATGCAGAATTCGACCTGTGTATATGGTTTATTTAGCTCTTAGACTAGGCAGTGGTGGTTTATTAGCATAGACCTACGACCAAAGAAAACCCCCAAGAAGAAGTCTTACTGGGTTAATCGCCCATTCACGTCGGTTTCTTGTGACATAATCGCGCTTGAAAATGGTTCGTGCTAAATGCCCATTGTGGCACGAGCTGTGTGCCACGTAGCGCTGTCTGTGAAACTACATTTACTAAATGTCGATAATGTCTCAACGATGTGGCCCAGCCCGTGACACAAAACAATACCGCGGACGCTGATGGTTTGATCGACGTCTTTCTTAAACCGTAAGGACCGATGATGTCGCCAGCTAAAAATCCACACCAAAGAGTGACTTTATTTTGTTGTACTGTAATTTTTTTGGATCTCGTGAGGATTGTGATGGTCTCAAATACGACAATTTTCCCTGTTGGACTCCGTTTATTCATAAAGGGGCCTTGTCGTTGAATATGACTTGCGCAAAATACGCAAATAGAAGACTTGGAAGAAAAACCTAAAGCCCAAGAAAATCAACTAATGAAGAGCTCTGTCTTCCCGAAGAAGAGAGAGAAGAGCCCGAAGAAGAGAGCACCTTTTGGACGTATCGGAAACTACAACTCTCCATCTTCAAGATCTTTGAGCTGTATTTCACGCCCAAGACGGAACGCATAGGCAGAGATACATAGGCAGCAGAAGAAAACCCTTTTCAAACGGTGGTCACGATTGCAAAGAACCCCACCGAAGGCAGGCCGAACTGACGACGAACTCAAATCAAGTGACTGTACGTAAGCAGTCTGGAAAATCCTTAGAGAGATGACCAGCCAAATACTGACGACATAGTTAAGCCAGATAGTCCTCTGGAGAAGGAACTGGAATGATACAAATAAATCGCCAAGAAAATAAGAAAGGTCCGCAGTGACATTAAGCATGGTCTTGGGGAGATTGAGGAATCGATGGACGACATGGAATTCTTATTTAAATAGAAAGATCTAAGACTTCCAGCTGCAGGAAAAGAAAAACCCAGATCGAGAGCTCCACGCCCCAACCTACCTTAAGAAAGTTCGTGCAGACAGTCAGGAGAAAACCTAGAACAAACGAAAAAGCCACCCTCAACCCGTCTGGAGACAGGGACGACAAATAAGAGCAGCATTTTGGTACCATCTTCAAGATCTTTGGGCTGTATTTCACGCCCAAGACGGAACGTATAGGCAGAGATACATAGGCAGCAGAAGAAAACCCTTTTCAAACGGTGGTCACGAATGCAAAGAACCCCACAGAAGGCAGGCCAAACTGACGACGAACTCAAATCAAGTGACTGTACGTAAGCAGTCTGGAAAATCCTTAGAGAGATGACCAGCCAAATACTGGCGACATAGTTAAGCCAGATAGTCCTCTGGAGAAGGAACTGGAAAGATACAAATAAATCGCCAAGAAAATAAGAAACGTCCGCAGTGACATCAAGCAAGGTCTTGGGGTGCTTGAAGAATCGATGGACGACATGGAATTCTTATTTAAATAGAAAGATCTAAGACTTCCAGCTGCAGGAAAAGAAAAACCCAGATCGAGAGCTCCACGCCCCAACCTACCTTAAGAAAGTTCGTGCAGACAGTCAGGAGAAAACCTAGAACAAACGAAAAAGCCACCCTCAACCCGTCTGGAGACAGGGACGACAAATAAGAGCAGCATTTTGGTAGCATCTTCAAGATCTTTGGGCTGTGTTTCACGCCCAAGACGGAACGCATAGGCAGAGATACATAGGCAGCAGAAGAAAACCCTTTTCAAACGGTGGTCACGAATGCAAAGAACCCCACAGAAGGCAGGCCAAACTGACGACGAACTCAAATCAAGTGACTGTACGTAAGCAGTCTGGAAAATCCTTAGAGAGATGACCAGCCAAATACTGACGACATAGTTAAGCCAGATAGTCCTCTGGAGAAGGAACTGGAAAGATACAAATAAATCGCCAAGAAAATAAGAAACGTCCGCAGTGACATCAAGCAAGGTCTTGGGGAGCTTGAAGAATCGATGGACGACATGGAAATCAAAATCTCGAACTGCCACAAGACAAAACGAAAGGAACATATGTAGCAACTGAGACCTCGGCCAGAAGCCATTCTTTTAAAACCCACAGGAAACGAATCATACGCTGGAATATTGCGAGACTTAGAGCTAATTCCCCGAACGGCAGAACAGTTGCCTTCGGCGGTTGAGATAACAGTAGAGGTAGCAGTAGCGCTCACAGTAGTCGCTTACGTAAGCCTCTGATAAGACTCAATGTGTCCAAAAATTGTTTTGTCGCTCGTGGAAGGCAAGGCTTAAGTAGCAATGTCAATCCAAATTCAACTCAAACACAAATTAAAGCCGTGAGAGGAACAATGGCAGGCGACGTGCTTATCGATTCTAAATCGAAGAACAAGCACATTATGCCAAAAAAGCCTATTGGGCAAAAGAGCAATTATAAGAAACTTTGAACCAAAGAAGTGAACAAAATTTGAGGACTCGAAGTTTTGCAAACGCAAACGACCTTTTGCTCTTAAATTTTGCAATTCAGTCTTGTTTTCATGAGCAACAAAACTGTTTAGCTTGAGTGAACTACATATGTCGCATTCGGGCAACTGTCTCAAAAAGTTGTTTCTCATGTTTTTACACTCAAAAGATCCATACATCTAGCCCCGAAGACAAAATAGTTCTGTCGCTCGTGAAAAGGTCTGCTTACACGGCTTCTAGAATTTTACAAAACCTCCATAAACCTTGCGTCGTGCGTAGATCTTCAGTAATTGATATAGTTACCGACGATTCAGTAGCCATACACCATTGGAATTTAAACGAAAATGGGAATGAAAATTGATTTTCAGTGGCGAATCCCGCGAATTAATTGCACACTATCCCAACAGAAGCCATATCCCCGTCAGCAAAGCGTAACACATTCTCGCATTCACATTCGCAGCCGCGCACCAAGATAGTCATCATCACTTAATTAAACATTCGTATACACCTCGTTTTGTTTCGTTTGTGCCTTGAGAATGCGCATCTTATTAAAAACCGTTCAAGGTGACCAATCCAAATGGAAGCCTCTCTTGATAATTCGTATCTTACCGCCGCCGCTGCTGGCTGGGCTGAGGCACGAAAAATAAGGAAAAAAGAAAACTACATCGAAACGGCCATGCCAAGGCATTGACACTAATAAGTATAGCAAGCTGGCTCAGCACAGGTGACTGAGTGAGAGGAGTGGGAGAATGGCCATCATCAAAAACAATCGCCAAGCTTCAGGATCTCTGCCAATAAATTATACCGCCTCACCAGTGAGTTATGCACCTTGCTGCCTTGCTAAGCTGCCCGCTCATATATACAATTGTGGCTGGAACTCGAGAAGGACAGACGATAACGAAATACGTCGACAACTATACGATCGTTTCATTCTTCATCGATCACCTGGATAAAAGAAAAAGGGTACTGTGCTTACACAAAGGATGATGCCGAAAATCGTGCTATACTGTCGCTATTGTGTCCGCTGATGGACGACATTGTGCCAGCCGCAGTATAGTGCAGTGGATTTAGCGATGAAAGGAATCTCTCTGCTGTGCATGACTGCGGATTGGATTTCTGTAGAATGATACTGGAAGGGCATAGCTTAGCTGCACAGGATCAGAGTTTTTATTTTCGCTTTTCGATGTCATTTTGATCGGGCAAAACATAACCATAGGCAGAGGGCTTCAATTCGAAGCATTCTGGATATATCGTTTGGGAATTTTTGATTGTGATTAATGTGTAACACTGATTAGGTCTAATCCTCATTCTCTTTTTTAGTTTGACGAAGGTTTTTGTAGTGGAAAATATTTTAGGAATAACTGTCGACAGAGTTAACAAATATGTTGGGTTCTTAAAAAAAGTTTATGATGCAATTTTGTGATGTTTGTGTGGCTAAGAGAAAATACTGTTAAACCACACGATATGTTCTCACTCTTGTAATTTCGACATGCAATAAATCCATAGTTTCACAAGCTGTGTGGCATGTGTCGCCGTTTTTTTGAAAACAAAGTCCATTCCTCGTAGTGTTAAAATTTATATGCCATTGCTTTTTTAAACCATGCTTTAAACTATACTCAGTCGAGATTTCGATGTCAGAATTCATTTACATTTTACCATTTTCCTTACCCTGTTAAATTTCTAATGCTGTGCCTGAAAAGGGATTAGGCTAACCATCAGGGCGCCTCCCTAGTAACCGCAATGTAACCGCTCTGAAAAAGTAGCCATTCAATGTTCAACGTTGAAATTATATCAAATAAGGACATCTTTTAACTCTTATCTACCCAACGAAAAACTCTAGCACCATGGAAACTTTCCTTTAGTAGATTGCTACTAAATGTAGATAAGATTTAGCTATCATCATCATGATCATTTTCTATTACGCCGTTTATCTTCTACAAGGGTCGCGGAGCGAGGGCGGCTAAATGATCCGCCACCAACTTAAGAAACACAGGCGCAATCCCCAGGCAGGACTCAGAAAGGTTCTTTACCTGATCCCACTGCCTGTTTCTTGGTTCGGATAAGATTTAGCTAAGTTTTTTACCCATTACCATGGCCAACATCTATAGTCGCTGCTTTAAGATTTAAATGGTAGCAGAAAAACTACTGCAAGAAACAACATCCCCCCAGTGCGGGTGATATGGTGCACCCTATCAGGTGATTTGGCGCAATAAATCCTTTTCATGGTATTGGTGTCTTACTTATTGCATATTCTTGCGGGTAACACATGCCCATTCTCATAGTATTGTAGTCCTTCCCACGTCCTGCACAAAGACTTTCTTTAAAGCTCTCTGAACCATCAGATGCGTCTTAGAGAGACAAATTACGATCTTACTCGTCTGAGGGTGACGAGACGTTTACAATTTAGTTTATGTAGTAGATATTGTAATACGCTTAGTCTTTTGGGTTATTATTGGTTTGTCTTCCACTTTAAATTCTTCAATTTTTGCTTCTACATGTTTCTGGAAGTATTGGCTGAATATTGTGTAATGTTTTTCGAAGAGTTTTGTCGCTGGTTATTTAATTCGCAGTTTCCACTCCCAAGTCCACGTGTTGAAATAAAAACCTCATTTTTATTAGCCCTTTTATTTTACGCCCTGTTTCAGTGGGTGTAAGATGTAAGAACCTCTCTTTTAAAATTGAACCTATGCAAAATAAAGGGTGAAATGGTTTTCCCTTTAGCGCACGGAACCCCTTCCTGTTTTTACGTTGCACAACAATCAGTGCTCTAAAATGAGAAGATTTCGATAGAAAAACGCGCAAGACAAACACACTTTTACTTCGAACCAACTCGAAATAGGTATTGCGCCGATATCACAGCTGCGCCATATGACCCGACTTTACCCTCCGGCCTACGAAATTTTTTTGTTTGTGGCGAGTCTCACAGTCAATTTGTAAACTCATTACCTCAGGCATGTATCGGATGAAAGTTCTGTTCGGACAGGCCGTATATGCCAATTGTGGACAAGCAAATGCAGAATGCGAAACAATTTCTAGAACTTTGACATTTGGATAAAGCATAGCTTACCTTTCATAAAATTTATAAAAGTTCTAAAGTATGGTGAGGGATAGCTCTAGTAATGATATAAGATTAGCCTGCGCATCATAGTATCAAAGTTAGAAAAATAATGTTTCCGAAAAATTGAAAATGTTATTTCGGTTGCGTCTTTTGTCGTTCTATTTATGATGACAAAAAGAGCAGGAGAAGGATTTCAACCTTGAGGTACTCCTTGATTTTCAACAAATAAAAAGCTCATTCAAAACAATTTACTTAACAGAAATCATTTCATTTTTTGTACTCCACATAAGGCACAACAAAGCAACTTTTTTGCTTTTTGTTGTCTTTTAAACTTCCTAAGTAAACAGAAAGATTTTATGTTAGTGCTTGAATATATTCTAATCATATCCTCGAAGAAAGAAGCGCAGATCATGTACACGTGAATTCAATCTTGTCTTAGCTTCGTTGGCAACTCCCTCCCTTTCTTGGTGTCCCATTATCTTCCATCACGATCGAGGCCCTGTTACTACTTATGGCAAACATCATCGAAGCCACTGCTACGCAAACTCAAAATCGATAAACCAATGTTGACATTCGTTGGAAGGAGCGAATCAAATACAACCATCCAAAGCAGCATGGATGGATGCTTTGTTCTTCTTGTGGATGATCCAATTTTTTTGCTTTGACATCCCCTCCTCCATTCAATTGTAGAATTTTTTAGCTCTATCTGAGAAATCAAGTGAACATCAGAAAGGTTCGACGACAAAAAATTAGCATTGAGACTGCAGCAGGATACACACAGTGCATTGGAGTGCAAAAGTGCAATTCCGCAGCCCTCAGCAGCTACTTCAACTGATAGTTGTAGGACGTTGTGGACTTTTTCTTCGACGTTTTTCCGTTGTTTTCGATGCACTCATCTTGCATTGTCTTGGCCTTGCATTGACAATAATTTTCATTGGCAAGCAGCAGGATTTTCATACTGGCCGTGCCGCAGCAGCAGATACAATTCACAACACAACGAAAATATCGTTTTCCTTTATTTGTCCGTGCAAAAACTCTCTGAGGTATTTTATGTGAGCGCGTGCTTTGCTGATTGCGAAGCGATGATATTTTCCTCCTGCTCTGCCCGGTCTAGGATGCGCGCGAAAGGAGCTGAATTTTATTTTATTGTCGCCGCACAGATGGAGCAGCAAAGGGAATGCATCTCTCTCTTCCGTTGCACTGTACCGATGAACAAATTGTAATAGATACATTTTATTCGATTGTCGTTGCTGTTTCACTGCGGATTACCAATGGCGCTTTTCACGACTTTTCTTTCTCTGTGCGCGGTGCACAGCACCTCTCGTTTAATTTGTTAAATTTGGCCGAGTATCTGCAATAGTTCGGTTCGGGCGTATCTACACACATTCGGAGGACACAAACCATAGAATTAGGTAGCAATAATAGATACCTAGATATGGACAGACGGGACGGCCGACTGAAAGTGCAGTGGAATTCCATCCATGCATCATCATCGAGGCATTCGCGCAATGAAAAGGAAGACGACGGGCTTTTAGTTGTGTTGTCGATTGGTCGCTGCTGGTCGCGGACCTGTATCAGTTTTCGTGGACCTAGTCACGATTTGGTAATATGTTCTGCACTGGTAGTACCAATACTGGGGGTATTTATGGTAAAGATTCCGTTTGAGGATAATGGAAGATGAAACTATAGAAAGGCAGAGGGGAAAATATATTTTTCGGTGTGTTGTGGTGGCTCCCGGAATGAATTCACTACCGCCGCCACCGTTGCACACCACAATCGATTACAAATTAAATGATGCTAGTTGCGCTTGGAAGGATGCGCTGCTTCTGTTGTGGTGCATCTAACAGCAGCCGGTATCTATGGTCGCGCTACTAAATTGTGTGTTGTGTGCGCTGGTAATTTACTTTGGTCATTTCTTTCTGGTTAGCGAGATACAAATTTTTGTGGATTTTTCGATTTCGGATTCGGTAGCTTCTGGGTAGCCGTGGGTGAAGTGGAAATCGTGATCGAAACATTTTGAAGTCTTAAGTTACGGAGGACTCGGAAGATGATTAAAATCGTTTTGCACAGTTGCACAGATCGAATGACTGGTGTTTGGAATGAAAGGGTCAATAAGGTCGAATAGCGTTTGATATTCTCGTTGATCAAATGCATCCAATCAAATTTGACAAACCTTGGGAATTTCGACATGGTCATCTACACCGGAATATCAAAAACAAACTTTGGAAACCGCGGAATTTCGGTGCGGAATTAGTATGTAGGTAAGTAAGTAATTTTATTTGAATTCATGTATGTACCTGAGTTACAATTTTTGCTTTAAATCAAATAAAAATAAATTTGGCCTGGTTTGAAACTTTCAACGCGATCCAGGCGGAGCTACTCGCGTAGCATAACCCACAAAAAAAACTTAGGTAGCAAAGACGCTATCCTGGCTACTGACTCGTTTACCACATCCTCAAAAATGTTACAGAAATGGTAACATTACCCTTATGTTGGTCTCTTTTTGTTGAGCCAGCATTTTAATACATTAGCTTTAAGTCTAGTGGACATTAATATGTATTGTATAAGAAACCATTATAAAATTGACATAAGAAATACGTTGGGCCTTCTTTTTGAGCCAATATTTTATAAGCTCTAAGTCTAGTTTTAAGCCAAATTGTTCATTAAACAATCTAATGGATTATATTTTTAAGTTCAAAACGATAAAAATAATAAACCGCAAGTCTAATGGACACAATCGCTTCTAGCTACGCAGGCGATTCGTCGATACACTATCGCCTTTTGTCTGCCAAGCCTACACAAGAGGACTGAGACTGAGCAATTTTCTTACAATTGACAACCGCTCTCGTGAACTATTTTTGACATTCATCGAGTTCGATTTATAATTTTTTTTGCGGAAAAATCATTGTCTTGGCAGCACGTAAGAGTGAACGAGATCGCTATCAAACAAAATCACAAAATCAGAAGTGATTCGACTTCTTAAACAACTCTTAAAAAAGCTGCAAGATTATAAAAATCATTAGCCTTCAAAATAACTGCAGGCTTAACTTCGTATATAAACTCGAAACTACTTGCTGTGTAAAGCTTATAAGTTCTTGAACCAGAATGCTCCAGGATGCACTTAGTACCAATTAGTAAGGCTAACCACGAATGGGCAAAAATATACAAAAAAAAAACCTGAGGGAAAAATGAACTCGTTCGATAAACCCCCGTTGCCCGGCGTTTTCTATGTCTATGCCGGGCGTTTTAAATGAAAACGGTATCGTTCGTATAGTAATTCGTATAGAATTGAAAATACTCCCGGATACAACCTTGAAGGTATTTATTCATATGAAAACGTTTCTCTGAAACTTTGATAAGTTTCAGATAACGGGAAGTCCCCGAAGTCGTTATAAATATTTGCCAAACTGGAAAAAGGTTCAAATGGCAAAAATGAAAATGATTGGAAATATTTGACAAAAGATTTAGAACTCACACTAAATTCTCAGCCACGGCGCGTTTAGTGCAGAAGCTAATGTTCTACAAAAATCATTTAACCAATATCACTCCTGAGCCAATTATTTCGAAAGTCTTCGAGAAATTTCCAATTTTTAATTGCAGAAAGACGCCTGAGAGCGAATCATCAACTCCGTTACCAATCCACAGTCGGTAAAGACAACCGAATATTGCAAGAAAAAAAAAAGTTTTTGCCGTTTTGGGTTGCTTCTTATTCTATGTGCATGATAAGAAAACGTATACCAGATATGTTGGGTGGCGGCATAAAAAACCATCTGTGTGGAGCAAACACAGCAAAAAAAAATGCAGGAGCATCTATTTTGAGTTGAGTTTCCTTGGCGACTGTAATCCAGGTGTAAAACCCCTTATTAACAATTGTGTTTCATTGTGTTATCATAGCCAAAAACATGAATTTTGCATTTTCCCATAAAACATCAAATTTTGGAACCCCAGTGCAAATTATCTTTTTCTTAAACAACAAAAGTACTAAAACGTGGGATAATAAAAATTGTGTAGTATTAAGCTATTTTACACCATTGTAAGCGTTGGCAAATTAAATGCTGAACTTAAATTTCACTTATTAAAAACATTAAGCTTTAAAGGAATATTTATACAAACATGTAATAGATTAAGTTGACATTAATATGTTTTTTTATAAGAAACCATTGTAAAATTTACCTAAGAAATACGTTGGGCCCTTTTTGTTGAGCCAACATTTTATTAGCTAGTTTTAGGCCAAATTGCACATAAAACGACTAAGTAACATAAGCTTCTTGATCCAATCTGATGAACAAAGTCCCTTCTGTTGTGATAGCTACGCAGGCGATTTGACGGTACACTACTGCCTTTACCGTGGGACCACAATGCCCGTAGCGGTGGTATGTAGCAGTAGTACGTAGTACAGCCGCGGAGCCATGTGGCGTAGTACGGAAAAAAATTGAACACAATGGTGTAGCGCGGCTATGCCGAACAAAAACCTCGTTTATAAACAATGGCCGATACTCTGAGTTAATTTGAACTAGATTTAATATTTTTGTACAACGGATGACACAAATTCCATAAAATTTCTTTAGATTAAACCATCTCAATAAACTTTTCGACGTCCTTTTCATCGATTGTTTACTTTACGTGTATTGAACTGTCCACCGTGTAGCGCTGTCAACCGTGTAGCGCTACGAAAGTTCAAAGTTGGCCAACTCTTACTACCGTCACAGCTACGCGCTACCGCCACAGCCACACATTGTGTGCGCAATACACTGAGTACATGTGTTTTAACTTTTGACAGCTCCTACTACCGCTACTACTACCGCGACAGCTACATCACTGTGGTTTAGTCTGCCAAGCCTTTACAAGAGGAGAGACTGAGCAGTTTTGTTATATGTAATTATTACCCCTCCCAGCGTTTGTGATAAAAACCGCTCTCGTTTGACTGGATTTTTTTCTAATGTTGTTTTCGTTGATCTAATTTTTTATATGACTCGTTCTGTTGACAAAAAGGGCTTTGCAGATCGTTCCTTTCAGATGCAAATAAAACAATTTATTTTATCTTTAACCCGACGTTTCGTTGATTTGTTTTCAACTTTTTCAAGGGTGCTTTTTATTAAATCAATAATGAGGGGTTTTTAATTTTCTTAGTGGGAAAAGATTTAGTTATAACATGTCTAATTATTAATATCTTACAAATTGTTACATGTGTCGTCAGTTGTGTGTTTTGTGGCTTAAACTAATAATTCAAATTAACATCAAAAGACCAAGGAAAAGCACAAACTGTGTTTTTTTTCCGATGCGCACTTTGCCACCCCCTAAGCGGGCTACTGCGTTATTTCGCATTTCCTGCGGCAGAGGGTGAAGCGACCGTTTTGATTGTCCCAGTGACAGTGGTTTTCACCGCTTCTCTGGTTTGGCTCAATATATTTTTGCCGATAGTTGGTGTTGCCGCCCATTCAGTTGAGAACTACGCTATTTTGCATATCCTGCGGTAGAAAGTGAAACAAATTCTTCTTTTTATCGTCCCGTTGACAGTGGTCATCTAACGCCTCTTTGGTTTGACTTAATATTTTTGAGCTTCTCCTACCTACGATTTGTACTCTAAATAGTTTTGTGTTTTGTTATATCGGGCTAACTGACACTGACATCGTTCTCTATGAACTGTTTATTATTTATCGACTGTCGCACATCTCTTGACGAGATGTCCGAACAGTTGCACATCCGCCTGTGCTAGGTGCCAGGCCATAGAGACTATGTGAAACTTTAAGGCTGATAAACTCGCTAAAAACGCTACTAGACTGCCAGACGATGAAGTCTACTGTAATACAGGTACACCCCTAAAAATTGCAGGTCAGCAATCTTAGTAGAGAAAAAACTAACGCCAGATTGAGGACAGGTACCACGTGTCAAACCTCCGAACAAATCCGGCCCCGTCTCGATCCAATACTATCATCTTGATCTTCTTGAAGAGATCCAAAATTAGCACTGCAGTGGGAATTATTACCGGACACTGCTTATTAGGCTTCACGCAAAAAGACTGGGTTGTTTCTCAAACGACTTGTGTAGAAGATGCCGAGACGAGGAAGAGGAGGAAAGTGCACAACATCTTCTCTGTAGCTGCCTGGCACTCGCATTGTCCTGGAAATCCATAATAGGCTTCTTTTTCTACAACTATCTAAGTGACCTTAAAGTGACCGGTCAAAAAGATACTAGAATTCACTGACAAGACTGGCTCTAACTAGGAAAGCGAGGAAAGCCGTGTCTTTGACATACCCACCTACGATTGTGCCCTCGTTTCGAGTCGTTATCTCATGGGTAACGTAAGGACTCGATCGGGTTGAGAACGCTTACGGCCCGTTTGGTTTAAAAAATATCTCGCCATATCTTGCGGCCTTATTATTTCATTATTATGATTATTTTATTAATCTTACTATTAATCTATCAATTAATTAATCTAATTATTATTAACCTAATTATTTTATTCTAAAATGGCGAAATTTGCGCCAAAAAAAAACATTTGCCGTAGTTGAATCGGGTACTGTGGTGTTGTCGGGTAATATGGCACAGAGACTTAGACACTGGAGTAACAGAATATAGAACATAAACAGATGAATCAGAAGCAAACTTTTTTCTAGTCCGAAGTTAGCATAGTTGCTAGTTCGAAGTTGGATTCCTAGTTAAAAAGACTAAAGGCAAACTTTTTTTTGCGGTAAAGACACTCATTAAGAAGTTAAAAGTAGAGCATACTGAAAAAACTTACTAGAAACTGCTCTTTTGAATCAGGAGGTTTTTGGCCAACTGATAACACTATATTTTTCTTTTACAAAACCAAGTTACTTTAGGTTGCGTTACAGTTCGAGGTGTACCTAAACCTCAACCAACGAGCTTCGCCAGCCAACTCTCTTTCTAGCTATCCGTCTCCAGGTTTGCACACGAAGTTGGCTGAGGTCCTCTTCCACTTGCGTGCGCCGCCTTAGTCTCAGTGCTCCTCTACTGCAGTGCCGTGCCGTGAGCATTCGAAGAGTTTCCGGGCCGGGTGTGTGTGTCCATTTGCTCTATGTGACCCAGCCATCGCAGTTGTTGTATTTTTACTGGTCAGGTCGGTGTCGCTGTAGAGCCCCTACAATTCGGCATTATATCTCCACTCCGTATATACAGAGGGGACCAAAAATCAACCGAATGATTTTCCTCTCGAAACAACCTAAAGCGTTTTCATCCGCCTTTAACAGGGTCCATGCTTCTGCACAGTAAAGCAAGACTGGTATGATAAGGGTCTCGTCTCATCTCACTTACTCCGTCAAAGAATTTTATTTAACATCTAATTTCATCGTCGAATCTTGCACCTAATACAAATCCAACAGCTTTGAGGTGAGCTCCCTCACGTGCCCTGTATTCATTTATAATTCTGGTGCGGTCTTTGGTTGTTAATGCGAGACAGGATCATAAGAAAGGTTTTTTTGTACTTTGTGGTACGGCTTTTAATACATGAAAACGTTAAAAACCGTCCTTATCTCCTGCTGATGAAACGTTTCGGTCTGTCTGCTGATCTGATGATGTACAACAGCAGGTCTTTCCCTAAATTTTTTCACCGCTCCAAAGTAAAATACGATGGACCGTTGAAAACACTCAGTTATATAAATGAGACTGATATAAATGAAAACCTGAGTTCTCTGTCAGCTCTTTTAAAAGATCCGTTCTAAGGGTTTTTTTATCGTTCGTTTTCCAATCGGGGTAGTATGCGCGTTCCTAAACAAAATGTTTGATTTCATATCTCTTTGAAGAAGCTCTTGGAGCCCTTACAAGGGCTGAGGCTGTCTCAAACGTTCTTAAAACAGCCGGGTTGGTCATTATTTTGTTTTATCTTCTGCATCTGTATTTTTTTATTTTTTTTTGTCTAAACTTTTGTAGTTTTTTTTTTTTAAGTCCGCAGCAAACATAAAAGAAGTTCCTCTGATAAACGCTGTTCCAGATTTGGTGACAACTGTGGATTCTGTATCGTGTGTCTGGCGATTTTAGAAAGATTCCTGAAAAGAAAAAAATGTTTTACTTATTAGTCTCGAATTTTATTTTTCGTTTTTTTTTAAAAAGTATGTTTTCTACGAGAGACAGAACTCTTTTATTGAACACACAGGCACACAGGGCGGAGGTATTATCTCTGACGACACCAATGTTCCCAGAGCCTGCACGGATATAGACAACAGTCCTGTCTCTCATGGAAAGTCTCCCTGAAGGCAAGTAAAAGCTCATAAAATTTCAAACAACTTACCTCATTGAATTTGTTCCCGTTTTGCGAAGTTAAAACTCTCCTCCGCGCTCCGCAATCAGCCCGCTCGCTTTCGTCTATTGCCGTCCGGCGATGCAGCCTGAAATAGGCTTCTGCGACGACGATTGTGACGAAGGCGATAGCGATGTTGATTTTCATGATGCCCGGCTGCCAATCCGGCGACCGCATTACACCGATAATTGGCCCATTCCGTAGCATCTGTAGACTCTGGCGTGGAGTCTTTACTGCGGTCGCCGATGTGGCGACCGGATTCCAAAGCTAAACTTATCGACGATAGCGACGTCGACATGGTTGTTGGTTGTATTGGTTTGTCGAAATTTTATGCGGTTTTCTCTTTTTGATCGCAAAATTGTCGCAGAGCAGCCAGAGAATTTGATGCAGCAGCTAGGGAGTTCTCAGGTGACTTGGCAGCTGGTGCCTGCGATCGACCACCACCACCACCACCTACGCTGGTGAGCGAATCAAACATGGAGGAAAGTGCGTTCAAACTGTCGCTGGGATACTTTTTCTCTCCCTCACCGAAAGACTTGTGACTGGACGCTGGTGATTTTGGTGTTCCCGAACGATTGCTCTCTGGACTGGCCTCTGCCTTGGGGCTAACAGACTGATTGTTGCGATCGTTTGTGGACAAATTGATCTCACCGTTGGGTGTCGGGGGTTGAGACGGTGTCTTTGGCTTTTCATCGACTTGTTCCTCCTGCTCGCTAAGCTCCTTCTCGTCTGGTTCTTCTTTTTTGATTGGAAGTGTTGGCTTGATATCGGCATCTGGCTTTTCGGGAGTCTCTGATCGTGCCTTGACCCTTGGAGCTTCGTGGTTATCGGCGCTACATTCACTGGCACTGCGTTCGCTGCTTGTATAGCGTGCATAATGATGATAGTAAGGGTCTTGCATGTCCATGAGTGGTTTGTTGTAGTCAACGGTTTCATCGATGCCCAAGCGCTTCAGGATGCTTGAAGCAACTGGTGATGTGTTCTTATTAGCTGCATTCACTGGCTGAGGAGCATTGTTGTGTCGAGTAGGTGTGTCGAAGCTGGTTGTGAACATCTGCTCGATTGCACTTAGCACTGATGAGGAACCTGCAGCTGCGCCAGCTGTCTTGGTGGCCCCGTTCTTTACTTCTAGCTCGGGTGACTTTTTCAGTGTTGCAGGTGACTTGTTCATCTCTTCGGGTACAACTGCAGACTTTACGCCACAGATGTATTGCCTCATGCGCTCGGCAAACATTGCTGCCTCAATTTTTTCGTTCCGTTGCATCTTTGCCTCCAAGGCATCGGCTGCGTCTGCTTGAGCAGCAGCCGCTCCTTTCATTTCGAGGAGCTTCCGAACTGGAAGGGATTTTTCGCGCTTCTTTTGGACTTGACGCTTGCGTCCCGCAGCTCCACCACCCGCCATAGATTGCATCAGTGGTTCAGCGTAGTGATTATTTTTGGCCATATGATTACTAAGATCTCCCAGCGAAGAGAATGCTTTGTCACACACTTTGCAAGTGAGCACTGCGCTTAGAGTACGACTTTCCTCGGAGCTCATAGCATCCTTACCGTCGCCACCGCCGCCAGATGAAGAGGACTTCATCGAGATGGTCTGCTCTTGTGACAGTATGTTTGTGTAGTGCTGGGTTTCTTGCATGTGCTTGGTCATCTCACCGAGCGATCGGAAACTCTCACCACAGCGCATGCACTTTAGTATTTGCATGGCCTGCTCGACGCCTTTGCCCAGCCAAACGTTCTGCCCCCGAACGAGTTTCCTGGGCAAGGGGGTATTGGGGTCACGGCTCGACGGATAGTTGCTGTAGTTTGACTTGGACTGCATCGGAGACTGAGATGTGGGCTTACGCATGTGCGGTGGTGTCTGCATGGGCTGTTGCGGCTGCTGCCGGTCTGTGTTCGGTAGGTTGCTGAACGGAGGCACATTGACGCCGCAATGCTTACTGTCCTTCATGTGGGTAGTAAGTGCCTCGAGCGTTGGGAAACTCTGCTTGCACCACACGCAGCGAAAAACGCTACTCGCTACGCCCTTGTTTTGCCAATGTGACTGCCATATGTTGTGACGTCCCTTGGAAGCCATTACACCCTCACTGGGTGGTATGGGAGCTGCTGTCGGTGGGGCTGGCTGTGCCGGCGGTTGTTGTCTCGGTGACTTCTCCTTGCGCGGTCCCTTTACTAGATCTGTCATTTTTTCCAGGCAACTTGTCGGATCAATCACCAAGTCGTTCTTGCCGTTCCACCCGCCTGACGGAAACGGTCCATTTTGGAATATATTCGCTGCTGCTACCGCAGCGAGGTACGGATTAACTGTTGGCATCAATGGAGCAGCCGCTGGCTGAGTGACTGGTGGTGGGGTGCCTTTGTAGGCTTTTTTGGTTTGATGAGGTGTTTGATTTGATGACTCATCCTCATCGGCACTCCGTTTGCGCGAGCTGACCGACAAATCCAGTGGATTGTTGCCGTCTTCTTGGATGTCTTCCATGTCGTCGGCATCATCTACTTCATCTTCCTCGTCGGCTTCAGATGCCGCTCGTGTGAAATTCGTTCGAAAATCCAGCGCTTCTGAATTATTACTCGACGCAGTCGGCGACGCTTGGGGTGGCAACTTGAAGTGTGGATCAGCTGTGGCAGCTGGTGGGATCGGCATTGGCAGACGTCCTCCGCCGAGTGGGAACTGTGCGTATTGTTGGGCGGCCGCTGCCACCATGTGCAGATAGGCCTCCATGGACGGTGGTGGTTGTTGATGATGATGATGATGATGGTGATGCTGCTGTTGTTGGTGCTGCTGCTGGTGATGATGGTGATGTGATGAGTTGTTGTTCGACGGTGGTGGAATCATCGATGGGAATGCAGAATTTGGCGAAGTATTATGAAGATTTGAGGCATTGCTGCCCCCACCGCCGCCGGCACTTCCATTTTCTGCTGAGGAATTTGAATCGTGCGACGGGCAACGTTCACTGGAATTTGCTGATTCAGTTGATCGTGGACGTGGATTAGGAAGAGCACTGCAAAAGAAAAAGATATATTCCATGAGAATGGTCATAAAACTGTTTTGCCGTCGGTAAATTTGTTGTCGATCGTTTGTACGATCACAAGCGTTTTAAACTAGTTTAGCACTTTTACATAAATTGTCATTGAGCCTAATCAGGAATTTACTTCAAACCCATCTATTCCTACTGATCATCTAATGATCGTGCATTGCACAAAAATCCCATACCGGCGGAGAATGTATCTAATTTATTTGTAAACCATGCATTGCTGACTAACTACCTCGATTTTAATCAAATATGGATTCCGGAATGAGTGAATTAGCCTTGTGTGAATGTGTGATCGTATCTCTTAACTCGTTGCAATTATTAAATACTAGTGTTTATGTTATTACATACTAGTCTGAGAGTGTAGAATTCATAATCGACGTATCATATCATTAATTCGTACTTAGAGCCGACTTTATGAATAGGAATTTTAATTGATGGTGAGTAGGATGGAGTTGATTTTAAGTTAACTTTGAAGTGGGGGTACACGTAGGCACAGGCTACGGAATTATGACGTTAGCGGAGGAGTTGTTGATCGTGGCTAATTGTGAGCAGGGGAAATTTGTTTTAGAGGAAACTATATGAGTGTCATGTGAACATGTACAGAATGAGTTGATATTGTTAATTGACTTCGAAATAAAGTGTGCGAGTATTTCTTCTATGTGAATGGTTTGAGTAATTATCTGTTTTGCGTCTAGGATGTTATTCAACCAATCTGCATCTCCCGGTAAAACACCATCTTACGAACATAGTTCCATTTAGTCTAACTGCATTTCTGAACCTGAAGCCAAAACATCTTATTTAGACAAAATTCTTCGTAACTTCAAGCCTGACCAACCACCATCTGAAACCAATCTGCACCCCGTTTCTCATGGTGATACCTCCTTTACGATTGAATCGAATCACTTTTAAATTCTGTTCACTGATCACGTCATATTGGATCAAAGTGTAATTTGATCTTGTTGAGCACAAAAAAAAAAAAATAGTTTACACAAACTAGGCACAGAAAAACCTGTCCGAAAGGTGTAAACACACCAAGCTTAAAGAAACAGGCTATACACACCCCTCTTCTGGAACGCCACAAGTAATTCAACTTTCAATTAAAAGTCGTTATATACTATGATTCCGTTTAATCGATTTGCATGTCATTATTAAATTGTTTTACAACGATTCTCTAGGTGTAATCCATATCAGTGGAAAATGAAACTGAGACCAAAGCACGCGGTTTTAAACTATACCTAGAGATTGACTACTTTGTAACTTGGGTTTGAAGTGACTACACCGGTGATGATCTATTTAACTTGATTAACTCAAGCCCAAAGCGAAGCACTAAACTGTGCAGAAAACTAAGCATTTTTGATTTTAGTGGTTAAGTCTGTTTGGGTGTGGTGCATTAGCTCGGAACGAACTTGCATGTGACTTTTTTAATTGATCATGCCTCGTGTGCTTTTTTTTAAGAGATAAGAGCTTAATTCGGCTTTTTTTTTAATGGATGGCACAAAAAAAAACTTGAATACGCTTGAAAGAAAGTAAGAACATCAATTCTCTTCGGACGAGTCAATTGACATTTTCTAATTTTTGTCAGTGTGCCATCGCATTGACAGACTGACACAAAAATTAATCCTTCTATGTCACCGTCGCGACACTCTCAATGTACTGGAAAGGCAGCCCTAACAAAACCTTGGTAAATATACCAATTTAAAAGTTCATTGAAAACTACAAGCGCAATAGGACATAAAGCTAAAATTACCAAGGTGAGGGGTAAGACTACTAGAATCGATATTCATGAAGAACCGAAAATGAACCGACGTTACAATTCTCGCAAACTCATTCGTCGTGTCGAGAAGATTTTTACGTAAATTCCTAGTTTTAAAGAGTTAAAATATATACCAAAATTGTTCCAGGTCTCACAGCTAAACCAGAAAAACCCCACAGATTGAAAGCAATAAAATGGCTCGACGAAGGAAAAGAAAAACTTCAGAGCTTAAAGTAAATGACATGGATGCTTATCTACAGTCTTAATCTTAGTTTACGGATGAACAAAACATTAATTTTACGTGGCGAAACACGGGCTAATTCCATACGAGTCAAATACAGCCTTCAAAAAGAGTTTTAAAAAAAATACTAGACAAAATCATTTGCAGGACTGCAGGAATGCAACTTCCCGCAAGAGCGCCTCACTTCGGTGAGATGAACGGGCTTAACGAACTCGCGGACCCTAGTTATTCCGGGGAGCGCCTGTCCATATTGGGCGGCTTGTCGGTCGGCGTGCTAATGGAAACGCAGTTCCGCTTCTTTTATGTAATTCTAGAGGGGCATTGACTGGCTGCCAGGCCACGGACAGTTAGGGCTGTCCATCTGGCAGCCGCCTTCGGGTTGCGTAGCTCGACCGGAGGCTGTATTCAGATACCATGGGAAGCAGAAGCAGAGCGCCCATGAGCCAGGTCGCTTTCGATTTGTCTGTGGCCAGGTTTATTCTGCCTGAAAGAGGTTTGCCCCCTAGTGGGAGCTTCATGGTGACTCTGGTTACCCAAAATCGCGGGAACATTTGCGGGTGTAGTAGTTCTGCCTTTGGGCTCTTGGGGTGCTAAATCTGAAGAGGTGTTAGGCAGGTCTCGCCGAGGAGAAAGTTCATGTATTTTAACGTGACTTCATGTTGCACTGGGTGATTTCTTGTGCTTGATAGCACAAAGATTGATCCTAGAGCGGGTAAACGCTTATTTTTACCATCTATGTGGAATTGCCCACCGTGAGAATTAGCCACCAAAACAGGTGCTCACGTTAAGTGTTTTCATTTCTTTCTGTGACAAATGCAATTTATGAATCTTGCTATTTGCGGACTAGACATTTCTCATTTCTCATGAGATCATGAGAGAGGATATAACCTTTGAAAAGCCTCCTTACGTACCGCAAACCTGTCGCCGTTGACAGTTCAGATAGGTTTGGATAACATTGGATTTAAAAGGGAGCAATATACGCAGATTTAAATTTAAGCTCTACAGAGTTTGACTGTGTCAAGTCATCACATCATGTTTGGAACATGGATTTACTACTTCGTGTACGCCGTAAGGGGTAGGTCCCGGGTTCAAATCCTGGGACAGTTTTCTCCTCATTTCCACATCACTCGGCTAGTAAGAAGTTCTCTTTACGCTCCCCGCTCTATATCAAAGTTTTTATTATATCTTTAATTTTATACCTACATTTTCTAGACTCAACATATTTACGTAGATTCCATAACAAACTGAATTTTTTACCGCCCTCCAATCTACATTGTAGTTTGGTGTAACTGTATTGCAGATCATTTCTTTTGCTATAAAATTAACAAATTTCTCTTTTTTCAGGTAAGAAAAACAAAATCTTTCGAGCAAGCCTGGACGGTTTTTACGCGAAAAGTTGAATAATATGAAAAAAGGCCCACATTAAAAACGGAAATCTTACGAAATGAAAGGTAGGTAAACTTTCTGCATTTAAACCATAAGTGGGAATTTTGCTCCACAATAAAACGTTAAAAAGAAAGTTGTACTTGTCGTAGTGTGCAGGAGCCCAGCTTTTTTGAAAGTGTAGTTATAACGTATGGTTTTTATCTAGTTGATGTTGGTTGATTGACAAGTTGTCGAACTTGTGTTTTGAGTTCAGTACTTAGATTGAAAAAGGATCGACAAAAAAAAAACAAACAATGCTAACTGCCAAGACTGGGAAAGCTAAAATAAAAATGGAAAACGCTAAGCGAACATAGACACAAAAAACCGTAATATTCACATTATTACAAGTACTTCATAACCATCTTAATATATTTTACATTAATAGGCTACGTGCTGTCGTATTATTAAACATGCGCCGTATTTTATTAAACATTCACCATATGAAAGCTGAAGGTCCGTTGAAGTTCATATAATTTTTTTATAATTTAAGAGATTCTTTTTTTTATTTGACGAATGACACATTTTTATTGAGCACAAACATGCACAAAAGCATGTAATGAATTAAATTAGTGCACTGAATTGCAAAATTTTTGCATAAGAAAGGGCTGTCTGATTATTTTCGTTTACAATTTGTGCCATGACCTTTTACTAGAATGCGGACGACTTTTATGAGCTATGTTTTGCTATGTCAGCAAAATAATCAGTTTGACCATTTGAACCAAGACCGACTTTCAGAAGACCTTACCCCTACTCTTGGATTAACTTAACCCTATCATATTCTTATATCATTATTATAAAACTTGTTAAATATTATAAAACAGAGTTTCGCTTACTCCTTTAATTGAGATGAAGCTATGTTTTTGCCTCGAATAGCTACCGATAGATTCAGGCAATCATTTGAGTGCGTCAACTTAGCTGCACTATTTTTATAGCCCATCTCATAGGAAAGAAAGTTTATAACATGAAATAAAAAAGGTAAACCCCCAAGACCAAGGCATATGATCGAGACCGAATTCTTAATCGAATAACCCATGTTGTCCATTCGTCTGTCTGTCTGTATGTCACATGTTTCTAGGTATTAGATTTTTTTAAGATCTTTGTTATTCGAAGCACTACAAGTGTTAAAATTTTCCAAATCCGCCTACAGACACGCCCACAATCGGTGTAAATGTGTAACTACCTCCAGAGCTTTCGAACCATGTAAGACGTCTTAAAAAGGCTGAAATTTCACATTTATCATCTCGTGGTGATTTTAAGGTATACAAAAGCAAAATCTAGGGTTAAAGGGTAAATTTTAAATACAATTTATTCAATATTTTTTCCGTACAGAAAAAAATTACCTCATGTTTCCATAATAGAAAACATTTAGCTCACATTTTTGCAGAATTGAAAAAAAAAACCTTAAATTTTCTAAAAAAAAACGCAATTTCGAAAAGCCTTAAACCTAACTTAATAAAGAATAAGAAATTAAAATGAGCATTTGAGGTAAGCGAGACTACATTTAAGATTTTACTCTTACAGAGTTTTTAGCCACGCCTACTTTAAAGGGTCGAACACAGAAAAAAATTGAGTTTGAGCCAAAAAAAAATACATTTTTGCGTACATTTAAGCGTAACTCTTCTTTCTTCTATAGAAAAATTCACTCTTTGGAATTCACTTCCTAAATACATATTTTCGAACACATATAAACTACAAATTTTGAAAAATAAAATAAATAAATATCTCCTCACTTCTCGGGGCACTGGTTCAGTTTTATAGGTTCGCCTTTCCTGAGAGAAGAATTAAAAAAAAAGTAACTCGGAGATATCTATACTAATATTGATGGTTTGATATTAGGGTGGTTGGTCCACGGCCCTTTTTAAGGTTTTCAATAACCACAAATTCTCGAAAAATAAGCAAAATAGAAAAATAGTAATTTAGAATGTGGAATTACAAGACTGGGTATTAACAAATGTTAACATCAAACGTATCGCATCTACACATACCGTTGCATCGAAAACAGAATATGGAACAGGTTTTGAAATTTTGAAAGGTTTTCAAATTTTCGTTGGATCGAAAACAGAATATGGAACAAGCTGGGATTTAGCGGTAAAGAGAGACAATTCAATCTATGGATCCTCCAGCAGCGGAAATCACTATATGTGTTGACAGGCAAGCAGCACTTAAAGTCCTAAACAACAGCCTCGTGGACTCAAGTGTGTCAAGGACTGCCTCATGGTACTTAGAGAAATAAGCCTTCACACAGTTCCACTCTGCTGGGTTCCTGGGCACTTTGGCGTGGCCGGAAATCAAATGGACATATCGTTGGCTGATACCCGTCGGTCAGCCAACAATTCTCCTTTGAACATAGCCATAAGTTTAATAGATCAAGGCACGGTCAAACTAGCCGGTGAACGATGGCAACAGTCTAAGGATTGTATCATAACTCACTGCTTATGGCCAGTGCTTGACCTAAAGAGAACAACGACCCTTTTATCTCGCAGTAGAAATTCCATAAGAACACTCGTTGGTGTAGTCACCGGACACTGCAATATTGGTGTCATGGCTACACGAATGGGAATCTTTGCGAACGACTTCTGTAGAAGCTGTGGAGAAGCAGAAGAAATAGAATCTATAGAACTACTTTCTCTGTCACTGTCCAGCTCTCCAAGAACGACGAATAACCTAGGAGTCAGGTTCTTTGATAGCCCGAACGACCTTATTCAGTAAGTTAAACATATACTCAACCTTGTTTGTCTATCATACTATCTAAGGCAATGGGAGCCGTTTAAGGGCCTGTAACTTCTGCGTATACACTGTAACACTTACTCACTGGTTTTTATAAAGTCTTGTTTAAATACCTTTTAGTGTCGTTAAGACCAAGCTGTACCAAGATTTGCCAAAAATGTGGAGTTACCCAGCCCCCAGTTTTCCTATGTTGAGTTGACTCCGTAAATAAAGTTGTCGAAATCTTCGACTCTCAAAATAACTGACTCGCCCAATTGTCATTTCACATAGAAAAAAACGAACAAAGAAGTTCGATCTACAGAGTTTGAGTTAAACCGAGATTAGCCCGGGATCGAAATCGACTTGAAAACTTTGTTCTGATGTTAAACTCAGTGAATCTTATTTTAACTCCGGATCTCAGATCGCGAAATGCAAAACCGGCTTGGATTCACCTTGACTTAAGCATTTAAAGTTTAATTGACTACATTAGTCTTTAGCTTAGTAATGACAATTAGATTGTAATATACAATATGCGTTCTCCAAGCAATGACATTACACGGGTCCCAGTTTAGCGAAAACTAACTTTTCGAAACCAAAGATTACTCAAAACAAATCCTTAAAATGATTTTTAAATTGCTTTGGTACCAAACACGCGAGCCCCGAGCAATATGGAGACGTTTACCGATCATAAGCTTGCAGCTTAACTAAAAAGACGATATTACATTTCTTGTATAACGTCAGGTATTATCTTGATATCGAATTCGATAGCATAGAAAATCTTGATTATTTATACATTTGTGGGGAACGGTGCCTCAGTGTTTTTGCCTTTTGCACGCGAGGTCCGGGTTGAAAACCTACCTTCGCGGTCGTCACCTGAAAAAGAAAGACTAGTTCTTTTTTACGGTCCCGACATCTGTGAGGGTCTGGCAAACCCTGAGAGCGTAAGATTTGTCTTGAATTTTGAGAAACTTCTCAAAGTGCCGTTCGGGTCCTGGTTTACCTCGAGCTGTTGTGCAACTCTATTTTATAATTAAATTCTATACATTCTCATAACTATTCAGTTAATCCTCCTTATTTATTTTATAGACCAAATTTTTAAGAAAAGAACACGACTTCAATCCTTGAAAATTTTCGAAAAGCGAAGCTTTTGAAACGTGAAATGAATTTCTTAATAATACCTATACTTTTGTGTCTATATATTTATATTTCTTATTTATTCTTATATATTTATTCTTTATTTGAGTTATTTATTTATTAGATTTTTTGGTCATTATTTTATTACAATATTTCATCTTATTATGTTTAAAAATTACGTAATTAATTTAATCATACCTGAAAGCTTACTTACTTATTACTAATTATTTATTTACGTATTTATTTATTAAGTTATTTACTTTTTATTAATTAATATATTTTTTATTTACTTGTTTAATCACTTAAGTATTAAGTACTTTTCATTTGATTTTCTTTTATATTTAAAAGCAGGGAGGTTGTTATACTATGCTTTACTTATGACATTATAACATGAGCAAAGCAATTTCAAATCATATTCGGAGCTGAATGTTTATACCCGGCCCAGGGTATATAAAGTTTGATGTATAGTTTGTAACGCAGTGAAGTAATCACCGAAAACTGACAGGAGAATCGATTAAGGCATGTCCGTCCGTCCGTTCGTCCGTATGTAAACAACTTTTAGGCCTTCAATTTAAAGGTAGAGAGCTGAAATTTTGTGGGTTGGTTGGAACTCCATTGGACCAGATCAAGTTTGAAAATTAGCTGAATCCGCCAACAGACACGCCCACTACAGGCCTGTAAGTGCGACCATCTCTTAATTTAAAAAATACTTTTTCTAAATTTTAGCTATGTTAGAATGGTGCTAGCGTATTCAGTTTTGGTATGTAACATTGCTTGTAATTGTCTTTGAAGTGGCACAAAAATGTTAGCCTTTTCATTGACCACGCCCACTTTTTTAAGGGATTTAAGCTTAAAATGTCTGTTTTTCAATAAATATATATTTGTTTTAGACAACATTAAAGCTCTGCACCACATTTGATACAGCATTAATTGCAGTGCTTGGCGTTTCCATATCAGGAAAGAATAATAATATTATAATTCAAAACATTAATAATATTAAAACGAAGAATGAATACTTTAAAAACTACAACCGTTTTTCGCATTAAAAAAGCTTTTTTTAGCATTGCCAGATGTCTATCATCTGATTTCCTTTTCAGTAAGTGACTCTTAATCGATGTTAAAAAAAATTCTTCATTTGCCAACTGTATGAACTGATTTGTTGCCAATGGCTTCAAAAATTTCTTCCTACATTGATTCAAGTCTACAAATCTCTCTTCATTCTTTGATTTGAAAGGTCTATTTTTGTACATATAACATAAGTCCCCTAAACCTTCCAATCATCGTATATTTGTGTCTGAACATTAAGATTACGTTCCATACCAAAAATCTACAAAAAAGACGAAGACCGAATCCAAAATTTATATTTATTATTTCATGTCGTTAATAATCTTTCGTTATGCTTATAACACAACCATCGAAGACTTTGTATGTTAACGTGTGTGTATTGAACAATTATTATTATTATTTTCTAACCGAATGATAAGTCATCAACGTATGACATACTCTGTCCAACTCAAGACACTCCACTCCACACTAGTCGGTAATAAATTTTCATGAGTTTTGGACATTTCACTGTCTTTTTCCTTAATCAGAATATGACACATTGTTGATAACATTAGACATGGAATGTCAATCTGCATCTGACACATTTACGAAATATTTATATTGACGGATTTTTTTTTTTTTTGGAAAAATATACTAAGTAGATAGGTATTTTTTTTGTAGTCTTCATGTTATTTATGTCCTGTAAAGTGATAAGAACTTTACTGTGATTTGCTGTTTCTTTAAGGCTGGTCGAAAAAGACTTTTTCAGAGGAAAGTTGTATTGTTTTAATAATAAAAAAATTAAAAGTGTTGTGGTCATGAAACTTGAGGCATGTGTAAGTACGTACTTTTATGTCGCGCTTGATGATATTCAATTATATTCGTATGCATATAAACATTCCTACCCCCACAATTCTTACATTTAGATATCTGGTGATATGAAGCGGAATCAAAAGAGACTCAAACTTCCGTAGGTGCTTAACCATAATTTGGTGACAGGTTATAATGTATAACTGGCTGTTATGCATTCCGATTTTTATCGGTTAAAGGGTGATTCCTAAAAAGCTTGCATTACAAGAAAATGAAATGAAATGAAAATCTTAGAGAAAACCTGCTTTCATGTACATCTACTCTGAACTCCTGGTTTCTCCAAGCCTTTCGTGAGGTGTTATGCGACAGATTCTCCTCTCTTTGTAATTCAGAAGTCTGTAATTTGATTTCAATTTAAAAAATTCTAGTTCCAACAGATTGGTTTGTAATTGCCAAAAATATCGCCTCCAATGCTTAATAAAACTCTGTCGAAACTTTGTCAATCATTTAAGTACGTCATGATGACGCCCTGCAACTTTTAAAACCTTTTGTACATGCAGTGTTTTTACTCCCTGTTTTTCTGGTTTAGTCGAGTACCATTTGTCATAAAAGAATTTTATATCGTCTCTATGTGTATAAAAACAATGCTATGACTGCTCTGAGTTGTATGCCAATTCGTTTTTTTTTTTTCTAGATCCCAGGCCCTATCATAACTTCTGCCCGCATTCATAATTGACTCAAAAGACAACGTTAGGCAGCCAACCTCTGTCACTGTCAACTCTTTTCCTAAACTTATATAATCATAATTAAGCGAAATGAAATCAATGCGCCGCGCGCCGCTCTGTTAAGCTTCTGAGTTAAGAGAGCTATCTCGATAGCTTCATTCATCTGAAAGAAAACATTACATGACCCACACCAAAAATTGGCCCTTTACACGTTAATTAATTAACACAGTAACAGTATTCCAGTGCAGGGTGAACTTCGTCAGTAAAATTATAAAAAGTTTCGACTCACAAAATCAATCAAAAACTAATGGGAGGTTAACAATCCGCTTTGGCCAATCGTTGGATCCCAATTGACCACTGTCAAGCTCCGAGTTGCGTCATAAATTTTTGTTGTTAAATTTCAGTTTCTATTAGCTTTAATTGTATTAAGAATTTGTCAATTAAGAATCTTCTTCCTTAAAAAATGGGCGTGGCTACAGCGCCTTTTCGATAACATCGTTTTTTGTTCATATATTTTATCAGAAGTGGTATGCATGTGTGGATAATGCTTAAAAATGCCCTCAAAAGTGGGCGTGGCAAAAATTTATTCATTTCAGTTGATAGGTAACGCACATATCTGAACCTTTTATAGTGATTTTTTTTTATTTAAAGCAAATATATCGAATAAAAGCCATTTATTAGAATGCAATATAATAAATACGACCACGCCCACATGGGGGCACTTTTCGTTTTTTTTGAAATCCCATTAACAATTCACTTAAGCGAGGATATCGCATACCAAATTTCAGCGTCCTACGACAACTTTGATTTTTAATGCTAATAAGTAAAGTGGGCGGGTTTCAAAAAAATTAACACTTGTACTTCTTCGGGACCTAGATAGAACAGATGTCAAGTTCCTAGCTGAAAATTTAAGGCCTAAAAACTACCGACACACGGACGAACGGACATGGCTCATTCGACTTACAATACGATCTCTATCATATGCCTTTAAGGTCTTGCGGGTCTACGGTGATTATTTTTCTATGTTACAAACTATGAATCAAAACTAATTACCTCCTGTCCTATGGGATGGGGTATAAACGTATAAAGAAGTTGGAGTTGTTTTATAGACTCTGCTTAAACGAATTTTTGACAGATCCAAGCGGAGCAACTGACATTTCATACAGAAAAACAGAAGAGGAGAACTTGGGACTGATCTCCACGGTTGATTCAACCTATGAAAATCGACGAGTTGAACCTAGGTGATCCCCGGATTGAAATCGATTAAAAACTCATTTCTAAATTTAAGTATAACTCCTAAACTCGGATGAAAAAAATCGATTTAAAGATATTCTTTAGTCGGGTAGGCACATGTTGTGTGCTGACATAGATCCAAACCTTTCAACAAAGTTCCTGTAACAACCTTAAGAATAGACAAAGTTGCATACTTCTGCGGCATCTTAGTATTTCAGTACAATAAGCATTAAAACTGAAACAAAAGTATAACTCAATGCAATCAAAAAGCATACAAATAACTTAAGCTTTTCAACGTCTCTGTAACATCCGGGACCGCGGTCAACGATCAATTTGGCTTTGGAAGTAGAAATTTTTAAGACATTGAGTGAAAACCGGTTACTTCACTCGATTAAACTTTGAAATACCTTTATCTATCGTACGGGCATAAAACTTGCGGAAAGAACCAAGTGTTATGCCTTAAGTGTTTTCACTATGAATTTTAGTGTTCCGCCCTTGCTCAGCACCGTATATGTTGCGCAGTCAGGTGTTTCATCTCTCTTCTTTCATCTTATTTCTCTTTAAGGGTGATAACGTTTCAATCGCCAGTTTATTATAAAGAAAAACACATATTTGTTTTATGTGTCAAAGAACACATATCTACTCAGGAACCATTTGAAAAGAAAAGAGACTGAAGAAGAAGAATGCTTCCAAGATATGCTTCCGTTAATTGCATACTTTTGGTCTGTTAACTAGACTTACTTCAATTAAAAAGCTAACCGAACGTATCGTTGCTTATATTGGGAAGCGGCCACTATGGCAAAGCCATACCTAATGAAAAAAATATATTGAAAAGTGAAAAATAACAGCAATTAACAATTTTACAAACATTATAATAATGGCTTCTAGACTACCTGTCTTTAGTTCGCCTTTTTTGCTTTATTTAGGTTGGGATGCATCATAGTAAGTAACTTGAGTGAAAAAACAATTTTGAAGCTAAGCGGAAGTTTATAGGCTTAGATTTAGGATTATATTTATTCATGTTAATTTAGGACTACGCTTGAGTTTATCATTAAAGTTTTAAGATGAGTAAAGGTTAAGCCGGTAATTTCGGGTCGACAACCCTATTTTTTTGTGCACGAATCCGCGACTACTATTTTTTGTAAAGCAAATGGAGCGTGAATTTCGCATTTATGAAACTCGTGACATTTCTTGTATATCTTACAAATATGGGTAAGATACACAATTTCATATGGGGGAACGAAGGGTTTATCCTTTCGATTTTTTTTTAATAGGCATTGTGCACTTCTCCACCAGTCTGTCAAATGCAATTTCTACATACATACACTGAAAAGCTTAAAATCAAAACAAATTTTCAAACCGCAAAGATTAAAAGGTAAAGAGATACTCATACTTTGTCCACCTTAACTGCTCATTATTTATACTCTTTCTAAAAAAATCATAAATTAAACCATAATTCGCTCACTGTTACTATTTTTGGAGCTCAACGCCTTCTCATTCACTTCGCCTTTATTTTTTTAAGACAGGTCGATAATGGCTTTAATTAAGAGAAAAAAAATTAACTGGTTATTACAATTCAGAGGAACGATGACATGACCTCTCGCAGCGTAATGAGTGTTATAAGGGCTTTTACACACATGGAGGGGACCTACCATTTCTTTGCCGATTTCTGTCGGCGAATTGAGCAGCCTCTCAAAACAAATGATACTCGCGAAAGATTGATCGCAACTTTCTGAGGTGGGGATGAAAATCTAACTAGTCACTCAAGATAAATCGTACTCTCGAAACATTTGTCAGACCCCCACGAAGATGCTTCGGAATTCGAACCCGAGACCTCGTACACAGTAGCCCGACACACAAACCACTGTACCACTTTACAGTTCCCTTTCTTCGTAAAAGGCACAAGTGCTTGATTACTTCAGTATTGTTACTTTATGTCCTATTAAATTTGTTACCGAAAACTTTTTGAAAATTATTCACATAGAAATGTTTCAAAGCAAGGAAAGCTTTGAATGATATGAATGTTTCAAAGCTATTCTCAATGAGATCCATTTAGGCAAAGAGCTAATCGAACTTATGGTTGTCATACAAGTCTATATTCAATATTGAAAACAGAAAAAATACGACAATTTACTATTCTACAGACATTATTACTATTGCTGAAACAATGACCATTTCAAACGCTACCAGGCAAACTTCATCAGGCCTTTTTATTCTATAATGACCAAGTGACAACACTTCTTACAGTTTCCAACAGAGATTCAATTAGGTTCAGCATACTACAAGTTTTTTCATTGCAATTTTCCTGCCACATTAACCAAATACCAAATCATTCACAACAGTGCGTTGCTGCTGACGATAGTTTAAAGCAAAATCAATTTTTATCTCCGAAATTTGTTTTTAATCTTGAAAAAATTATTGCCGTTTAAGGCATGTTAGTAAAAGGCTAAAGCCAGTACGCCTAAAAAAGGCTAAGCCCGCCGAAAGTTTTAAATTAGATTTTCAAACTTAATTTCGACAGGTGGTACATTTCTTGTCGAAGTGTGTTGTCCTATTTGAATGAAAGGACACAAAAGTACAAATCAATTATAACTTTTGACCTAACTCGAGCCAAGCCGAAAAACATGGTTTTCAGTAAATTTTGTTTTAGGCTTAACTCCGACTCAACTACATAAATTTCGCGGATTAAACCCTAAGCAACAGTTCAAACAACCTTTCCAATGTTTGTATGAACAATGACACCTAGACAGCGCAGGTTCGATAATGTCCACAAGGTTTATTTTTATTTAATTAGGTAACTTCGCATTGGAAAATTGCTTCATAAATTATCTTCAGTTCGAATCGAGGTTTAATATTTATCGAGATATAACTAGATACCTGCTCCATAAAGGATCAGAAACGGCGACACAGTTTTTTTTTGTGTGAAACATTTAAATGCGCCTTTTAAGGCCAAGGTATGTTTTCTGAACTCATACTCATTGGACAAGAACCATCGTAGAAACAACACGTTTTTTAGAGTTTGCTCACTTAAGGAAAAACACTTGCCGGCAACCGGTACCGGCAGTGGAAGTCGAGCAACATTCCTTAGAGCCACTTTTCTACATTATTAATTTTTTCTTCATGGTTTTACCCACAGTGATTTCGTTCATATTGGAAAAAAACTGCAGAAAGGACAAGTTCAAGCTTTGCTTATAACTGTTGAACCATACGTTGGCTATCGAATAAAATTGCAGGTCGGACCGCTTTTAAGAAAAAGTTAAAAGAAATATTCAAATAAAGCAAATATATTTAAATTAAATCTTTCAAAAATCCCACAAATTCCACATCAATCCCACAAAAATCACATAATTAAGAAAAAAAATGGATTTTTCTCACACTCGGAAATCACCACACCATCTCTGGTGCGAAAATTAAGCACGTGGCCCTGGAATTGATAGGCGCCATCGCTAAGGAACATAATTATCGTCATGTGAACCGGCTTGGCTTAGTTCTGTTAAGAACAGTTTTTGTTTGCCCGTTTAAATACGTACAAAGTAGTTAAGTAAGTACAAAAAAAGACCTGACGATTGTTTCAAAAAAACCCAGAAATTGGGGTTTTCAAAAAACTTTAAACAGTGGCATGTGGCCTAACCTTAAGACTTGTCAAATGTCTAAAACAGAAATGCAAAATCTGATTTTGAAGACAGAAATCGCAAGCAATTTTAGAACAAACAACTTTCAAATGAACTTAACTTTTTTGTAGTTTATTTAGTGCCTCTTTTTAGTTTTTGAACACTCCCTAATTGACCTATTTTATGTTTAAAACTTCAAAAGCAAATAAAAAAAACTTTGACTTACCCAGCATTTAATGCTTGTCTGTAGATTTCTAACATCAATGCTTCGTGCAACATTTTTGTTTTATGTATTTTATATTTTTGTAAAGTATTTATTTAAATTTTTAATTTTATTTATCAAGTTCACAGAAATATATTTATTTTAAAATCACTTGTTTATTTGTAATTTTTTAAATCACTAATAAATTTGAGATAACTTATCTTCTTTTTTTTTTGTTATTCACACTAATTCACTGAATAATTTTATTTGTTTAACAACACCTTTTTTTAAATAATCATTTATTTTAAATTTAATATGTAGGTAAGTTTTAATAAGGAAAACAATTTTGTTAAAAATTTAATTTTTATTGCATTTAATATCGTATACTTCGGTTGTAGGGTGATTTATTTGCGTTAAATTTTGTTTTAAGTTTATTAATTAATTTTATTTAAAGATAGGTAAGTATATATGTTTTAATTTTTTCAAATAGGGTTCAAAATTTGTGTTTAAATTTTACGTATACATTGGTTAATTTATTAGCTTTTTGTGTGTGTTTTTTTTATCAGTCTTGACTTCGTATATCTTGAGTGTTTTTTTATTTTATTTTTGCTAAGGATGCATTGTTTTATCCACAAAATATTTCGATCAACTTTGACTAGAGAGATATGAATTCGGGGACTTGCGGCGCGACAATTATTTTGGTTAAAATTTCAATAATCCAATTAGAGTTTGACAAAATTTAAAACAAATCTTGTAAACGATTCTTCGAACTGATTAAGGAAATATCGGTCTTAGAGTTTGGCGGCGGCCAATTACAGTATTGATGCACAAACGAACACTTTTGGGGATTTTTTTTAGCTTTTTCTTTGTAACAACGACGAACACACAACGTCTCGTTTGACAGAATCCGAAAATACTGAATGAATGAATGAATCCAACTAACGAACCTACCGTATGTCTACGGAATGACATACAGTGGCGAGTAGTCGTAGTCGTACTCCAAGAACTCACACAAAGGCACAACACTCATGTACAGAGGAGACGAAAACGACGAGTGAGAGTGGCACGTCAAAAATTCTGATTGATCCGAAGCAGAAGAACTGCTGTCTTGTCTGTCTATCTCGGCAGATACTGTATCTGTATGTTAATATGTATCTATCTGCAGTATAGCGCACGCTGTGTGGGATTGAAACAGATATTAATTAACCCTCTTGTTTCTTGGTTTCCTTTTTGGTGGCTTTTCCGATTTTTTTTTTTCTTTTTGTTTCTCACACTCTCACATTGACAACGGATACTTTTGTTGTGAAACTCTGGCGACAACAACGAATACGAACAAAAATTGTCTGGACATGATCACTGTATAACGGTCTGTGGATGACTGAAAAACTCTTTGAAGTGTTGAGAGAGTCTTCGCGGCGTTTTTAGTTGGGAGATTTTCAAGCTCAAAACTTCCAGGCGATGGCGGTGTTTTCTGCGCCTGTGTTAAACAACACATTGATAAATTTTTTTCTTTATCTCAAACCAACACAGCTCCACGAGGTAAGATTGTATGCAGCAAAGAGTTCTCTTATGAATTCGTTTCACTTCCATATTCCTATGAGAAAACGCTCTTTCCAAAGGCAGAGGTTGGAGGAGTTGAACAATTCGACTATAAACTGGAAAGAGTGTCTCTCTGTCTCTATGCATTTTGAAAAGAGAACTTCGGAATACCAAACTACTGGAAGACACTTTTTCCATTTGAAACTGAAGGGCAGCATCAGTGGGGATGATTTATGACAGTTCAAAACAATTGGCCTTCTCACTTGCACGCGCTAGCTACTGTATCTGGTGGGACGCTTCCTTTAGAGCTCAGTTTTTTTTTCGTAAACAATGTGAAAGAGATGGTAGTGGCATGGAAGTCTTTAGTTTTTATTCTTATTCGTTTTAATTCTTGGTTTTTGCTCACAATTGGAAAGGAGAAAAGTCATACTATTGGATTTTTTTGAATTTCTGCATGTTACGAGTCAACTGAACCCAGCAATCAATCAAAATATAAAATGAACGTTTTTTTTCAATATTTTAAAAAGATTGGGCTAACTGATGGTTTTCTTTGTTTCTATTTTGTTCATTGTTTGCATTCCAATAAAGTTAACCAAAAAATTCAAAATTTACAGAAAAACATTCATTTGCTATAATTTCGCGACCTAGACACTTAGTTTAAGAGCAGTAGATAGCCTCGGTCACAGCAAAGTCCAGCGGAGCTTCTGCCCGAAATTATATTCTTATGATGGAATTCCCTTGTTTAGTGACTTCACAATGCATAAAGAAGTATGAATAGCTATCCGGAGAGGCGGCGCTGCGAAAACATAAAGCAATAATTAGCCAAATTAGCCAATTGCAATTTTTGCAGATGTTTCGAATACATGGAAAGGAACAACGGTCAAGTTCTGGTATATTCTCCGAAGTTCCAGAGAAGTATCAATCAGGCTTGAGAAGACATATAGTGCGTTTTCCAATGAGTGATTTTGCCCGTTCTAAGGGCGGCGGAGCTAATGCACACGAGGAGACGGTGTCCTGGACAAAATATAGCCATCTTCATCCGCAAGTACCTAGGTCGCATTTAAGGTAATGGGTGACTCGTCGGTGGGTAATTCCTCTGTGACAAAGATCTAAATACCCGACCCTATACACCTTGTAACACCAAATCTTGAAGTTTTGGTGTAACCAAACTTCAAACCAACGCCCCCAAAAGTGGGCATGGGCTAAAAATTAAAATCAATTAATTTTAATTTCGTTAAAATCATGAGAAAACACTGTAAAAGCCAAAATTATTTCAGAAAAAAAAAACAGTTTTTCCCAAAAACGCCCCTTAAAAGTGGGCGGAGCTCAAAACTTTAACTTAGGAAATAGTTATACCTTTAATATTTCTCATAGAATTTTTTTTTCGATTTGAAGTGAAATTTCCGAGAAATCGGGTTTTTAAATATCTAACATGCTAAAAGTGGGCATGGTCGATATTGTGGGCGGTCTAGTTTTTGCTTTGCTAAAGGTCTTGGGCCAATAATGCTCAGTACCAAAATCTAAGTTCCTACAACTTCTATAACTTGACCAAAAGATTTTTTTCAAAGAAAATGTGAAATAGAGGTTGTCTCACATTGGAGCCAGTAGTGGGCGTGGCCGTTGATGGCTTAAGCCAATTTTCACACTTTGCCTGTGCATCAAAAGATCCAAGACGTGTATCAAGTTTCAGCTCTCTAGCTTGATTTTGAAGACCTAAACCCTTCACACACACAGACGGACGGGCAGGATTTAATCGATTTATCTGTTGGCCTCGATCATATCTCTTAAAGTTCTTAAGGGTCTACGATGATTATTTCACTGTGTTACAAACTATGCACAACAAAAGAAGACGGAGACATTATGTATGCATGTGGGAAAAATTTAACTTTTAATTTAATTTAATTTGAGCCATTATTGAAAAATGTAATTGAAAGCGTAAATTGGGTAAGAAACTTGACATGGTCAATGTGTGGGCGATATTTCGCACTTCTTAAGGACAATTTTAAAAATACTGCTTAGAAAAAATGAGACGTAAACAATCACAAGAAAAAATAAAGCGCCATTTAACCCACCAGTATGTGCCATATTACCCTCCCAATTTTCAATAGATTTTTTTTAAGGCTTTTTTTTTTGCAGTGAAAAATATGAATGTGAATATGAGTTCTGCAAAAGTTCCCTTTGCTGCTTTGAATTTAGTTTTTTTCTTATTTCACGCAAAATTTATTTTCCGTACAATAAAGTATACTAAAAAAAGTTGAATTATAATTCAACGTGGGTGCCAATTCCCCCGATCTTAGGCAAGCTTAGAGTGTCTCTTACCAGGTAAAAAGAAAAAGAAAAATTCCCAAAAAGAGAATCGACCATTCTTTTGGAGGAGAAGCCCGGAAAAATTTGTTTTTCCGTACATGGAAAAAATCTTAAATTCTCGTAATATTTTTCAAACCACAAATTTAATTATGTATTTGTAATCAGCATTTACTCCTTTTTCTTGAAATTGATTGAATTGTTTTCGCCAACATTTATAGATTTGAGTATATCGAAAAGTTGAAATATTTCGAACTATCCCAATTTTAAGTACTCGCCAATAGCCTAGCCACATTCAGTTGAAAGACTTTAACTGTAGTACCTACTTGCTTTCTTTATGATCATTTAGAAAATTTGAATTTTTCAACGATAGCTTAGAAATTGGCTTAGGCCATATGAAAAAAAACCCAACAAATATCCATGAAAAGTTCCGTTAAGAAGCTTACATAAATCGTAATATTTTTAGTGCGTCTAATCTGATGAGCATCACTTGATGATGTCTCGAAACTTTTATAAGAAAGCCTTTTTGGTTTAAGATTGTGCTTTTTTTGGGAATCGCGCAATAGAACGCACGATTAAGAAGGTAGATCCCACAATTTAAAAATAGTGATCAGTAATAGAGCACTCAAAAATAACTTTTGAAAAAAAAAGATATCTTCACTTGAACTGCATTTTTCAAATGCTGATAATGTATGCTGATTTGTATGCTGATAATGAGCTTCCAACGAGGCGGGCCGCTGCGAGTATGATTTCATACCTGACAGTCTTTTTTTCCTGAATCGCTTTTTGCGAACTATGGCCTCTCGACCTAAAACTACTATTGTGCCGTAAGCATCCGAATAATTTGGACTAGGAGGTTATCCACCTTCCGTATAAATTTGATAACCCTGCTTGCAATGAATATTTAAATGTCTTCGCTACTCAATTGTTCTCTCATGAATAGTACCGTCTAATACTGTTGCACATTCATACAGATGTACATCAATTTTCTTCAAATCTTGCGGGTATAGCAAGGCTTTCCGTAGTTCACCAGTCTTGGACTATCTTAAGGTCGTTTTTATACCCGACCGAGGGTATATTAATTTTGATTCATAGGTTGTAACACAGTGAAATAATCACCGTAGACCACTAAGACCTTTTCTTAGGAGATATGATCGAGACCGACAGATGAGTCGATTAAGCCATGCCCGGCCGTCCATCCATCCGTCCGTCCGTCTTTCCGCATGTGTGAAGTTTTTAGGTCTTTAAAATTGAGCTAGGACGCTCAAACTCGGAGTATATCTTGGTTCTTTGTACAGACAACGTGTGAAAGTTAGTTAAATCCACAGACGGCCACGCCCACTACTGGCCTCAATGTAAGACAACCTCTATTTAAAATTTTCTTTCAAAATGTCTTTTGGTTAAGTTAGACAAGGCATAGGAACTCAAATTTTGGTATAGAGCAATAATGGCCCAAAACCTCTAAGAATGCAAAAATTGGACCGCCCACAATATCGACCATGTCCACTTTTACCATGGATAGATCTTTAAAAACCCGATTTCTCGGAAAGTTTACTCCTAATTGAAGAAAAATTTTTAAAACAAATATTCAAGAAATTACTATTTGCTAGGTTTGCTTCATATAAAGTTTTGAGCTCCGCACGTGCTTAGGAAAAAACGGGTTTTTCTGCAATAATTTTCGGTTTTTACATTTTGTCATGATTCTAACGAAACTACAAGTAATTGATTTTAATTTATAGCCCAGACGCACTTTTGGGGGCATGGCCTATACAAATAATATATGAATTCGGGACAAAAAAATTTAAGACTTGGTGTTACACGGTATATAGGGTCGGGTATATAGAAGTTTGTCACAGACGAGCTCTTGCGAAGTGAGTAAGTCTCACTCATACATGAGGTTACTTCGTTAGACCCTTCACACTGATTAGACTTCACCAATTATTTTCTGTCCTTAGTTACTTAACTTATGAAGCAGGTCGTCAATGGCCTTATAACCACAGGAATGATAGCACTCCTCCCTGTTGACAGCCTCTTATGACTGAAATCGATACTTGTGACAGTCGTTATGAAGTAACGATTATCCAACTTTCAAGCATCGCTTTGATCCAGTTTATGGTAGCTTCGTCAATATAAAATGAATATAAAAACTAAGAAGAGAAATATATATTAAGAATTAAGTGCCAATAATTAACATTTCAAAGATACAAGCATGATTGGACCATAGTTAGGTATAACCTTCTCACTAAAAACATTGCATTTTTATTGAAGTTTAGGACAAATAGCTTTTCTTTTTCCAACTTTAAGCTGACTTGAGACCACCACCCACTAAGTAAGTCTTGAAGCACTAGAGTCTCGCGTCCCACAGATTGAAAAACACTGGTAAAGGACCCTCTATGGCTGACCAGAAAGGTGCGGAGTGTAATCTCCTTTTTACCGAGAGCGCTTTTGGTCCCTGCTGTTATATTTAATTTTATTTTATTTTTATTCTCTTTTTGGTTGATTTCGGGCGATTTTGTTTTGCGTAATGTATATATACCCCCTTGCTTGAATATCTTCATACCTTCCATTAAATCTTACAACCATAATCCACATAAGACCTTATACCCATATTTTAAACTGTGGACAATGCTATTAAATAAATAAATTCCATCGAATTTTTCAAATGGCAGCGTGATCTATTTTGGGTAATTTGTCATTTTTGCTTTTTGACACTTGGCGTTTTCTGGCTATGATGCAATATGTTAACAGATTTCATAATTATCTCAATCATCAACTTTTCCAAGGGTAGTAGACACCGCTCTCCTATCCCCTTCTCTGATCCTCCCTTCCCCTACTCTCTCTACAGATGTTCATCAAAAATGCTTCTCCACTAAAATATTCTTAAGATGATTTGAAGGCACTTTTAGTTTGTTTTAGATTATAGTGAGTTAGTTTAGTTTTAGATTATATTTTGTCAATGTAATTGATAGTTAACTTGCGCAGGTGCAACAACCATATACAAAAATTGGAGGTATCATGTAAAACCTAGCGTTCTAATTTTGTTTGCATTCTAAGCACATATTTTGCCAATTGTCTTAGAAAGCTTTTTCAAATTTCGAATTGCTGTGACTAGCTTTTCTTGTGCTTAATGCGGAACGTAAATCCTTTATATGTATCTTTGACAAAAAGTCTTGGTTAAGTATGTTTTCTAAACACAATATAAAATACAATAGCCATAACACACTCTCTCTTTGCAATATCCTTTGCAAAGCATCTACTTGCTTAGTTAATTGTTTGAAACTGTCTAGTTTCAAAACTGCCCAGGCCAGAAAAGTCGCCATCGAAACTAGTTTCTTTGGCATAAAATTATTTTAAGATGACAATATTTCAAGATCTTGATTGTACGATCAAAAGCAATTTTTCTTCCATTAAAGTAATTACCTACACAAATGTCACTGCAGATTATGTTGGAGAATTTATAAGTCTGCAAGTACCATCAGGAGGATAATGGCCCTCCATTTTTCTTTTGCAAAAACTTGTCAGGACCCGCTGTTTTTTTTTTTTTTTTTTTAAAGCTTGTTGTTCGAATTAATTTTCATAAAGCCTGTTGAAATTAGACAAACGCCGACACACTGGAAGAAACTTAAACTCGGTGTTACATGTTACACCGTCGAATTTCTTTAAAACTCATGTTAATACTGGACCTCTACTGGACCTCTAAGAAGTTCTTACTGGGCGGAATTCGACGCTTGGAGTGAAGACTGTTTTCACAGTTGAGGAACATCTTCAAATTTCACAAACCAATTCTTGGCACAGTTTGTAACTGAATAGTCAGATAAGAGATCATTATCTGATGCTTGGTTTTTTCGTTAAAAATAGTTAAATTTTCTACGTGAAGAATTTTGCAGCAATACCTTAACTAAGCAGCAACAGTCTTATTGCCCAACATTTGCGCCCTTGGCTACTTATAAAGGGTGGTTAAATTTTAAGAGCCGATGTTGAATGTGAACCACACCTAAACGTCAAGCTTTTTTTGCATTTCATTTGACATTTCTCAATTTCAGACTAACTCAATTTGAACTATGGAAAGATACACAGTCGAGCAACGCGTTAAAGTTATTCAGGCTTTTTAAAAAAATGGGCGTTCAAATAAAAATGCATATCGTGATTTTTTCGGTCAATTTAATCGTCCAAATGTGCCTACAGTCGGAAAAATCGTGCGAAAATTTGAGCAAACCGGTTCTGTAGGGGATGTGAAAACACCAGTGCATGCTCGTACAGCTCGTTCTGCAGAAAATATTGCTGCTGTTTGCGATAGTGTGGCTGAAGAGCCGTCCACCTTAACTCGTCCACCTTATTGTGAATGCTATCGTGAAATGATAACGAACTTCTTATGCCCCGAATTGGAAGACATGAATGTGGACGATATGTGGTTTTAACAGGACGGTACCACTTGCCACACAGCTTACAAAACAATGGCTCTTTTGCGCGAAAAATTTAATGGCCCTGCTATTTCACGTGGTGTCATTATTGGCGGCCAATTGTTCGATGTCAATTGGCCGCCAAGATCATGTGACTTGACACCGTTGGATTTTTTTCTTTGGGGTTATTTGAAAGAAAAGGTGTAAGTCGATAAGCCAGCAACAATTCAAGAGCTAAGGATGGGGTAATTCGGCACATTAGCGGCATATAACCTCAATTATGCTTCAGCGACATCGAAAATTTGGACTATCGGATGGAGGTGTGCCGCCGAGGTCGCGGCGGCATTTGACCGATAACTTATTCCATACATAATTGAACCATACCAATATTATCATAATAAAAAGAAATGACAATAATTTCCTAAAATCAACATCGGCCCTTAAAATTTAACCACCCTTTATTAAAATATATTTTGGTGAAAAAGATCAGATCGCTATGTGCAGATGTTAGGCTTTAATCGCAATACCGGCAAACAATTCAGGAAAATAGAATCCCATTCGTTTTCGAAAAATAATAAAAATCAATTTGAAGCTGATTACACAACTCGTAAGCTCTAAATTTATTGCATGTGTCGACTTCATTAACTTTTTCTAGTGCACTGCCTGAAAGAGTTTCATTAATTTTTCACCTGCTCACCCACACTTTATAAACACAAACTCATTCATAGGTGAGGAGGTAGGTATGTGTTGAAGGAAAAAAAAAACTCTAAATTCCTCTAGCAAACCACCAGCCAACTATGAAATTGATTTGTAGAATCCGCTCGAGAATTTATTGCCAATCTTTCGGCCCCTAATTTCTTATTTTCCAGCCTTCAGGAACATAAATTATTTTGCAATAAATAAGAAAAATTCACTTATTTACTTTAAAACAAAATATTTATTCAAATTTTATAGAGAAACTCTTCTATCACAGGGGGGGCGGCTATATGGGAGCACCCGAAGGTGGTGGGATGGTCGTCCATCCGTCCTCGTCTGTTTAGCGAGGAGATACATCGCGTTGTGTGTAGCTCGTCAGCGTGTAAACAATCTCATGCGCGCATAAATTGCCTCCTGTGAATGTAGACACGAGATAGAATGCCTCATAAATCCATCAGTTGTTGGTGTACTATTATGTTTTTTTTTTTTTTTTGCTGAGTTGGTTCTAGAAATCTAGAGAAACTCTCGTATTATCCACCAAGTGGAAGGAAGCAGCGTACTTTTGTGATGAGAGAGCTCGTTGTGTGTGCGTGTGTGTGTTTTCAAACAAAATTATTTATTTTCCGCAGCCTCCAATCAGTTTGCTCTAGCTATAGCACCCTCCACCGACGACGACGACCATGTGCTCCTTCAAAGTGAGAACATCTGTCCTTCACCACTTGAGCAGCAGGCAGGCAGCGTTTTTTTTTTTGTTTTCCCAACACGACCAGGAGTATTGGCTCTATGTAATGCACGAATAAAAAACGGAATTATGGAAATTCATCTTGTTTTTGTGTAAATATTTTAATTTCCATCGGTGATTTGTTGTTTGTTATAAATGTTTTAACGTATAAAACGTTGTGTAGTTTGCGTGCGCGGCTCACTCAGGAGTCAGGAGTGAAGGAGCAGCAGATGATGATGATGGTGCTAACGAGAGGGCGCCTGCGGGTGAGAATTTTAAATGGTACAATGACAGATTTATCAGCTCATACAAGACAGATGCAGAAAGCTTGGTTTCCTGCACGGAATTCATCCGTCAAATTGGATGGTGAAAGAGCTATTATGGTGGTAGAGGAGGAACAAATTATTTTCCGTATTTCCGCCTGATTGAGATGCACAAGGAGCATTTTAGCGCATTTTGAGTAATCGTTGAACTAGTGAAAGAATTATCGGAATTTATAGTAATCTAGACGCTTTGCGAAGAATCACAACAAAGTTCATATGCTAAAGGGTGCACTCAAGGTCGCGTGTTGGAATGTTGGATGTATGACTGCACTCCCAGCGAAGAAGTGATGGTTGGTGGGCGTAGGAGGAAGAGCTTTTGTCTGTTTGGATAGCCATAGATTACAGGGATGAGGCACTGGGAATTCAATTTGGGAGGCATACTCTATTGGCATGCTCAATACCAACGTGAACCACATCACAAAACAGCCTTTTGCTGACAGACGATCAGGTCAGATTATAAGATCGCCTAAAGATATCGTAGATGGGTACAGATATGAGGGAATGGTTATTGGCTCTGTTACCATCCGCCAGTCCATTGAACGATTGACGTCAAAAGAACATCACTTTTTCAAAACAAAAAAAAAATCTCCAAAAATGATCACCCTAATGCTGATTTACACTGACAGCCCACCAGCACCAGCCAATCCAAAGACTTCCATAAATAAATTTAATATGATTTCTCCGCTTCAAAATATCTAATAAAGCACTAAACCATGAATTTATTATTCAAATTCGCCTCAAGCCACAACATCAGCCCTGCGTAAACAAAGTCCGTTAATGACTTGAAATTGTTAAAACGCGACACATAAAGGCCGAAAACCACCAGCCAACGACCAATTTATTCGCATTTTCTTTTCGAAATTTCTTGTTGGCGAATCATCGCCAGCAGTGTTGTAGGTAAGGTATCTAATCATCCTCGTCGCTGTGTAGCCCTCTTCGCGCTGTCATTAGCATGGAAATCGTCTTCGCGTTGTCATTGTTCATCGTGCTCATGAAATATCTAACATAAATGCGAACAAACTAGCTACTCGCTACTACAAAAAGCAACTGGAAATTAATCCGATTAATGTTTCTGTTTGATAAAATCTATCTAATTATGCCCAATTACAAGCGTGCAGACAACAAAAGAGAACAGACCCATGCCTCCAGTTAGACGTCCGTCGTCGTTGTCATCGTCGTGGGCATCGTGAACAACGACGTTTCTGCTGTTGAATTGCTTCGGAGATGCACGGATAACAAATTAATTTTTTGGACACCTTATACTCTTGTGATTAGGTTATGCTTATTATAACTTAGTCATGGTAGCAAATGAGATTGAATGAAATCGTAGCTTTGAGAAATCGTAAATAAACCATTTGCTCACAGATAGCCTAAGATTTAAATGATTTGTGTTACGTAGTTAAAGCGAGCTTACAACTTTTGTAAAGGTTCTCATCTAGCCTTAACAAAAGTTCTTTAAAACTTCAAATTATGTTACATTAGAGTAAAATTATACAAAATGTCCCCTTTTTCTTGCATCAGTACTAAATCGAAAAAAAAAATTCTTATATAAATGAGTCTTTTATGAACGACTGTGTACAGGCTGACTTGTTCGTATTCCCGTTAGGGGTCATAGGTGAGGTCGAAAGAAATCGATTTTCTTATGTAAAGGGTTTTTCAAAACTTAACGATTTTTGAGTTATTCGAAATTTAATGGTTATTCAGAAAAACCACGTTTTTGACAATTTAAAAATACTTAAAAATATGCTGATCCGATTTTGGTAATCTTGAGTTTTTTTCTGTTAGACAACATCATCGTTATTATAAGTAATAACATTATCGAAAACAAAAAACGTTTTTAAAAAAAAAGAGGTCATCATCATCGTCCTTTTCCGTGACCGCTTATCCTTAGAAGGGTCGTGGAGCGAGGTGGCTAAATGGTCCCTCCATTTTTCCCGATCTTCCGCTACCAACTCAAGAGACACAGCAGCGATTCCCAGACGAGTCTCGGAGATGTTCTTCACCTGATCCCACCACCTGTTTCTAGCTCAACCAGGCGGGCGACGAGCTCGCATCTCGGCTAACATAACCTGTCTAGGACGTCTGTTGGGAGGCATGCGAACAACGTGTCCAAGCCATCGAAGAATTGATCGTTCCACTCGGAGAAGTAGCTGGTCAACATTAAGATTCCTACGAATACTGACGCTTCTCACTCCATCCCTAAGAGTAACATCAGCAACGCACCTCAGAAATCTCATTTCGGCGATCTAATTCTTTCGGTCATTACCCAAATTTTATGGTCATTGATGAGGGTTGGAACGAACACTGAATTAAAAACTGAGATTTTCGCTTTCACTCCAAGCTTATCTTTCGGGACCTATAACTTCTGTTTGCCAATCACTTGGTGCTTTCCCGCTTTCCCAGGCCACCTCAAAGACACGCGTTAGCCATTTAACACCTTCTTCACCCATTGCCTTGAACATTTATGGCCGGATTTCATCAACTCCAGTAGACTTACCATGTTGGGGATTGAGCAGGTCCCGAAAAGTGCTCGCTGCATCTGCGTAAGACGTTGTTCTCATTTGAAAGAAGTGTACCGTCTTTGGATTGTACCATTTGAACGATATTTGACTTCTTTCCTCTGACACGGCGAATAGTCTACCAAAACATCTTGTTTGCAGATCTGTAATCTTGCTCTAAACTCTCGCCGAACTTTTCCCAAGCCTGTTCTTTGGCTGTTACCAAGTTAAACTGAGATTGAGCCGAGAAATATATTTTTCAGTGAAAATGATCCGGGTTCAATCTAGGTTATACTCGCCCAATTGTAGATTGTACGGAGGAGGTTGTACAATAATAAGTCCCAGATCACTGTGGATACAAGTGGGCCTATTGTGATGTCCTCAATTTATGGCTCATCCAGTTTGTTAAAGGCGGCTAGCTCTTTGGGCTGCTGGCAGCTATATATGTCCGCTGCTTCGAGGTAGAACTTATACTACATTTACACCAACCCCTTAATTCTGAATTTAGTGAAAAAATTTCGAAATCCAATTTTGCCGCTTATACTGGAGTTTCAGCGTTTCAAATGACAATCGGAGTCAAAATCTGAAATATCAAGTGCTCGACACAGCTCAAATTGTCGTTATTACTTGCTTATTTTTTGTTTTAAAATACGTCCCAGAGCACTTTTATCGACTTATGTCAAATTACAAGCGTTTTGTTTGAGTATTTTCTGCCCTGAATTCTCTTAAAAATAAGAGAATCGGAAGTTCGAGAGGTTTCCATTCGACAAACTTCTAAATGCCCAGGCGAAATTCAGCATTTAACTGAAATTCAACATTTATAAATCCTGAAAATATTTTTTTTTTTTTTTTTTTTTTTTTTTTTTTTTTTTTTTTTTTGAATACTAGGATGGACGGAGACTAAAACTCCAAAATCTTTCAAAGATACCAATACGCCCACTATAGCAGGTACATAATACCGAAGTAGCCGATATTGGTTATGCCCGATTTCCACGTGCTAAAAAACCACCCATTTATGAGAGACACTATGAAACTGCCAGAACGCACTTCATAGTAGTAAATTTTCGCTCTCTCATAATACTTCTTGACTACAACTAAGTTAACTTAACAAGTAGTTTACGCTTCCATAGTGTTGATCGCATTGGATAGGTTGCTTTCCAGTGAATGCACCTTCATTAATGCGGCTTCACCCTACGTCGCTAGATCGAAGGGTCTTGTTCTTTGTAGTCGTCGCTCGTTGTTAACATTGTTAAGAGTCTCGTTTAGAGTACGGATCATTTCATTGTTGCAATGAACATGAAGGCGAGCATTAAGCTTTCGAGCGAAGTTTGTTACTTCTTCGCCCACGGTAGCTATTCCTAAATCTCTGTGAATATCGCTATTCCTAATATACCATGGAGCATTCACAATTGCTCTTAGTGTTTTGTTTTGGAAAGTCTGCAGCATGGACATGTTGCTCGGCTTGGTACAACCCCAAAGTTGTATACCGTATGTCCAGGACGGCTTTAACACCTGCCTGTACAAGAGCAGTTTGTTATATGTGCTTAATTTCGAAAATCTTCCGATAAGCCAATACATTTCCCTGAGCCTAATCTCGAGCTCGTCACGCTTCTTCTTTACGTGTGGTTTCCACCTTAGTTTAGCGTCCAGTGTCATCCCTAGATACTTCGCTTCATTTGCATAAGGTATTTGTACAGAATTTATGAACAGAGGCAAATTGTTAACCCTTCTGTAAGTGAAATTCACATGCGTAGACTTGTTCTCGTTAAGAGCGATTCGCCAAGTCTTCGTCCAGACACAAATTCTGTCCAATGCTCGTTGGAGGTTTCTCGTTGATGACTCGACTGATTCACCTGTTGCCAGGATGGCCGTATCGTCCGCAAACGTGGCCACGACTGTCTCGTCATCTAGAGGTATGTCTCTTGTGTAGAGCAGGAACAGGGTCGGACCGAGGACGCTTCCCTGGGGTACGCCAGCCCGAATTTGCTTGAAACTCGAGTATTCACCACTACACCTAACACGAAAGAGTCTGCTTTCAAGATAATTTTCCAATATTTAAAACATGTCTTCCGGCAAATTTTGCCGTAGCTTATATTTCAAGCCCTCGTGCCATACCTTGTCGAAGGCTTGCGATACGTCGAGGAAAGCACTTGAACATATTTTTTTCCCTTCTAAGGCTTTTTCAATTTCATGCGTTATTCTGTAGACTTGATCTATTGTGGAATGGTTAGGTCTGAAACCGAATTGATGATCCGGGATCAAGCGTCTTTCTGCAATTATTGGTTGTAATCGCTTCAGCAGAAGTTTCTCAAATACTTTCGATATTATCGGCAGAAGCGATATGGGCCTATAAGATTTTTTATCATTTGCGCATTTCCCCGGTTTAGGAACCATAATGACTTCAGCAACTTTCCATTGTCTTGGAACGTATAGAAGTCTAAGAGAAGCGTTTATCATATAAAGTAGCTTGACTAATGCCTTTTTTGGTAGCTCTTTTAATATTTCGCCAGTGATCAGGTCGTAACCCGGGGCCTTATTATTTTTAAGTTTGCTAATTGTCTGTCGGAGTTCAACTAACGAAACTTTTTTCATTCTAAAGCTACCAGGTTCCCCGTTGTTGTTTAGAACGTCAGCCAACGGCGGACCGTCGAAAGGCTTGAATGTTTCTTCTAAATGTTCAGCGAACAAATTCGCTTTCTCTTTGTCTTCTCTTGCCCATTCGCCGTTAGCTTTTTTTATTGGTGCCGAGTGGATTATAGGTTTCTTGATATACTTAACTGCTTTCCACAGCGAGTAGTTTGAGGTCCTATCCGCCGACAAGCCTTCAAGGTATTCAGTGGTCTCACGATTTTTAAGATCTTGCAACATTCCTTTCAGTTTGTTAGAGAGGCGGTTCAATAGGGTTTTGTCTGGGGGGGCCCTCGTGCCTTGCCATCTCCTACGCGCTCTTCTCTTTTCACGAATCAATTCTTCGATTTCGAGCGGATATGTTTTACGTACATGCCCGTCGGTGCTAACTGCGTTCTTTTGGGACGAATTGTTGTTCCAAGCAGCGCTCTGAATTGCTTCAATGAATTTGTCAACTGCGGTTTCTAACTCGAAAGGAGTTTTCAATGGCACATTCAAGCCAACACCCTCCTTACAGTCCTTTCTGAAAGCGTCCCAGTTCATGTTTTTGCTAGCTAATCTAGGAGTTCTTTCTATTTTCGCCAGTCTTCCACCCATCTTCAAGATAACTCCTGAGTGGTCTGAGCAAAGATCATAACACTCTTCAATTCGCGTAAGGTATTTGGGGTACCCTTTAGCGATGAAAAAATCGACAAGGTCAGGCTTTTTATTCCTATCGGTTGGCCAATATGTTGGCTTACCCGTGGAGAAAAAGTCCACCCCACGCCTCATACTATTTTTGTACAGTAATCTGCCTCTTGTTGAATTGCATCGTGAGCCCCAAAAAGTATGCTTCGCGTTAAAGTCACCCCCAATGATAAAATTGGACCCAATGAAGTCATACATACGATCAAGATCGTCTTCCACCAGTCTATATCCTGGCGGGAAATAACAAGATGCAATGTTATAATCTAAGCAGTCAATTTTTACAGAAACTGAACTGATCTGCATAGAGTCTAGCTCAACTTCTGTGTTCTTGAAGTGCTTTATGCAGTTCTTAATGTAGAGGGAGGATCCTCCTCTCGAATTTTGCGAAGGGTGATGTGCGTGATAGTCATTGTAACCTTTAAGTTTGGGTGTAGACCCATTTTTAAGGTGAGTTTCCGTAATCATGCAAATATCAATATTGTTTTTCCGTAGAAATGCTTCTAGTTCGTCTATTTTATTCAGAAGGCCGTTTGCATTCCATGTTAGTATTTTAAATAACTGTTTCATATTCATGTTCTCTTGTAATTTTTTCGAGGCTTAAACTCGAGCTTGCTCAGTTTGTCAAATATAACTTTGTTGATTTTAGTCTGATCCTCAAGTTTCTCCAAGATTACAGCGAGGATCTGAGACACTGCATCTGTTGTGGGCGATCTTGCCTTGCTTTCGTTTGCCGCAACCTGTGCGTATGATTTCGGTGCGACCAGTGGTGGTTTCTCCGCTGCACTTGAACTGGCGCCGCTCTTTTGTGGAGCTTTTACGCCTTTTGTCGACGCCTCCTTTGCCAATCTTCCACTTTTGATCGGCTTTGGCGTCTTTGGAGTCTTTGGCTTAGGAGTTTCAGCAGGTTTTGGGCGTCCTAGGCTTTGATTCTGACCTCTAGTATTTTCCTTAAGAGGTTCTCGTCCCTTTTGCAGCTCTATGGCTACTTCGCATCCTCGATAGTTCGCGGGGTGGTTTCCGTGGCAATTGGCGCAAACTGCTGGAGCCTTTATGTCAACCTTGCACTCTGTTGACAGGTGTTTTCCGGCACATTTCACGCAACGTGGTTCTTTTTGGCAGTAGGCACTTGTGTGCCTGAATTCTTGGCATCGCTTACACTGTGGTATCAGTCTATTGCCCTTTCGCATGGGTTCGATTTTAACCCTGATGTTAAGTATCATTTTTATTTTATAAATATCGTTTATGCTCTCAGTTCTTTCAAAGGAGAGCATAAAAATTGGAAGGCCGCGTCTGATCACAGTGTCTCTTTCTCCTTCCGTGCGTTGCTTTTCCTTTTTAATGATATTGACGGCATCAATAATTTTAAGGCCTTTATTTTTTACGTCTTATACAACGTCTTCTTTTGTGCATGATGGGTGGAGCCCCCTTACAATGACTCGCAGTGGTTTCTCGTACTTATTTTGATAAGTATACCACTCGATTCTTTCTGCATTCAGTCTAAGAGACAGTGCGCGATAGGAATCGGCGTTGTCAACATTTACTTTCCACACGTTATTTCGGTGCGAGGTAAGCTTATAGTTTTCTGTTCTCACCGTGTTTGCAAGAAGGGTCTGCTATCCCGACGATGTTTATTGCGGGAGGTGGACGAATTTTCGCTTCTGGATTAGCCTTGTTTGAGCCAGAGGGCTTATCTTCTTTTTGTATTACTTCGGGAGAGGAATTCGCCTTTCGCTTCTTGCTAGACCTTTTCCTTAAGACTGAATCGGTCTCAAGTGCAAGTTCGTCCTCGTCCGTGAAGTATTCGACTGCTGGTCGGTTCGGTGTTACACACTCTTTCGTTACCTCACAGTCTTTCGTTAAACGAGTATTTTTAATATCCTCGTTTTCTTTTCGCAGAGAGTCAACTTCCATTTTTAGATCTTGGAAGAGTCGCTCCATTTCAATAAGCTTAGCTCGGAGTTCATTATTCTCCTTTTCTAAGCTCTTAATTTTCACAGAGTCCTGGTTTACCGGTGGACTGCTTTTTCCGGATATGTTCGATCTAGGTGGTGGTGATCGATTTAGTTTTGTCCTTTTCTCAAAAGGATTTATAAGCAATAAAAGGCTCTCCCCAGAATCCGTAGAGCCTGCCTCCGAAGAGGGTGGATTTTCCAGCATAGCTGGGCTGCCACCTGGGGTAATCAAATCTTTCGTTTTGTTCATTGCCATTTTTTTTTTAACTTGTCGTTTTTATGAGAAATAGGTAAGTCACTTCTATTTTCATTTTTAAATACAGCCGCCCCTTTGGAGACAGACGCCGACCAGTGAGCCGCACAATGTGTGACAGACGCTTCTGGATTTTAATTTAACCTTCAGATTCATCTATAAGTTAAAACCTTACTGCCAAAAGTTGCCCCAAATGGAGCAGCATCGACAGCATCCGTTGAAACATTAAAGAATATTTCTTCCGGTGGATTTTAGTCGGCTCTTACGACAGGCATACCTTACCTCAAGGCTATTCTAACCCCGACCTTGCAGGGGTAAAATATATGAAAATATATGGCGAAATGCTGAATATTTAGGGTGAAATGTTGAATTTAGCTTAAATGTTGAAATCAGGCTCGGTGTAAATGTATCTACTATTACCTAGAAAACGTTGACGTGTATTTATACAGCATCCCGTAGGAAAGTAGGTATATTAAGTTTAAGTTTAAGACGTAATTCTGAAATTCCGCACGTAAGCTCCACGTCATGCGAAGCAGTACAAGTGTTACAAATTTTGAAATCCGCCCAAGGACACGTCCACAATCAGTCTAAATGTGCAACTACCTCCAGAGCTTTCGAAACTGTAAGACGTTCAAAAAACTGAAATTTGACATTTAGCATCTCCCAATGAAAGCCAGACACAAGAAAGAAAAATTTAATTGGTAAACCTCCTCCAGTGGGCGTGGCATCTATTTCAGGGGTAAATCTTATATGCATTTTACTCAATATTTTTGTTCCTCATTGAAAAAATGTTGCTTAATATTTTATGTAAAAAACATTTAGTTCTTCATTTTGTTTATATACGACTTTAGGGCACGCCTTCATTTGCGGGCAGAATTGAAGAAAAACTTAAAATTTTCCAGAGAAACGTTATTTCGACTGTCCTTAAGCCTAATTTAGGAAAGCATAAAACCAGCAAATTAGCAGGTTAGGTAAACGAGATTTCACTCCAGATTTCGTTCATACAAAGTTTTTAGTCGCGCACCCTTTTATAGGTCGATTTTTCAAAAATATTGAATTTGAACCAAAAAAATGCATTTTTACCTACATTTAACCGTAACTTGGAAATATCTATTAATATTGAGAGTTCGTTATAAGGGGAGGTTGGACCACGCCCCTTTTCGAAGTTAGCATTACTTATAAAATGTCAAAAAATAACAATAACATCAGCATTTTGCAATGTGGGTAGGGTGGGGTATTCAACGGTCCGTTTTACGTACTGTAACTACGGTTATTTAACAGTTACGGGCACATAGTGTTGTATTCTGCTGTTTCTATGTCATCGTTGCAAAGTGCTAGTGTTATCTTGCCCTATCCCCATGGTCACCAGACACCAGGTGTTTTCCTACTCGACAGTGCTGTGTGAGGAAGCCAGTGAACAATCGAATCTGACTTCATGAAACAGCTATTACAAATATGCATAATTGTAATAGCTGTTTCGTTCTTAAGCTGTTTGGCATGAAAGTTTTAACTTGCCTGTTTCCTTCGGTTACCCTCCAGAAATGGAGCTTGTTTTCTTAACTCGCCCAATTTGGTGAGTTAATCCCGGATTAACCTGGCGAACAGTATGAACTTCTTTGAATGTTTTTTCCGTGTAAAACAGCAGTGGCCTTGCGTTTTACTGTGAAAAATGACATCTAAAAATCACTCCAACTTCTTTTATGTGTTTTTCTATGTGAAGTGAGAGCTAGGAGAGTCAATTATTTCTAGAGTCGAAGATTTTCACAACTTTACTAACGCATATAACTCTACACTGAAAAACTGCTCACTGGGTTAACTTAAATTTACACATCATGGTTTAAGCTGGGCTTAAACCAGCACTGAAAAACCCTTAAGGTCTTAGGGGTCTCCGGTGATTGCAACTTTGTGACTGTGTTACAAACTATGCATTAAAATTAATATAACCTGGGTCGGGTATAAAAAGGGCATTTAGAGGTAGACTTAATCTACAGCCTTGTGATAAAGAAGATTTACTGTTTTGTTTGGCATTGCAGCAAGCGTATTTGAAATACGCTTCTGGCATATAGACTTTATTACCCCCGTTGTTCCTGTGCAGGCTAATGAGTTCCAACCCTGTTCTATTTCGCTCCCTGTTCTTTGTTTCTTGACTTCATTGTTCCACTAGTATTTCGATATAGGTCCGCCTGTCAAGCGTTTATAGACTGACTAATTGTTGTGTAGAACGTGTTGCCGCTAATCTTACTTCACCCACACGGTGCAAACCAAGGCTGCCGATTTCGTATGACATAAAGTATTCCGCCAGAATCGGAACAATTTTTGTGGGAAACGAGCTTCGTGTCACACAAGATAACACACGAAACTCAACCAGCATGGTAAGAAATTTAGCTGAAAACCTCGTACTTGAATCCACCCATACTTTGAAATAATTTTCGAAACTATAAAACGGCTTTCGTAACTAAATTCCGGTAGAAGGTTTCAGTATAGAACATCGGAAACGCAACGCATTGCAACTTCAAAAAAGGTTACCGTCCGGTACCTGCGGTGTGACAAAAAACAAGTTAAACTTTAATTCCAATTTATTAATTTGACAATATCGTGCTCGCACCCTTGCCAGCTTCCGTTGCAACCGGCGAAATCAACTCTCATTTATGCAGTCAAGATATTGCCCCTATTTGCGGATAAAACTTCTGTGTGAATACCTTCTGCTGTGATTTTTTTTCTGAAGTTCTTGTTGCTGTTCTCTTCGGTGCGGCTTTCCTGACTATATAAGTTTGAAATCGCCTCCATCGGTTCGTTTTCTCGTGACGCTTAAATTAGGCATGACCAACCAAGATGGAGTAATAAGCACCTTTCTTGCGCGGATAATGCAGATGATGATGATGAGGACGACGAAGACGACCGACGATGATGGTGCTTGCGGTGGTAGCGATGGTGTTGCCGTGGACTAAATTAACTTGGGCCTTAAGCTGTTTTTTGTTTGGCTTCCTGTATTTGGTGGACTATGCTGTTGGATGATATTATGATCCGCAGAACCGGGAAAAAACTGATTATCCCTCCGCGGAATGTGTGCGCGAGAGTAGATTTAATAATTTCCATTTGGAACATTGCAGAGTTATTTTTGTACATTTTTTTTTTTCTGTAAAGAAATTGGGTTTTGCATATTGGCACCGAGGCTGAAAAACTTTTTCGATATTCGTTGAGATTTCACTAATCCAATGGGGTGTTATTTTGCCTAATCAGGAAGCCAAAACGAGTTGTGATGTAATCAAGAAGGATTTGGGAAAACAGTTTTTGAAAAAGTAGGTATACCGCTAGGAGTAAAAATTTTAAACTTCAAATTTTTTTGAAGGGATTTAAGTAGTTTGTCTCTTCATCTTGGGATGTTCCCGAGCAGTTACGTGCGTTTGCACGCATGTTTGGCAAAGGGAAAAAGAGTTATAGCAACTTTTAAACCACTCGTTGAATAACGGAGGCTTAAAAAGTCGCCTTTAATTCTTGGGTCATTTTAATTGTGGTCGCGATTTGAACTTGCAATGACTTTTCAAAAGCCTGAAATGACACCATACAGGTCGACTTATAGAAACTTTAAAATGTAGCTATTGACAATCATTTAAAGCCATTTCACACTCCAAGAACCGAACAAAAGTGTCCCTATTTTTTGACAGCTGTTAACCGTATATGCATTTATGTACCTAACCTATTCACATCCAATTTGATTGCTTTTTTCATTTCAAAAACAACTAGCACTTGTATTTCAATGTGTGCCAATACACACATTCGACTTGGGTGCCTTTTTTTTGGATTTCAATCTTCGATTAAATTTAATGATCCACGAAAATACAGAAATGAGGATGCACGATCCCTTCACTTAATCAGGGCACCCGAAAAAGCGAATGGGTATTTATGCGATTCCTTTTACTTGGTTTTTTTTGTTAACCCTTTTGGGAGATTATGTTTTTTTTTCTTCTTCAGGTGTCGCGTAGGCGGCACAGCTACGAGATCTGCGCAGGGGGGAACGCAAAAAATCACCCAATAAATTCAAATCACTGGAAAATCGAAATACGGTCCTTTGGTTCGGCACGCACTTAAAAGGTGTGCATGTTACTTTCGCACCCCTGAGTCCTTAAAAAGGCTTTCGCCCCTTTTTATCCAGACTCGGTTGTTGGTTGTTGTTTTTCGCCTAACAACCCTCTAAATTGCAATCATGGTCAATTTGAATTCACCACTTGCTGCTGAGCACATGTTCTCAGTTCCGTTTTTTCTTTCGTCCTTCATGAAATCGAAGGAGAATTCAAGTTCTTTTGTACATGTGAGAGCGCCAATTCAGTTGACCTAGTATGGCATGACGGGGGTAAATACAACAAACAAATCCTTTCAACAAAATGCAAATAAAATCGCATCCCTTTTTTGCAGATCGTTAAGCACACACACAAAATTGCCTCCTTAGAGGTGGTGGATGTGTATATACGAAGGATTCATAAGGTTAAAATGATTATTTTATGTTCAATGTTCATTTGCAAAAGGGCGATGATGTCGTCGTTGTTGTTTTTTTTCCTTCTTTCCCTAAGGAACAGAAGCATATGTACGTACATATAACCCCATGTGACTGTGGGGGGGTTAACAAAGAAAAAAAAGGTCCTTTGCATAAATGCCTGTTAGCCATTTCATCAAATCTAATATCGCACCGTATAACGAAGGCCAGAGATCAATTTCATTAATCCATCGAACGGCGAGAAGATGCAGGAGAATCTGAAACGGAAACCAGATGGATTTGTGATCGAAAACGATTGTTCATTCACCCCCGCCATTGGTGCGATGGGGGGCGGTTGTGAGAAAGTAGAAAGAGCCTGATTCGAGCTTATTTTCCTCACCGTTGGGATTTTGGCGAGGAATCTTGATGCTATTTGGTATATAGTCGCATCGCTAGTGAGTTTTGTAGGTCTTTTTGTGAAAATTCATTCGTGTGGGGGGATGGAGCTATAACATAAAATTTTATCATATAACAGGGGTTTTAAGCCCCCAAAAGAACAACATTCGCCCGTAATGTGGGGTACTCAATGGAAATAGTAGGGCGAACAAGAACAGGATATAAAAACGTGTTAGACGACTTGATGGAATTTTTTTTAAACACCACTGATATTGTCTTTTGTAGCATTGGGCTATAGTTTAAACAGAAGAGAGATTAATTCACTTATAGATTCGCCACCTAATTGAAAACAACACTCCTTCGTTTTCGGTGTCAATGTCCGTAACGACGGTGTTTTCGCATTAAACCTGTGCGAGACAAAGTGTAACAATCTTTGATGATGACCGCACAAGCTTAGGCATTTATTTTTATGACTTTTAAACCGCGTCATAGAAAATCTGTGATCGTAAAAAGTTAAAAAAATGCTTTAATTTTCAGACTTTCATTTTTTAAAACTTTTGAGCTTAAAGAAGAGATTATTTTCTATAACAATTCAACATTATGTTGCCCTCAGTTAAATTTTTGGAATTTTTGTGTCTTCAAAGTAGGGAAAGGTTGTCACTCGGCCCAATATTCAGAAAATTTATGCTTATGCCTAATGATTTTGGCTGTAATTTCCTGTAAACTACATCTATTGACTTGGCTGAGTTTTCTTCTGTACTGATTAAGCAAGGAAATCAGTACATTCTTACTGCGGCAGATCTTGGAAAAAATCCAGGAATTCCAAATCCATACACACCACCTTTTCATCGATTTCAAGGACGCGTATGACAGCATCTATAGAGACGAGCTATATAGCGCAATGTCTAGTTTTGGCATCGCTGCCAAACTCGTCAGTCTGTGCAGGATGACGATGGAAAATTCACGCCGTTCCGTCAAGGTCGGCAAAGACCTCACCGATACCTCTGATGTCAAAACAGGATTTAGACAAGGCGACGTGCTGTCATGTGACTTCTTTAACATCATACTTTAGAGAATTGTGCAGAGCTCCCTCGCCAACACCAGAGGCACAATCTTTCTAAAGTCCCTTCAATTACTCGCATACGCAGACGACATTGATATAATCGGTAGAACACAGCGTGATGTCAGTGAAGCCTTCGTGAGTATTGGGATGGAAGCGGCGAATATGGGTATAGCAGTCAACTAGGGCAAAACCAAGTATATGCTGTCTTCAAGAAAAGACACGCAATACCGACGTCTAGGACAAAACATCACCATCGACAGCTATAACTTTGAGGGACTTTGTCTACCTGGGTTCCGCTATCAATTCAAACAATGCCACCAACGCTGAAATCAAACGAATAATAAATTTTGCCTTAATAAATTGAGTAGCAAAGCCCTCTCTTGAGCAACTAAAGTGTCCATGTATAAGACCCTCATCATCCCAGTCCTGCTTTGGGGTTCAGAAGCATGGAGCTTTTCAAAGGCGGACGAAAACTCTTTAGGCTGCTTCGAGAGGGAAATTCTTTGGACGAGAGGGGAGGAGGAGATTTAACATCGAGCTGTACGGAGTCAAAACATAACGTCTACGATAGCTGGGTCATCTAGAGCTGATGGACACCAAACGCCCCGGCCCGGAAAATCTTCGAATCCACCCCGTAGGGACGGCGCAGAAGAGGAGCACCGAGACTCAGGTGGCGCACGCAAGTGGAAGGGAGGCTAGCTAGAGACAGAGCTGGCTGGCGAAGCTTGTTGGCTGACGCCCAGGTCCACCCCGGACTGTAGCGGCGCCTAAACTAAGTAAGTTAGAGCCACCCAAGTAAGAACTTTACTTCTGTAAGGCCAAAATTTTCGTTTTTAGGAGATTATTGCTTCTATAAGGCCTCTATACTACTTGCCCATCACTTTCAAGTTTCTGTCAATCTCTTATGTTACTTTGCCAGAAGTCTACTATTCCTTTAAGGCCGTATAGCATTTTTGGGATTTCAGCGCATAATGTAAACGGCCTATACTATAAGGCCGTAAAGAAGTTTTGGTATCACTATACCTGTAGCAGGCATTTTGTTGTTTTGTTGCAAGCTTTACTAAAGTTGCATAAAGTTTGTCATTGCAAACTCTACCAAGGCTGATGCCAACAGCTGCCTGTTGCAAGGCTTGCCAAAACTTTTGCTTGTATATGGCTTGTAAACTGTTGCTTGCCTTAAGTTTCCTGCTAAAAGCCTTACTAAAACTGTTACTTGCATAAAGCCTCCTGTTACAGCCATTAGCAAATCTATTGCTTGTGTACACTTTCCCATTGAAGGCTTCACCGAAACTGTCGATTGATTTCCGGTATGCTACCCTAAACATTCATTATCTTTTGAGGGTCCTTGCCTGCCAGTCACGAGGAAGCCTGCGAAACTCAGGTGCTATGGGCAATCGCTGACCAGCCCTCTTTTCTAGTGTTCCACGTGAAACAGTCTACGTCAAACCAATGCCCATTCGTTACTGGATACAACCCCTTTTACGCAGTTTAAAGAAACGCAAACTTTTGTCCTTCTACGACTTTCTGGGTTATGGTGGGTACCGCCATGGAAAATGGTCAGGCCGGTCAAAACTAGTAGCAAGAAGAAAAATCAAAAAGTTTCGATTTTAAAAATGCACGGCTCCCTGGTCGGAGTTTACTTTTCAGTTTAGGGTCGGCCGATTGTTAGGCCTGGCAGCTGAATCCAAAAAAAAATCATTTTCCTTCTTTTACTGACTTTTCTTCCTGGGAAACATATACACAATAGGCAGGCCGCAATTAAATACTCTGCTGGTTACCAGGCACGACGCCCGTAAAGGTACCTTTTGCGGGCGGCATAACACTTATGGGATAAAATGTTGGTGCTTTACTTCAAAAAAGTCCGAAACTTTGCTTGATAAAGCAGGGTAAGCATCATTTTATTACTTAAGTCAGAATTTTGAAAGCGAAATTTCGTTAAACGAATTTTGACTCCGGCAGAATTTTGACCCCGACTCTATTCATAAGACTTCCTCCATACTTTTTCAGACACGCAAAAAAGCTGCGAATTTTTGAAAGTAGATTCTTAAAGCACTGCGGACATCTCGACGGTCTTCTTGGGGTCTCTTTATAGGTTTTCCTTTTTGAAGAAAGCCTGTTTTAGGAACAGAACTTCTTACTTACTTAACGAGCATGTTTCACTCACAACTCGTCCATAATGTAATTGGCGCTCTTTTCAACTTGGATGCTTGTAGAGTGAAAAAGTATTGTGTGACTAGTTGTGGTAAAAGAAGTAGTTCAGAGCGAAAAAAAATTTAAGACTTACGACCCCATCAAAGAAAAAATATAAACTGCAACTAAGGGGTTTTCAGTTTATATACCATTCTGGAATTGAAATTTTGGATATACCACGGGGTTAAATTTCAATCTTGTGCCCTCTAAAAAAATTCCATTTCGTCTTACGGCCCGTAACTTCCGCCAAAAGTGGATTCAATAAAATTCAACAACTACAAGCTTGAAAACTCAAAAAAAAAAAAAAAAAAATAATTAGGATCCCGATATTATCCGCTCTTAGGTTTTTATATTCGCTCTGAGTTCATGAAAGCTTGGGTTCTCAGATACCGTGCAGTATGCTCAAACTGCTGCTGAAGAATTTGCTAAATTTTTTTCTTTGAATGTGACTTAAATCAGCCCTGAACGCGCTCCATGTACTTGATGATTGGTACTTTTTCAGCATCTTCGTAAGCATAGAGCTTCTGTAGTATCTTATATAATGAATGGATTTCGCCAAAGTTACATCTATGCAGGCTTTAGTCATTGTGAATCATCGCCATCGAAAGTTGTCACTAGTGTCCTTAAGCAGATGAGGTAGCAGACTTGAGGTAGTCTTCCCAAAGGATTAAGCAATTGAAGACTGTGCATTTCAACTCTACGGGTACTTACCTCGGGGAAAAATGGGACAATCTATCTAGCAATACATATCATCTACGAATCTAAGGACGGCTTAGTACTTAGTTCTTTACTCCTTTCTTGATTGATCTGAGCTCTTTTTAACTCTGACCCGGTTTCCGCATTCCTTTACCTGAGTTCTAGCTCATGTGCTTTGGATTCGACCGATTTTTCTGTCGCAATATGATTGAAATAATGTTCGTCATTAGAAATACGATTCGTTCAGAAAATAAATACGCAAAAAACTCAAACCCGGCAAAAATATGTCTATCTTGCTTGGATGTAAATATTTTGTTTTCACACATAACAATCCCCCCTTCTTGTTCAAGATACTGTCCAAATTGCGGATTCCTCACGAGCAACGTGTATTGATGCTTCATTCCATCATGAAATTTGAAAGCATCGATGCGCGGCACAAGGACTTTTGAGATCTCATCTCTCTACATCCTGAGCATCTCATTCAACCTACCATCCTGCTGCCATCTATCCATCTGGCTTTATTTATGAAACAAGTTAAGTGCTAGAGATTTCCCAGCGCAAAAAAAAGCACAAAGAGTAACTAGCCCACTTCATGCCCCCGCCGCCGCCGCCCACACACGAGCTCTCTCCTCTCGCACTGTCTTCGTGGGGATGTTTTTCGGAGGGCGAAATCAAAAATTCCGAGCACAATCGCTGGCTAATGAAATGTTTTGAGCGAAAAATGAAAATGAATAAAATTTTATTTTATTTGTCATGTTTGGTGGGTGGGGGGCTGTGCCTCCTAAAGTACACCATTGCACGGGTGCCGTCTTGGCTTGAGTTGGATGGGGGTGGTTTGTGCCCGGCCCGGCGTGCGAGCTTTATTATTCTCATTGGATTGGTGAATGGGACCGATATATTGTATAATACATATATTTTTTCGGCAGAATATTGCTTCATAAAAATTTACTAGGCTGCGTGCGGTACATGGTGATGGAATGTCATTCTAAACTACGACCGTCATCGTCGTCATGGCATACATATGGTGCGAGGGATCCATTTGATCGGATCATGGAGAGGAAATTGAGTTTCACTTGGCGAAATACGCTTGGGTGTGCGTGTGTTGGTGTATTATGTTTTGGGGGTTTTGCAAAAGCTTGCAAATTGACAAATGCTTCGTGGGCGGGGGTCGTAGCAGCGATGTATTTGATTTGGAATTGGCTCATATGGTTTGGCATTTAACTATTATGGAGGCAATTTGATGTAATATTACATTTAAGTGAATGCTGTGGGTGTACAACCTCGCGCGAGATGGCCTGAACCACTCGCTGGGAGTGGAGAATTTATGTCGGCAATTTGCGAATCTAAATAAATGTGGACTGACCGATAATAAAACTCACACAAATGTCATTTAAGTAAAATGTAAGTCTTAATAAATCACATGATTAGAAAACATTTTTAAAGAAACGTCAACAAGTATTTAGGTAGGTACCCACAACATAATTTTGTTTGTCGTCCTTTTTTAATATCCAGAAAGTTTTCACTTAAGTTAAAAGTCGTAACCTAAATATATCGGAAGTAAAATACAATCTTATGCGTAGCTGTTCACTGGCTTGAAAAAATATTAATCTTTTCTTTTTACCCCAATACAGCAACGCTGATCAGGCAATTGGCATCTTAGAAAGAGAAGACTTTCCCACCACCGGAATCCTTGTGGACGCTTATCTGTCAGGGTGAAACCAAAGGTTGGGACATCATCATCAGAGCAGACTCCAACGCGCATCACTCAAATTGGGGTAGTAGCGATATCAACAGCCGAGGTGAGTCTATTATGAACCTTGTTATAAGACATTACCTCGTCATACGTAACCGGGGGCAAGAACCCACTTTTATTGTTAAAAATCCTCGAGAAGTTCTCGATTTAACAGTCTCCGATGGAACAAGAGAGTAGCAAAACATCACAGCTTTTCTGACCATCGTATTCGATGACCTAACCGCCAAAAGGAAACCAGAAATACTCCGCCACCCAAGAAAAACCAACTGGAATGAGTTCTCAAACAAAATTAGAAATCATACATATCTTCCGAGCAATGTCACTGTTATTGGCATGGCAGTAAAAGATATAACATAGCAAGGACTTTTTTAAAAGCATTTGAAGAAACATGCCCCATTAGTCGTATATAAACCTCGTTCTAAAAACCAATGGTGGTCTTCCAGACTAAAGAGCTAAGGAAAACTACCAAACGAAAATTCGGCAAAGGTAAAAGGTCTAACACCGAAAACGATTAGGAAGCTCAAACAGCTTGTAAAAGGAACTTCTTGGAAGCAATTCGGCAATAATATAGAAAATATGAACGGTGCAAAGATAAAAGAAAAGTTATGTCCAAAGAGCCAACCGCACCGAGTTTCATCAAAAACGCGAATGGAATCTGGACAGAACCTACCTCGGATACACTGAGACTATCACCAAGCACACATTTTCCTCACTGCTCTGAAGTGGTTGACGAAAAGGAAACTATCCAAACAAACCAAGCCCTACCAGCTAGAGATAGAGTCGAATGGGCTGTAGACTCATTGGAGACATATAGGTCAGATGGATCTGTTGGAATTATTTCTGCAGACGAAAAATATGCTGGAGATGAAAAAAACATTAATCAGCTCGAGGCTGACTCACATTTTCCGTGGATGTCACATAAACTGATGATTCCCCAAAGCGTGGCGGGAAGTAAAAGAAAACTTCATCCCTAAGTCAGGGAAAAACACCCGTCATGCTAAAGAATATTGACCTATTATAAGTCTATCATCCTTTCTGCTGAAAAGTCTCGAGAGACTCGCAGACATCCACATTCGCAGCCAACTCAGTACAATCAATAAATCCTCTTATCAGCACGCTTACCTGAAAGGCAGGTCGGTAGAGACAGCCCTGCACGACGTGGTTCTTAATATAGGAAGCTTCACTGCAAGTTAGAGAATACACCCTTGCAGCATTCCAGAGTCCAATGTAACCAACGATTGTAGATTTTAAAATTGCACTCGAGTATCTTCGAGCCATCAAAGTTGTATGCGGTTAATAGATCCTTAAGCGCCGAAAAATAACATCTAAACTAGGCGACTGCATAAAAAGAATGCCTACCACCAGAGGAACCCCTCAAGGTGGAACGCTATCACCTCTCATATGGCTTCTAGTAATGAATACATCTTTAATGAAGTTCAGCAACTCACCGGTAAAGCCCATCGACGACTTGTGCTCATAGTGCGCAGCAAATTCTCGTCAACACTTGCTGATCTGTAGCAAGGTGAGCTAAACAGACTAAGCCGATGGACCGGATGTGTGGTCTTAGTGACGCTAAGACCCGTCTAAAACAGAGCTTGCCCTCTTCACAGACAGGAGGTAGATACCGATTGTAGAGCTGCCAATACTCGAACACTCAGCTCATCAGCTGTCCAGGTTAGTAAGCTCAGCTGGAATACAACACACATGAAAGAGTTAAAAAAGCGTACACAGCCTTATTTATGTGCAACCGAATATGCGGGAAAAAATGGAGTCTTCCGCCCAAAATATCAAACTGGATCTACACAGCCATAGTAAGAACTATACTCACGTGTGGATGCTGCCAAAAATATCAAAGTTAAACTAAGGTACAAAGATTCGCTTGTCTCGTAGACTGCCAACATTCGAACACTCAGCTCATCAGGTATCTTAAAGTGCTTCAGGTATCATGCTGGATAGTAAGCTCAGCTGGAATCCAACACGCAAGAAAGAGTTAAAAAAGCGTACACAGCCTTATATACGTGCAACCAAATATGCGGGAAAAATGGAGTCTTCCGCCCAAAATATCAAACTGGCTCTACACAGCCATGTAAGAACTATACTCACGTATGGATGCTGCGTCTGCAGGCTAGTTATAAACGAGCAGAAAAATATCAAAGCTTTAACTAAGGTGCAAAGATTGACTTGTCTCGTCACTGCAGGTGCTCTCAGATCTACTTTTACCAGAGGCCAGAGACGGTCCTTAACATAACGATCTCTATCGATCTCTTCATAAAAAACGCTACAAGACTTCAAGCTACAAGCCATAGGCAAATCCTACACACACTGATGTGCTCTGTAAGAATAACAGACCATATAACACCTTATCTTCTCTTCAATCAAGATTACTCCATTCGCACTCCCAGCAGGCTACATTAGAAATACCTAACCTAGTCAACTCTTCAGAGAGAGCTCGATAGTCAGCCTTTCGAAAATCAAAACTATATGAACAGTCATACGAGTTAACACTCTCATGAATGAGTCTCATGAATGAGACCGTTCAAGTCAAGATAGACATCCAGTGGCGCATGGTGGGTATTTTAGTAAAATTGCAACTAGATTTAAAGAAAACAGTACTAACAGCGTCAAATGGGAAAATCAAATCGAGTAATCCATTATAGACATGGTTCTAAATCAAGTGAGGGTATTGGAGCAGGTGTAGGTATGCTCTGACGAACTCGGAATCCTAAAAAGCAGAAGGCTCGGAATCCTGACCAGTTGAACTCCTGCAGTGTCTTCCAAACCGAAATTGTAGTAACACTTATAGCCGCCGAAAAGCCCAGAGTATTGGCACTATCACACGTCGATATTTCCATTTACGTAGACAGCCAGGCAGCCATTAAGGGCCTGGCACCACCAACAGTAAAATCTCAGTGTAGCAAAATCAGTGTAGCGGGGCTCTGTCGCTTAGAACTGAGGGCTCTAAACAGACAGAATAATGTCCGCATTGTTTGGGTATCAGGCCATAGTGACTTTATATGGAATGAAAAGTCTGACGAAGTAGCAAAATATGGTTCTTATCTACGTATTACTACAGCGGGCAAAAGGATCCATAATTGGCTTTCTTTTCTGACAGGCAAAATGTCTGCAACTATCCATAATATACCCCGAAACAGATGAGAAAATTCGCAAAGCTCCAGCCATATAAAAGCGCTATGGCCGTCCATAGAAAAACTCTAAGCAAAAATAAAAATCACTAGCACCAAATACATTTAAAGGGACTATTATGATCCAGAAGCGTAAGAAGATGTGAAGCACCTCGTCTGCCAGTGTCATAATGGCAGCATAATCGCCGGCTGGGCCAAGTTTATCTTTAAACCTTAGAATACTTTAACTGACTAACTATCACAGTTACATAAAAATCATTACTCCTTAAAGGTTGTATCCATAGGGTGACGCTTAGGACCCTCTAAGGTCTATGAGCTGGTGACTTTTACTGCTAGTATCCCTACCTAATCCAACCTAACCTAACATACAATGTTGACATCCAAGCAATTTCAAAGCTCGTCCATAAAACGATTTAGAAACTTCTACGGCGATGCGAAAATATGCCTACTGACGGTGATGGTCCTGGCAAGATCAAAAAATATGCCTACCATCACATCAGTAGGCATATTTTTTCCGTTAATATCTACCTGGAACAATGGCAAATTCGGCTTGAGAAACTTGTCCCATTAAAACCAAAGACACGTTGACTTATTCACGGGCCATAAATAACATGAATACGAACGAACCTTTAGGTCATCTCATCAATAGAAGACCATAAACCAGAACTAGAAAAAGATACAGATCGACCTCTTTTGCTAAATTATTCAGAGTTACACGACGAATCAGCGCTTGAGCGTGTGTTGAAGCATCCGCGTGTTGAGTTGAGGAGGCATTTTTGATTAATCGAAAACGAAATGTTGTTTTCCTCTCTGTTATAGGCTGATGGCGGACTTAGATTTACTGACTGATTTAGATGAAACGAAATTTTATTTTTAATTGACGTGCATTTTTACTATAGATACTTTTTTTTCTTGGATGGTTTCTCTATTTTGGCCGCTCGCTTGACAGATTTATGTGGGCAGTTACGAATATTTAATTCTTTTGATTTTTTTTCGTTTGTTATTGTTGTAAATATCTCCATATATTCCGAATAAATCTTTGATATTTGGGCCATCGAATTTGGATATCTGTTGTGTGTGAATGTTTGAAGATTTTTGGTCCATCAATCGTTTTGGGTGCTTTCGAAGGGCGATGGATAAAAAAAGGGTGATGTTTGGTTGTTATGATGATTAGGTCGGCTTTCTTGAGAAGAGATCGATTTAACATGGACTATGGACAAAGTGGAGTGTGCGCGAGAAAGACGGACATAGTGAAATCAAAAGAATTTCAAATGAGTTTCGAACTAATGTATTGCGATGAGATTTAGTGAAGAGGTGTAAATAACCATGCGGAGTCGTCATTAGTTCGATGAGCTCGGCGATGTAAACACATTCGTTGGGGATAATGACATGGTCTAAGTTCCCACCACCCGCTGACATACGTTCCGTATTGAGGTTGTAATTTAAGATGCCGCGCAAGCGGGAAGATATTTTTTTCTGGACGAAAGAGAAGAATCCAAACGCGTTGTTGAAGTTTACTCAACACCTGTGTTGCTTAGAGTTATTTAATTTACTAGGACCCGGCAGGTTGATTGGAGCTTTTTTTACGCCAATCCCGAATTCGTAGCTTGACCCGGTACCGAGAAAAACACGATTTTTCGTTCTGCTGTCTGAAGCTAGTGAGCACACTACAACGGCTAAACAGAGGACCTAGCGGGTCAATTGTAGCTTATTTGTACCTTTTTTGTTACGCTAATTGCGAATTTGTAGCTTGACCCGATTCCGAGAAAAAACAAGATCCGAGGTTTGGATGAAACTTTGACGCGGTTCACTTTTTCAAAGTGTCATGACATGACTTATACTTTTTTGGGTAAATTCCTGGATACCGTCACCGAGTGAGCTCATCATACCTTACTTGAGTCCTCCAAGACAGTCTCCAAACACATTTGATTATCTACGATTTCGTTACAGTGACGCGTTCAAAACTACGCGTATAAATAAAGATCCTTTCGTTCGGATTGCATTGATGACGTGATTTTTTTTTTTTTTGCACTTCTTTTTTTTTGGGAAACTTTCAAAGACTAACTGAGTTCGTACTTAGTAACAGTGTGGGATATTCACCCACTAAACCCACCTCCCCGTCAAACTCCTTATGCTCGCGGTATCGGCTTCAAGCATTTCATGGCGAGTGGGGACTTCAACTTTGTATATTTGGCTCATTCACATTATCTAAAACCACTGATGCACTACGTTGTCGTTCCGTCTTTCATTGTTCTTTCACTATCAAACCAACTGCTTTCCGAGATTCCAGAAGGCTCAATATATTTCGCATGATGTTCTTTGGGTTTGGCGTACCCCACAAGCGAATCATTAGGTATGCAGTAGAGTGGGAGGGATATGATCCATCACTTTAGATCATAACCTCGCGCCTAAATAAAAAAGAAGAGAAGTAGAAGATGTTCTCTGGGGTTTAGCTTTCACGGAGTCTGTTTGCCAGCTTGTTACACTCTTCGTGATATCGCAAACAGTAAACGTTGGACAGTAGGGGTTGCCTTCATGTCCAAACCTGTGGAGGTCGGCTCTTAAACATCCATGACTCGTGAGCATCTGCGTTTTGTGGAAGTTCAGCTCTCCATGCTTTCTATTGATCCAAGAGTCTATATTAGCAATCAATCTCTTCGTCCATCTATCTTCGTTGGAGGAGTTCCATCTATTTTGCATCTTCTGGGATTGTTCACAGAGGGACTTCATTATCTCAGCGCAATGTTGCTGTTGGTTGCCCTACCAGCGGTTTGTACTCCCGACACGACATTTGCTTTCACCATCTTTGGCGAGGAGGTCTATTGGCATCATTTCAGCTACTGCGCATGCGGCATAGTATGAAGTTGTTCGGAAGACGCTCCATACTCTGAATGCATTGATTCTGCAGAGCGCCTCTGTTTTTTGACTGTATAACTTCGTATTCATTGCAGTGGCCCATATTTGGAAGCCATAGAATAGAGTATCGTTGACATCACAACTCTTGCCAACAGTAGCCTCTTCTTCGGCTAAAGTCATTCCATTTTTGGCATGATTCTTGCCAGGGCGGCTGTTGTTCTTGCCGCCTTTTACATTGCAGATGTTTCTTTAAGGTTAAGCTCGCATTTGTAAAGCCGAGTTACTTTAGCTCTGCTTTAGAAACTATAACATGCTCGTCCACGGTCATTCTTATCGTTTCGATTACTCGTCTGCTGTGGCGTCTTTTCCCTTGCTAGCCGTAGGTCCATGCTTACTTACCAGTCTTGTACTATTCCGATGGCTGCATTGCAATCATATTCCAGCTCTTCAAGAAATTTGGCCACTTAAACTCCGCTTCTTGAGGTGGAAAAATTACAGCGACAGCGTTCGCGATAAACACTTTGGACGTGGGCGGGGACTTCTTACCACTCTTTAACTGGTGTCTTCAGCTTTCTGGCACAGCTCGTCGAAGCTCCTTCTTACTGTATTTGATAGCCGTTTTTAAGTTCCTTCAGGCGATTCTAAATCTCTCATGGGGTTCTTCATTCCCTGCTGCTTCCTGTGGCATTCTACACGCAGTCTGGCAACTTCATCATTCCACCGGTGGCCGATTGAGGTTTAGTGCTTTCCGGTGCATTGATGCATCACAGGCTCTTGTTCTTCCTCTTGAATTTTGCTGTAACGGCCGCTGAACCATAGAGGGACATATCCTCCATCGTCAGCTGAAGCATCTCGACGTCCAGGGCATATGGTTTCCACCCCTTACTCCGTAACTGCCTTCTCTGCTGTCTTATATTTTCTATATGACCTAAACATTAGTGGACTGTGTCCTGAATTCGATTTTCGGTGATCGCTGTGCGTGTAGTTTTGACGTGACATAATCACTAACACAGCTAGGTAAGAATGACAGCGACCGTTCTGATCTAAATTCTGCCTGGATCTGCCTGGTTATTAACTGGTGTCTCTTTTTCGCAATACAAGTTGCGATCAATTTTTTTAATTTTAAGTGGAACAAAAATTACAATACTTAGGCGCACAATGCATTACTGCTTTATTTAAAGGAGCCCTATAAGCCAGGCAGTTGATTTGTTGTCTTCAACGGCTTCCTCGTTCCGGACAAACAACACCAGAACTCCATGCCTCCCATTCTCTACACTGCTTCTAAGACCAAGACCAGTTTTCCAGACCAGACTTGTAAAAGACTGCAATCTTTTGAATCATCTCGGATTTTTCAATTCCTGAATTCACTTGGGAATAAAGACTTCAATATTAAAATCACAATTCTTTTGGAAGTCTTTGATTGGACCAATCCTTTGAAGAATTCTTTAGGTTGCATTCAATTGAATTTAACTCTTTAACCCTTTAAAGTCTTTTAAACCCTTTGAAGTCTTTCGCATTCACTTGAAGTCACCTGCATTCAGTTGAAGTTTTTGGGACTTCAAATATTTTCGATGAAGTCTTTGGGATTTCAAGAATTTTCGATGAAATCTTTGGGATTTCAAAAATTTTCGATGAAGTCTAAAGGCATATGCACATGGAGCCCAGGAGTCTTACAAAGCTTATGAATGAGTACACAAGTGCCCATGACATGCACAGCCATGCTGCTGCTCTCTTAGACTTGTGCTCAACTCCCCATCCCAGCCCCAAAAAGACCAGTCTTTGGGACTATGGTTACGAGAAAGCCAACTGGGAAGCCCTTGCATTTTTTTATGATCTTCAATTAATCACTTCGCTTACTTGATCGCGACGTTGATGACGATTTCGGTTTAATATCGGGGTTATACATGATCACAAGGTCAAAGGTACCTATCAAAGGTAGGAGAATACGTGCCAGGAACTAGTCGTCTCGTTGAACTTTCTTATAATTGAAAGCAATATAAGCCTTTGTTGATTTGTTAAAGTTGAATTTTGTTATTTCCTAAAGAACTCATTTGCAGTGACATTCCATCAGCTGTCATGTTAGCTCCTTGGTCAAGACCTTTCAGTTCCATTTCACATAAGCTGCTTCCAACCTCACACTTACTCGTGTACTTTGTCTCCACTTGCACCAGAAAGCGTTGCACAATTGACGGGACAAGTAAATTTCCATATACCCGTACAATATCAGGGGCCCTTAAAAATCACGACAAACACAAATTCTCTATCCTCCTGAAGAAGTGTAAGCCTATACTGGGCAAGTCACTGCGTAAGCTCTTTCATTTGACCAACTCTTCTGGTATATTTCCAAGTAAATGATAAGCAGTATGGTATCAGCAGTCCTTCCTGAAGAAAGACCATTCTTCCTAATCCAACTGCTGACCAACAATCGCACCTTCTTTCATCATTTCCATGGTCAAGGAGACATTCGCTTATTATTTCAATACAGGAAAACGCCTTTTATTGACAGTTACTTCTGTTGCTAAAGGTGATTCAACGGGTTATGTCATGTGTTGTCTCTCTGAAAAGTCCTTAAAACTTCAGTCCAACTATAATATTCCTAGACTCTTTCAAAATGTCCCATTACACGCAATTCGTATCTTAACAGCCTTTTGCTCAATTTCATAAAGTTTTCGTTCTTTTGTTGACTTAAGCCAGTCCCAATCCAGTAAAAGGTTCCATGAAAAAAATTGGCAATTTGTAATTTCCTTTCGGGACCACTCTATCCAAGTCATTCTAGACGACTAGAAGTCTATGCTCTCTTCTGTAGTCTTTGCTAATTAGTTTCTCAAAATGGTTTATACTGAAGCGTACTGCAAGGACTTCCCTTTGCTAAATGGGGTCGCATTTGCGGGTTTAAAGTAGAGTAAAAATGGTTGTTTTCTGAGCGGAGATGCCTGAAGCGAAAAAACGAATGCTTCTAAAAGCTAACCAGATAACTGGAATAGAGAATCGTTTGACACAACATGATGCTTGACTTTGCAATTATTTTACGACGCAAAATTCTCAATTTTTATTTAAAAACCCTGAGAACTTTTTGCGCAATTAAACATGAAAGTTTACAACACGACAAATTCCTTGTAGAATGCCTAATCGATGTCACTAGCTTAATCCATTTAATAGTCATGTTATACCTGTCACTAAACTATTTTCCATAATAACAATAATAATAATTTATCAATCGAATTTTATTGCGAAACGGAATTAAAACGCCAAGCCAAATGAAACGCGCGGTGGCGTCCAACGCACCGCTGCGCTGCACTAAAATATATCTCTTTCCCAAAATCAAATTAAAAAGTCGTAAACTTAATACCCAGCCAGCACGGACGGACAAACGGTTTGGTTGGTTCCATCAAACTTCAAGCTCCAAACCGATCCCGCATTGAAGCGGAAAAGATACCTAATCTCGGCCTGGCGACACATGTCGTTGTTGGCGTCATAACGCCTCCATCCCTTCGGATATCCCCTCGTGCGAATTGATTATTATCGGTTAATTGGATGGTAATAAAAGTTTTTACGATTCTTCTCCTCAAAAAATGTGAAAATAAGAATGGTAAGACTATACTTATGAAGAAAGGGAGAAAATAATGCGTATACCCACCAGGTATCGAGCAAATTAATCCATCGCACCGCGGCCAGCCGGTTGGCAAAGGCACACACCCGGCCTTGATGAGATTGAATATGTATCTTGAAGATGGAGCTTTGCTTTTGGATTGGGTGCGAGTGGTGGGATTTTGGTGGGCATTTAGAGAGGATGCTACTGCCGTTCACCCATCAAACGATGGCGGAGTTTTAAGTTTATTTTTTTATGCATATGTTTGCTGATGTTTCTTTGACATTCCCCGTGTTTGTCCAAAGCACTCAGCGTGATTTTACGATCTATCGCTGGGTCGTAACTTTTATGCCGCGCCACTGCTCACGATGCATTTCGGCTTCGAGGAGCAGCCTCCTCTAGGCCATGAATTCCGTTCTACTATGCAAATAAGGCGTTTATTTAATTTATATGGCAGTAAAATTTTATACTCATCCGTGGGTGAAGGGGGCTGGCGGAATCCTTAAAACCCTGAGATCTACATGCACAAAGTTTATTTATTGAAGGAAGTAATGAACCGCTTTTCGACGCGAGCTCGCTTGTGTCTTGTGTGTGTGTGTGCGAAAGTGCACTTCGATTTTTATTGATGTTTCGATGAGTTCACAGGATTGTCGGGCTTGAAGCAAGGGGGCCTGCAAGGGAGCGAGGTGTTTCTTTAAGTATTTTCTTTAATTTCAGACCGTAAAAGTCCAAATATGCGGATCTTGTCAAAACGACTTTGATTATTGCGAGAGCATAGATGGAGCAAAGCGCTTGTAGAAGGTAGAGGTATACTTCATTTGGAGGGAAGTTTGTTTTATTCGAGTGTTTATTGCTTGTTACTCGATTTGGTTTTATATATTTTTACCCAAGAGCCATACGCACACACTCAACGGGCGGCAGAGGGGACGTGCTTGGTTGGATGTGAATTTATTTGACAGTAGCAGAAGGGAGGACAGAAAGCAAAAATGACAGTAAATTTTACACTTTATATGGTCGTAAAGTTTTTGTGTTAGGTTGGCAGGTATGGCTCTTAGGCTTTGAGATAGGGGCGGGGCAGCTGGGTCGATAAAATTGATTGATTGACGCGGGTGTCATACTTTTATGACTGCGTAATGATTTTGATTGAGAAACTCGTAAAATTGCGGAAATTAAGTGGAATCAACAAGGTACGGGATCAAGAATTTGGGTTATTAATGGAAATGACTCAGATGTGTGACTTGACCAAGACTGTGAAGGTCTTTGGTTGGCAGCAGAAATTTTAAAGTGGTGACGTAGTCTTTTTTCTGAACATTTTATGGTAAATCGCTATTTTACCAGCAGAAACGAAAATGTTTTGAACCAACTTCCGTTTTGAAGTCAAATAGAATGGTTTGTCACGTTTTGTTTTATTTTCCATCATTTTCTGTACTATTCCTTCATTACAGAAAAACCATATGAGGAATGGGGCAGCAACACCCCATCAGGAGCTTTAGCAAATGTGAAAAGAGCTTATTCGCTTAAGAAAGTCTGATTCAAAAGAATCGACTCAACGAAATAAGCCATTCTATGTTTGATGAAAATCATAAAACTATGCTGAAATCGTTTTTATCGAAGAACTTAGGATTAAGGCCTTTGATAGTTCGCATGACATATGCTTTATGAAGACTGACTTAAAATATACGAAAAATCTGTTAAGAAAGCTAAGACGCGAGCCGGTCTTCGCAGACTATTTCCGATTAGTTTAAACGACTCAAGGACTGTGTAAGGCTCTGTCCGAAAAACACTTCCCAGAAAAACAGACTTAAATGTGCAAATTTAATATCTGATATTTAAGGAAGAACCGAATGTTAGAACTTCCTAATGCCAAAATTTTGATAATATTCACTTTACATTCATAACCCTAGATAGAAAATTATTGTTTCGTCCCACCTAGGTCGTCGGTCATATGATATGAAGTGTATTAATGTGTCGGTTTACCATAGTGAGGACCTGTATGTCGAAAACAGTAGTTCTATTGCCAACCACGTGCCGGTAGCATGAACACGCAAGGGACTTGAGACCAACTTCGGCATCCTTCCGCAGGATAGAAAAGACTGTTATTGCATTTTGAAAAGCCTTGCCACAAAGCAATTCATTGTCTTTTTCATTTATTCAAAACCATTGACCCCAGTACAAGAATGCCAAAATGATGTTATCTCGATTAATGTCTCTAATGGATTTCCCAGACTTAGCTGCTGACTCGCGTTGATACCATAAGTAGTAAAAATGCTAAGCATCGAAGACTCATCTCAATACGACTTATGAACTCATGAACTCAATACGATGTCACCAAACGCGATAAGAGAGTCCTGCCAACACTATCGAGGTTACAACAGTATAAAAAGCCCAATAGGTACAATCGCAATTTATCTTTGTTAAACAAGTCAACGATTACATCAGCCGTTTAACCTTCGAGGAAGACTAAAGCGTCAAAGACGACTTCAGCCGTTTTAATTGAAGGCGCATGGATATTTAAGACCCTTGGTAATATGCAATTCAATGTGATTTCTAAAAGGTTAGGTCCGAAAGAAGTGGTAATGTAAAAATTTGACGGTCGTAATGAATGTATTCTGAACGACCTGTATGGAGACATTCTTAGGGTCTCTCGGGGATAGCCAACAACCCTTAGAATGTCTGGAAAGTACCCTGAACGTGAACCTAGATCACTGACGAAAAATAAAGTTGGGAAAATCATAATCATGTTTTCTATGACCGCTTATCCTTTAAGAAGTTCGTGATATGAAGGCGGCTAACCACCACCAACCCCAAAAATTGAGGCGGGTCCAGAAGAGGTTCTTTCCCTGGTCCCACCACCTGCTTCTGGGCCTTCAAGGGCGGCGATCCGCTTGTACCTTGCCTAGCATGACCTGTCTAGCGGAAACATGCGAACGATGTGTCCAAACCATCGAAGTATTGATCGTTCCACTCGAAGAAGTAGCTGCTCAGCATTCAGACTCCTACGAATACTGACGTGTCTCACTCTATCCCTCCGAGAAACACCAGCAATCTTCCGAAAAATAATTTAGCTGCAATAATTTTGCGCCCGTAATCTTATTGTCGTTTGGTCATTAACCAAATTTTTTGATGAGATTCTAGTTTTCACTCCAAAGTCAGATTTCCTGATGTTTTCTGTTTCTCCTACTTAATCCAACAGGGTAACTCAGTATCACTTTTTCCAACAGGGTGCACCGCACAGGAGTTGGGAAAACGATGATCACTTTCGATTTACTCACGATCACTTTAAACCCAGCTTCACCCCAAAAATCATGTTTGATTTCATTTAACTTAAGTTGAAAACACAAGCGCCAAAAAATATGGAATATAAGGGTCTGAAACGGCAAGGACAGTCACGCGAGAACTAAAAGTGGTTGTCGTTATTTTTGACTTTCTCAAAAAGTACATACTTATGAGCATGTGGCTTTTAGTTCTTTGTTATAATAAAATAATAAGAGTAATGAGTTCTGAAAATTTAAGACTAAATGACGTCAAAATAAGAAAAAAAAATTTTTTTTTCAAAAACTATTCCCCAAAACTGCTTTATATAAAAATAAGATAAAAGAAAAGATTTCAGGCTTCACAAGAAGGTTATGACATTGTGAGTCTAGCTGTAATTTTTAGTTTTTTTTTTGCTGTGATAAGTCATCTTTTAGAAAATTGCCCCTTCCGCCTAAACCGGAGGGAATAGTCCCGATCCCCATATATTTCTTGTCCCGAACCAACCTACACGCTCTTGCTTTTTGTCACACCTTAACTGAATCATATTTTAATGCGTTAACACTGAAAAATTGAGCTCAATCTAATAATTCACTTTCAAGAAAATGTTCTCGCTTGTGTCGAGGTTGAAAAGCGTTCATATACAGTATACTGTATCGTTCCTGAAGGTTCTGGCGTATAGATTGAATAGTTTACACCTTGCTTTGAAACCTAGGCTGATCATATCATTGGATTTTTTTCCTTTCTTCACGGATTTTATTAGTGTACCTAATTTCATCATTCTACAACTCGCTGTTCAAAAGTTACAACCGGGATGGACGGGTGGACAACGAAGCGAAAGCATAAGAGGTCCTTTTTTCATTTTCAAGCGGACCGCTGAGTTTCTAACTCTAGACAAAAGTTTAAAAAGATTTAAACATTACATTTCTTTCATAAATAATTTTTCCGTATTTTGTTTCAAATTAAATATCTCCGCTCCCATAAAAGGACCAACAAACCCCTCTCCCCTGTTCCTAGATTAGGTACATAAGCCCAAGGTTTTAGTTAGATATCGAATTCCACCTGATGGAGTCTACTGCAAAACTCTGTCCAACAATTTAGGGCTAGAATTCCTACTCCCACCCGTGTGAATATCAAATTAAAATGTACGACTTCAGACCCGAAACCTTCTACAAGTTGGCAAATACTTTGTTTAAGAACCCCAGTCATCGCGATCCTTGAATACTATATTCGAAGTGAGCCGAGGATCGTTCGATGTGCCTGTATTGTAAGTTGGTACCGTTTATGAGTATTCGGGATTCTACTTATCGTCTAATTGATGTTTAGGGTTGTCCCCATCATCCCCCCTGATCTGTGAATGACAAAGTCTTTTGAAAGATATTTGAATACATAGGTAAGAGCATTTATTCGATTAAAATTTAATTATCCCCTCCACTGAAGTAGGAGTACTAGTTATGTCATCAATTCCTGTTTGCAGCTGGGTAGGTAGGTAATCAAGGACTGATTTACATTAATCTTTCCAATTTCGAAAACATTCAGCAACTCGCGCGCCGTTCAATGGCGCGGGCAATGCAAACCAAATCTCTTTTTCATTTACGTTTTCCATAAATTAATTTACAAAATTTCGTATTAAAATTTTTGGCGACTTTATGCCACCTTCATTTGCTGGCTGCCACTTTATAGCCCTACTGCCGCATTACTCTCTGCCAAATTGTGCTGCTTCCGTTGAAAATTATTATCGTTACATCAGATCGCAGCACATCTCTCGGTTAGCAACTAATATTAATTATTACAGGTACTTAATTATTTTATATATTTTAATGTACAGCCAATGTTCCCAAATGAGGTGATATTCTCGTGCATCGAAGCGTCGTCGCACAGCAACTGCCGTAACATCGATGAGACACTGTTCGGCTCAGGCTGGATCCTGGATGTGTGTTGTAGTTGAGGCTCATAAATTTTCCACTTCATTAACATGTTATGCGATTAAACCAGACATACAAAACCTCATCGCCAGGACCCACAAATTCATGTTTTGTCATAATCATAATTCTGCATCCTAGTATAGTGTCAACTTTTTACCCCATTTGTATCTGTGTGCGCAATAAAGTATAGTTTTTTTTTTTTTGTTGGTCGGCGATTGAAAAACAGGAACCACAACTACGATGACACACCCACCCACTGGCTTGCCCAGCACACGCACGCACACACATGTCCGTAATAATTAATAATTATTATATTTTGAAACAATTATGCCGCGGAGAGTTTGGCCCAAATAAATTGAATGTTGGTGGACCGTGGACGGCTGTTTCTGTTTGTGTGTGCGGTTTGGTTGGTAGAACCGGTGGATTTGTATTTTATAAATTTATCGTTTTGCCTTTTGTGCTGCTGCTGTTGGTCCAAATTGGCGGTAGTGTTGTCCGGTTAATTTTCTATGTTTATTGAAAGGTGGCCGCGCCAAAAATCGTGCAGTTTCACCACAACGAATCGGGGACGCCACGATGTCCTCGAAAAAAAGAAGATGAGTGTGATGTAGGGGAGATACATGCGAGATTAGATGCATTCGATTTTTTATGGGAAACTGTATTCACAATACACCTTGATTTTAGTATTTGATTTTTTTATGCAAAATTTCTGAAACAAACTTATTTGCCTTAAAAAATAATATTTACCTGGGTCAGAAACAGCTTCCTGGAGAGTGTCGGGCTACTGATGCACGAAGTCTCGGATTTGAGTTCTTATCTGGGCAAACATTTTGCAATGAAATCCTACGAGAGCACAATTTGTTCTTATTTATTCTAACACATGCTGTGGGTTGTTCGAATGGGTGCGTTTCTAAGATAAAAGGCTACAGGAACAGGAATGAATTGCCATCTCTATTTTTCGAGGTTCTACTCCGCCTCACATCCTTGGACATTTATATGCTGCAGTAGCAAGGCAGCTAAAACAGTTGTCCGTCTATCTAAGGAATCCGGAGTGTGGTCTTCTAGACTTTATGGACACGTACTCAAGACATTTGCTTTCAATAAAAGATTCGATATCAGAATACCTGAAAGATGCTATTGGAAGAGAAAGAGGACATGACGACATCGCCGTCTATTACGACGGCTCTAAGATGCACGTTGTAGCAGGTGCATGCATCTTTTGTGAAACTATGGTGTATCATTGTGGGTCTTCAGAGTGAATAGGCATACTACACAAAGATTTCTGCAGAAGCTGCACGAATGTTGAAGAAATTGAATATGTTTACAATCTGCTATTCGAATGCTCCAGTCCAAAAGGCGTAAGGGAAAGTACCCTCGGCAGTTGCTTCTTCAATAAGTCAAAAGATCAAGTAGTGTGGATCTGAAAGACTTCCTAAGATTTTTATACAATTCCGGATGGGCCGATGTTTTTTTGCAAGCGTCCGCCAAATCATCTAAGAACGATCAAGGAAAAATCATATTAAAATCCCAGTCGATGTTGAGCGTATGAGAAAAGAGCTATTCCTAAAAACTGTATAATGGCGATGAGAAACCGAATTTCCGTGTCAGATTTAATGAACTTTTCAGGTCCGGCGAAGTATGGACCGACAAACTGGACGAAGTGAAAGTAGGTATGCCTTAGCTGAGAGCACTTTTTTTCTGGACTGCTCCAGAAGGATGAGGGAATTTTCTAAGATGCTTAAGGAAGGTGCCTAAAAAACTTTCTTTGCGGTTCTTCTGCAATTATGTCAATTGGCATAATTCCTGCAATTACCAAGACAGCGTCATCTTACGCGTAGAGCGTAAGGCCAATTTCATAGCTCCGGCCATAGAGGCCTATTAACGTGATTAAATTATCAAGAAAAGTCATCGTGGCGCTCACTTGGGAAGATTTCTTGGTACCATACGCCAGATGTACGCCTAGAGTCAACCATGACGCGAGATATTTTAAGGCTGTTTTGGATACTATTTCACCTACGGTGAGCGCCACTCTCTGTTTCCTGCTGATATTAAGAACCGCTTCCGTTTTGTGTTCTGCTAGCATGGGACCGACTGATCTTAGCCACCCTTTAACAATGAAGATGGTGTTATTGCTAATTTGAACAATTTCGTTCAGTAGTTTTGCTGTTACAACTATACCGATATCGTCCGCAGACTCACTGGGTACTTCTAAGCGGAAGACGTCATCCATCGTAAATAAGATTCCACAGTACTGGTCCCAGAACCGAGCCCTGCGGTACTCGTCGCGTCACATGGTGTTCCATCATGAGTGTGGTAAACTAGAATTCTCCGCTAGAATAGGGCATCAAGATTTTTTTGATGTAGCTTTATACTCTCCTTTATACAGATCAACTAACAAGTCTGTTCTGGCTGGAACCGATGCTTTAACCCCTATTTACGGCCCATGCGTTCAAGTCTCCTGTAATGACAACAAAACTGCGACCTCGCATATGTAATTTATTTGTGAAGGAAGTAATCAAACTCGTCTATTGCAAGACTTGGTGGACCCTTATAGCTTTAGATAAAATAGCCGTCTATATGAGCCTAAACATAGTAGCGTCAGGATTTCGCAGCATCTAAGCAGCTGTGTCCTATGTAACTGATGTCCATACCGCACTACATGTTGCCGATACGGTTCGCTTGAGATTGCGACGTCTATGCCTAGTTCGCGGATCGTGCTTGAGCGTGAAAAGTGCTTGGGCAGCTTCGCGGTGGCTTAAATTAAATTTCATCAACTTCATTGTTTCGGCTGTAAGCCTCCAGCGCTCGTTGATACGCTAGACATATACGACTTCTCGTAAAGTGACTTCTTTTAGTGCCGTTTGTGCCTTGGTGGAGTGGATACTGAGTGTCGGGGTACTGTGCAGGAGTTCTGTAGTTTTGAGTGGAGCCGTCACAATACATTTTTTCACGGTCTCATCTCCTCGTGTGTCTAACAAAACCTCTGAGGGTGTCACTTGTCATGAGGTGGCTCTCAATTTGCTGTTCGGAATCATCAAAAATTTTAAGGTCCTTCCATGCATGTAAAAAGCGCATGTATGGTTCTGAGAAGTCAGGTGATACGGCACTTCTGAACTTTAAGTTCCAGATAATTAGTTATTTTTATATCTCAGCTGAAGTTGTCAGATATGACCTGCTGACCTTTTCGAAGTGATTTCGTCAGAAGGATGTACCAACTCATTTTCAGTATATGGCCGGCAAAAAGTAAACACGGCGAATGGAACATCAGCATTGTTTGACCGGTCCCCAAAAAAGGAGACCCCATCACTCTACTTAACATCGCCTACCGTTATAGTTCGTGCATGATGAAGTTTTGGTGAGGTTAAGCCAGTTTATGAGGGCAAAACCAAGTGGATCTTCCTATAACGTCTAACTGTCGTCTTGAACAAAATCTGTACACAGATACAACGTTGAGGTAGACAGGAACTATGTGCTACACTTCTTCTTTTTTCTGCTAAAAACCGAATTAAGTATAGTAGAGCCCTCTCTTTCCTTCTGTAGAACTCTCTCTTTCCTTCTGTAGAAATTCCTCCAAACATCTCGTCTTTTTTTATGTAAAATTGTTTTGTAGAAAAAATTATAAAAAGTTGCTATAAGACCTTAGCTTTCATTTCATCTCTTTTTGGCTAAGGCCCTCGAAATATTTTTATTTTCAGAAGTAAAACGTTTTTGTCACCCTGTAGACCACCACACAAAGCAGTAATATCTAGGTGGTCTTCAGCTAGCAGCCACAATCTCTATAGATTGAAAAAAAAACGACTGTGTATCGTAATCGCTGAAGCTTTAAAGCCTTAGAGACTTAATTTCTTAATGATTCTTAATTTCGAATTAAAACGAGTCTTCGACAATATATGTACCCATACGATATTTTTTAAACTGTTCGTTAAGTTGAGAAACAAAACCTTTCAAAGTGTATATGACCGTATGGAAATGTTCTGTAAACGATACTGGCTGCTTCAAATAAATGCTAGAAATAAGAAAATTTATATAACTCGCTTTCAACATCAATTTCCCACCAAATATTGGGCAGTTTTAGACCCAGTGTTTTCAAACTGCCCGATTAAAAACTGCAATAACGAATTCGACGTAAGCTTACAATTAATTTTATTCTTTCAGGGACTAACCCTGTCAATTAAGGATTTTGGAAACAGCATGTCAATGCTCCATCACGCCTTAGGCTACTTCGTGTCTGATTCTAGTCAAAAAGCACCGATTTGTTCTCTCTCTTTCGTGGACTGGCAAGACTGCCGATCAATTTTCGAGTGCACAGTCGGCTTTTTGGTCAGACTTTTGACAAATGTAGCACATATGTCACAATTAATCACGATAAACCTGTCAACGGTCGGTTTTATTATTCTCCATTATATTATGTGACTCTATGAGAACGAAAGAAAAAGATTTGTCTTGATAAACCGAACGCGCTAATCCATTCCGCGCGCTAAAAATAATTTATTAAATTTTCTGATTCTTTGGAAAATGATGGACGACGACACCAGGCTGATTTTTGTTCTTGTTGTTTTTGCAATTGAATGCGCCGCCCTTATGTTTGTATTCAACAATAAACCACACAATAGACACGTCATTCATCAGAGAGAGTTTCCGTTTTGGGTGGACGAAATCCCAAGCTGTCTAGCGAGTCAAAAACATGAAAAACCCCGCACTCGAGGCAGAGCACAATAAAACGAGGATCAATCAAAACGAATCGAAACGTGCTTAAATCTCGATCATTCAATCAGGCCGAACATGGGCTTCGTTAAAGGTTACCTCTCGGTCGGTGTTGTCCTCCGTGTGGGTACAGTCCATGTTTAACCAGCTCTGGAAGAGTTCTCTTTGCTTTTGATCGACGGGTATGTGACGGATTAAAATTCGATTTAACAAAACCGCATTATGATGGATTGACGAGGTGCGTTCTCAATCATTTGATGGGTCATATTTAGCAGCGCCTCACCATGTTTAGTGGGTGGCTTGTTGATTTCCAAATAATATTTTTTTCGAAAACTAAATCCATCAGAAGACCAAAAATTGATCAGCACTTTTGGTGTTGCGGTGGGATTAGGGCAATTGACTGTGTGGTGTGATTGATGGATGGACAGTGACTTTGACGGGCGGCGGCGCTGGTTTGTCTTCAAAGCACACTAAAAACCGCCGATGACAGTTTTGTGTCGTGACTGTTGTGCACCCGAAACGGAAATGACCTCATTTGCTTTCAAATACTGAAGTCGGTGACAAAATGTTTGATTTAAAAGCCCCTTGCTTTTCAAACTAGACAAATATCGATTAATGGTTCGACTCTTTGAGCTCTGCCACATACCAACTGTTTGAGGCATTTCCTTATAGACATAATTTCCATTTTAAACTTTCAAATCTAATCAAAAACCCGACATGGCATGATCTTTTTTCGAAGAAACTTAATCTTAATCAATAAAAAAAAATATCTCCTAAAACGAATGTCAACATGTAGGTTAATCGCACACGTTTAAAGCTTAAAATCGCGCGTGGAAATCTATTAGTAACAATTTACCTAAATGATTTACAACCTCCATCACTGATTGCCATAAAGATACACAACAACTCACGGATATTTCCACAACAATAAAATGCAAAACCAATAAAACCGAATCTTGATTTCTCCTCTGATGTTGTGTGTAGTCATTTTTGATGGACCAGCAGCGTCCAGAGACTGGGGTGTGAACAGACGTGAAACCGTCAAAATCTTGTTCTGAATAAAGGCTTTTTAAAATTCATACACACATATGACAATAAAGCATTCCTAATTTATGGTCGTAATTAACTCTTAAGTTCCCTCGCACCGATATCGCCGCCGCCTCGCCGAACCAAAACAGACAGCTTTTGCTCTCAACCCACTCCAAAAACAATCTGAACGTGTTCCAGTTTTAGTGGTCTCGAAAAAGTCTTGAAATTTTTGATTCATTCAACTTGGTAGCTCCGTGAGTTTTAATATAAAACCCTTAGACCCACCTTATTAGATTTCTCAGTGTTTGACAGACACTGTCAAACCAGATTTGTGTCTGCTGCCAATATAACATTCAACTTTAAGCAATAAACTAATAAAGTTTATTTTTTATAACAAATTAGCACAGAAATCGCACGGAAAATACATAAAGCATAGACTAAGCATTGTTTGTATAGCTGGCGATATCCCGAATCAGTATGAATAAATAATATATCCACGAAAATATTTGTCATTTTATGTAAATCACACGTCTAGACCCCATATTTTTTTTCGAATGTCACATATTAAGTTCCATGATTGGCGAATATTTCAGCACTTTTATGCCACATAAAAGAGCATTTATCTTTAATTCAAATCCAGTTCTTATAATTTGTTTTATGGTCTGTGACTTGATCGTCACACTTCATTCAGGTATTTAATTTCTGGTATTAATTGCAAGTTATATTATATTTTTTTAACCCCCTCCAAAAGAGGATTGCATTCTCAGGGTATGGAGTTGGTTTTGCTGACCAGACAATTAAAGGATTTTCTTTCTGATACTGAAACGGTCATCCAGTGGGACAAGTTCACCGGCTGTAAAATGTTTTTTGCAACCTGATATCTACAGGTTGAAAAATATAACTTAGAAAATAGATTTTCAAATATCTAGATTGCTTTATGAGGCAGTTTTTTAGTACGAGATCATCCGAGTTTCGGAGTCAAACCGAGATTAACCCCAGAAATGAGTTTTTCACTCAATTTGGATCTGGGGTTAATCCCGGCTTAATTCGACAAATTTGGTGGGTTAATTCCGGTTAAAACGATAGAAAATTCATATCTTCTTTGCTATTGTCTTTTCTTTCTGAAATGGCAGTTGCTTTGAGACAATTTGAGAACTACTCAAACTTCGCCGTCTTTTTCTATGTGAAGTAAAAGGTATCTTCGACTCTCAAAATTATTGATAGGAGAATCAATAATTTCGAGATTCGACAACTTTATTGATGGTGCTAACTCTGCATGGAAAAACTGCTCGCTGGGTGTTAACTCCAGATTCGTTTTGTTTCGGGATTAACAGATTTTGGCTTAAGCAGTGAAGAGTTGTACTGAAACACAGGCCCTAAATAGAACAGTTAAGGTATGTGGGTACATACGCGTTAGTTATTGCACTTACTCACTGATTTTTATTTCGTTTGTTTAAATAGGCTTAAAAAATTTAGGTTTGAAACTGCAATTTCGAAAAAATAGCGCAGTTAGCTTAGCACACTACACCCGATCACCAGATCTGACAACATTATCGGATCTGTCATCTAAATATGTCCCAAATATTTGGACAAAATCATATATTGTTAGTTATTTGGGACAAACTTTTTATTGAAAGATCCAACAATATGGCCAGATCTGGCAATCGTGTGTACAAAACTTTAGTGTAGCGTAAAGAAAAATATTGTGTAACATTGCCTTAAAAAATTTAGCTACATGAAATTAGGCCCCAATGAAAAATGGCAAAAAAAAAAATGCGAAAAATTGGGGAGATTTTTTAGAATTACAAATAGCCTCAAGCTTTATGAAAAATGTGCCCGGAAATCGGGCTATTTTTGGCCACAGAACGTTGTTTCAAGTCGAAGATGCAAATTGCACAATGAAGACAGCAACAACCAAAAACAACTGGGGAAATTTTTCATTTTATTAGGGTCTTTTCTCATGTTAACCGCTTTTGAAAATTGCCCATTTATATACCCCATCCCATAGGATAGGAGGTATAAGTAAGTTTGTCACATAGTTTGTTTCACCATAAAGGTGAAATAATACCCCCAAGACCTTAAGGGAATACGATCGGGACCGAATTCTGAATCGATTAAGGTTAATCACATGTTCTTAGGCCCTAAATTTCAAGCTAGGGCGCTGAAATTTCGTACGTAATGACAACGTCATGCGAAGCAGTACAAGTGAGTGTAAAATTTTTTCAAATCTGCCCAAAGACGCCCACAATCGGTGCAACTACCTCCAGAGATTTAAAAACTGTAAGACGTCCTAAAAGGCTGAAATTTGATATTTAGCATCTTTTAATGAATGTAAGACACAAAAAAAGAAAAATTTAATTGGTAAACCTCCTCCAGTGGGCGTGGCATCTATTTTAAGGGTAAATGTTCAAATGCAGTTTACTCAATATTTTTGCTCGAAATTGAAAAAATTTCGCGTAATATTTTATGTAGAAAACGCTTAGTTTTACACTTTGTTCATACAAGACTTTGGGCCACGCCCACATTTGGAGGCAGAATTGAAGAAAAACCTAAAATTTTCCAGAAAAACGTAATTTCGAAAAAAATCATTTTAGAAAATATAAATAAACAAGTAAGTAAGGGCAAGAGTTCGCCTATAACGAAATTCTGAATACCTGACCCTCGTTAACCTACGCAGATACCCTATATTGTGTGGCAATTATTTGTATTGGCCACGCCCCCAAAAATGGACGCAAGCTGAAAAATAAAATTAAATAATTCGTTTTTCGTTAGAATTATGAGAAAATTGGTTAAGAGTAGATATTTAAATGCTTAAGAAAAAAATTATTTATTTTAAACGTCCCCTACAAGTGGGCAAAGCTCACAATGCTCAATGCTTTGCATAAAACAGACTTATTTGCCATAGTGGGGTGCCGTGGCGTAGTGGTTAGTGTGTGTGCTTACTACGCCGGAGGTCTGGGTTCGAATCCTGCCATCGTCACCTGAAAAAAAAAAGACTTGTTCTTTTTCCCGGTCCCCACCTCCGCGAGGGTTTGACAAGCCCTCCGAGAGTATTAATTGTCTTGAAAAACTTCTCAAAGAGCCGCTCGGATTCGGCAAAAAATTGTAGGTCCCCTTGTATGTAAAGAAATTAACACACCAGCATACATTGTTGAGAAGTTGGCCCTGGTTCACCTCGAGCTGTTGCGCCACTCTATTTATTTTATTTTTATTTGCCATAGCATTTTTTTTCGATTTAGCATGAATATTCCGAGAAATCAGGTTTTTAAGGGTCTAACATGTAAAAGTGGGACTTGTAAATGGAGTGGGCGGTTCCATTTTTGTCGTTTAAAAGGCTTCTTGCCGCACCAAAACTCGAGTATCTACGCCTTTTTTACTTGATCGGAAAATATTTTAAAATAAAATGTAGATTTTAGGTTGCCCGACATCCGAGTCTATTGCGGTCGTGGCTGTTTGCGGATCTATTAAATTTTTCACTTTTTCTGTGCAAAAGGAGAGCCAAGCTGCACTCCAAGTTTCAACTTGCTAGCCCAATTTATAAGACCTTCAAACCAATCTTAAAGACCTAAATTTCTTAAAGGTCGAAGTGATTATTTCACCATGCAAATATACTCTGGGTCGATTAAAAAAATTGCGCGATTAATAAAATATGTAAACTGGGACACATGCCGTTTGGTTGGTTATTAAAGAAAAAGAGTTCGGACGGCTCTTCGACTCATACACCGGGCGGCTGGCTCAAAAGCATAAAAGCTTATGCCATAAGTGCTGTACGTACTGACAATTTATGTTGAACAGAGTTGATGCATTTACGTTATACTTGACGGTTTTTTTTTTTTTATTTTTACTTAATGAAACTCTTTTAAAAGCAAGTCGATATAAAATTAACTGGCCTTAAATTAAATTTTTTCGAAAAAATTCCTTGGTCGAAATTTTTGTACCTGGTTTTTAGGTTTTGTCGCAATTAAGATTTTTGCATTTAAAATTTATGAAATCAATATCCGAATTTTTTCCTTTCCAGATCTATGTCTTTTTATTAAACAGGGTGATTTAAGAACACTTAGGCTGAAAATAAATAAAGGTGTATCGAGTCAAATTTGATAACAAAATGCAGCCGATTTTAAAGGATAGTGTTTATCTGCACGCTTACCCACTATAGAACGAACCAATTACGGATACATGTTGCTATGTTTGGTGTTGGAGCTTTTTTTGAAGGCGTGAAAGAGTTCACACTTCACTTGCCGGGCTGTATGCCAAGAATTTTTTTCTCCTTATTAAGTCGAAACTTTTTCGTTCAAACTTCAGGATACCTACATTTTGTTGGTTGTATACTTCCCAATCAATAACTTGATTGGTGCATGATTCAATGTGTGTTGTAAATAGAACAATGATTGCTTTAAGAAAGAATAAATGTCCAGAATAATGGAGGAATTAATTACTTTCACTTTGATGACATTTAACTGCAGCTCAATCGCCTTTCTTTCTCTCCGTGTTCATTGAGAACATGCCTTCCAAGATGTGTTACTGCGAAACAGCATCCCCGAAAACAGTATTTTATCTCACAACCACATGTATAAAAAAAGCCAAGCCTAATCAGTCAAAATGAATTGCAAATCAAATTATCACGCCCCTAATACTTCACAACTATTAACGAAAAAAAAACCGGGCCACTTAAATGGATTTATAATGAAAGCTGTTAATTTGCATTTTCATATCTGTGTCTATAGCAAAATATAATGCATAATTTGTCTCCAAATTAGAGCCCGACAGGATAATCTCTCAGCAGCTCACTAAATAAAGAAGTTCAACTTAATTCGAATACATCTGCGCAGCCCCAATAAATTACAATCAATCAGAAAGTCAACAACCTGATTTAGCAAGAGTGGAATCTTTTTAATGGACTTGAGACGAAGTAAAATTTGAAAAATTTATTTTTTCACGATGACAGCCGAACAAAATCAGAAAAACCAACAAAACAAAAAAAACCAACGATTACACGATACACGTTGCAGTTCCTCCATCCGCGAGGATACTTTACGAGATGCTCTGGGGCCAGAAGATCGCGCACAGTTCGTTGAGTCCTTATAAATTTGTCTTTTGTCATTTTCATCTTTTGGTTGGCCAGCTTGAGTAATTCCGCAGTGTTTCATCACAAGTTGTGTGGAATTTGCATGCATTAACTCGAAAACCACACGTTGAAAAATTATGAATTTGTGTTGTCAAATTTATGGCGAATTTAAAATTGTTTATTGGGAGTCAGTTGTTTGTTGGTTTGTTTATTGGCTGGTATAATAAAAAGATGAGAAACTTGTTGTCCCGATGGAAAAAGTTAATTTTCTACGAGTTTTTTTTTGTCATTGACGGTTTTTGAAAGATGTCCTGTCATATAAATTGTTGCCATGCGTTTAAATGTAAATTTTAAAATTAATCTCGGCTAGAAAAACCCAGCAATACGACAACTACGATTTGAACTTGGTGGAAAATTGAGTCTGAAAGTGGGTTCAACAAAGTTCATAAGAACGTAGATACCTTTAAAACTCAACATAAAAATTATCTTGCCAAACATAGGAACTGATCGATCACCAGAGCGTGAAATGCATAAATAACCGAGATAACGAGGAGATGAAAAAGCTCAGGATAAAATGCCACCAAGACCGCCGCGAATTTCAGCAATTTAGATTGATAATAGGCTTTCAACAACGACGGGATCAGACCGGGATAGACCGATCAGGCGCAATCTAAGTAGAGCTATCGGGGACAACAAGTCACACGCTCTAACGTCTCTCTACTATGAACTGATGAGTTTTGGGTTAATGTCTATATGTGTTCTAATGCTTCGTCTTCGGATGCAGTATTCATTACGACACATATAAGGATATAATTTTTGAGTCCTCAAAAATCATATCCCTAGTTGTTCAAGTACTTTGCATCCTAAATGTACCTATACCCAATGGCTCAAACCTTGGATTTCCTGTCTTGTTGTATAAAATTAAGGGTAAAAACAAACTTAGATTAAAACTTTACAAAAACCCTGGTGACTTGAGTCTTACAGCCAAATAGAAACAGTTGTGTGCAGGACTAAAAGAGGAAATATCAATCTGTTGTGATATTTACGAAATTCGATTCAGCAAGTGGTAATTTTAAATGGCGGATAGTTAATAGCTTTGTGAACAAAAATGTTAATACAAAAAAAGACCATCTGTCTTTCAGATTGATGAATGCCCTGTTACCAATAAGGAAACCGTTGCAGACGCTATTAACTCCTATTCTATAGCGTTGCCACCAGTTTACAACCAAGTTTCACTCGAGTTTTCTTCTTGTATAGCAGTTTTAGTTGTGAGCCGCCTGATGAACACCTCATGAGGTCTTAAAGGAAACTGGTTCTCTAAAAAATCTTGCTATTTTTTTTTTTAGAGAACCAGTGGAATTGATGGTATCTCCAACATTTAACTTAAAAAAATTTGCTGCTACGTTATGGACGTACTTTCTTTCATTTTTAACTGCTGCATATTTGAGAGGAGTTTTTCTGGGAGAGCTGAAGTGCGCTAATCTTCTACCTCTTTACATACCACTTTACCAGAAGCGCTGTTATTTGCCAATGAGTAACTACAGGCCAATATCAATATACTTCCCACTATTATCAAACTTTTTGATAAGCTCTAAAAAATTAGGCTTGTATCCATGTATGTTATCAAAAAAACAAACATTTTAATAAAGCAAAGTTCGGCTTCCAAAAGGGCAAATCTACAGACGACGCGCTTCTTCTGTTTTGGGTCAACTTTTGGCTAGTCTAGAAGCGTACGGCAGGCCTATTTATCGATATTACCAAAGCTTTTAATACGGTTGCTCATCATATTAAACCAGAAAAAATTTAAAAGGAAGGAACTCGCGGTTTTATGTTTAATTGGCTTAGATAGTATCTAAAAGGCAGATTTCAAAGGACATAGATTGGGAATATAAGGAGCAATCTTTTGTTTCTCAGCTTAGGTGCGCTACAAGGTTCTGTCTTAGGGCCAAGTCTTTTTCTGATCTACTTCAGCTCACTTTTCAAAAAGGATTTTAAAGGCGGTCTAACTGCTTTTGCAGATGATGTAGGTTTTTTTTATGGTTCGAACAGTAACGTTGATGTGGTTTCAGTCTTTCAAAAATTTGGTTTCCTAATAACCTAGTAATGAGCTCTAACGCGTTTTTTTGTCTAAATTTTTCAATATAGGTACTCTAGCTGCGAGTCTTTCGCAACATTTTAAAACCTGTACTCCAAAAAAACGAGTGAAATTTACTACATAAATTGAAGTTGCAGAAATGTTTGGCAGAGAAAACGTTTGCTGAAAAATTTAAAAATAGCGGTATGCCTTTTTACCAAAAGATAATAATAGGCCCTTAAAAGAACCATAATCGTACAAACCAGTACGTTTACATGTTAAAAGAGAGAGGTCCTTGAGAAAATAAGTGGAATGGAGCTACCTCGTACCAGCACGTTGGTTTTAGGGAAAAGTGGTGTCTATATCGTTGGCGCTAGAAGAACATTAGTTAGGGTATCAGAATGCGAAAAAGCAGAAGACTCTACCTTTACGGCACAAAAATACTGTTGTGTAATAATGTTGGACGTCAGAAACGCCTTCAACTCGGCCCAATGGTTGCTCATCAAAAGAACACACTCAGCAGAGATTTGTTCATCAGGATGAAGCACTATCAGCATAAAAGCGAACTACCAGGACGTCAAGCTTACGTAGGTATAGCACCTGAAAGATTATACAAAGTGATCGCGAGAGTTCCTCAGGGATCGGTCTTATACTTGGTACTGTAGAGAATCGTGTATGATGTAGTCCTACGTATAAGACTCCCCGACGGAAACAACTATAGGCTTTGCTACTGTCAGTCTCTACTTTTGAGTGGCTAAGCATGTCAACCCAGTGTAGTTGGCACCAGGAAAAGATGAAGCTATTATGCAGGTAAAGACTAGCCACTAGCATCCGCCGAACTTGAACTAGTGGATCATAAAACAGAAGCCATCGTGATGACCGACCGCAATACCGTTGAATTTCGTAAAATTCGTTTATCGATGACCATAAACGATGAGGTACAAGAACATGATGGAATATCTCGAATAATCCTAGGTAATTGGCTACAGTTTAAAGTCGGCATTGAGAATGCAACGCACCACGATCGATTTCAATCTCCCATAATGTCTAGCTTCGGCGGCCCTATCCAAGCAGCACGCCCCGAAGCCATAAGCATTGGTTTATCAATATTGGAATTATAAGACACATTTAAAATGCTCTACAGTTATTCTAATGGTTTTGTAAGGCTTTGGTATCGTCCCATTGGTGCGCGGCTTATTTACTTACAATAGTAGTCATAGAAATATTTACTGCATTATAATTACAAAACTTAAAGTGAAAGCAGCACCATAAATTTCTTAAACATGGTGCTGTAAACGTTGCGCCATACTATAAGGCTATCGCGCAAATTCTAGGAACCATCGTACACCTTTATAGCATCTATGTACAGAACTATAGTTTTGACACATCCGAAGTAAAACTTTGCAATCTTATATATCACTTGTGGGTTGCCAGATGTCGCAAAATAGAAAATAATGTAATTGAAATTGTTGTGAGACAATTTTAAGAAAATCATTCAAACATTAGACTCTTTATCTTTAATAGTTGGATATGAATATTTTAACTAGTTTACATTTCTGGGCAAAACTTTGACATGCCCAGACAAAACGTTTTTTTTTTTATAATTTAGGATAATATTTTCCTTTTGTTTCTATGATTGATTCCCATTGTTTCTATGATCTATTACTCGAATAAGTTAGGTTTAGGCTTTCTTGGTGAGCATAACAAGCATTTTATCTGCTCACTGACATGCCCACTTAATATGCAGAAATTGAAAAAAAAAGTCTTCCTTGGAGTTTAAAACTTAAGGAATATATTACTGCATCAATGGATAAAAATGAAACATGCGCAAAAAATTTGTTTCATCCATGGCCTTTCGTGTCAGTTATAAAAACTGGTGAAAACACTATAAGAAAACTATAATTACTATAAGAAAACAGAGTGATGGTAACCCTAAATAATTTAGTGCCATGTAGGCAAAAAAACGCATCACCTTTTTATAGTTCTACATAAGGCTAAATTGTCGTTTTTACGACAAGTATACTTTGTTTTACGTTAAGTATATGCATAATAAGCGTAAAAACAAAAAGTAACAACAACACAATGAAAGTAAAACTACACTATGTAATATTTTTTTTTCTTAGTATATAAAACACAAAAGACTTGTTAGAGTGTGTGTTGTGTACACACAGATTCTTCTAAAATGCTTGGTTATCAGAAAAATAGTCTACCAGTCAAATTCCTTATTTGACTGCTAGACTTTTTGGATTATTGACGTATTTGACTATAAGCGCTTGAAGTAGAACTCTTTTTCCACCCATAAGGTGGAAAAAGAGTTCTTCTTCAACTCTCCAGTACTCCATAGGTGCTATAAAGTGTCAAAAAGCTCTTATAAAGGGTTCGTAAACGGCCCCATTACTTGTATAGCAACAACTTTAAGAACTAAAAGTTTCATTTAAGGTGTTGTAAAGGTAACGGTGGCCATAACAAATCCTTCTGTCTTACTTGGGTATATAGAGATTAAGAGAAATAATTGTCAATCTATAGGCTTTGCGCCCTGCGGTTTACCATGGTATTATCAGAAAAACAGTCAACCAGTCAAATAAGTTCTATTAGAGCTCGAAGTAGAACACTTTTCGGATAAAAAACGAAGTGCTATGGCTCGAAGTATCGAAGTGTAAAATCGCTCTTGTAAGGAGTTTGGATAGGGCTCCATAGCAACAACTTTTAGTACTAAAAGCTTCATTAAGTAGTGTAGTTAAGGTAACGCTGGCCATTACAAATCCCTTTGTCTTACTTGGGTATATAGAGACATAAGGGAAATTATTGGCAACCCATAGACTTGGTGCCTTACGGTTTACTATGGTGTAAATCGCAAGCTCCTGACTAATTGGAATCAAGTTTAGCAAGTTACTCTGGTAATTATGTGGCGATAGACAAAACCAGAGCTTTGGGACTGGGGCAGGCCTGTGCTATTGTCGAAACTGTACAATTTGCTTTTTTGTCCCAATATAATCTCATCCAAAAGGCAATACAAGTATAGCCAACTATACCTACGTCCCACTCTCCTTCTTACACCAAACGATAACAATTGCTTCACCTAAGCACAAAAAAACGACAAGGACCGAATTTACTATAATGGTGACCCGTATAAATTCCATCCACCTTCATCCGGTTAAACGCCGCCATTTTATTCTCCATGTCCCAACCGTCTTTTCAGGTGTCAGCCAGCTCAAAAAGTGTTTCTCTCCAGACGCTCTGTTGCTGGTGTTAGAGGTGCAAACTACTTCTTCTACACCACTACAACGAAGAGCGGCAGTACCCATAACCTTTAACTTATCACGTCCATTACCATTACTCGCTGTCAAATAAAACTCCGCTTCGAAGTCCCAGTGTTATATGTGTTTGGCTGGAGAAGAAGACTCAACTCCTCCATTCAGGAGTAATCACAGGAGCAAAAAAAAAACACCACCGCCATGCCGCCCGTCCCAAAGTTCAAAGAAGAAAAATCCCAGAAAACGTAGAATCCTGTATAACTGTAAATAGATTGAAGTAAATCACATCACCGATAAGATCGAGTAATGTTAAGAAGTCGCATAAAGAAGATGCTATCTTGACGGGGTGTAGTTGAGCGCCCGTAGAAACCAGGGTGAATTGAAGCGACAGCTTTGCCATAATTCTAGCTGCCACCCAAGGCGTCGTTGTCGCCATTTTCTTTGTCGCACCCGTTCGATGGGAGACTCTCCTTATACCACCAACTCATACACTCCTGATGGTCCTTTTCTCGGCTGAAGTTACAGATTAGTTTACGTTATGAGCTCATCAATTTTAGACCGACACTGGGTGGGAGAGACCGACACGGTCTGCCCGATCTCCACGTAGATTCCCAATTTTATTTGTCCCCTTAATTGCCTTCAGGTGGGTGGAAGCTTCGAAGCTACCCCCATCCTGACATCAAGGCTTACTCAACCACGCACAGTTTCATCTGGTCTCTATACCTCTTTCAGATTGAGGGTTGTAATTTCAAATGAAAGAACCAACAAATGCACGAATGCACTGCACGCAGAGGAAAACAGAAAAGCCGTACAGGAACAAAAAAATATTGCAATGTCCTGACAAGTCAGAAAGATGAACTGGAAAGCGTCAGTGAAAGGATGCGATGCGACCAGGCAACAGGATGCATGGCGTTTGTAGTGTGTCCGAAATGGTCAAACTCGAAAATTGCTTTAATTAAATTGAATTGAGAGTGGCTGAGTTGCTGTTGCAAAGTGTTTTATTTTTTGCATTCCCTGGGGTTCCACTTCCACCCTTTGACCAGAAAAATTGCATTACGCGAGGAAAGTGAAATGAGAATTGAACGTGTAGGCCTGAGGAGGGATATCAGGTCGAGTGAAAGGTGCGGTCAATCAAGATGCGGACAAGCCTGTTACCAGATTGTTGTGTGTGCGAGTGTAATTGAAATGTTCAAAGGAATGAATTCAGCGTCGGATTGTTGAATGAATAAAGGGTTGTTTCAACGTTTCATTTCTAGGGACGAGTTGAGAGGCGTTTTTTCACCTGTAGTCTTTCTTCTTAAGCTGCGGAAGAGGGGTTATTAGGGGTGCTATTTTCCATACTTCCACGATCTAAAATGACTGGGAGGCATCTAGTGGAAACATCAATTGACAACCCTATTGTCATTCTTCTTTTAGAAATCTTCCAATCCCGGAAATCGGAAAGTCATTAAGACCTTGACCTGTGGTGGCGTGCCCTATGCTTATTTCACGGCTGTCTTCATTCGAAAAGATCAATCCCCAGAAGGAAGGTAGTTTTCAACCCTATGAAAAATCCTTCCCATTGAACACACCTGCACCGGGTTGAGCCATTGAACCTAAGTTCATGTTTTAGCGCATGCAAGTGCATAGCCCATTACAAATTTGACTCAACCAAGGAATTGAAAAAAAATCATTGTTTGAACCATTTGCTGCAACCCGACGACCGCATAACATCGCATGATGCACGCACGCAACTCCACCGCAGCTATAGTCGCCTCCAATGAAGACATCATCAGGCAAGTGAGCGAGTCACAAATCAAAATGTCCACCAGCATGTCACACAATAATCTCCTCGAAAATATCTGGCCTCGGGATGTGTTCTTCGTTCTTTAATTAACATCAAAATTATTTTAGTTATAGGAAGGAATATTATACGGTTTTCTCTCATTTTTGAGTGAAATCCAGGCTGTCCTTGAAACCACATTAGATGGGTGCCTGTCGTGTTAAGACTGCGCGCCGCGCCGAGTGTGACTAAAAACGTTTCTCTCTCTTTCTTTGGTAAAATTTAATAACGAATGCGTTGCGATGATCTCAGGCAGGCAACATTTGAAATTATATTGAAACTGATATGAGACACGAATGAATAAAAGCCCGTCGAGCAAAATATATGGCAGATCCCAGAAAACTCGCGCGATTGAATGATTTATTGCTGAGAGGCTTTTGAATTGAAATTGAAGCTGTAAATCAACTGTCAGTCGAGTTGAAATTAAAAGCGTTTTTCTTTGTTCCAAATGCGTATCGAGAAGCCATTAATTTGTAAGAAAAAAAAACCCATTTAATTTAATTTTGTTTCTCGTGTGGTGGTGTCACCAGTTATCGGTTGGGGTGCAGCATCTAATAAAAGTAATTCATCATGTTTCTATATTTGTACATTTTGAGGAGTGTGTAGGCGAGACAGCTTCAATGTTTTGAAAGACTTATTTGTGGTCTCTTTATTAACGCAGATTTCATTTACTTCTAACTTTTCAGCTCTATTCAAGCGCTAATTGAGGATAGAGAAATTAGGTTTTGATTTGGCACACCTAAGGGTTCGGTTCTGTTTCTGTAGGCTTGTTCAAATCCGTTATTCACCAAACATCTTAGATGCCGATTGTGTTGTGCACAAAGACACCAGAGATGCATACATATACAACTCAGAGATGAAATTTCCACAGTGATTTTGGAAATTGCTTCATCCTTCCAAGATTACTTTCTTGAATTTGAATATAATCTGAATTATCTAAAACCCGCCCACAATGGGTCTGAACATGCAACTAGGTAGGAATATGTACATGTGGTGTTTGGTCACTAGAGTATTGGTATTTGGCAAATATTTATATTTTGAAACAATGGGTGTTCATGTCGGGCCCCTTTGTAAAAATGAATTTTAACAAATTTTATGAAACAATAATTCTTAATATAACCGCGAATCAGGAAACGTAAAAAAATTGGCCTGTCACTGTAACATGTCCGACTTTGGTCGCGAACCTTAGTACCTTTTTTCTCTTTGAAAACCAAAATAGGTTGGGCTTGTTCAGGGATTCACTCCATAACCCTAAATAAGAAGGTCTATAGTCGATCTGCCGGGGCGGAAACAACACTGGTAGGTGCCTATTGGTGTGTCACAGAACAGCTTAAGACGCTTACACAGTACGTTGGAGAGGATCTTATATGCGACATTTTACAGGCATGTACATACCTTGATAGTTCTTGCAAGACATTGCAATTCCATATGCCAAATTATTTGTCCAGTCTTCGGGCATACTTTCTGTCGCCCACACTTGGTTAATTTTTTGTTGCATGCACCCCACCAAAACATCACCTCCATATTTAAATAGATCATCAGAGCAGCCGGCCTTGTTGCACTTAAGTCTCTTTACAGCTACTAGGCTAACTTCTTTAATACTAGGTCGTGAGACTACTTCTTGGTCGACTGGGCTCTCGTTCTTTCCTGGTACAGTTTCTTCTTTCTCTTGTTCCTCTTCCACTCTCTTCGCTTGATGCCCATTAAGCAGCTGCTGGAAATGCTGCTTAAACACTTCAACTATTCCCTGTGCTTCGAAAACTATAGGTTTCGTTCGCTATTTCGAGGAGCCTGCCTATGCAGTTCTCAAGCCAGCAGCCAGTTGCTTAGCCGTTTTATAGAACTTTCTGGTCTTGTTTCGATCGCTAGACTCTTCGACCTCCTCTTCTTTCTTCGCAGTAACCTTTTCTCCTCCTCTCTCTTGGCTCGATACTCCTCATACGCTGCTCTTGTTTTCCGCTACAACGTCTTCGCATATGCTCTTCTGCCACTTTTTTCCTCTTCACGCAATCATCATCATACTAAGGACTCGTTTTTAGGGGTGGCTGAAAACCTAAAGTTGATTCAGCCAGGTGGTCTATTGTACGCCCTAATAAGCCTTGGGACGGTTTCTTTCCTCGGAATAACTCCACTGGTTAGGTAAGATAGAACTCACCCTAGAGTGCTGCCTTCTCTAGTTCAGTTTCCCATAGGAATCTAAGACTGAAAAGTGTTTCTAAGGTGGGTATCCCTCTGTCCGGCGTCTGGTCTTATCTCAGACATTTTATCCCAAATGTTCAGAGTCCCACAGAATTGCAAAATGTGTTCCTAAGTCTTATTAACCTCATTGCAAAATTCTTAGAGGGGCGGTTTCTTTACAAAATTTTCACTAAAGTACTCTCTGGGCTTACAATGGGCCGTAAGGACTTAGCTCGGTTTACCCTGTCCGTTTTTCTGAGCTCTTCACTAAGGTATTGTTTCCCTTTTCCACCCAAATGTCCAGATCCTATTTGTTTTTGAAAATTCTCTTATGTCTGCTTGGATAATTTCTGACACGTGTGAATTTTGCTTATAATTTCTCAAACTAACACCGGAGTTAAAGGTGTTCAAAACAGACGTTTTTATGCATTTTTGCGATTTTTGAAAATGCATCAAAACGGCAGTATTCAAACTCTTTCAGAAAAATATGACTTCGGCGCTTAATTCACTTCAAGTTGCTTTATACGTGAGTTCAATATCGGCTTTGTGCACTTAGCGGTTCAAAAGTTATGGCCGTCATCCATTTTCAAGTCTTTATTTCTCGAAAACGCATTTTCAATATTTAAAAAAAAAATTTTTTTTTCATTAAAGTACGGTATTCGCCAGATTTAAGTTTCGGTTTTCGTGTTCTTAACTCCTGAAAAAGTACTAGAAAACACTGAATCCATTTTCCCATGAAACTTCAAAACCGTTTTTTTTTGCTGAAAAAAATTTCCTCTTGACTATTTCCGCAGTTTTAAAGAACACTAAATTTTGTGTTTCTACGACTTAGCGCTCAGAAATTACAATGCGATTAGACGGACGGACAACGTACTGATATAAGAGTATCACTAAAAAACAAAGGCATCCGTATCAGTATTAAAGAACACAGGTCGAGACATCCACAGAATCTAACCTAAACCTCAAGCTGTCCAAGTCTATAGTACGTACATAATATGCTCAAATTCATTTTAAAATTCTTACAAACTTCCAATCGTTAACTATTTCATAAACTGTCATTGGCAATCCCAATCATTTGCGACTCGTGTAGTCTCCGCACAATAAGCTTGTCCGGTGTATAGAGATGTCCTCAAATGGTAATTGACTGTCACTGGGGATACACACAATAGCCATCTCATTTTCAATATCAACTGCTGTTATGTGAAGATATGAAAATTAAGAAAGCATTTTCATTTCCATTTGGTGCAAGCCTGGAATCCATGTCCTCGTCGTTCATTCAATTGTGTCCACTGCATTAGGATATATGTAGTATGTAGTTGTACGATTTGATATGAAAGTAAAAAAAAAAATATAAAACGGTCCCCGCTTCTTCACATGCTTGCATCCAGACAAGATCCTTTTTGTGAGCAATTTATGCACATGACTCTTTTCATAATTTGGCCAGTGGAAAATCCTTGGCACTTCTCTCGCCTCCCTCGCTCGCCGCCAAATGTTATATCCTTCATCACACAGGTGGACGACTGCGGCTGGCCATTAAAATGAAGCTTGAAAATGTTTATTCGTCCCTGGGATTTCTTTCATTTCTTCATTCAATTTCACTTTGGCTTCAGATGCAATATTTGTCCCTTGCTCGGCACCGTCGCCCGACGACGATGCAACAGACAGTCGAAAGAGGTCCTCATGGTATATATATCGCCGAAGGGAAGATAATTTCATTTTTGAACTTTATTGTTGCCCCTGTTATGATGATGTCGAGGTTGGTTGCACTCGTCTCGTCCTGCTTCTGGTGCGGTAAATGTGAATTTTCTTCATAATGCTATTTCAAGGATTTGTCAGGTAACCAATATTTTCTAACCTCAATCCGACGATGGAGCTATTCTTGTCTCCTCGACCTCTAAAACACATCACCCCCAGGGCTGGCCAGATAAGAAATTTCATATTTTCTGCTAAACTGGACACCGATATGTTTTGCAATTTGCTTACCTGTGCCATCTCGTGTGTATCTTTGTATATAGGGTAGAGAGATATAGGTAGACGTGCCAGAACCGCTGGAACTCTGCATTGCCAGAGTACATCTCATTTTCTGATTTGTACTTTTGTGTCCAGATCAGGTCATTCATTCATTCATTCAAATCCATAAGCAGGACAATGTGGGTTGGGGTTGATTTGGTAGCTTCTTGCTTCGATTGTCCAATGATTTAATTTTAGATAAGAAGCTTTTTATGTATGCTGCTGCTGCTGTCCTTGAGGAGGGATGTGAGTGGCTAATGCATGCACTTCAAGAAGTTCCAGGAGAAAATATGAGATAAGAAATTTACTTAAGGTATAATTGAACCGAAAGTTGATGGGAACTCTAAGCTTTTGAACTTCCATGGCTGCTCTAACACTGATTTAAATATGTAGTTGGTAGTTCTGTGAAGATATATCTGACATACCTTCCAGCAGACTACACTAAGTTCTTGCTGCTAACAAACCCGTCTTATTAGGTGCACTTACCGATGAAAGGGCTCTAAAACATTAAGCAAAAAGAACATACTTGAACTCCTTCTTTTAATACAATTTGCTAGATTAAGTATGATTGATTCTCTCATAAAAGACCTTTCTCGGCTTGCCGACGACGCGACGAGGGAACATATGGAAGCTTCGACCTGTTGCCACGATGAGCGTGTCGTCCGCGAATGTGGCCAGAACTGTCTCATCATCTTGAATTATGTCTCTTGGGGAGAGCAATAACACGGTAGGACCAAGGACGCTTTCCTGCGGCACACTGGCTCGAATTAGCCTGAAATTCGAGTAGTCAGTGTCACACCTAACACGAAAGAGTCGGTTTTACAGATAGTCCTTCGATATTCTATACATGTCATTCCGGCAAAGTTTGCCGTACCGTACTGTTCTTCAAGCTTAGTTGCCACAGCTGTCAAGGGATTGCGATATGTCGCGAAAAGAACTAGATTCTAGAACATATCTTTTTCCCTTCTAAGGCTTTGTCAAATTTTGTAGACTTGACCTATTTTTAAGTGTTGTTCTAAAACCGAATGGATTAGCCGGGTTCAAGCGTCTTTCTACAATAATTATTGGTTGTAATCGCTTCAGCAGAATTTTCTCGAAAACCTTCGATATTATCGGCAGAACCGATATTGGCCTATTTTATCATTATGACATTTTCCGGGCTTTGGAACTATTATGACTCCAGCAAATTTTCATTGGATCGTATAAAAGTTCTATGAGGAGCCTTGGATCGTATAAAAGTTCTAAGAGAAGCGTTTATCATATAAAGTAGTTTGGCCAGCGTCTTTTTCGGTAGTTTTTTTTTTCAAGATTTCGCCAGTGATCAGGTCGTATCCTAGGGCCTTGTTATTTTCAAGTTTGCTTATTGTTTGTCGAAGTTCAGCTAATAAGACTTTTTTCATTCAAAAGCTGTCAGGATAACGTCGCGTGTGCGGGCAAATAATACAATTTGACACCACTTTCTTTTTTTTTGTACATAAAGAACTTGCGGAGGGTGCAATGAAGATTGCATTCTGAAATACTTCATCCGTCAAGAAGCGGTCAGAATTCACACGTGCAATCCACAAAACTGCATTGCATCCGGCGAAAGTCACTGTGTGGTGTGAATTTTAGGCTGTCGGCATCAACGGTCCATAATGTATCGACAGCGTCGTTGACCAGGCCATCACCACCAACGGCGCGTGAGCACTTTTTGTTATTGACAAAAAAATTTCTCTCATCCCGAACTCGATGGTATTAAAATTGAAGCCACATAGTTGTGACAGGACGTCGCAGCTTGCCATACAGCCCCTGCGACAATACTATTTGAGAACATATGACTATCTCACGTTGAGGTGGCGTTAATTGACCAATGAGATCGTTCCCGACGGCATGATTCTTTCACGCAGGGGTGTCGTGAAATTGTTATCTAGACGTCGCTACATGCCATACGCATGGCATGCCTTAATGCACATTTCGGGGAGCAATTTCCGAGCATGGTTATCTCACGCGGATGCAACGTCAAATGATCAACTAGATCGTGAAGGAGGGCGCTACGTGCCACAATTCCAGGGGTGTCTTGAAATTGTTACCTTGATCGTGTAGGACGGCGCTACGTGTCATACGCATGGCATGCCTTAATTTCGCAGAGCAATTTCCGAGCAAGGTTACCTCACGCGGATGCAAATTCAAATGGTCACATAGATCGTGAAGGACGGCGCTACGTGCCACAATAGACATTTTACATGAGCTTTATTCGAGCATAGTTTTCGTGCAGGATGGCGCTAGGTGCCACACAGCCGGTGTCACAATGGCCATTTTACATGACTAAATTAGGCGCATGGATAGCTCACACAGAGGTGCAGTGATTCGCATGGTTAGTTCACACAGAGGTACAGGACAACCTTACGTGCCACACAGTCCGTGCCACGATAAAAATTTGGCAGGAGCCTCTTTCAAAACCTCTTTCAAGGTAAGCGGAAAGAAAATAATCTAGAAGAGAACGTGAGACCGAAGATCTTGAATTGTCAATTAGAAAATTTCACTTTCGTCAACGCGTTGAACGATTGAAAAACTATGTATGGATTACTTTGGACGAATGTTCGCTTCTAGCCCAAAATCTATACTGAGCTCAGGCTCTTTGAAGAAAATTCGGTGAAACGTTAGAGAAGGTAAGAGAAGATTCTATCAGGGGGCAACCATGTTCCTTCAAACATGTGCCACTGTTTGGTCCATGAATTTTATTCTTTCCTCCTGAAACTTTCCGGATTGAATTTTCTTTAGGTTTCACTATATTCTTTGGTTGAACGTCTACAAATTTTTGGCTGTTCCTACGCATGAGTTGGAAAAGTTGTAATTTTTAGAAGATACCCTATCCTTGGATCCTGTCCTTGCTGCATGATCAAAACCTAATATGTGACTAAGATCAGAAGCTGTAAACATAGGCTTAGTTTCTTTCTAATAACTCTAAACATGTCCTAGTTTATTTTGTCCCCCAACTTAAATCAACAGAAGCAGATCGCAATAATGAAATAAAGAAAAGGATATTTTTACTTCCTTAAACGCTTGATTGCTGCTCCTAACGTTAATGAAAACAATAAATTGGTATGACATATGACACATTCCTTTCTCTTTTGTGATTGCGTTTTGAACTTGAGTTCAGCTGGAACTTAATTTCTATAAACAATATTTTTGCGACTTTATGCCGCATTCTCGATCCAAGTTCAGGGCATCCTCCCCATACATGCTGTGGTATGATTTACTACATCCGTCGTGGTGTCGTTGGCTGATAAACCAAACCAACACGAACCCAAATCATTTTAGCACAAGGGCATTCCACAAGAACGCCCGTCCATAGCGCCTCGTTACTTTGACGAAAATATTATATTTCATTGCAGTTTGCCTGCAACCGAATGCGGTCCAAATAAGGCTCCCAGAAGGCGCACGGCCACCATACACAAGGAGGATCCATATAGCAATCGAATGACATGAATCTTAAAAGTTTCTCAATCTCATCGATGGACGAACGAACGGACGGACGGACAAACTTCCACCACCACCACCGTGCGGCACAATATCATTATAAAGTAACAACTTTATTGGCGGGTAATTTATTCTGGGGCGCACCAATTAACCGGCCAACTTTATAATGACGGTTGTAAATTATTTATGCCTCTCGATGGTTCCTCGAATGTTTATTTATTTTAAAGGAGTGAGGGAGCCCTGTGCGGTGGTATAGATACGATATGCTCGTTGTGTCACTTGAGATTGAACTCAGACGCGTCGTCGGAATCTCGACAGAGAGCGCCTTTGTGATTCAAAAGTCATAATTCATCGAATTTATTCGTCGCACTGCAGCATGACACATTATTTACATTTAAACAAAAGGTAAGGTGCTCTCTTTCGTGTAGTGTAGTCTTTAGTGTATGTGCTGCCTAAGTTGCTGTCAGGTTTCGGCGGCGGCGCGATTTCGACAGAGTCAGCGACTGGTGGTGATAATGACAACCTATGATGATGATGAGGAGGCTGATGGGATGCCTCGGCAAAGCAACTTTGTATAAGGTTCTCTGGAAGATGTATCAATACACTTGCGTCGAGTGACAATGGCAGTCAGTTGGTTATTGTTTAGCGTGATTTATCGGCTATAAGGGTGCGGACAGCGAGCTAAACAATGTTGCAGTTAGCTTTGTTGTAGATAGACCAGGTATGGTAACCTTCGTCGTACATGTGCTACTTTCAAACCAAATAAATACGAACCCTTTTGGTATAAGAAGTAAATGTATTTAAAATGAACGACTACAATGAATAAGTGCATTATTCCTGACTCCTTTACCCAAGTCGGTCAAAAACAAGGGAAAGGAATATATATCGCGCAACCGGACTAGATTTTTACATTGCGCCAACCGGAAATTTTTAGCCAACTTTTCAAAACTCTTAATTTTCAGTTGCTTTAACCGACCGAGGGTATATCAATTTTAATGCATAGTTTCTAACACAGTGAAATAATCACCGTAGACCCCTAAGACCTTTTAGAGATATGATCGAGACCGACAGGTAAGTCGATTAAGCCATGTCCGTCCGTCCGTCTGTCCGTATGTATGCAGTTTTGAGGCCTTTAAAATTGAGCTAGGAAGCTGAAACTTGCAGCGTTGAATATTTTTTAATTTTGTACAGAAAAGGTATGAAAATTGAGAAGATTCGCCCACAGCCACGCCCACAATTTGCGTGAATGTCAGACAACCTCAAATTTTAATTTTATTTCAAAATGCCTTTTGGTCAAGATAGACAAAACATATGAACTCAAATTTTGGTGGAGAGCAATATCGACCAGAAGCCTTTAATTAGGCAAAAATTGGGCCGCTCATTCTATTGACCATGTCCACTTTAACATCTGAAATCTTTGAAAACCTGATTTATCGGGAAATTCATTCTAAATTGAAAAAAAAATTATATGACAAATATTAAAGATATTACCATTTGCTAAGTTTGTTGCATACAAAGCATTGAGCTTAGGAGGCGTTTTTGGGAAAAAACTGTTTTTTTTTTTAACCACAAATATTCGCTTTTAACGCACTTTCTCGTGATTCCAACAAAATTCGAGTTAATTAAATAAATTTTCAGCCTACGCCCTTATCCTGGGGCGTGGCCAACACATATATATGACATTCAGTATATGAAACAGAATAAAAAATTTTAAATTTGGTTTTAATGGGTAAAGAGAGTCGGGTATTTAGAAGTTCGTTACAGACGAACTCTTGCACTTACTTACTTGTTTATATTAGGTTAATATAATGAAGTGATACTATATATAAAAATATAATAACATAAATATAACAAATTATATTAAATATAACAGCAAAATGTTTTATAAATTGTAAGCATTTACTAATAAATGGCAAGAACTTTTCGGAACCTACCGCGATAATAATTATGATAACGATTACCCGACGTTTCGAATGGGTTGCGCCTTTCGTGGTCATGAGAAAATCGTGTTATCGCGGTAAGTTCTGAAACGTTCTTGTCATTTATTAGTATGTTAAACCGTTAAAATTGGAAACATTTGTTAAAATGTAGATCAATATTAAATGGAATTTTTGCGTAAAGGGCCTTAGAGGCCTTCCTCACCTCAACATCAGAAATGAAACGTTCGGTTACAGTTCTTTTTTTAAATATATTTTCTACCCAGGTTTAATGATACATTGTAAAAATGCAGAAAAATAATTATGTTAATATGTAAGACCATTTAGATTTATTTATTTAAGCTGTAGGTCATAATTTATGAGCGCGAAATCTTAAATTAAGGGTTGCCTTAATTCCAGTTCCATGTTGTACGACTTAGTTCGAAAATATCCTGAATCCGCCCGCAGATATCTCATGTCTCTGTAGTTATAATCCAAGTCCAAGTCGGCAAAAGTCCTCAAAAAATGTATGAATAGTTTAGTGCCACCTCTTACGGCCTAGTTCCGTTTGTCCAACGTAACTAGAGTGTTCCCATATCTGAAATGGCTTCCTCACTATATGCCAGTTATTTCCTTCGACCAACACGGGTTCTTGAAAATCAAATCCACGACTACACCAGAACAGTAACAGTAAGATGAAAAGGAAGTTGATGCCATTGTCACCGATTTTAGCAGGGTTTTTCTTTGATAAACGCGCGAACCAAGCTATGGATTTTAAACTTAAAATGCCCGGCTTCCACCCTTGTTTTGTCAAATGGATCGACTTGGAGAATCGACAGTACAGAGTCTTTTTTAGATCTTCTGTTTCAGACTTAATTAATACAAATTCCCTGATGCCTGGGGTACCACAAGGCAGTCGTCTCGGACCAATCCTCTTTATTCTTGCAATCAATGCTGTCATTATAGTGATGATAAATTCTGATTTATCCGTTATTGCAGACAATATGAGAATCTTATATTTATATTGCTTTATATCCTCGCCCTTGGATGCCTTCTATCTACAAAACGACCTTAAAAGATTTTCAGAGTGGTGTAAAAAGAACTGACTGGACCTTAATGTCAATTAATGTATAAATAAATAAATAGAGTGGCGCAACAGCTCAAGGTGAACCAGGGCCAACTTCTCAACAATGTATGCTGGTGTGTTAATTTCTTTTTACATACAAAGGGACCTACAATTTTTTGCCGAATCCGAACGGCACTTTGAGAAGTTTTTCAAGACAAATGATACTCTCGGAGGGCTTGTCAGACCCTCGCGGAGGTGGGGACCGTGAAAAAGAACAAGTCTTTTTTTTTCAGGTGACGATGGCAGGATTCGAACCCAGGCCTCCGGCGTAGTAAGCACACACGCCACACTAACCACTACGCCACGGCACCCCACATCGTCAATTAATGTCAGGCAATTAATTACGTTCCAGTCGATCATCAAGAGCTTAATTTATCGATGACACGCAAGTGCCGACAACAACTGAAATTCGCGATCTAAGAGTTTAGTGTGGTAGCGAGCTCAACTTCCATAGCCATATCAGCAACATTGTAAGATCGATTTAAATTTATCGATATGCGATCCTTAAAAAATCTACGCGAGGTTGATGACATTTTCTTTATCCATCAACTCCTTACTGGCAACTCCTCAACTCCTACAGCTAATCACTTTCAACTGTAACCTTCGATCTGTACCTTTGTTTCGACTAAAACCCCATCGCATTAACTATGGTCACTTTCAACCTTTTTCTAGAATGTAACGTATCTGTAAAAAGCACGCACAATCGTTTAACCTCAATTGTACAAAGAGCACACTTAAAATGAGTCTTTTAAATTTAGCCCATCCCAAAAATTCCTAATCTTACAACGTTTGAATCTTCCTTTTTTTAGCTTCAAGTTACCATAAGCTAAGATTGTTTAATGTTAATTTTAAGTTAAGCTTGCAATAAGCTAAAAAACGCCCCTGAGGAACGTTAAGGTCATAGCGTCGTCGTAAAGAGGTTTTTTGGATATTGTCGTTTTGTTTTTATAAAGGTGATGTAAGCATGCTTTCAGTAGGCCCTACCAGGTCGTGCGGAAATTCTGCTTGCCAAAATATTAATATATTTTGATCAGAGATAAAAAAATAAAAAAAACATGCAAATTTGATCTTTTTATTTTTGGGATTATTTATTTAGTCTATTTTAAACCATGGTAAAAACATTTTATTAAACAATATTTTAAAACTTCTAGTATCTTAGCGGTAACGACGACCTACTTTAAAATTTGATTATGTATAATATGAATTACCTATATATATACAATATATTGTATGTATATTATATATTTTATAATTTATATTATTTATTATTTATATTAAACTATATATTATATTTTATTTATTATATATATTATATTATATAAAATATATTATATATTCTTCATGATATACATATTATATTTTATATATTATATGTTATATATTATATATTATATTATGTATTATATTATATATTATACGTATATTCAATATTTTAATATTATATATTTTATATCATATATTATATATTACATATTATTAATTATTATAATAAAATCAGTTTTTTTTGTAAGCTTTCGGACCCATTTTCGTTGTCTTTGTTTTCAACCTTAGTTTTTCTAAGCCTACCTAGTAAGAGTTTTCTACCTTCTTAAGAAATTTCTCGAAAATCCGTCCTCCTGGGTTTCATTAAAAACAGCCACTACAAGCGCAGGTAGTTTAAATTTAAAAAATATTGAATGAAAGCTCTAACGGCATTTGAAAATAAAAAATCGAAATAACCGTCTTATGCATTTGAGATTTAAAGAATTTAAAAAAAGGGTAAAAACTTATGTCCCCGTCTCCATCTTTGAAGCGGAAATCTTCATAAAAAAGATTAAAGCTTAAATAATGAACGTGGTGCTTTCAGCACGTCACCTGCTACGCACACATCTTAAGCATTTCTGCCAGAAATTCCCTTGTAATCTTTCGTACCTTCGAACGATTATTCTTCTTTCAGTTGTACGTGCAAGCGCACAACAAATTGACAGCGTAACATGATTCGCGCAACGTACCAACTTACCACACTCATGTTCACGTTCATTACGTGCAGCGGGTCAATACAGAATGTTTCGACAGATATTCGACTGGTATACGACCAGTGCGTGGTGTTGGTGCGACGATCCTCTCGATCCGATCGATCGATGAACAAACAGAGCAGCAAACACAGAAAAAACCGAGAAATAGTTTACTAAACGAATGACCAGGACGCGCAGAAAAAAAAAACGTCAAACATCTTTTGCGAAGATAAACAATCTTCCCTACCACATACATCTCGCGCATGAAGACGCACGAACGACAAGTCCATGTGATCTTCATCCTTGCATCCCCTAAATCGAATCGAACCTAATCCTCGTGTCGTCGTGCGTCGTCATCGTCATCATCATGAGCAGCAGCAGGTCGAACGAAAGCAACAACAGCAGCACCATCGTCGCATTGTACGAACAGTAGATCAAGTGAAAGATATGAGCTCCGCGAGCTTAGTACAGCTCCCGATCGCGCGATATCTTTGGGTGGACTGTTTTATTTTTTCGCCTTGCATCTCTGAGATGATGGCGTGGCTCCTACGATTCCGGTATCCACGGACAAGTGCCATTTTTGTTTTTGGTTAGCGCTGAGGCTTACTGCGAAACCACAAAAAATTGTGTCTCAATTCACGGAATTAAGCATCCTATCGGGGGGTTTGGATCTCGATATTTTAATCGTTGGCAGCTATAAATTACGCACATTGGCACCGCAAGACCGACATTTGCTCAGTGAGCTAAAGAGCTTTGCAGTTTCCGTCTGTTGCTGATCTGCATTCTGTCGATGTTTGTGCAGTTCTTGTGGTCGTATAGCTGCATTTTCGAAATTCAGAAACGACGTACAAGTGTTGAATAGTTTGGATTCTGTGCTTGTATGATTTTCCAATTCTCAAAGTACCTATACTCCGCAACCGATGCAACCTGAACTGTGGTGATTGCCATTCAATGAACACGAACAGGCTGGCCGATGGAGTAATCCTTTTTCAACATGACCGACTGGCTGGCGCGATGAAATGTAATGCAACATGAAGTAGACATAACTTAGCGTTGTGCACGTTTGTTTTGATGGATTCTGCGCACCATCAATTTACAGAGTTTCAGTATTTCGTTTCGCAAGGGAAGAGTCATGATGGTGAGGGGTTGTTGGTTCAAACGAAGTAATTGTTGATCAAGTAAAATGAGCCACTAGCAATTTAGGTATTTTATCGACAACTCATATCACTGCTTCTTACAAAAAAACTCAGGTACCTACTCGCGAGTGATTTGGTAACCACGCAAAATCGTAATTTTATTACCAAAACTAGAATATGTAAAAAACTTAACTTAGCAGCTAAAATGGCAATATTTTTTTTCTATTTTCAGGTACGTAAGGGCATACTCGTCCTGTTGGTTTTTTCATTGGTAAGTACCTATGGGAATCCTTACATATTTATTCGAATTTCTCTCCCTTTAATATTTTTTAAATTGTGTTACTTAAAACTACTTCAAGTACTAGTCAATACCACTTTTTCCTAACTTTAACCCACTGTTTTAGTAGTTAATTCAAGTCGTGTCGCCTCGTTTTGGATTCCTTTCTACGCCTAGTAATTGCTCGTGAAAAACTTGAACGGCTGTCTATTGTTGCACGGGCTGTGTGTCACGTGTTTCCGTCGTCACGAATTTTTGTGTAACTACATGCAAGTTGACGGTGAGGGCCGCCTTCGACAACTTTCAATTTTGGTTTTTAACGAATCCATTCACTCTTGTCATTTGAAAGATTTGATTCTCCATTTTGATTTGGGGCGGCATATTAAAAAATGTCATCTATTAAGACAGTTGAAGCTCGGATATCCTTACTTCATTCTAATCTGCTGGGATTATACTTCGGTCAAAAAAAGGTGTTATGACAATTTTTGTGTGACTCATTCTTTTTTAAAACTGTCAAAAGGATCTCAAAAATCCGGTAAGCAAGATGTTGAAGGAAGGTTCAATAATAATGACTGCCTAGCCACTGTCAACATGACACGTCTTTAAACCAGCACTCCTTTATAAAAAGTGCTTTACACAATTTTTCCCGATTTGTCTTCCGCATTGATTTTTGCGCCGTAAGATCATAGTAATTTTCTTGTGCCGCTTATCCTTAGAAGGGTCGCGGAATAAATGGTGCTTCCATCGTTCTCGATCCTCCAGCACTAACTCAGGAGACACAGGCGCGATCCCCAGGCTGGTCTCGGAGATGTTCCTTACCTGATCCTAGCATCTGTTTCTTGGCCTACCAGGTGGGTGACGCGCTAGCATCTCAAGAGGCATAACCTGTCTAGGAAATCTATCATGGGGCATCTATCATGGAACACATATCCAATCCTTCGAAAAATTTATCGTTCCACTCGAGAAGGAGCCAATTCCCTTGGGAGTGAGGTGATCGTTCCTAGGGAGGTCTCTCATTCCCTAAGACCACCACATTCCGTAAGACCCACCAGTAACGCACCTAAGAAATGTCATTTCGGCAGCATGTACCCGCGATCTAATTCTTTTGGTCATTACCCAGTTTTTATTACTTCATGACCAAAGATGAAGGTTGGAACGAAAACTGAATTGCAAACTGAGATATTTGCTTTCACTTCAAGCTCAACTTTCCGGATGGCCGGCCATTCTCCAGCTAGGCCAATGCTGCAGGATAACACAGTTTCGCTCCTCCCTATCACTTCTCTATCTGTTTTAATGGGACTCCATTTATGTGCATGGTACACAGGAGCTCGGGAAGCAACCATCACTTCCGACTTGCTCACGTTTACCTTCATCGAAACGGCAGCATCACGACAGTCGGCTGCAAACCCATCCAGTGCTCGCTGTAGTTCCTCCTCGGACGATGCAAGGACAGCTAAATCATATGTAAAAAGCAAACGGCTTACCGTGGCGCCAGTCGTTTCGAAACACCATTCAGTTCATATATGCTGTGAAAAGGAGAGACCATGACACAGCCCTCGTGAAGTTCAACGCGCACACATCAAAAAGCCGTTTATCCGCACACAGCTTCTGCAGTTCTCTTACAAGGACTGAAAGGGTCTCATAAGAGGTCAACTCAACACATAGTCCTGCAAAATTCTCCCTAGTATATCGCGAGGAACCCGGTCATAAGCCTTTTCTAAATCTGCAAACACTCATAAAATGGTTTGGCATACTCTCAGGCCTTCTCAATAATAACCTAATAATAAATAAGAGGTAAAAGTTGTGGGGTGCCGCGGCGTAGTGGTTAGTGTGTGCGTGCTTTGTTCGCGCCGGAGGTCTAGGTTCTAATCGTACCCTGCGTCGTCAGCTTAAAAAAACACTCACACTTCACGGTCCCCACCTCCGCGAGGGTCTGATAAACCCTCCGAGAGTAAAATTTGCAAATTTTAGGTCCCCTTGTATGTGGGGTGGCGTGGCGTAGTGGTTAGTGTGTGTGCTTACTACGCCGGAGGTCTGGGTTCGAATCCTGTCATCGTCACCTGAAAAAAGGACTTGTTCTTTTTCGCGGTCCCCACCTCCTCGATGGTCTGACAAGCCCTCCGAGAGTATCATTTGTCTTGAAAAACTTCTCAAAAGTGCCGTTCGGATTTGGCAAAAAATTGTAGGTCCCCTTGTATATAAAGAAATCAACACACACAGCACAAATTGTTGAGAAGCTGGCCATTTGTATTTTTTTAAGAGTAAAATGCTGGTCGGTCGTGCCTTTGCCAGACCGAAAGCCGTACTGCTCTTCCAATAACAAAGGCTCGATAACAGCTCTGGAACGCGCTTTCAACACCTTCGCGAATATTTTTCCCCTAACACTTAAGAAAGATATACCCCAATAAATATTTAGAGCAATCTCTAATGTTTTTCTTTTTGAAAATAGGCACTTAAGCTCCTGTTTGCCAATCGCTAGTTGCTTTCTTGCTATCCCAGGCCACCTTAATAACGCGTGTTAGCCATTTAACACCTTCTTCACACATTGCAGGCAGGCTTGCCAACTTTTAACGTTTTAATCGCGGACTATTCACAGTCCTAATATCGCTCGCAGTGACACGGCAATCTTCAGTGCCCCGCTCAGGGGGTGAGCAACTCTGAAAAATGATCGCTCCATCTACATAAAAAATCGTTCTCATTTGAAAGAAGCGTACCGTCCTTTGATTTAACCCCTTTTACGATATTTAACTTTCTCCCTCTGAGACGGCGAATACTCTGCCCAAATATCTTATTTGCAGATCTGTAATTGTGCTCCAGCCTCTCACCAAACTTTTCCCACGGACGTTGTTTTTACTGCCTGTTCTTATTGAAAGTTCTTCGCGTCCCATTGTACCGGGCTCCAGAAGTTACGTTCCTACGCTAGTTTCACACAATATAAGCTCTCTTCTTCTCTCTGATGGCTTCTTGAACTTCAGGTGTTTTAAACCACGCAGATCTTTGCTCACCACCTGCTCACTCACACTAAGCCGCTTCACTCCGCAAACATTTCTTGCAGAGACAATGGCTGCCGATAAAAACAGTTGCCAATTGCCATTTAAAAGGTCGGTTGGAATTTGGCGTCGTAAAATCATCTCCCAAATAGTTTATATAGGTTACGTTGGGTTGCTGTCTTTGCTCAGCAGGGACACACTCGGACCGTTATCATACCACTTTTGATAAGAACCGGAATACTTGCACCGGAACGACATTAGGACAACGAAAAAAGGGTCCGCAAGGGTTAATGATTACGGGGGTAACCGTAATCATGCTAGCCATCAGGATAATGGAACTAGTAAGTAGGGCAACGGTTTTCGGTGTCTAGGTAATGGAAGGTACAGGCAAAAATTTTCCTTGAGAATGGGAGAGGTAAGGTTGAGATATTTAGAACGAAAAAGCTATAGGTAGACGGTTCTATGATTGGACTTGGGACTGGGCAATTCAAAAATTAAAACTTTCTCTGTTTCGCAAACCCACAGTTTCGTAATCCACTTTTAAATCCTACAATTTTGGTTTCCAAAAATTTAAGTTCATATTGTTGCAGCGTTATTTCATCGAATCGAGCAGTTTTTTTTACAAACCCGTCCTTCCTTGTAGGTACAGCTAAAAATGCTGCTCTTTTTGGTTTTCGCTCGTCACTTATGCTAAGTGCTTTCAACATGTAACTTTAAGGTTTTGCCGATTAGCGCAGCGCGCCCATTTCTATAAAGTTAGCTTGTAGTTAAGTGTACTTAATGCCAATGGCAAATTATCTGTTAAACTTAATAAATTCTACGTAGTTTTGAGATATGTCTGGTATTGTATGATATTTCCACGTTTAACTCTTCACGTTTTACTCGCAGATGCTTTCTAAGTGGTTGCTTAGTACGTGGTTTTTAAAGACTACTCTCCCAAACCTAATTTGCATCGACTTTTCTTTCACCCCACTTAAATAGAGCAAAGTCGGGTAATATGGAGCACTTCGAATTTCTTTATAGACAACAAGTGTTTGCTATATAGTAATATGCTCTTCATTCCCCGCTTTGAATTCAAATTGTCAACACCAGCTGATGCTGAGTAAGTTTTTTTGTTATGAAAAATTAAAAGAAAGTATACCTACCTACTAGTTTTCAATTGATTTCTTTAGCTCGGTTTTTTCAGTAACATCCTTTCGACTCGCGGTGGGTTTTAAATGTGTGACATAGAACTTGTGAAGACATGCCAAAAAAAAAAAAATAGTTAAACAATTTTGAAAAAGAACTATTTAGGACAGTGTATAGGACATCAACTTCCAGGCTCAGCTGGATTAATACTGAAAAACAACCCGAAGTTGTGCCTTAACAAGACATCATGGATTTCCAAGGCATATCTAAATACAAACAAATACCATCAAAAGCTAAGACTTATTTTGTTAAAACTGCTGAGATTTCGTCATCCGACGACAAAGCTGTCAATGTGTTGCTGGACGACAAATCTGATGGTCCAGATAAGACATTGAAGAAAACTTCTATGCAGGATGTAGAAAGAACTTAATAAATATTTCGGATGATGTAGGATGATGAGTTTGAAGTGTGTTCTTAGTCAAGGCACATTTGCCTGCAAACACGTGTAAGGTAAATTCAACATAGAATATTTTTATTTACCCAAATCACCCGACAGGGTATACCACATCACCCGCCCTTGGGTGGAATATGGTTTTTTCCAATTTTTTTTCCCTCTCAATTCTTCTCTATCATAACTTTGAAATTTAGCCCCAGAAAGCAGCTTACTTTCGTCAAACCTCTGCCTCCCACTTTCTTACTGCATGTTTTTTCTAAATTGGATTTAAGTATTAAAAAGTAAAAAAATATTTAGTCTCATAAGTTTCATCGCTTATTTTAATGCTTAGTATAATTTTTTTACTAGAAACCTGAACTAAATATATTAACTTCTTTTAAAATAATGTATTAAAAGGTGGTCAAAAAGACGAAAAGCTAGCTTTTCACTGAAGTCTAATAATGTTAGCTTTCTAGGGTTAAAAGTTTATTTTTAGACTCCCCAAGAAGCTGTTTTCATGCAGCCTGTCAGTTGAATTAGTTGGAGTGCTCGCGGATGGGTGACAGGCAAGACTATATCAGCGAAAAGTAGGGCCTTAATTATGATTCCAGCATATGGAATATTCCAAGGTAAAAACTGCTTTAGGTTGAAGTTGGGGAATATGGCACCCATTTTTTATTTTATATTATATTTCAAAAACTAAAAATATTTTGGCATGAAATAAGAATTCATGTATTAAAAAACTAATTTCAAAGGAGAAGAAAAGAGTTTGCGTATTTCAGTTACATTTATACTTTTTGTTAAATTAAGAACTTGAAGGATGTATTGCTCTTTACATTTTCCTATGATTGTTTCTATCACCCTTGTTCCAAGCGATATTTTTGTAATTATCTATCTATCTATCTAGGAGTGTAAAAATTTCTCCTACACATTTACTCTGCCCACTTTTTGATCCAATTTAAGCTTTCATTCACGTTTTTCAATATTGGCTTGTAAGTGATAAGGAGTGATAAGGTACTTGAAGGACTTAACGACGAAATATAATATTGACCTATTTGCTTTAAAAATATGTCGTTAAGTGAAAGTTATTGAAGGGTGCCATATTACCCGATTGTCCTTAATTTAGTATAAAACGAATAGAACAGGACTCAAAACAACCTTCTGTTTCACCGGTTGTTTTACAAAACCAATAACAGAGGCTTGCTTCATTCTATACCGTACCAAAAGTTAAAAAAAAACTCAAAATCAAACTCCAATGCTGCGTTAACACCACAAGCCATCAGAATGCGTACTTCAGCTTATAGGTTTGTTAGCTGTAATCTTCAAAATGTTCAAGTATAGTCCACACAGCCTTAAATATAAAACCCTTTCAATACCGACTTTTGTCCATTTCGAATCTCTTATCTACCTACGGCGAAACAGGCTCTTTTCCAATGTATCGTCGTCATTCAAAATGTCGATCATTCGATTGCAGTCGCATAATTCATCGAGTCCCACTCTCCATTGGACTTACGTGCATATAGTCATTCTGGTGCCATATGCGGATATCATCCATCGCGGATGGCCCACTCCAAGGCAATCGCAGCGACAACAATTGCATAAAGCTTCAGTGCCGCCACCATTCTGTCTGTTATTTTATTATAAAGCGACATTTCCATCAGAAATTTATGATCACATTTAATATCGACTGACAATTGCATCGGGGGCATAATTTTTAATGACTCCAGTGATTCGGGTTCTGATTCGTATTCGTCGTGCAATTATAACTCCTCTTTGGCTGTGTGTGTGTGTCTGTGTGTGAACGACATAAATTCACCCCATTCACACCCACAAGCAATTGAATCTGAATCGAAAATTTGTCTGTCGATCTCAACAAACGATGCAGCGACAGCGATTTATCCAATGGAACCCTGTCAGGACGTAGTATACTGACTGAGTTGGAAAGCGTCCTGGACAGAAAAAATACTGCCAGCCATCTATAATAATGGTTGTAATGAAGCGCTACTCCAATAATCCTTTGAGCCACTCCAGCACTGCCCACTCCCCGGTCATCACCACTGCTGCCGTCGTCATCATCGTCATAATCGCGCAGTAGTCGTCGTCGTTGTCGGCTTCGCTACATATATCGAAAGTTATCGCGAAATAATCATTGTTAACGCGCGTAATGCATGTGTGTGTCCTGCGCGTGTGATGTCCTTTTTCGAGATACGAGTGTCCGAAACCCCTTCGCTTGGAAAATGCATCGCGTTATCGCTGACACATTTGACCCAATAAATCAAACTTCTCTCTGCCGAAATAATTTTTGCATTTCCACCCATCCAACAGGACACTACTTCAGTTTGTGTCGAATGTCCTGCGTTTTCCAATGCTGTCGATTCAGTGCAATTTCACATAGCGGACGCTTGTTGTAGGTGTGTGGTGCCTTTGGCGGCAATTTTCACGAGGATGCGTCCCGCTCAGTTAGCTATATACGGACGAGCTTGTCTGGCGCAACAGAAAAGGATACATGCCATAAATCGATCAAAACAACCAAGGTGCAGCGAAATGTGCAATTTACGCAGATACTGTACAGCATACCATTGCAACACCATCAAACGTTGAATCACATAAATTTATGGACACAAAAGGATGAAGATGATTAATACCTACGAGGCGTAAAAGAGAGTGGAATCATTTTCTAATCAAAATGAATGGTGGCAGGGTCCATTTGACTCTTTACCGTAAGAGGACCATCATGATGGGTTTCGTCCATTGTCCATCTGGTGATTGATTTACGATTTATCGAAGGATCTGCACATTGTATAGCACTTGGTGTCTTTGAAAGAAATAACTCCGGCTTGTGGGTGTCCTTCTTCCTAGAGTCGTTTTATTTTATTTTTTGTCCTCTGTTTGTGACATTGAATTCATCTTGAGCATGTTGCTATCTAGGATATCATGTCATCATGGATTGGCTTTCAAGGAGTACTGCAAGTGCTGAGTTGTGTTGTGATGATGACGATGATGATGATGAGATCCTGGGAACTCAGGCAGGTGGCTTTTGTAAGACTAAATTGACTTTGGTTTGTCATATATCCCCAACGGTCTACGTCGTTTAGTCATGTGTAAATGTGAAGAGGTGAAATTAAAAGCTTTTCAGTGTGATTTTTATAAGTGCGGTGTCATTGTGAAAGTGATGCGAGCTGAATGTCGAACCTGCTTACAAGGACTTAATGGATTTCACGTGGATGGGAAGGAATTAGTCTTTCAGAGACGTGTTAAGGACTAAAAGACATTGTTGGTTCTGATTGCAGTATTTAAGAACAAAAAAAGGCTGTCTAGTATGAAGACATACGCGGAGCTTGCGTCGACTTATGTTGAAAGGTTAAGTTCATATTAAAGGAAGTTTGTTTTTATTATTTAAAAATATCGCTGGATATTCTTTACATTCTGCCGTATATACTTTTTTCGTAGCTTTTCGTCTTCTGTTCTTATTGGTGATCTTAAGGTTTCGTTGCTCTAAAAAAAATTTGGCTTTCATATTTTTCAATACTGTTACAATTTTATTGTTTTTTGAAGGCTGCGCCAATTTGGTGGATGTAAAATGAGTGGTCCAGAAGCTGCGATATATTTGCTAGCAGCATCATTTTAGTCGGTTTACTAAAGTGTTTTAAAACACATATAGAAAACCATTTCAAGACCGCTTTATCTTTTTTTAATATTCCAAAAAGGTGGACTATATGCGTTATTTATTTAAAATTTTTTCCCATATAGCGTTTCGAAGATAAAGAACTGGATTTTTTTTTTTAAGTTAACTTTTACATTTTTTTAAGTTTCAAATCGATAAAACAGCGATTTGATTTTATTTTCAAATGCCTTAAACTTTTTTTAATATTAGAACCACTAGCTTTTCTACTACTTTTCTTAAATTCTGCGGACATAGATTTCTGAAAAAATGGTAAAGCATGCTGTTTTTGGTTTATTTTGCTTAAATTATTCCAGTCGAATAGTCAGTTGACATTACGCGGGAGGCATGGTCTATTTTTGTTATGGATCGACAGAAATTTACGAGAAAAGCTTATATCCGAACACCCCTTTTTAGGGGTGTTTTTGGCTGATTTAAGGGTGAAGCCCCGATTTCTTGAAAAAAAGAAACCTCAAAATTCGTGATCAGCTACAAAAAAAACATTTTGGACTAGAGTTTGAATGTGATGGTGACCGTAATGTATTTAACCAAAGCCGCAAATTAAATGGAGTAAATGGAAGTCTTCACAAGGAAGGGGTGAATGCTTTTCGGGCACATATCTTGTGATAGGCAATTAATTTTCGGTGGGTCGTTGTTTTCCTCGATGTCGGACAGCCAGGATACTCAAATTATTATATGGACCAATGTTCCGTTGGAGGTTGAATCAGCTTCCCCCCCCCCCGTTTTGCGGACAGTTGAACATGGTATTCCAGCTTTTCGACAGCACTGTACCGCTTTTTTTTATAGGTGCAAGGTATGATATCGACAACTTTCTGTGGGATCATCGCTCCTGACGTGATTTTAGGTTTCAGGCCCATTAGAATTGCCTCGATCCTCTAGTTCTAAAACATTACTCATCCAAGTTTACACCTGATGGAATTTCCGAAATCAATGATGGTCAGGAGGGGGGCATTGCTAATCCACAATGAGAGCTTAGAGGGTCAGTCTGCAATTCGACAAAGGTACCAACTTGGCATATGGAATGTCTCATCGCTAACGGAGAAGGAACTTGAACTGGTTGAGGAGGCTAAAAAGTATCAGCTCGATGCTACTGGCATCTCCTCAACTAAGACGAAAGGTTTTGGAACCAGAGACTTCGCGATAGGTGGAGACTTTTTTGGTCTGACGTCCCACATCACATGACTGCACAGGCGGGTGTGGGGATACTCACAAGCCTCCGGCTGTCGGAAAACGTATTGGAATTTATTAATTATTATCAGCGAACGACTTTGGCTTTAGTGCAGGTGTACCCACACAACCTAGAGTCAGAGCATCCGGCTTTCTTGAACGAAGTTGATGCTGCGCTGGATAGAGTGGCAGAAATTGACTCCTTCCTCCTAATGGGTGACTTCATTGCTCATGTGGGTACGGACGACAGTACTTGGCGAAATGTGATTGGGAGGCACGGTGACCCGGATCAAAACAGGAACGGAGGGAACTTGTCCATCATGAACACCTTTTTCCCACACAAAGACATTCACAAATACACTTGGTACCGGCACAGTTTAAATCAGAGATCTCCTTGTGGTACGATCGTGTTTGATTTCCTTGTGGTACCATCGTGTGCTCAAAAAATGATTTGTGATGTTCGCATTTTGAGAGGAGCTGAGCTGTTAACTGGTCACCACCTAGTGTTGTGCAAATTGCGCTTTAGCGACAGTATTCCTTTGCCACTCAGGCGAAATCCAAGACAGGTGACCCGCATACGGTGAGACAGGTTACAGGATGCTGAATATGATTACAGGGAGCGATTTGCACGGCACGTTTCGCAGAAGTTTGAACAAGTTCCAACTGACCTTTTAAATGTAGAGGAAGAATGGCAGCTGTTTTAATCGACAGCCATTGCCTCTGCAAGAAATGTTTGTTGAGTGAAGCGGTTTGGTGTGGTGGCTGGTGGTTAGAAAGAACTGCATGATTTAAGACTGCTAAAGTTCAAGAAGCCACCAGAGAGAAGAGGGCAGCCTATAATGTGTGGAATCAATGAGGAAACTCTATTTCTTGAGCCCGGTACACTAAGAGGCGAGAAGAACTTTCAATATGGCATTCAGAAAAGCCAAAGAACGGGCATGGAAAAACCCCGGCGAGGTGATGGAGCACGATTTCGGATCAGCAAACAAGACATTTTGGCAGACTATTCGCCGGCTCAGAAGAAGGAAGTTGAATATAGCTTAAGGGGCTAATTCCAAAGACGGTACACTTCTTTTAAATGAGAACGAAGTCTTACGCAGAAGGGGGCGAGCACTTTTCGGAGCTGCTCCATCCACAACAGGGCACTGAAGATGGTAATCCCATTGCTGATGAGATTAGGGCGGAGAAAATCCTACAGTAGATGAAGTCACTGCCGCGATTAAATCGCTTAAAGTGGATAAGTCTGCTGGAGTTGATGAAATCCGGCCAGAAATGCTCAAGGCAATGGGTGAAGAATGTGTTAAATGACTAACACGTTTCATTAAGGTGGTCTGGGAAAGCGAGTAAGCAACTAGCGATTGGCAAACAGGGGACAAGAGAGATTGCTCTAACTATAGGGGTATATCTCTCTTAAGTCTCTCAGAAAAAGTATTCGCGAAGGTGCTGGCTTGGAAGCGTGTTCAAGAGCTTCAATCGAACCTTTGTTGCGGGAAGAGCAATGCGCCTTTCGGCCTGGTAGAGGCACAACCGACCAGCTTTTTTCTCTGAAGGTTGTTCTTCAGAACGCCTGGGAATATGCCAAACCCGTCTACCCGTGTTTTGTAGATTTAGAAAAGGCCTATGAATGACCTGGTTCCTGGGGATAAACTCTGGAGAGTTTTGCAGGACTATGGGCCTCTGCTGAGAACCATTCAGTCTTGGGAACTGCAGAAGCTGTGTTCGGATAAATGGCGTCAAATCCCAATCTTTTGATATGTGCGTTGGACTTCGCCAGAGCTGTGCTGTATCGCCTCTCCTTTTCATAGCATATATGGACTGGATGGTGAACCGCAGACTTGGTGTGGAATTTTTCGAAATGTCTGGCGTCAGGATAAGGCATCTGCTTTTCGCAGATGATTTAGCGATCCTGGCATCGTCCCAGGAGGAACTTCAGCGAGCACTGGATGGGTTTGCGACCTTATGTGGTGAAGCAGGGATGAAGGTAAACGTGAGCTAATCTTAAGTGAAGGTTGTTTCCCGAACTCCTGTGCCGTGTACCCTGCACACAAACAGAGTCCCATTGTAGCAAATAGAGACTTTTAAGTGGGGGGGTCTCGGGGTCTTTTTCACGAAAGATGGAAGGAGTGATACAGAGTTATCTTGTAAGATAGGCTAAGCTGGAGCAAAAGTACAGAAACTTCGCCAGCCAGTTATCACCAGGAAAGCTGAGCTTTGAGTGAAAGCAAAGATCTCAGTTTTTAATTCAGTGTTCGGTTCATCCCTTATCTGTGGCCATGGAATTTGGGTAATGACCGAAAAAATTATCTTTCGGACCAAAAGATTTTTAATGTTGAGCAGCTACTTCTCCGAGTGGAACGATCAATTCTTCGATGGCTTGGACACGTTGTTCGCATGCCTCCCGATAGACATCCTAGGAAGGTTATGTTAGCCGAGATGCGAGCGCGTCGCCCGCCTGGTAGAGCTAGAAACAGGTGGTGGGATCAGGTAAAGAACATCTCCGAGTCCCGTCTGGGGATAGCTCCTGTGTCTCTTGAGTTGGTGGCGGACGATCGGGAACGATCGAAGGACCATTTAGGCGCTCTTGCTCCATGGCCCTTCTAAGGATAATGATGATCATGAAATTTGGTCAGCTGCTGACTTCGTTGGTGGCGGAAAAGCGAGATCCGATCGTGAAACACTTGAACGTGAAAAAAGCCTAAATGGAAAATCGTTAAAAAAAGCTTTTGCCTCAACACAAGGTTTTTTTCGAAATAACTACAAAGAAATGTGTACGACAAAAAATCAATAAACTATTCGTATTATTGTTATTATAACTAAGTTGGGTTTTTCACTGCGACCTGTTGGTCTTTTGTGCCCCTTCTAAGGCTTAGAGAGGGGTTTTTCCCACAAAGGAGCTCACTGTACCTTTCTGTCAAAAATCTGTAACTTTTTAGCAAATTGTTGAAACAAATAAACTTTCTTAGCAAAACGGTGGAACATATATTTAATAACAAACAATTTCCTTTTTAATTTTTTATTGTGCGGCATACTGGAGCCGAGATATTCACAAAAACCGAAATTTTTTCGAATATTTTTGGTAAAAAAAGTTGTTGGATGGTGCAAATTTAGTGTTAAGTTTTTCTCGGAAGTCCTTATCGAAGCATGAAAAAAAAAGGTTGGCTGAAATCTAGAAGTGCCTGCCGTAGCTTAATTGGTTAGAGCAGTTACCAGAACGGTAAAGGTTGCAGGATCATACTCTGCCGGTGAACGAAAAACAGTTTTTTGTTTGACATTTTGTCTGCTAGTATTTCAACTCCAGTCTTAAATAATTTTAGGAATATCTGATCTTATTAGATCTGTTGGGTTTCTGGTGGCACTCAATTATCCCGGTAAGGCAGACGAAATAAGCCCATGTGCCCAATGTGGCTTAGCAGAAGCTTTCGATAAGCAGTTAGAGGGGGTTTCATGATTGAAAAGGTGAGTTCCATATCTATGCACGAGTTCTGCAATAGGAATTTGAAAATGTTGTCGGATCGAATCTTGATCAGACTTAAAAGATGGGTGCTAATTGTCAAACCACTTTTAAGCTCCTTTGTCGGACCATACCGCTGGGGAATTTTGTACAAGATAGACTTATAAGGTACATTCACAGCCAACGAACTCAAAAAGTCAGGATTTGAAAACTTCGTGTACTTGGCTTCGTGTACTAACAACTTGAATATGTCCTCTTAACAATAGAAACCGAAAAAGGATCGAGTAATCTATAATTAGACGATTGAAAATGAAACAAAAATCAGATGTTTGGGGAATATATTTAAATTTTCATTGAAATTCGCACCATAGTAGCTGCAGAACCAGCAAATATGTTGCATATCCTTGCACAAATTGTCTAACATTTATTTTCTTCTGATGTCTTGTTATAAATTGGCCGATCTTCAAATTAGTTTATATAATTTTATTAAATGCAGTAAAATGCGCTTAGAGTATTGCTCTTTAATCAAGGAATCACGTCCAACGACCTCGCAGCTGTACTGAAAGAAGAAGAGGAATCACCATTATACTTTTCTTGCGGTTGTCCTATTTTGTGTGTGTCACACCTTACCCGTTTAATCGATTGACGCCAAACATCTTTACGTGTTTCAATCGATTCAATCGATTGACATCAAAGTGTAGTTTTTTATAGTTTCCGTCTTGCCGAGAAGATGTCATACATAAGCTTCTTTTGCCAAGAAGAGGTAAGAATCTTAAGAAATGCCACAGCTTATCACTCACAACAGCTGATGCGTACTTTTTCTGGAACATCTGCTACGTGCTTGATTAGCTTCAATCGATACTGACAAATTCTGCCGCAACAAGCCGTGCATTCTCATCAAAATTCGCACTTAATTGCCTGGAATTCCGGCAGCGCAACGCCCCACTATTTTGTCATTCATTTTGCGCTTCGTCAAAGGTCTTTTTTTCTTAGGTAGGTATACTCACCCTATCCTTTTACAAATCATGATCATCATTCACTGTATACATCGTTGTCCATCGCCAAGTGTATTCTGCACATATCCATACTCTGGGTCCAATTGAAATATTTTCCCTCCCAATCCCCAATGCAGCAGAATCACCGGAGCTACTGCGCTCCTGAATTGAATTGGATTGGATGGATGGATGGAATGAACATGAACGCAGCTACCCATAAATTATTCCGCAATTATCATGTCCCGAGGAGCAGTGTTACACTGAAGAACGCTGTGCTGAATACATCGGTTTAGAGAGAGATGTTGGTGTACTTTTACACACTTTTAGATGTTGCATGGTCAGGACTCGGGCGCCGCATTGGGTAGACATAATAGACATCCAAGTGGCTACAATCATAGTGAAGTAATTATTCACTTGGTAATTTCTTGTCTGTATTATATACAGAA